>CM060926.1:407204029-407833260 GCA_030737875.1 Allium sativum
AAATATTTCTTTTTCAAATATTTCTTTTTCAAAACTGGAATGAGGCCCAATCAATTACCATATAAAATTAATTATATGGATTTTCATACAACACATGTATATAATAGCATTGAAAATAATCAACCATCAACCAAAGTGCACTACACTGTATAAGCATCAAATATAGATATTCAACGCTTATAACAGCCTGTCAATCAATCGATCGACATATTTAATCAATCAGGATGAGTGAACTTCAAGTTTCATCCCAACACCCGTGTGGGGTTTCAAACAATCAAACACATATTTTATTTGTGCTGTTGGGCGATGTGTAAAATTTATCGACCCAATCAATGTCATTCAAATAAGTGTACATAAACAAACCGTCTGGTTTGTAAATGAATATTTATTTATTCACATTCACGTTAAAAATTATATTTTTAACGCTAAAACATTTTATTCCAACCTATGAATTTCTATACAATTCATTTATTCAATAAAATGATATTTTTATTTTTCTAACTTATTTTAGAAAATTTCGGCGGCATAACGGCACGATACTAGAAACGGGACAAGGCCTAGCCTTATCCCCGGTCTAGTGAAGGCCCACGCCATTCACAAATCAATTTCAATCAATTTCCAATTCAACCAAACGAATAAATCAATCACCCAATCATTCAACTAAACAAACAAGTCCATGGTCTGTGGACGGGTGTCGGGTGCTACTAAGCACCGTCTGCATCCTAGTATATATATATATAACTAGAAAAATAAATTGAAAGGTGAGAAATTCTCACTTATTAGCTATCCTAGCTCCACGGCTCTTCCTTTGCAGAAGTCTTCGTCGTTTCGCCTTTTTGTCACCTTCGTTGTCCGCTTTCACTACATATGTAAAAATCGAGTTTTAACTTCGCTATTCCATATATAAAAATCATATTTTTATTTCAAAGTTCAATATATAAAAATTCTATTTTTATTTCGAAGTTCATTATATAAAAATTCTATTTTTATTTCGAAGTTCAATATATAAAAATTCTATTTTTATTTCGAAGTTCAATATATAAAAATTCTATTTTTGTTTATTTTAAAAATCAAATCTTTTTCTTTTTAAAGATCAGTTCTTTTTCTTTTTAAAGATCAGTTTTTTTTTCCTTTTTTTTTTAAAAATCAGGTTTTAAAATTCTTTAAAAGAAATCAGTTTAAAAAATTCCTTTATAAAAATCTGTTTTTACTTTCTCAAAAAAAACAGTTTTATGCTTTTAAAAATTTCAGTTTTAAACTACTTTTTAAAAATTCAGTTTTAACTTTTAAAAAAAATTCAGTTTTAACTTTAAAAAAAATTCTCAGTTTTAAACTTTTAAAAATTCTCAGTTTTAAACTTTTAAAAACAAAACAGTTTTTATAATGCTTTTAAAAATTCAGAATTAAAATAAAATAAATAAATAAAGTAAAACTTACAGAGGGGGGGGGGGTCTTCGCAGCCGTAGGCGGCAAGCTTCGAGGGGCGGCGCTAGGGCTTCGAGCGGGCGGCGATGGCTTCGGGAGTCGAACTAGGTGGCGATGGCTTCGGGCGTCGAACTGGGAGGCGATGCTTCGATCGATGGAGGGGGGGTAGGGTTCTTCGTCGGCGTCGAGACGAGGTGGGGGGGCGGCTCTTCGTCGATTGATCGCTAGGGTTTGTTTTTTTTTTTTTTTTGTTTTTTTTTCCTGGTTGTAATCAAATGAACGGGGGGGGGGGGGCCAAGCGGGAGATAAGGAGGGGAAGTAGATATTTTTTATTATTATTATTATTATTATTTAATTATTAAATTTCGCAAAAGGTTGACTTTTACATATGACCTCGAAACGAGGTCCACCGCCTGTCGCCCATAGCGTTTTACCCCCATTCCGAACACAATGGGATATGTATCGCAAGCTGATTTGCTTGTTACAATCAGTTTCCTTTGAATTTACATTTAAATCACTATATTGAATTTTAAACGTACATTTCAAATTACCGGGGTCGCATACTAACTCTAAAAATTCCATAAAAATATTTTCTAGCTTCGTATTGACGATACGGTCCTAACAAAACTAGTTTCGTCGAATTCTGAGACCGTTGGAAAAATGGCTAATTTCCAGTCGATTAAAATCAACTGAAATGGTCAAACGCGTTTTCCTTTGCCACGCTCACATATTGATTCAGAAAATTATGAAATTTGGAATCTAGCAATAACTTAACATCACGGACCCAACAAAACTGGTCTCGTCGAAATCCGAGGTCGTTTGCAAAATGTCCATTTTTAAGGGCCTGAATTCCATAGCGACTATTCAGAATTTTCAACTGGACATATCTTTTGATTCCCGCTATGAAATCTTGATTACTCGGATTCAATGGAAAGATATTATCAATTAGATCCTAATGTTTTTGGTCTCACTAAAATCCGGATTGTTTTGCACCCGGTACATTCAATTGAAGTTTGAAATCGAATTATCGAACTACCGCGCCATTTTCTATTCCTATTTATAATTATATATAATTATTTATATTCTAACGACGACGCGTATAATATATACGTTCGAATTCTATTCAAAATAAATTTCTCGTCGATATTATTTAAAATAATTCATTTTAAATAATCAAAATTCGATAAAATTGCCAAAATAAAAATTTTAAACTGGCCCAGATTTTCGGGTTGTTACAATCTCCCCCACTTAAAACTTTTCGTCCCCGAAAAGGAACAAAGTCGAAAGTGGTTTGATTATTCAACTCTACGCTCAACCTGGCTTCCATTCTCGAACTTTTCAGTTTCTGAGAATTTCTAAAATTTCAAAAATTTGGCTAACACCCTAAATTTTCGAAAAATTTCGCCATAACCTCCCCTGCAATGGGAGCATCGGGGAATTTCAAATAGCTTCCCCGGTCCTTCAGATCTCAAAAAGAAAAAGAAAAAGCCAAGCGGCTAGCCAATAGGCTCACAAAATCATCATCACCCAAACAAAACAGGAAATTATGTAGTAAACATGTACCTATTTGTCGGGCAAACAAATTTTATTCTCTGCTCTAGCCTCCTTGCTATGACCTGTTCAATGTATACATGTATATGCAAGCAAATGCGACCAATTTTCAATACAGTTCAATATTTGATTTAATTAGGCTAAAAGGCTAAAAATTATCAAACAAACAAACAAACTACACAAACATCAATCAATTAGTGAATTAGAATTTCAAATTCATAATTTTGATACATACACGAAAATCATGTTTTTGATGCCAAATCACAACAATGAATTCTAGTTATATTAGTTTTGGTTCTCACACCAGTCTAATGGAAATATATAGAAAATCACACCTTCGAAACACGAACATAAGTTCTGATGATGATCGATCAATCATCAGAACCATCTCCAGGTGTCTAGAGTGTCATCCTATATCTATCCAGTATATTAAAATTTCAAATACACGTGGATCAGACGTATACGCAAAATCTATATATACTGGATTGTCCACATAAATATAAATAAATAATCAAATACGAATAGTTGATTTTAAATTTTCAAAACAAATTTGACTTTCATTTTAAAAATATACTCTTCACACTCGTTCTAGGATACTACTGATCCTATCTCTAACGAGTCATTCTCGTTGGATATTACTAATCCAGTTTCTGATGAATTCTTTCGTATGGTTCTAATGTTTCTTGTTCTCTGAGCTTTGTAAACCAAAGCTCTGATACCAACTGTGACGGCAAAGAATCTCGCTCGGTCCGAACCAGTCGCTAAACCGACCCAGACCGTTCGAAACACCCTATCGTTTGAGAACACGACAAAACAGAACGCATACAGAAGAACATTTCACTGTATATTACAACAATGCACCAGATTACAAGAATATACAGAGTATGAATGAATATTACACAGAAATATCAGAGATTTAAATTACATTTAAATACATCGCAGCGGAAAATAATACAATACACAACTAGAAGGAGATATACGGATACAAAGCTTTCCGGATATCGTTCCAGCTGTAAACCAGGATCCTGTGAATATAAATCTGCAAAACCGAAACTACTAGCTGCCCGTGTCAAAATAAGGGCACCCAGAGTTTAGGTTAAAACAATAAACTCCAGGTCAGTCATGTGACTGGTGTGAGAACTAAAACAGTTATTAATTTTTATTTTAAATCATTAGGTAAATCAAGGGACCACGCCGTATAACACGGAACGGGTTTCCTCCCAAGAATACCAGTGCATAAAACAAACAGCGCAGTGCTAAATAAAGAAAAATGAAGCTGTTATAAGACCCAGGTCCTATCACACAATGCAAACGCAAGCCGGGGGATAGGGTTTTCCCTTATAACAGCCAAAGAATGCTGGATACGTTTAAAACAAATCATTTGATACTCTTATAAGTGCATAGTGTATAAAACAACTTCAAATCATAAGTATCAATCATAGGCGACATGAGCGTCCCATGCCACTATGTCGCCATATATAGGTTTACAAATAAAACCGCAAAGTCACGTATTTGGAAATTGGATTTCCGTCTATGAACCGAGGCAAAAGATAGTCCTCAACCGATTCGAGACGCTCTAGCCCGTGTCTCAGGATCAGAGCTCGAGTGACCCTTGGATCGTCAGGGCCGGTCCACCGATGTGGATTAAAATGCCTGAACACTGCGTTTCCCCACCCTTTGGGGTGTCAATGAGCCAACGAATGACTCCATCGGTTCGAGAACGACCGATCAATCCGAGGCGCCTCGCAACAACAACAACCACATTAGTCAAACTCGTCAGGGCGTGTAAAACCACTGACGCCACTTCTAACTAGAAAGAAACGCATGCCCTCCCTGAGGTCCGTCTCCCGTTTTTGATTCATACCGGGTGTGAAACTCGCGAATCAAACGTTACACAAAGCTACGCCACAAGGCCGTGCTCTGATCATCAACCACAAGACTTTGCTTTTCAACAGAAGCCTTGATCATTTGCATCTTAGCATGCCACACAGGCAAGCCATCCTATGCAACCGATATCAGTCACACAGAATGAAATCCGATGTCAGACACACAGTCCATTTACAAGTCCGTTCTGGGTCTGAACGAAACCGGGGGCACCTAGTACCCCGCATATCCATCGATCTCCAAGTACGTCTGGACGATCACCAACTGTTTCCATCTTCTTGGGTGTACAGCCCAATCAAGATCATCAGTTACCACCCAAACGACGTGAAGACCTCCGGTCTTCGACCATCGTCTTCATCTTCGACTTATCGTCGTATCAGTTATTCAGAATGGGATAAACCCGGTCTTTCCGAATAACTCGCGTATATATTATAAAAGTGTTACACAAACACAACATACGCCTCATTCCAATTCATTAGTCACTAACCGTAAATTAATCAAGAGAATAATTTCCCAAATATTAACCCCGAAGGCCGAAACCAACATCAGATCAATATCCAGAAAACCATTCTGCTTGGCTAACCGACAGTTAGTTTCTAAATTTCACGTTCAAATCTAATTAAAGATTTAACTATCGCCTGGAGCAAAACTGGTGATACTCCATTCTCGATCTTTTCAATCTAATTAAAGATTCATTAAAACTCCACTTAGTTTTAATCATTATCTGGGTTAAAGAATCAGTGTCATTTAAAACACGATTCACGATAAACCCAAAATCACCTTCATTAATTATCGGGTTAAAGAACAAGTGTTATTTAAAACACTGTTCACGATAAACCCAAAAATCAATACCAATTCAATTCCAATTAAATATCATTTAATTGGTACACTTCATTAAATCTAAATAAAAAGATTTAATCTTTTCTCAACTGGATTCAAGAACAGTGTTAGTGAAGACACCATTCACGACAAACCCAAATCACATTCCATTAATTATCGGGTTAAAGAACAAGTGTTATTTAAAACACTGTTCACGATAAACCCAAAAATCAATACCAATTCAATTCCAATTAAATATCATTTAATTGGTACACTTCATTAAATCTAAATAAAAAGATTTAATCTTTTCTCAACTGGGTTCAAGAACAGTGTTAGTGAAGACACCATTCACGACAAACCCAAATCACATTCCATTAATTATCGGGTTAAAGAACAAGTGTTATTTAAAACACTGTTCACGATAAACCCAAAAATCAATACCAATTCAATTCCAATTAAATATCATTTAATTGGTACACTTCATTAAATCTAAATAAAAAGATTTAATCTTTTCTCAACTGGGTTCAAGAACAGTGTTAGTGAAGACACCATTCACGACAAACCCAAATCACATTCCATTAATTATCGGGTTAAAGAACAAGTGTTATTTAAAACACTGTTCACGATAAACCCAAAAATAAATACCAATTCAATTCCAATTAAATATCATTTAATTGGTACACTTCATTAAATCTAAATAAAAAGATTTAATCTTTTCTCAACTGGATTCAAGAACAGTGTTAGTGAAGACACCATTCACGACAAACCCAAATCACATTCGATATTCAATACAAGGCTCTGAATAGAAAATATATCAGCTTATATTCAATATCGAATTCTACGACTAACAAATGTCGTATTGGAAATAACGATACAAATATATATCTTTCAAATTTCCATAACACCCGTAATATCACGAATTCCAACATCGAAATATTCCGAAGACAATTTCGATTCAAATCCACTCCAATGCAATCATTGGAAATTTTGGTTATTTTCAAAACCATTTCAAATTCAATTTATTTATTTAGAAATAAATAGAATTATAATTCTAGTTCAAAACTAGTTCATTTCGATAAAAATCTATTTTTATCTTTTCAAATATGGAGTTTTTCATCCCAAATCTTCACAAATCATTTCTTATGATTTTACACAAATTATTGCTATTTTTAATAATTTTATCAAGGCCCGTACAGTCGATTTCCATCAATGGCCATCGAACTGCACTTACAGCGACCTTTTTCGAACTTGATTTGGACGTATCTCCAAATCCAACCGTTAGATTTCAAATTTCTAACATTCATTAGAAAGCTTTTTTCGATACGAACCCAACGGTTCCGGTTTTAGGAGAATCCGACGGTCGGATCTCCCGTAATATCCGTTCGAAATAAATGGTCGAAATTCGCGAACTGCCGCGGCGCGGCGCGTTCTATTCAGGCCATTATATTATATATATAATATATATATTATATATATCGTCGATTTCTATTTAAAACGAATTATATAAATAGTTTTGAATTCGTTTCAAAAACATTTTCAACTTCTATTTCAATTCAAATCAAAATTGAATTCTTCTTTATAAATTCGTTTTAAAATTCATTTCTATTCAATTCAAATTTCAATTTAATTTGAATTCATTTCAATTCAATTTGAATTCGGTTTCAATTCAATTCAATTCGAAATCGTTTTCAATTCAATTCATTTCGAAATCGTTTCCAATTCAATTCATTTCGAAATCGTTTTCAATTCAATTCGTTTCGAAATCGTTTTCAATTCAATTCATTTCGAAATCGTTTTCAATTCAATTCATTTCGAAATCGTTTTCAATTCATTTCGAAATCGTTTTCAATTCAATTCATTTCAAATATTCGATTTCGAGATCACTTTTCAATATTCATTTTAAAATGAATAAAATCGATATAAATATCGTTCACGTCAAAATGGCGTCAATCTAATCAACACGGCTTCATATATTCCTTTATTTTCAAATATTCTATTTCAAATATTTCTTTTTCAAATATTTCTTTTTCAAAACTGGAATGAGGCCCAATCAATTACCATATAAAATTAATTATATGGATTTTCATACAACACATGTATATAATAGCATTGAAAATAATCAACCATCAACCAAAGTGCACTACACTGTATAAGCATCAAATATAGATATTCAACGCTTATAACAGCCTGTCAATCAATCGATCGACATATTTAATCAATCAGGATGAGTGAACTTCAAGTTTCATCCCAACACCCGTGTGGGGTTTCAAACAATCAAACACATATTTTATTTGTGCTGTTGGGCGATGTGTAAAATTTATCGACCCAATCAATGTCATTCAAATAAGTGTACATAAACAAACCGTCTGGTTTGTAAATGAATATTTATTTATTCACATTCACGTTAAAAATTATATTTTTAACGCTAAAACATTTTATTCCAACCTATGAATTTCTATACAATTCATTTATTCAATAAAATGATATTTTTATTTTTCTAACTTATTTTAGAAAATTTCGGCGGCATAACGGCATGATACTAGAAACGGGACAAGGCCTAGCCTTATCCCCGGTCTAGTGAAGGCCCACGCCATTCACAAATCAATTTCAATCAATTTCCAATTCAACCAAACGAATAAATCAATCACCCAATCATTCAACTAAACAAACAAGTCCATGGTCTGTGGACGGGTGTCGGGTGCTACTAAGCACCGTCTGCATCCTAGTATATATATATAACTAGAAAAATAAATTGAAAGGTGAGAAATTCTCACTTATTAGCTATCCTAGCTCCACGGCTCTTCCTTTGCAGAAGTCTTCGTCGTTTCGCCTTTTTGTCACCTTCGTTGTCCGCTTTCACTACATATGTAAAAATCGAGTTTTAACTTCGCTATTCCATATATAAAAATCATATTTTTATTTCAAAGTTCAATATATAAAAATTCTATTTTTATTTCGAAGTTCATTATATAAAAATTCTATTTTTATTTCGAAGTTCAATATATAAAAATTCTATTTTTATTTCGAAGTTCAATATATAAAAATTCTATTTTTGTTTATTTTAAAAATCAAATCTTTTTCTTTTTAAAGATCAGTTCTTTTTCTTTTTAAAGATCAGTTTTTTTTTCCTTTTTTTTTTAAAAATCAGGTTTTATAATTCTTTAAAAGAAATCAGTTTAAAAAATTCCTTTATAAAAATCTGTTTTTACTTTCTCAAAAAAAAAACAGTTTTATGCTTTTAAAAATTTCAGTTTTAAACTACTTTTTAAAAATTCAGTTTTAACTTTTAAAAAAAATTCAGTTTTAACTTTAAAAAAAATTCTCAGTTTTAAACTTTTAAAAATTCTCAGTTTTAAACTTTTCAAAATTCTCAGTTTTAAACTTTTAAAAACAAAACAGTTTTTATAATGCTTTTAAAAATTCAGAATTAAAATAAAATAAATAAATAAAGTAAAACTTACAGAGGGGGGGGGGTCTTCGCAGCCGTAGGCGGCAAGCTTCGAGGGGCGGCGCTAGGGCTTCGAGCGGGCGGCGATGGCTTCGGGAGTCGAACTAGGTGGCGATGGCTTCGGGCGTCGAACTGGGAGGCGATGCTTCGATCGATGGAGGGGGGGTAGGGTTCTTCGTCGGCGTCGAGACGAGGTGGGGGGGCGGCTCTTCGTCGATTGATCGCTAGGGTTTGTTTTTTTTTTTTTTTGTTTTTTTTTCCTGGTTGTAATCAAATGAACGGGGGGGGGGGGGGCAAGCGGGAGATAAGGAGGGGAAGTAGATATTTTTTATTATTATTATTATTTAATTATTAAATTTCGCAAAAGGTTGACTTTTACATATGACCTCGAAACGAGGTCCACCGCCTGTCGCCCATAGCGTTTTACCCCCATTCCGAACACAATGGGATATGTATCGCAAGCTGATTTGCTTGTTACAATCAGTTTCCTTTGAATTTACATTTAAATCACTATATTGAATTTTAAACGTACATTTCAAATTACCGGGGTCGCATAATAACTCTAAAAATTCCATAAAAATATTTTCTAGCTTCGTATTGACGATACGGTCCTAACAAAACTAGTTTCGTCGAATTCTGAGACCGTTGGAAAAATGGCTAATTTCCAGTCGATTAAAATCAACTGAAATGGTCAAACGCGTTTTCCTTTGCCACGCTCACATATTGATTCAGAAAATTATGAAATTTGGAATCTAGCAATAACTTAACATCACGGACCCAACAAAACTGGTCTCGTCGAAATCCGAGGTCGTTTGCAAAATGTCCATTTTTAAGGGCCTGAATTCCATAGCGACTATTCAGAATTTTCAACTGGACATATCTTTTGATTCCCGCTATGAAATCTTGATTACTCGGATTCAATGGAAAGATATTATCAATTAGATCCTAATGTTTTTGGTCTCACTAAAATCCGGATTGTTTTGCACCCGGTACATTCAATTGAAGTTTGAAATCGAATTATCGAACTACCGCGCCATTTTCTATTCCTATTTATAATTATATATAATTATTTATATTCTAACGACGACGCGTATAATATATACGTTCGAATTCTATTCAAAATAAATTTCTCGTCGATATTATTTAAAATAATTCATTTTAAATAATCAAAATTCGATAAAATTGCCAAAATAAAAATTTTAAACTGGCCCAGATTTTCGGGTTGTTACATTGTTCCTTTTCGGGGACGAAAAGTTTTAAGTGGGGGAGATTGTAACAACCCGAAAATCTGGGCCAGTTTAAAATTTTTATTTTGGCAATTTTAGCGAATTTTGATTATTTAAAATAGATTATTTTAAATAATATCGACGAGAAATTTATTTTGAATAGAATTCAAACGTATATATTTATATTCGCCGTCGTTAGAATATAAATAATTATTTATAATTATAAATAGAATTGAAAATGGCGCGGTAGTTCGATAATTCGATTTCAAACTTCAATTGAATGTACCGGGTGCAAAACAATCCGGATTTTAGTGAAACCAAAAACATTAGGATCTAATTGGTATATCTTTCTAACGAACCCGAAGAATCGAAATTTCATAGTGGGAATCAAAAGATATGTCCAGTTGAAAATTCTGAATAGTCGCTATGGAATTCAGGCCCTTAAAAATGGAAATTTTGCAAACGACCTCAGATTTCGACGAAACCAGTTTTGTTGGATCCGCAGTGTCAAATTATTGCTAGATTCCAAATTTCATAATTTTTCGAATCAATATGTGAGCGTGGCGAAGGAAAACGTATTTTGACCATTTCAGTTGAATTTAATCGACTGGAAATTGGCCATTTTTCTAACAGTCTCAGAATTCGACGAAATTAGTTTTGTTAGGACCGTATCGTCAATACGAAGCTAGAAAATATTTTTTTGGAATTTTTAGAGTCAGTATGTGGCCCCGGTAATTTGAAATGTACGTTTAAACTGAATATATATTGATTTATCTTTTAAAATTTAATGAAAACTGATTCAAACAGTCGAATGGGCTTACGAAGCATATCCCATTGTGTTCGGAATATGGGTATTTAGCTAGGGGCGACAGTCGTTGGGTGTGATTTGGAGTTCGCATGGATTAACTGATATTTTTGAAAAATTGAATAGAAAAAATATTTTATTATAAAATATTCAAACCCGCGTTGACCAGATCACTTCTCTCCAAGCCCGATACCCTCTCCAGCGATCGACGGAAAACACTCCCATCTTCTCCCCTCGATTTCTTCCAATTTACTCAATTAAATTCAATAATTCTTAGGGCAATTCTATAGAGAATTTTGCCACCTTCAAATCCATATAGGTCTAGTAAACTATCTTTCAGTGTTTTGATCAGAATCTCACCTCAAAGGTGCGCCGATCGCACCCCTTTATCTCCGTCCAGACGCGATCGAGTTCGACCGCAGGGGGTGGCGCCAGTAGCTCTCTCGGTGGCGAAGGACGTGGGCTTGTCTGATCTGGTCCAAGCTTCTCGAATGGCGCGCAGTTGGCAACCCTAGTTTTGAAGGGCCAAGAGCGACGGGTTCTGAACCAAACCAGTGAGCTTTTCCATTCTGTTTTTACATGTAAATTTAAGCATTGAACTAAAAGGAAAAGGTGATTTTTATTATAAATAACATTGTTTTCAAATCTGATTTTATATATTTATTTTTTTGATTTATTTTCAGTATAAAATATATATAATACGGCTTTAAAAATATAAAAATATATATATATCATCTTTAGTTATATAAAAATATAATTTTTAGTTAGAAGAGGATATGAATTTTAGCCATATAAAAATATGATTTTTATTTTATGAAGAGATATGATTTTTGATTATATAAAAAAAATACGATTTCAATATATGATTTTTGACGAGATAAAAATATAATTTTTATATCATGTAGCGGTTAAAAATATAATTTTTATATAATAGGGAAGTTAAAAATATAATTTTTTCGCTAATGGCATATTAAAAATATGATGTTTATCTAGGTAAGATAGTAGAAATATCATCTTTATATGCGTAGCAAAATAAAAATGTGATTTTTATAATGATATATTTGAAAAGGCGAAATCTTTATATAGAGAATAGCGAGGTAAAAATATAATTTTTATCTATATAGTAGCAATGTAAAAATAGAATTTTTATCTATATAGCGTGATTATAAAAATGGGATTTTTATATACTGAATAGCATAGTAAAAATTCAATTTTTATATATGTAGTGGCTACGGGCGAAGAAAGTGATAAGAGACGAGAATAGTGAAGATTTCCTGCATTGGAAGCGCCGTGGAGATTAGGATAGCTATCGGTGAGAATTTCTCACCTTTCAATTTCATTTCTAGTTATATATATATACTAGGATGCAGACGGTGCTTAGTAGCACCCGACACAATCGTCCACAGACCATGGACTTGTTTGTTTGGTTGCATAGATTAGTTACATGATTTGATTTGAATTTGGTTGTTTGGTGATTTTGATTGATGTGTGAATGGCGTGGGCCTTCACTAGACCGGGGATAAGGCTATGCCTTGTCCCGTTTCTAGTATCGTGCCGTTATGCCGCCGAAATTTTCTAAAATATGTTAGAAAAATAAAAATATCATTTTATTTAAAGAATGAACTGAATAGAAATTCATATGTTGGAATAAAATATTTTATCGTTAAAAATATAATTTTTAACGTGAATGTGAATAAATAAATATTCATTTACAAACCGGACGGTTTGTTTATGTACACCTATTTGAATGACATTGATTGGGACGATAAATTTTACACATCGCCCAACTGCACAAATAAAATATGTGTTTGATTGTTTGAAACCCCACACGGGTGTTGGGATGAAATTTGAAGTTCACTCATCCTGATTGATTAAATACGTCGATCGATTGATTGAAAGGCTATTATAAGCGTTAGATATCTATATTTGATGCTTATACAGTGTAGTGCACTTTGGTTGATGGTTGATTATTTTTCAATGCTATTATATACGTGTAATGTATGAAAATCCATATAATTAATATTATATGGTGATTGATTGGGCCTCATTCCAATTTAGAAAATAAAGAATAATATAAAATAAAGGTTCATGTGTTGACAGTACTCATCCGTTGAGATTAGTCATGTGTTGAACGAAATATTTTAGTAATAAAATTTACATCTTTATAATATAAAATAAAGGTTCATGTGTTGACAGTACTCATCCGTTGAGATTAGTCATGTGTTGAACGAAATATTTTAGTAATAAAATTTACATCTTTATCAATATGAAATAAAGGTTCATGTGTTGACAGTACTCATCCGTTGAGATTGGTCATGTGTTGTACGAAATATTTTAGTAATAAAATTTACATCTTTATCAATATAAAATAAAGGTTCATGTGTTGACAGTACTCATCCGTTGAGATTGGTCATGTGTTGAACGAAATATTTTAGTAATAAAATTTACATCTTTATCAATATAAAATAAAGGTTCATGTGTTGACAGTACTCATCCGTTGAGATTAGTCATGTGTTGAACGAAATATTTTGAAAAAGAAATATTTGAAATAGAATATTTGAAAATAGAAATATATGAAGCCGTGTTGATTAGATTTACGCCATTTTGACGTGAACGATTTCGAAATGAATTGAAAACGAATTCAAATTGAATTGAAAGCGAATTGAAATTTGAATTGAATAGAAATGAATTTTAAAACGAATATTGAAAAGTGATTTCGAAATCGAATATTTTAAAATGAAATTTGAATTCGAATCAAATAGAAAACAAAACTAATTCGAATTGAATCGAATAGAAAACCAATTTGAATTGAATTGAATAGAATAGATAACGAATTCGAATTGAATCGAATAGAAAACCAATTCGAATTGAATCGAATAGAAAACCAATTTGAATTGAATCGAATAGAAAACCAATTTGAATTGAAATGAATAGAAAACGAATTCGAATTGAATCGAATAGAAAACCAATTTGAATTGAATTGAATAGATAACGAATTCGAATTGAATCAAATAGAAAACCAATTCGAATTGAATCGAATAGAAAACCAATTTGAATTGAATCGAATAGAAAACCAATTTGAATTGAAATGAATAGAAAACGAATTCGAATTGAATCGAATAGAAAACCAATTTGAATTGAATCGAATAGAAAACCAATTTGAATTGAAAGCGAATTGAAATAAATTCAAATTGAATTGAAATTTGAATTGAATAGAAATGAATTTTAAAACGAATTTATAAAGAAGAATTCAATTTTGATTTGAATTGAAAAGGAAGTTGAAATTGCCTTTGAAACGAATTTAAAACTATCTATATAATTCGTTTTAAATAGAAATCGACGAAATATATATTATATATATTATATATATAATATAATGGCCTGAGTAGAACGTGCCGCACCGCGGCAGTTCGTGAATTTCGACCATTTATTTCAAACGGACATTACGGGAGATCCGACCGTCGGATTCTCCTAAAACCGGAACCGTTGGGTTCGTATCGAAAAGAGCTTTCTAGCGAATATTAGAAATTTTAAATCTAACCGTTGGATTTGGAATTATGTCCAAATCAAATTTGAAAAAGGTCGCTGTAAGTGCAGTTCGATAGCCGTTGATGGAAATCGACTGTACGGGCCTTGATAAAATTATTAAAAATAGTAATAATTTGTGTAAAATCATAAGAAATGATTTAGAAAGAATTGGGATGAAAAACTCCATATTTGAAAAGATAAAAATAGATTTTTATCGAAGTAAACTAGTTTTGAACTAGAATTATAATTCTATTTATTTTGAAATAAATAAATTGAATTCGAAAGGGTTTTAAAAATAACCAGAATTTCCAATGATTGCATTGGAGTGGATTTGAATCGAAATTGTCTTCGGAATATTTCGATGTTGGAATTCGTGATTATACGGATGTTGTTATGGAAATTTGAAAGATATATTTATATCGTTATTTCCAATACAACATTTGTTAATCGTAGAATTTGATATTGAATATAAGCCGATATATTTTCTATTCAGAGCCTTGTATTGAATATCAAATGTGATTTGGGTTTGTCGTGAATGGTGTCTTCACTAACACTGTTCTTGAACCCAGTTGAGAAAAGATTAAATCTTTTTATTTAGATTTAATGAAGTGTACCAATTAAATAATATTTAATTGGAATTGAATTGATATTGATTTTTGGGTTTATCGTGAACCGTGTTTTAAACAACACTCGTTCTTTAACCCGATAATTAATGAATGTGATTTTGGGTTTATCGTGAACAGTGTTTTAAACAACACTCGTTCTTTAACCCGATAATTAATGAATGTGATTTTGGGTTTATCGTGAACAGTGTTTTAAACAACACTCGTTCTTTAACCCGATAATTAATGAATGTGATTTTGGGTTTATCGTGAACTGTGTTTTTAAATGACACTGATTCTTTAACCCAGTTAAAGATTAAAACTAAGTGGAGTTTTAATGAATCTTTAATTAGATTGAAAAGATCGAAAATGGAGTACCACCAGTTTTGCTCCAGGCGATAGTTAAATCTTTAATTAGATTTGAACGTGAAATGGTAATTGAATTTACCGATAACACCGTGGTGTTAGATATGAAGTATTACCAGTTTTATTTCATGGGATGAATAGGTTGGGATTGGGAAATTAAAATCAATGATTACTACGGTAAGGTTAGCTAATTCCGACTAGTTGAATCGAAATTCAAAGGAAGATTAGAGAATAAATTCAAAAAATTGTCTTGGATAAAATTAATGGGAACCTTTCCCTGTGAATGTGAAATCAGAAACTAACTGTCGGTTAGCTAAGCAGAATGGTTTTCTGGATATTGATCTGATGTTGGTTTCGGCCTTCGGGGTTAATATTTGGGGAATTATTCTCTTGATTAATTTACGGTTAGTGACTGATGAATTGGAATGAGGCGTATGTTGTGTTTGTGTAACACTTATTTAAAATATACGCGAGTTATTCGGAAAGACCGGGTCTATCCCATTCTGAACAACAGATACGACGATAAGTCGAAGATGAAGACGATGGTCGAAGACCGGAAGTCTTCACGTCGTTTGGGTGATTACTGATGATCTTGATTGGGCTGTACACCCAAGAAGATGGAAACAGTTAGTGATCGTCCAGACGTACTTGGAGATCGATGGATATTGTAACACCCCGAATTTCGGTTAATGCTAAAATTCACTAATTGCAGAATAAATAATCTCAGATGTGAGAATTGGGGGAAACGGGCTACGTCATTGCGTTCGTCTCGGAAAAATACGCAGAATAGAGTCCGAAATTTTGTAAATCGGAGTCCGTATGACCCAGTTATGGCCCAAAGAAGTTTTCAGAAAATTCAAAGTTAAAAACAGATTTAAAATTCAGTTCTAAAACAAGTTTGGAGCCAAAAGCGGAAAGGGCGGGAAAGTTCCCGCCTAGCC
Organism: Allium sativum; assembly: GCA_030737875.1. Taxonomy (NCBI): domain Eukaryota; kingdom Viridiplantae; phylum Streptophyta; class Magnoliopsida; order Asparagales; family Amaryllidaceae; genus Allium; species Allium sativum. Next base: position 407,220,625 of record CM060926.1, read on the forward strand.
CCGTGTCGACAGGCATGTCGACAGGGGTGTCGACAGCCCTGTCGACAGGGGTGTTGACACAGGGTGTCGGCCCTGTTGATCTGGGTGCACCAGATCTGGTTATTGGGTTAGTCTTGGGCTGGGTTCTAGAGATTTCCGAAATCTAAGGGTCCTAATCTAATCTAGGGTTAATCTAAGGGCCTAAAACACTCACCTAATCTATAAATACACCCTAAACCTACCCTAATCCATACTAAAAAATAGAATTGAGGGCTACATGCCGCCAAATTAAATCTTAGAAGGAGCCTCCACTAATTTATGAAGAGGGTTGCAAGCTAATCACTCTCTAATCAACCTCTAATCCATTCTAAGCATCTTAATCTTCTTTATTTGGAGTGCAAATTTGCTAGTTGTGAGTTTCTATCACTTTGATGATCAATTGCTAAATTAAGTAGATGAGATATGATGAGATCTATGGTTTTGCATGAGGATTAATGGGTTTTTAAGTCATATGATATGATGTGAATATGCTAATCTATGTTTAATATTAATCCTATGTTTATGCATGTTGAATATGTGAGTTTATGCAAGTTGAATATGTGAGTTTATGCAAGTTGAATATGTGAGTTTATGCAAGTTGGATATGTGGGTTTATGCAAGTTAAGTATGTGGGTTTATGCAAGTTAAGTGGTGGGTTTATGCAAAATAAGTAATTGATTCTATGCATGCTAAGTATGTGGTTTTATGCATGCTAAGTGTTTGGTATTATGCATAAATCATGACATGCAAGTTTACCCTTTTAAATGTGATGCATACATACGCAAGATTGCACCTTTATATGCTATGTATATATATATATATATATATATATATATATATATATATATATATATATATGCATGTTTACCCTCCTTTAAGATGCAAGTCATATATGCAAGTTCAACATGTTAAGCAAGTTATGTGTATGCTTATATGCAAGTTCAACATGTTATGCAAGTTATGTGTATGCTTATATGCAAGTTTAACATGTTATGCAAGTTATGTGTATGCTTATATGCAAGTTCAACATGTTATGCAAGTTATGTGTATGCTTATATGCAAGCTCAACATGTTATGCAAGTTATGTGTATGATGTTATGTAAGTTATGTGCATGTTGTTATGCAAGTTCATATGCAAGTTATGTGTATGATGTTATGCAAGTTATGTGCATGATGTTATGCAAGTTATGTGTATGTTGATATGCAAGTTAAGTTTATGATATTATGCAAGTTATGTGTATGATGTTATGCAAGTTAACATGTAACATGTTGTGCAAGTTCACAAATTTAAGACACATGCAAGTTCACCTTTGTATAACCTATGAACACTTATGCAAGTTGCCTTTATACATGACATATGTATGTTCATGCAAGTTGGGTTATTTAGTAATACTAGTTGGGTTAATATCATGATGTAAGTGGACACCTTTTAACCCATGTTAATGCTAATGTATGCTAAGTGAAACCCATGTTAATTGTGAAAGAATCTTCTCTTGGAAATATGTCGTGTTAGCATAAGTACGTGGGAAACGATGGGGTTAATAGACATGTTAATGAAATGGTGTGAAATGGTTAGGATTAAGCATACCATAAAATGAATAAGCATAAGTGGGAATTTACCTATTGAGTTAGGTCTACCCCATGGGAATTTACCTATTGAGTTAGGTCTACCCATGTTATGGAATTGGGAATTTACCTATTGAGTTAGGTCTACCCATATTCTTGTAAATGTGAATATTAATTAGGGATAATTAATAAATATGGGGGTGATTACTTAGGTGTAATTAATCGACTAAGACACGAGGTTGGACTCATTTGTAGTGTAAAACTGCCCGGACCCTACCGGCTTAACCAGTTGCTACAAATGTTAGCCCAATGTGGGAGGTCTTAGGCACAAATTAAATACGTGATTAAAGTAAAGACACGAGGTTAGACTCTGTTATGACGTAAAACTGCCCGGACCCTACCGGCTTAACCAGTTGTCATAAAAGCCAGTCTAATGTGGGAGGTCTTTATGGGAGATCACGGTCTTAATTAATTAAGAAACACTTAACCATATTAACATGTAGTGGGACATGAGGGGTTAAGTGGGTGCCTTGGGTGGCATGAGGAAACTAGTGGGTTGCCTTAGGTGGCAATAGAAAATACGATTAGAATACTTAACCAAAGTGGAACATGTAATTAAAACATGGTTAAAGGGTTAAGTAAGTGCTTTGGGTGGCATGTGGAAATCTAGTAGGTGCCTTGAATGACAATTAAAATATGATTAATGACTTAACCAAAATTTATAACATGTAAGTGGACATGGTTAAAGGGTTAAGTGGGATTCACTAGAAATAACAAGCTTAGGTGGTAGCTTGTGGGGGCCCATTTCAACCAATATCCCAAACGTATCTTAGTGGCTAGAGAGTGACGGGACACGCATATTGGGCTTGACTATAAGAGGCCAAACCGGGTTAGCGGTGGCAACGCAGGACCAACGGGTTTCATATGCGTGTGTGGACCCGGGCTGGTTAGTAAGTCGTTGTTGCATCGTGTAGATATAAAGCCGTGCACCGTTGATATTATCAGGTTGCCACTTTGAGTAATGATACACCCCATCGTGGGACCAGCACGGGTGTCTACGTAAGGGAGCCGATCGCTTGGGGAGTAGTGGGTACACCTATGTAGTCAGATAGGGGTACACGAAACTACTAAATTACTAAGTACACTTAGTGGGATCAACTTTTAAAATTAGGAATGACTGGTGTGGTGCAGTATAGTAATTATCCTTGGGTGGGTAGATGCGTCTTTACGGTTATCTTAGTTTATCCTAAGTCTACCAAGCTGCTTAGTGTAGCCATTCATCTCCAGACATTACCGTATATCAAGCTTATGTCTTCTTTGGTTACTTTAATGATTGTATTGTTAAAGTTATAGGACTCGCTCAGACTTATGTCTGACCCCGTTGTTTTTATCTTTTTCCGAACCCTCAGGTCATCAGAGTGGGCTCAGTACGAGTAGGCTTTGATCAGGCTGCTTTATTCTCTTTTGGAGCTTGGACCATAGGTGTAGAGCTCAGCTTACCCTTTCTTTTATGGCTATCAGTTCATGTATTGGGATTATGTACTTTTATTTATCAGGATGGATATTTTGTACTTGACTCTTATTATGGTTTTGTGATGTAACCAAACATGTTTTACTTTCCGCTATAATGAAATGATGTTTTGAAATTTTCAAGTATTACTTATATCGGTCTTGTTGTAATTTTTCTATTCTATATTCACTTAAAATACTCCACCGATGTTATGGCATTCCCTTAGAGAGTGACCATAGCGGGTGTGGGGTGTTACACGTGGTATCAGAGCTTATGGTTACCGGAACAGATAAAATTTCAAGAAAAACTATTTTCTAAGAATATTTTGAAAGGAGTATTTTCAAAAACATGTCTTTTAAGAGAAAAGTTTTTGAAAGAAAAGCATAATCCCCGATAGCCATATCTTTATCTTTTGAAATCTCCGTTTGAATCTTTCCTTTTTCGTCTCAGCATGGCTGAAGATCTTTATCTTCCGGACGGTATAGCGGTACCAGTATGGTATAGGAGGTTGTTAGAGGCTAGGGCCGCCGCTGCGGGTCCAGCAAATGTTCCTCCTCCACCCGTTGCACTCGTTCCTCCTCGCGCGGATACTTTTGCTATGACTTGTAGGAAGTTTAAGGCTATGGGAGGAAAACCTTTTGTGGGAGCTAGGGATTGGCTTAATGAGACGGAAGAATTGATGGAAATCTTGGAAGTGGAAGAGGGAAAGAAAGTCAGGTTAGCCGCTTGGTTAATGGAAGGAGAAGCCTCGTTCTGGTGGGAGGTCACTAATGGAGAACGCCCTGTTGACTCTTGGGTGGATTTCAGGCAAAGGTTTGAGGCAAAGTTTCTCTCAAAAACGGAAGAAAATATGCACGTGGAAAGGTTCCTGAACTTAAAGCAAGGGAACTTGTCGGTGAAAGAATATGTTAACAAGTTTAATCAGTTAGTGAGATTCAACATGGACTTGGTAAACACACCGGAAGAGAAAGCTTTGAGGTTCGTTAAAGGCTTGAACGAACCGATGCACGGATTGGCTATGTCTCACATCCCTATGGGGGCCACTTTCGAGAAGCTAGTGGGCATGGCACTTATGCATGAGGAAGAGAAGGGTCCCAATGCTAATAAAGCACCCGAGAAGGAAGGAGATCAGAAGAAACCTCGACAGCAACAGCAAAACAAGGGTGGGAAAGGCAATGGTGGCAAGGGAAAGAAGAAGTGCTTCAATTGTGGAACACTAGGCCACCTAAACAAGGATTGTCGCAAGAAGAAGAAGACTGGCTGCTTCCACTGTGACGAAGCAGGACATCTAGTGAAAGACTGCCCTAAGAAAGGGCAAAGGACGGGATCTACCTCAGGAGGACAGGTGCAAGTTCTTTTGGCACCAACTCAGGCAAGGGGGCAAGCTCAGGCTCTCGCGGTTCCACCGATTCAGGAAAGAGGTAGAACTATTTCCATTGAAAGTCTAGTTTTTCTGTTTGATTATCCGGGTCAAACTTTATTTGATTTTGACGCATCGAGTTCGTTTATTTCATTATTGTTAGTTGAGTCACTGCACTTAGACACCAGTTAGTAGATGATCCCTTAGTTGTTTCAAACCCAATTGGGGCTCCATGATGTGTTTGTGTTTGAAAGTTGCTATACTTAGCGTTGAGTTTAGATGTGATGCTTTTTGGGCTTCACGGGCTATGGGTTAGTTTTGGGCATGGACTGGTTATCCAGTAATGGTGCCGTTCTTATTGTGGAAGGAGAGTTGTTAGGCTTATGACCCGCTTGGGTAACACTCTCGAGATCTCTTGTAATCCCATGGAATCTGTTATGCTAAGTTATCTAGAATCGCTTGACACGTCGGTCAAGAGTTTGCGATCTGTTAGAGTGGTCCGGGAATACTCGGATGTGTTTGAGGAGGTGAAGGGCTTACCTCCGGAGCGGGAGGTTGACTTCCGAATATATCTGGTAGACAATACCAAACCAGTGTCTTGGCCAGTGTGCCACGTGGCTCCTCGTGAGAGGAGGGAACTCCATAAGCGAGTAGGCAATTTGCTTGAGAAGGGGTTTAGAAGACAAAGTATATCGGAGTGGGGTGCTCCGGTAGTTTTTGCTATGAAGGGGGATGGGTCCCTCAGACTTTGTGTAGGCTAAAGAGAGCTAAATAAACTTACAAAGAAGAATAGACACCCATTGCCGAGGATTGATGATCTTTTTCCAATTAGTTGGCGCCTCAGTAGTTTCATAAGCTGGACTTAGCCACGGGGTTTCGTCAGTTAAGAGTGGCTGAGGATAGTATAGAGAAGACTACCTTTAGGACTCCGGATGGTTTTTATGAGTGGCTGGTGATGCCATTTGGTTTGACGTACGCCCCCGCATACTTTGTTGATTTGATGAGAAGGGTGTTCAGGGAGTACCTAAATAAGTTTGTGATGGTCTTTGTAAATGACATCTTGGTCTTTTCTAGGAGCGGAATAAGTTTTCGTGTGTGCTCAATAGGCTGAGCAAAGCCAGTATGGGATAAACGATAGTTTTGGAGCGAGACTGGCGAGGACATCCAGAATTGGACAAGGGCTTAATTATTTAGCCGTTTTTACTAGTATCATCTCACGTAGGACGTCTAGGTTCGAAGGAGGCAACCCTTGGGTGTTGGTCTGATATTGGTTTAGGCCTTTGGGGCTTGCATTTGGGGGATGTCGAGATCGACCAGGGTGGTCTGCGTGAGAGATGGATAGTTGTGACGATTTAGCATGGGAGAATATCCTGATTTTCTCTAGGAGTGGAGAAGAACCTGCCCTACATCTTAGGGAAGTATTGGAGACTCTCCACGCGCATAGTCTTAAGACAGCAAAAGTGAATAGGATTCTTAGCGTCCTATGAGTTTGAGATAGCGTATACCCCTGGCAAGGGTAACGTGGTGGCGGACGCCTTGAGCAGAAAAAGGTTGTCCTTGAGTCCATTGTTCGTGGAACAGCGAAGCTTGGAGTTTATCTCGATGTTTGATTTCAGACCTTCCATTGACTATATACCCGGTTTGCTAGCATCCTTGGAGGTTAGACCTACTCTTTTGGGGCGAATTGGAGAAGCACAGAGGGACGACCCACAGTTGGTTGAGTTGGTAGAGAAGCTCATAAGGGGGGAGTCGTCCAGCCATTTGAGTAGGTACACCCTAGGCGATAGGGGGTGCTTGAGTAGAGACGGTAGACTTTGTGTACCACAAGACGAGGGTTTGAGGAAGGCTATTCTTGATGATGCACACCGTTCTAGGATGACCATTCATCCCGGTAGGGACAGGATATACCAAGACATGAAGCGAGTTTTCTTTTGGGCCGGTATGAAGAAAGATGTGGCCAGCAGGTGAAAGCGGAGCAAAAGAAACCAGGTGGGTTGCTTCACCCATTAGAAGTTCCGCGATGGAAGTGGGATAGCGTCTCGATGGATTTTATTGACAGGTTACCAAGATCAAGGAAGGGTAATACGGGAATTTGGGTGGTAGTAGACAGGCTTACTAAGAGCGCCCATTGTATACCCGTGAAGAGTAAGAGAACTGCTCCATGGCTAGCTTCAGTTTACATTCGAGAGATTAATAGATTGCATGGTGTACCTTCCAGTATAGTGAGCGATCGAGATCCTATCTTCACTAAAGAGTTTTGGAAAAGTTTGCAAGAGGCGGTAGGGACTCAGTTGTGTTTGAGTACTGCATAACATCCTCAGATAGACGGCCTGACCGAGAGGGTGAATCGTATTTTAGAAGACCTTTTGAGGCTATGTATCTTGGATTTAGGAGGTACATGGGAAGAGCATCTTCCATTGGTGGAGTTTCCCGACAGGCTTAATGGTGTACATGATGTATTCCATGTGAGGAAGGGCCTACATAAGATCGTAGAGGTGATAGAGCCAAGCTTGCTTAGAGAAGTGGAAGTAGAGCGTGATGCGACGATTCGACGAGCTCCTACTTGCATCCTTGGGTCAGAGATTTGGAAGTTGAGAAATAGAGAGGTTCAACTAGTCAAAGTACAATGGGGAGATGAAGAGAGCGACGCTACCTGGGAGACGGAAGCGAAGATGCGTTCGAGGTACCCTTTTCTTTCGGAGGGTATGTCCTTTTGCTTCTCCTTCATCGCATATCTTGTGCTTATCTTATCCTTAGTATGTCCTCTCGTTAGTACCTTTGACCTTCAGATAGGATAGTCCTATGGTTGAAACATGTGTTTGAGACATGTTATGTATGATGGATGCAAGTGAATGCAAGTGTTTGCTAGTGGTTGCTCGTGGATGCATATACACACACTTTAGGCACTAGATCGGCTCAGTCACTTCATATTGCATATTGCATATTTATGTGTGTAGGTAGCTATATTAATGGATGTATAATGATTGTGTTATCATATGGATGATGCATTTTTGGTGAATGATTGTGCACTCATGTAGATATTGTATGTGTCGATAGGGTTCTCTCGCATACATAATGGATGCATGGCACTATCATGGTTTGCATATGTTCATACATTAGATAGGGAACATATACACACACTTTTTGCATATGCTCATACATCATTAGAAATTGTTTTAAGGACAATGGATGCCCGTGTTTGATGGATTGAGTAGATGGTTGTTTGGATGGTAGGATATGCATTCTCCTTAGCTTAGAGATTTCGGGGACGAAATCCTTTAAGGAGGGGAGAATGTAACACCCCGAATTTCGGTTAATGCTAAAATTCACTAATTGCAGAATAAATAATCTCAGATGTGAGAATTGGGGGAAACGGGCTGCGTCATTGCGTTCGTCTCGGAAAAATACGCAGAATAGAGTCCGAAATTTTGTAAATCGGAGTCCGTATGACCCAGTTATGGCCCAAAGAAGTTTTCAGAAAATTCAAAGTTAAAAACAGATTTAAAATTCAGTTCTAAAACAAGTTTGGAGCCAAAAGCGGAAAGGGCGGGAAAGTTCCCGCCTAGCCCCGTGTCGACAGGCTTGTCGACATGGGTGTCGACAGCCCTGTCGACAGGGGTGTCGACACAGGGTGTCGGCCCTGTTGATCTGGGTGCACCAGATCTGGTTTTTGGGTTAGTCTTGGGCTGGGTTCTAGAGATTTCCGAAATCTAAGGGTCCTAATCTAATCTAGGGTTAATCTAAGGGCCTAAAACACTCACCTAATCTATAAATACACCCTAAACCTACCCTAATCCATACTAAAAAATAGAATTGAGGGCTACATGCCGCCAAATTAAATCTTAGAAGGAGCCTCCACTAATTTATGAAGAGGGTTGCAAGCTAATCACTCTCTAATCAACCTCTAATCCATTCTAAGCATCTTAATCTTCTTCATTTGGAGTGCAAATTTGCTAGTTGTGAGTTTCTATCACTTTGATGATCAATTGCTAAATTAAGTAGATGAGATATGATGAGATCTATGGTTTTGCATGAGGATTAATGGGTTTTTAAGTCATATGATATGATGTGAATATGCTAATCTATGTTTAATATTAATCCTATGTTTATGCATGTTGAATATGTGAGTTTATGCAAGTTGAATATGTGAGTTTATACAAGTTGAATATGTGAGTTTATGCAAGTTGGATATGTGGGTTTATGTAAGTTAAGTATGTGGGTTTATGCAAGTTAAGTGGTGGGTTTATGCATAATAAGTAATTGATTCTATGCATGCTAAGTATGTGGTTTTATGCATGCTAAGTGTTTGGTATTATGCATAAATCATGACATGCAAGTTTACCCTTTTAAATGTGATGCATACATATGCAAGATGACACCTTTATATGCTATGTATATATATATATATATATATATATATATATATATATATATATATATATATATATATATATGTTTACCCTCCTTTAAGATGCAAGTCATATATGCAAGTTCAACATGTTAAGCAAGTTATGTGTATGCTTATATGCAAGTTCAACATGTTATGCAAGTTATGTGTATGCTTATATGCAAGTTCAACATGTTATGCAAGTTATGTGTATGCTTATATGCAAGTTCAACATGTTATGCAAGTTATGTGTATGCTTATATGCAAGCTCAACATGTTATGCAAGTTATGTGTATGATGTTATGTAAGTTATGTTCATGTTGTTATGCAAGTTCATATGCAAGTTATGTGTATGATGTTATGCAAGTTATGTGCATGATGTTATGCAAGTTATGTGTATGTTGATATGCAAGTTAAGTTTATGATATTATGCAAGTTATGTGTATGATGTTATGCAAGTTAACATGTAACATGTTGTGCAAGTTCACACCTTTAAGACACATGCAAGTTCACCTTTGTATAACCTATGAACACTTATGCAAGTTGCCTTTATACATGACATATGTATGTTCATGCAAGTTGGGTTATTTAGTAATGCTAGTTGGGTTAATATCATGATGTAAGTGGACACCTTTTAACCCATGTTAATGCTAATGTATGCTAAGTGAAACCCATGTTAATTGTGAAAGAATCTTCTCTTGGAAATATGTCGTGTTAGCATAAGTACGTGGGAAACGATGAGGTTAATAGACATGTTAATGAAATGGTGTGAAATGGTTAGGATTAAGCATACCATAAAATGAATAAGCATAAGTGGGAATTTACCTATTGAGTTAGGTCTACCCCATGGGAATTTACCTATTGAGTTAGGTCTACCCATGTTATGGAATTGGGAATTTACCTATTGAGTTAGGTCTACCCATATTCTTGTAAATGTGAATATTAATTAGGGATAATTAATAAATATGGGGGTGATTACTTAGGTGTAATTAATCGACTAAGACACGAGGTTGGACTCATTTGTAGTGTAAAACTGCCCGGACCCTACCGGCTTAACCAGTTGCTACAAATGTTAGCCCAATGTGGGAGGTCTTAGGCACAAATTAAATACGTGATTAAAGTAAAGACACGAGGTTAGACTTTGTTATGACGTAAAACTGCCCGGACCCTACCGGCTTAACCAGTTGTCATAAAAGCCAGTCTAATGTGGGAGGTCTTTATGGGAGATCACGGTCTTAATTAATTAAGAAACACTTAACCATATTAACATGTAGTGGGACATGAGGGGTTAAGTGGGTGCCTTGGGTGGCATGAGGAAACTAGTGGGTTGCCTTAGGTGGCAATAGAAAATACGATTAGAATACTTAACCAAAGTGGAACATGTAATTAAAACATGGTTAAAGGGTTAAGTAAGTGCTTTGGGTGGCATGTGGAAATCTAGTAGGTGCCTTGAATGACAATTAAAATATGATTAATGACTTAACCAAAATTTATAACATGTAAGTGGACATGGTTAAAGGGTTAAGTGGGATTCACTAGAAATAACAAGCTTAGGTGGTAGCTTGTGGGGGCCCATTTCAACCAATATCCCAAACGTATCTTAGTAGGCTCGACTCTAGTAGAGTGACGGGACACGCATATTGGGCTTGACTATAAGAGGCCAAACCGGGTTAGCGGTGGCAACGCAGGACCAACGGGTTTCATATGCGTGTGTGGACCCGGGCTGGTTAGTAAGTCGTTGTTGCATCGTGTAGATATAAAGCCGTGCACCGTTGATATTATCAGGTTGCCACTTTGGGTAATGATACACCCCATCGTGGGACCAGCACGGGTGTCTACGTAAGGGAGCCGATCGCTTGGGGAGTAGTGGGTACACCTATGTAGTCAGATAGGGGTACACGAAACTACTAAATTACTAAGTACACTTAGTGGGATCAACTTTTAAAATTAGGAATGACTGGTGTGGTGCAGTATAGTAATTATCCTTGGGTGGGTAGATGCGTCTTTACGGTTATCTTAGTTTATCCTAAGTCTACCAAGCTGCTTAGTGTAGCCATTCATCTCCAGACATTACCGTATATCAAGCTTATGTCTTCTCTGGTTACTTTAATGATTGTATTGTTAAAGTTATAGGACTCGCTCAGACTTATGTCTGACCCCGTTGTTTTTATCTTTTTCCCAACCCTCAGGTCATCAGAGTGGGCTCAGTACGAGTAGGCTTTGATCAGGCTGCTTTATTCTCTTTTGGAGCTTGGACCATAGGTGTAGAGCTCAGCTTACCCTTTCTTTTATGGCTATCAGTTCATGTATTGGGATTATGTACTTTTATTTATCAGGATGGATATTTTGTACTTGACTCTTATTATGGTTTTGTGATGTAACCAAACATGTTTTACTTTCCGCTGTAATGAAATGATGTTTTGAAATTTTCAAGTATTACTTATATCGGTCTTGTTGTAATTTTTCTATTCTATATTCACTTAAAATACTCCACCGATGTTATGGCATTACCTTAGAGAGTGACCATAGCGGGTGTGGGGTGTTACAGATATGCGGGGTACTAGGTGCCTCCGGTTTCGTTCAGCCCCAGAACGGACTTGTAAATGGACTGTGTGTCTGACATTGGATTTTAGTCCGTGTGATTGATCTCTATTAAATATATATCTGCTTGGCGGCGGAGAATTTATTCTCTTGCTTAACGCCCTTCTCTGAGACGTACGAGCTCAGGAGTTATATATTGATGGATATCAATCGCATGGAGTGAATTGCCTGTGTGGCATGCCTAAGTGGCAATATGATCAAGGCTTCTGTTGAAAAGCGGAGTCTTGTGGTTGATGATCAAAGCACGGCCTTTGTGGCGTAGCTTTGTGTAACGTTTACTTCGCGAGTTTCACACCCGGTATGAACCAAAAACGGGAGATGGACCTCAGGGAGGACTTGCGTTTCTTTCTAGCTAAAAGTGGCGTCAGTGGTTTTACACGCCCTGACGAGTTTGACTTATGTGGTTGTTGCTGTTGCGAGGCGCCTCGGATTGATCGGTCGTTCTCGAACCGATGGAGTCATTTGATGGCTCATTTGCGCCCCAAAGGGCGGGGAAACGTAGTGTTCAGGCATTTTAATCCACATCGGTGGACCGGCCCTGTCGCTCCAAGGGTCACTCGAGCTCTGATCCTGAGACATGGTAGGCTAGATTGTCTCGAATCGGTGAGGATCTTGCCCCTAGCCTCGGTTCATACCATAAATGATAACCCAACTTCCAATACGACGTCTTGCGGTTTTGATTGTAAACTTATATATGGCGACATAGTGGTATGGGGCATTCATGCCGCCTATGATTGATACTTATGATTTGAAGTTGTTTTATACACTATGCACTTATAATAGTATCAAATGATTGGTTTTAAACGTATCAAGCATTCTTTGGCTGTTATAAGGGAAAACCCTATCCCCCGACTTGCGTTGCATTGTGTGATAGGACCTGGGTCTTATAACAGCTTCATTTTTCTTTATTTAGCATTGCGCTGTTTGTTTTATGCACTGGTATTCTTGGGAGGAAACCCGTTCCGTGTTATACGGCGTGGTCCCTTGATTTACCTCACTTTAAAAATAAAGATTAACTGTTTTAGTTCTCACACCAGTCACATGACTGACCTGGAGTTTATTGTTTTAACCTAAACTCTGGGTGCCCCTATTTTCGACACGGGCAGCTAGTAGTTTTGGTTTTGCAGATTTATATTCACAGGATCCTGGTTTACAGCTGGAACGATATCCGGAAAGCTTTGTATCCATATATCTCCTTCTAGTTGTGTATTGTATTATTTTTCCGCTGCTATGTATTTAAATGTAATTTAAATCTCTGATATTTCTGTGTATATTCATTTATACTCTGTATATTCTTGTAATCTGATGCATTGTTGTAATATACAATGAAATGTTCTTCTGTCTGCGTTCTGATTTGTCCTGTTCTCAAACGATCAGGGGTTTCGAACGGTCTAGATCGGTTTAACGACTGGTTCGGACCGAGCGAAATTCCTTCTCGTCACAACCTTCATCTTAAAGCTTATGGCCATAGTTTCCATGGCATAAGTCTTCCTCTTTTCCACCACCACCATGCCAAAGTTCGTCGTCATCCTTCTACTCTTCCTCTTATAATATAAAGAGAGAGAGAGATTAGTGTATATTATATTATACATATTTTGGTGAAGAAGACGGTGCGCCGAAATACTGTTCGACGATCCACTCAGCTAGGCTCGCCTACCGTGAAGATTTGGAAAGCTGTTAGGTGAGAACTCTTTGACCACAATTTATATAGTAGTTAGACTAATTTAAATATAGTGATGAATTATTAGTGGTTAATGATGGTTGATGTTTGTTATGATGGATGATGGATGCGTAGTTTAGAACACACACACTATTAAGCGTTAGTGTTATAACGCTTGTGCACAATTATGATTTATTTAATTATGTTGATGATGGTTGCCATAGCTACTTATAATGGTTGTTGATGTTGTTTCGCACACACTATGACACAACAATTATGGTATCACATTGATGATCGACAAATCTCCTTCGTAATTAGAAGCAATATCAATATTGAAATTGAAGGTTAATAATTGGGAAAGACCATATGTATGAATTCATATATATTGATAAAGTTCTTTAAATGAATAAATAAATAAATACCGGATCATTCTATGATGACAGAGAGGATAGTGTCTAGGCTTGGGTTTGGAAATAAAGTTTCCTGCTCTCCTTGGCCATCCCTAACTGATCCGACGAATGGGATGGCTAATTTGAAGTTATTTGAATTTAGAAATGAATTGGAATTTGATTTATTAAGTAAAAAAAAAGTTGAATTTTGAACCCAAAATAATTTGGAAAGTCAATGTAAATTACTTTAAATGGTTTACATAGGTATATAATGGTTTTCTAAGGTATTTTGAAGTACTGAAGAATAATTTTTATTGCAGTCAAAATAGAACTTGTCGCATAATGGCAATTTACGTATTTTAGTTACAAACTTTAAACGATTGTAACTTTTGCAATCTAAATGGGATTTCCAAGAAATGAAAAACGTTCGATTTATATTAACAAGAGCTTTCAAATGAGTGAAAGCAGATTTTAATTTCAAGTTATAATTTTCATGTTATGTTTAAACCCATTTCGGGAAAAGGTCGCTGTAGAGAAGTTATCGACCATAACCATAAACAGCCATTTTTAATGTTTCTAAAAATATGGAAAAAAAAGGAAAAATCATTATAAATTATGTAAAAATATTTTGAATTGTAAAGTTTAAGTTTTGACTAAGATAAACGATATTTCGATCGAAGTAATTAAGATAACTGTTTTGTAATGCTTTTGAAAATACTATTGTAACGCTTTCTTCGGAAACATTCTATTTTGAAGTTTTTAACCCGCAAACTATTTTCCAAACAATAAGTAATCATTTTTAAATGATCTGTGGAATGTTTTCAAAGGTTCAAAAGTATTAGAAATGTTTTATATGGAATTTAAATTGATTTATTTAATATTAAAATGGGTTTTCAGTTTTTGGATATGGTTGGAGATAAATCTTCGGATGTTTGATATTAATTCAGTAGATGGTGACTCTTACTATTTGAGGAATTTAAAAGGAAGTTCACCATTACTCCGCTTATAGTGTGAGTTGGATACAGAGATTAATATTGAGGATAAGTTGATGGAATTTCTATCCAGATCTAATGTCAAAGAGTTGGATAAATCTTTTAATTAAGATACGAGTTTCCTAATTTGATTGAGATAAGTTGGATAGAAATAACCTTTGAATATTTGATATGAAATTCTTTGGTGTAAACGTATACTATTTGAGGAATTTTGAAGATATTATTATTATATCGTTATTCCACTTATAGTATTCGTTGATTATGAGAATTTATATAGAATATAAGTAGATACAATTTCTATGTAACTTATGTTCAATATCGATTGATTTGGGTTTTGTCGTGAATCATATCTTCAATAATATCATTCTTGAAACCCAATGAGATTGAGTTATGGAAATTCATATCGTAATTTGGGGTTTTAATCAAATCTTTGATTTCAGGAAATTAAAAATAAGGAATTGGGAAGGAAGTATAATCTTTTAGTTAAGATTACAGAATTGAATGTTGAGAAACCGATTTAATTGAAAACTATGGTTGAAATGTGGGGTAAGGAATTTTAAAAGGAACTGGGTTTTCGATAATGAGTTATCAAATGGAAAATTATTTAAGACTTTGAGACTAAATTATCTTTGATTTAAAGAATGTGTTTTAAAAGAGAAAGGTTAACTATGGATTTTGTTATAATTTGAGAATGGATTTAAAGAAGTTTAATTTAAGAAAATCTAAGATGGAAGGAGATTTGGTTGAAAGCCTGTGTGTTCCATAATTGTATTTTTTTAAATTGCGCTTAATATTTGGAAAGACCGGGATCAGATGTATGTCCGAAAACCATTCCTAGTAATAATACGACGTTGTCAGCAATTGAAGACGGCATTGAAGACCGGGACCCTTTATGTCATAAGGGTGACTTGTTGAATGTCTCGAATGGTTGGCTCCCATTCGTAGATGAATTTTATATATCAGTTAAGTGGCAAGAAGCCCAAACGTATGTGATGGAATTCCGGATTGTTGTTTCATTCAGACCCAAAATGGACATGTATGGATTGTGTGTCTGATATTGTAATTGACTGTGTAACACTGATCTTTATTAATATATATCTATTTGGTGGCGGAGAATTTATTCTCTTACTTAACACTCTTCTCTAAGACGTATGAGCTTAGAGCTTAGAGGTTCACACCCCGGATTGATGGTAAACTGGTGGTCAGATTTTTATGCTCGTTTCGTATGTTCAATGCACCGGGATGTGATGATGAAAGGGTACTATGAAGTCCCTAGTCTGGGACGCTATTTGTTGGGTACTCTGATTCATGTATGATGGGTTAGTATAACGGAGTCCGAGTCTGGACGTTATCCACGAGTACTGGGATGATGCGCGCAAGAAAGTTTGTGAGTCCACGAATGATCGTTCGTACCAGGAACCATCATGTTGGAAACCAAATCTCCACTACGAGCCTGTACGGTTATGATTGAATAGTCCGCTGGTTACCGGCAGGATTGTCAATATAATGGAATGGGGCATTATGCTGGCTAGGATTAATGCATTTATTTGTGAAAAGGTTTTTCACAATATATATAGTAGTAAAAGAGGATTTTCACGTACAAAGGCATTTTTGGTTATCATAAGGCAAAAAGCCGGGTCGCTACAAGTGTCATCAGGCAACTTCGCATGAGTTTACACTAGCAATAAGCGGGAGAGAACTAAATGATTCTCCTGATGATACTTCGGACCTAGATTTGATTGTGGAAGATTGGATAATTCAACTGAAGCTTTTTTATCGTAATTAAAATTAAAACATGTATAGATCATAATGTTTTTGCCAGCATAAATTTTACTCAAGGTAGAAATGTATTTATGTATGTTGACAATATTTTTAGATTGTTTTGAATGTTAGATTATATGTATAAATATATCATTTTTTTACAATATTTGCAGATTGTTTTGAATGTTAGATTATATGTATAAATATATCGTTGTTGGAAATGATGCTAGCAGTGTTTGTGAAATAGTATACAACATGTGCACTACGTTTTATGGAATGTTGTAAAAAAAAATTAAAATTAATTAGAATGAATTGTTGAAAGTATTATTATACAAAGTTTGTTAAACATGGTTAAATAACAAACATTACGGTTGGAAAATGTTGTATAAGATTTTTAACAATCGCCTGAAATGTTGTATAACATTGAGAAAACTAAATACAATGTCTTACAACAACGTAGTATAAGTTTCATTGATGTTTATAATATGTTGCGTAAGCTCTATTTACAATATTTGGGAACTATTGTCTTAAGTACTTTTAATCCATATATGACATATGTACCACGCTTTAAACGTGTCGTAAACATACTATTTACGACAGACTGCGCAACATTAAGTAAATGTTATGAAAGACGTGCGTTTTATGAAATTATGCATATGACAATGGTATGATAAATGTTGTTAATGTGCTTTAACAACATTCATCCACCGTTATAAAAGATGTTTTTGTTGTAGCGAAGATCCTTTTTCATGAAACAATGGTCCTGTATTTATAATAAGACACCAAAATATCAGCTTAAAACCCGCATAGAAGACCTCGAGATCGGGACGATCCCTTTTAGAAAAAATGGTTCCATATGATCCTTTTTTGTTAGGGATCCACACCGACCCTTATATGGGGTTAGTACCAAGATTTTAAATTTCGGATACCAATCACATTTTCTTTAAGATTTTAGAGATTTGATCTTATATCGGGGAAGATATCGAAAGAATCGAGTTTAATTCAGGCGTTTCTCTCAATGTTCTATCTGGGGTCGTAAAGTTAGTATCGAAACCATCTCTGGGTACATGATATGTAAAAAAACATAATAAACTTTAATAATATTTATGAATGCAACTTTGATAATAATAACTTAAAAATTGAGTTGTAAAATCACCCCTGTTGTTAATCTACAAAAGAATATTCATATATTTATAAATCATAGTATACTTTAAAAAAAAAAGACATAATTCAGATAGACTATAGCTTGCAATTAATTATCCATGAATATGAATTGTTATTGGATATATAACATAAAAAAAAGCATTAGATAGTTACACTTAACACTACAAAAAACATTGTTATTTCCGACCGGAGGGGGGCGACGACTTTCGATGGGCCGTAGGCAACCGTCGGAAATATTCAGGATAGACCCTCAAACCGAACACTTTCTTCCCCATTCTTCCGCCCCAAATTAAAAAAACGGCTACGGGTTTTAAAACCCTACCTCCCGAAATCCAACTTTTTTGGCCTCCAAACACCTATTTCTTCATGTAGGAACATCCCGGGATTTCATTCAAACCTCCAAAGCGATTAATTTGAGGTATAAACTCAGTTTTCGTTAAAAATTATGTTTTTACCTAAATCTATACTTGTTTAAATTAGAAAATTAGGGTTATCTTTTGATTGCAATTAGTTCCAATAGTGCTGTAGTGGGTTATAACATCCTATTATGTGCGTATTTCATGTGATATACTGAAATTGAAAATTTAATGTGCAATATTTGGTTAATTGTGCATATGTCCCCCGAGCGTGGTTTTTTCCGTTGTATAATTGTGGATATTTGTGTATATGTGCACCGTTGTGCACGTGTGATTCTTCTATTGTGTTAGTCAATATAGGAAAAACTGAATGCACGAGCTAGGAATAATACATTGTGCACATTTTGACTTATGCGCAAAAAAAGCATGAGTCTAAGTTCTAGTTGAGTCTATTGAAACGACAATAATAGTAAACTTTAAGTTGATTGATATGTCAAGCAAATATGGTAAAATAAAATATTTTTTGTTGTAATAAAATTGTATTTTTATAGTAAAATGCGCACATCTAGTTGGCTAATATCCCCTAGAGTGTTTTCGGCCCCGTCCGACGAGTGTTGTACATGATCGTTATATAAATAGTCATTTTTGTCAAATTGAAAAACGACCATTTATATTCATCTGGTACAATATTTGTTGGATTTGTCCTCGTATTGGACAAGTTATAAACGCAGTGGGCATCTACATTTTGTATACTACTTCATTTCAAAATATTCACAAAATTTCGGTTTAATTTTTTTTTCCTGCGTACAAGCATTTGTGTACAATGTAGGAAACAAATGGGAAATGCTGCCGAAATTTTGTTAATTCATTGGGGACGAAGTAGTATACAAAATGTAAATGTTCACTGTGTTTATAATAGGAAGTAGGATGCCTGACCATGTAAAAAAGTTGCGATAAAAAAAAGTGCTAGATTGGAAATTATTTTTAACCTAATGAAATTGTTATTGTGTAAAGACCCAGAAATTCCCGCTCTTTGAATCGACCATAAACCACACAGGTCTGACCCAAAGGTTGGAAATCTTCGAATACTTTAACTTTGGGAATACAATACATCAGAACAATAACAGCAGACTTTTATTACATTATAAAAATGTTACATCAGAGTACAGAATATATCAGAGTACATTGAAATAAAATTACAGCGGAAGATAAACTACAAAAGATTTAATACATTAAATAAAATACAGTAAATAGCGGAAGACTACTAAGCTCTGGACACAGCTTTAGGCTTCGATCCAGGATCCTGCTACAAGAATAGATATCTGCAAAAAGCTACTCGACTGCCCGTGTGGAAAAGAGGGCACCCGAGTTTGCAAAGTGAAACAAACTACGAGTCAGTCATGGGACTGGTGTGAGAATTCTAAACTAACATAACTAATAAGACAAATCCAAGGACCACGCCGCTAATGTGGAACGGGTTTTATTCCAATGGATTGCTAGTGCATAAACCAAAGTAAATCGAGAAATAACGCAATGTCTTTTTGGAAAAATGAAACCATTATAAGACCCAGGTCCCATCACACAATGCAACGCACACCAGAGGATAGGGTTTTACCTTATAATGGTCAAAGGATGCTTGATACGTATAAAACGGATTTGATATTATTATTAGTGTATATATGTTTTAATAAAAAGATTTGAATCATAAGTATCATTCCTAGACGGCATGGTTACCATATAGCATGTCGCCAATACTAGTTCTACAATCAAAACCGCAAGGGCGTATTGGAAATTTGGATTCCATCATGAGTCGAGGCTAGGGGCAAGCTCCTCTCCGATTCGAGACACTCTAGCAAATGCCTCAGGATCCCCCGCAGTGAACCCTTGGATCTTCAGGTCCGGTCCCCGCCTATGGGCAGTGGATTAGTTATGCCTGAACACACGCTTCCCGGTCCCTTTGGACCTATAGTATGACCACCAACGGCCTATAAAAATAACGAGGCGCCTCAAAATCCATCATCCACATAAGTAAAATGTCAGGGCTGGTAGGTCGCTGACACCACTCTAGCTAGAAAGAAACGTGTGCACTCCTTGCAGTCCGTATCCCGTTTTTGACTCATACCGGGGTGTGAGGCTCGCGAAGTCACGCTATACACAAAGCTACGCCTAAACAGGCCGTGCTTTGATCATCAACCACAAGGCCTGCTTTTCAACAAAAGCCTTGATCAATGCATCTTAGCATGCCACATTGTCAGTCCATACTATACCATTGATTTCTGTCAATATATAACCTCTAAGCTCATATGTCTCAGAGAAGGGTGTTAACCACCAAACAGATATATATTAAGAGAGATCAACGAATGTAGTATAAAGGACTACAACGTCAGACATACATTCCATTTATAAACTTATGCCCTGGGTCTGAGCGAAAGTCAAATCCGTACACATCAACACTTCGTCCGAACGGCCACCACTGAAGCCCTTTTCAAGGTAGCTACTCCTCTCATGGGTCTCAGTAGCAAAACATCCATTTGACGTGAAGATCGTCGGTCTTCAATCACCGTCTTTAAATCTTCGACTTAGAACGTCGTATAATCATTTGAAATGAGATTGAACTCGGTCTTTTCAAATGATTCTCGCATATATTTATATATATATATAATTTAAAATCACTTCATATCGTTATTAATATTTAATAACGACCTATCGCTACTTTTATTTATATAAAAATAGCTCGAATAAATTTAGCGACGCTTCGGGTCAATGGGCGACCCTGGCGCTGTTTTCAACCAAATTTGCCTTACGCATATCAAACCGTTGGATTTTGAATGAAATTTATATCATTGGAAAGATTTTCCTAAAGCGGTCCTAACGGTTCCTGTTTTGGAAAAATCCGACGGTCGGATCTTTCGGTATAACCGTTTAAAGTTACGATTGTCGATACGCGAACTACCGCGCGTGTTTCGTTTAAATTTAATATATATATATAAATATAAATATAAATCGTTTTACTATTTCAATTATAAAATTCTATTCTTTTTATCGCATCTAAAATGACGATAAAATATTTTTTTGTTTTATTTTACTACCTTTCTTATTTTATTTACTCTAATTGTAAATAAATTATGCTTTATATATCCTTTTAATTTATTTTCTATTTATTTACCTAAATGTAAATAAATGTTTTTCTATTCTTTTCCTTATTTATTTACCTAAATGTAAATAAATATTTCTCTACTTCTTTTATCTTATTTATTTACATTATTTATAAATAAATGTTTCTAATTTCTTTCTTATTTATTTACACTATTTGTAAATAAATGTTTACCTTTACTTTTACTATATTTATTTACACTAATTATAAATAAATGTACCTTTTCCTTTTATCTTATTTATTTACATAAAAAAAATGTAAATAAATATTATTCACATAATTATTCTTTTAATCCTTTTTATTTACATAAGAAAATGTAAATAATCCTTATTCACATATTTGTTCTTATAATCTATTTATTCTTAATTACATAAAATGTAATTTTCTTCCTTATAATCTTAATTACATAAAAATGTAATTTTATTTCTTATAATCTTAGTTACATATAAATGTAATTTTCTTTACAGTGTAAAACATATTCTTTAATTACATATAAAAATGTAATTTATTTAATTTCTTATTTTATTTAATGTAAATATATGTTTTCCCTTTTCTACGTTGTATTTATTTACACTAAATATTTTGAAGTAATTTACATATATAAAATGTAAATTTAGAAAATTAGAATATGCTTTAACCTCCCACATTGGATAGGTATTGTTGTGATTACTGGATAGCCGGGCGGGTCCGGGCAGATTTACATCACAACTCAATCCAACCTCGGGTTAAGCATATTAATTCTTATTTATTGGAAAATAATGTCATTTATTCCTTTCTCTTTACATAAAGAAATATAAATGGTTTCTTTTTATTTTACTTTACATTAGAAAAATAATATTTTCTATTCTATTTTTCTTTTCCTAGAAAATGATGTAGCTCTTTTATTTTTCTTTACATTAGAAAAATGGAAAATTTTCTTTTACTTTTCTTTACATTAGAAAAATGTAACTTTTTATTTTACTTTGTTTTATTTTATTTAACATTAGAAAAAAATGTAACTCTTTATTTTATTCTTCTTTACATTAGAAAAATGTAACTTTATATTTTAATTCTTATACATTGAAATAGATGTAAATGTCTTTTATTTCCTATACATTTAAATAAATGTTTCCTATAGCTTATGTAAATATTTTTCCTAGTGTCAGCATTTCTAAATAACTATATTTCTAATGCCATTATTTGATCCATTTCAATTATATAATGTGACGATAAAATATGTGTCACAATACTCAAATTATCACATCGGTGGTTTTGGTGTCATAATATTCAAACCAACACAACTATGAAATATGTGATACAATACTCAATTTAACACCGCGGTGGTTTTGGTGTCATAAAACTCAATTTAACACAACGATGTTTTTAGTGTCATTATATTCAAATTTACACAACGGTGTAAATTGTGTCATCACACTATTTTAACACAAATAAAATTTGGTGTATTTTTGATGAATCACAATAAAGTCTCATCTTTATTTTATTTGTAAATCAAATAAAATATCTAGTCTTTATTTTATTCGTAAATCAAAATAAAATATTTATTCTTTCTTTATTTCATAAATCAGCATAAAGATTTAAACTTCCTTTTTATTTTGACAATTAAAATAAAAATCAAACTTTCTTTTTATTTGTGAATCAAAATATTCATCTCTTCCTTTATACTTTTATTTGGTAAATCAAAGATGTGAATCTTTCTTTTATTCATCCAAGATGTAAACCTTTCTTTTATTTTGTTTAACAAAGATGTAAACTTTTCTTTTAATTTTTAAAACAAAAATATAAACCTTTCTTTTAATCTCGTAAACAAAAACTTGTCTCTTTATTATGTAAACAAAAATTACATAAACATTTGTTTTTTTTTTGTAAACAAAAAGTTGTCTTTTTAATTATGTTAACAAAATAACATAAGAATTGTCTTTTATTATACTACAAAATTACATGTTAAAATTGCCTTTTATTTTATTTGCAAACAAAATAAACAAAACCAAAATAAATTTTTCAATTTTATTTTAAAATAAAAAATAAAAAGAGGACAAAAATCAAAGTAAGAACTTTGTCATTTACTTTGTAAGCAAAATTTATGTTAACAATTCCCTTTATTTGGTAAACAAAATATATGTTAAACTTTTGTCCTTGATTTTGTGAACAAAATTTATGTTAAGAAAATGTCTTTTATTTTGTGAACAAAAATTCATGTTAAAAATTGGTGTTTTATTTTATAAACAAAATTCATGAAACAAGGATTAAATATCTAATAATTTAAGAAATAAAAATAAAAATAAAAATAAACAATAAAGATGAGACTTTATCTTGAATACATCAAGAAATGGAGATCCAGAATAATATGGCTGTTTCAACACAGCATAGAACATATTCATCACAAACAACAACAGAGAAACACAGATCTATACAGTGCAAATCAACAGAACAGCAATCATAATTCCTCACAGCACAAATATGATTAATTAACATACAAGCAATTATTTAACGGCGAGGAAACAAATAATTAAATTGATTTAATTATCTCAAATTAGAAATCTCACCAATATTATATGGTTCAGATCTGAATTTTCTCAAAATTCTGATGTGCTCCGTTTTGACTCTAGTTAGTTTCCTTGCGAAGAGTTCTCCAATACGAGGCCAACGGTTCGAAAATCGTTTGATTCTGATAAGTTCTGAATAAGATATGATAATTTTTATACATCGATCATTAAATAATTAATTAAATAACTAAACTAATTACATTAGTTAATAGCATTTAACCCTCGTAGCCGTTCCTTCTTCTTCGCGTCGCACCACCTTATAGTTCGTCGGAGCCACATCTGAACACCTCACGTCGAAGCCTAGGTCATGCGCCACCTCCGCCCGTCGTAGCTTTGAGTTCGCCGTCCCCGACGGTTCTGAAAAACCCCTCAAACTTCAGGCCTTTGCGTCACAATTTCTCACACATCACAGCTCAAAACTTGATCATAGCCATTGGGATTATAGAGCTCATGGAGCTCTTTGATTTTGTCTTTGGAAGTGTTGGCATTTGTTATGTGGATTTGAAGAAAAGAGGAGAAGAAGTTTAGAGCACGTCGGCCATTCACGAAGATAGATGGTGGTTGTCTTCATTTGAGAATTAGGGTTATAATATTTTATGTTTAGGATGAGAAAGTGGAGACATAGAATAAATTTTGTATATGAAATAAAGAATCCTTAGGTTACAAAACTTAAAGAATATTTATTCATTTGATTTCTAATATCTTTCCATGTTCATCTCACTAATTATACTTTACCTAAAATATATCCTTTTCATTAGCACCGAAATCAATAAATTTGCTAATTAATACTTACTATGATTTCCTCAACCATAAATATCATATGGATTAGCATTTTATTTTTCAAACATGTATAAAGCATTCATTTGAATTTCTATATATTCAACAAATCTGTAATTAAAGAATATTGTTGATATTTTTGTTAATATCGTATTACATTGGTAACTTCCATTTATCGTTTATTATATAACAACAAAATACTTAATTATAATTAATTGCAATCAATTTATTTTTAACCAACTAATGAATATTTCATTTCATGAAATAATTCTTTATTAAACCATATTGATTGACTTATGTGTCAATCAATGCCCAATTAATTTCTTAACGTGTATAATTAACTCTCCAAGGTATGTGAATGTAAAGACTTCTATGTATATACACATTTTTAAGGCAATTCAAATTCACATTGATTAATTGCAAGAATAAGTCTTACTATATATATATATATCCAATATTTAAAGCATGTATTTAATTTTTTCCTGTTAACTTTTAAAAAAAATAAATTATTTCATATTATCAAGATTTGAAATTAATAATAAATTTTAAATGAAAACATGAATGTAGTTTTACTATATATATGTATGTATGAGTTAAATTCAATCAAAGCTCCCTAATAATACAAATCGCATAATTACAACAATCAGTTTTAAAGTATTTGTGTGTTGACAAAATCCCTTTTATAAAATCCAAATATCTAATTTAAAATATTATGCATATATATAAACTTACAAGTCTAATGTTACACTTAGTTATGAAAGATAAAACATGGACAAACAATCTAACATTTTATTAGTTTAGTATAAAATTAAATAAACCTTTAATATATAATTTAATCCATTAACATGGACATAAATGAGCAAATGAATGCATGCATTGAAAACAAGGTAAGAGACTTGCATGCATGTATAGAAAAATAACGAAAATGAAATGAATTAAGTTGAAACGAATGAATGCAATATAAACTATAGTGAAACGTTAGAATTCAATGCAAAAAAAAAAAAAAAAAAAAAAAATATGATCCTTGTAGGTTGCATGCACAAGGTTTAAAATGTGAGTGAAATAAACATATATATATATATATATATATATATATATATATATATATATAAATATATATATAAAGGAATGAAATGAATGCATAATTAACATATTATTAATAAATCAACTTATCAACATATATTTATAAATCTCATTAACAACGTCTAAATCTTATTTAAAAACTTTATATTATTATTATTATTAAATACAAATTTTCTTCTTTCTCTTTTTCTGACGTATTTTCTAATAAAATTTTCTGAAATAAAAATTTTAAATTGGCCCCAAAATTCCGGGTTGTTACAGTCTCCCCCACTTAAAATCTTTTCGTCCTCGAAAAGGAACTAGCTAAAAGTTGTTTAATTATCTAACCAAATTTAAATTTTCTTTTATTAATTTTATTTGTTGACTAACTTATCAAATATATACATACTTTTATATATTTAAAATCATATTTTCTGAAATAGGATTATATATATAATCAAAATACGTTAATTATAAGCTTATCACTCTGAACTCATTCTAGGGTATTACTAACCCCATCTCTAATGAGTATTCTCATTCTAGGATACTGCTGATCCTATCTCTAATGAGTATTCTTATTGGACATTACTAATCCAATCTCTGATGAGTCTTTTGTTTAGTTTTAATGAGTTGTACCCCAAAGATTTGAGCTAACCAGAGCTCTGATACCACCTGTAAAGACCTGGAAATTCCCGCTCTTTGAATCGACCATAAACCACACAGGTCTACCCAAAGGTTGGAAATCTTCGAATACTTTAACTTTGGGAATACAATACATCAGAACAATAACAGCAGAATTTTATTACATTATAAAAATGTTACATCAGAGTACAGAATATATCAGAGTACATTGGAATAAAATTACAGCGGAAGATAAACTACAAAAGATTTAATACATTAAATAAAATACAGTAAACAGCGGAAGGCTACTAAGCTCTGGACACAACTTTAGGCTTCGATCCAGGATCATGCTAAAAGAATAGATATATGCAAAAAACTACTCGACTGCCCGTGTGGAAAAGAGGGCACCCGAGTTTGCAAAGTGAAACAAACTACGAGTCAGTCATGGGACTGGTGTGAGAATTCTAAACTAATATAACTAATAAGACAAATCCAAGGACCACGTCGCTAATGCGGAACGGGTTTTATTCCAATGGATTGCCAGTGCATAAACCAAAGTAAATCGAGAAATAACGCAATGTCTTTTTGCAAAAATGAAACCATTATAAGACCCAGGTCCCATCACACAATGCAACGCACACCAGAGGATAGGGTTTTACCTTATAATGGTCAAAGGATGCTTGATACGTATAAAACGGATTTGATATTATTATTAGTGTATATATGTTTTAATAAAAAGATTTGAATCATAAGTATCAATCCTAGACGGCATGGTTACCATATAGCATGTCGCCAATACTAGTTCTACAATAAAAACCGCAAGGGCGTATTGGAAATTTGGATTCCATCATGAGTCGAGGCCAGGGGCAAGCTCCTCTCCGATTCGAGACACTCTAGCAAATGCCTCAGGATCCCCCGCAGTGAACCCTTGGATCTTCAGGGCTGGTCCCCGCCTATGGGCAGTGGATTAGTTATGCCTGAACACACGCTTCCCGGTCCCTTTGGACCTATAGTATGACCACCAACAGCCTATAAAAATAATGAGGCGCCTCAAAATCCATCATCCACATAAGTAAATTGTCAGGGCTGGCAGGTCGCTGACACCACTCTAGCTAGAAAGAAACGTGTGCACTCCCTGCAGTCCGTATCCCGTTTTTGACTCATACCGGGGTGTGAGGCTCGCGAAGTCACGCTATACACAAAGCTACCCCTAAACAGGCCGTGCTTTGATCATCAACCACAAGGCCTGCTTTTCAACAAAAGCCTTGATCAATGCATCTTAGCATGCCACATTGTCAGTCCATACTATACCATTGATTTCTGCCAATATATAACCTCTAAGCTCATATGTTTCAGAGAAGGGTGTTAACCAACAAACAGATATATATATTAAGAGAGATCAACGAATGTAGTATAAAGGACTACAACGTCAGACATACATTCCATTTATAAACTTATGCCCTGGGTCTGAGCGAAAGTCAAATTCGTACACATCAACACTTCGTCCGAACGGCCACCACTGAAGCCCTTTTCAAGGTAGCTACTCCTCTCATGGGTCTCAGTAGCAAAACATCCATTTGACGTGAAGATCGTCGGTCTTCAATCACCGTCTTTAAATCTTCGACTTAGAACGTCGAATAATCATTTGAAATGAGATTGAACTCGGTCTTTTCAAATGATTCTCGCATATATATATAATTTAAAATCACTTCATATCGTTATTAATATTTAATAACGACCTATCGCTACTTTTATTTATATAAAAATAGCTCGAATAAATTTAGCGACGCTTCGGGTCAATGGGCGACCCTGGCGCTGTTTTCAACCAAATTTGCCTTACGCATATCTAACCGTTGGATTTTGAATGAAATTTATATCATTGGAAAGATTTTCCCAAAGCGGTCCTAACGGTTCCTGTTTTGGGAAAATTCGAAGGTCGGATCTTTCGGTATAACCGTTTAAAGTTACGATTGTCGATACGCGAACTACCGCACGTGTTTCGTTTAAATTTAATTTATATATATATATATATATATATATATATATATATATAAATCGTTTTACTATTTCAATTGTAAAAGTCTATTCTTTTTATCGCATCTAAAATGACGATAAAATATTTTTTTGTTTTATTTTACTACCTTTCTTATTTTATTTACTCTAATTGTAAATAAATTATGCTTTATATATCCTTTTAATTTATTTTCTATTTATTTACCTAAATGTAAATAAATGTTTTTCTATTCTTTTCCTTATTTATTTACCTAAATGTAAATAAATATTCTCTACTTCTTTTATCTTATTTATTTACATTATTTATAAATAAATGTTTCTAATTTCTTTCTTATTTATTTACACTATTTGTAAATAAATGTTTACCTTTACTTTTACTATATTTATTTACACTAATTATAAATAAATGTACCTTTTCCTTTTATCTTATTTATTTACATTAAAAAAAATGTAAATAAATATTATTCACATAATTATTCTTTTAATCCTTTTTATTTACGTAAGAAAATGTAAATAATCCTTATTCACATATTTGTTCTTATAATCTATTTATTCTTAATTACATAAAATGTAATTTTCTTCCTTATAATCTTAATTACATAAAAATGTAATTTTATTTCTTATAATCTTAATTACATATAAATGTAATTTTCTTTACAGTGTAAAACATATTCTTTAATTACATATAAAAATGTAATTTATTTAATTTCTTATTTTATTTAATGTAAATATATGTTTTCCCTTTTCTACGTTGTATTTATTTACACTAAATATTTTGAAGTAATTTACATATATAAAATGTAAATTTAGAAAATTAGAATATGCTTTAACCTCCCACATTGGATAGGTATTGTTGTGATTACTGGACAGCCGGGCGGGTCCGGGCAGATTTACATCACAACTCAATCCAACCTCGGGTTAAGCATATTAATTCTTATTTGTTGGAAAATAATGTCATTTATTCCTTTCTCTTTACATAAAGAAATATAAATGGTTTCTTTTTATTTTACTTTACATTAGAAAAATAATATTTTCTATTCTATTTTTCTTTTCCTAGAAAATGATGTAGCTCTTTTATTTTTCTTTACATTAGAAAAATGTAACTTTTTCTATTACTTTTCTTTACATTAGAAAAATGTAACTTTTTATTTTACTTTGTTTTATTTTATTTAACATTAGAAAAAAATGTAACTCTTTATTTTATTCTTCTTTACATTAGAAAAATGTAACTTTATATTTTAATTCTTATACATTGAAATAGATGTAAATGTCCACTACAACAAAAATACCATATTACAACTTTCATTTTACAACGGTGGAAAATGCACAGTTGTAATAAAGGTTTTTTACAACAGTCAGTTCACTAAAGTTGTAATAAACATATTTCTAACAACTTTTTTATTGTGACTGTTGTAATAAATGCCTATTACAACTTTTCACTCTTACCTGTTGTAATAAGTGACAGTTTTAACAATTAACATTTTATAATTAGTAATTAGTATAATAATAATAAT
The DNA here is from genome assembly GCA_030737875.1 of Allium sativum. Classification (NCBI taxonomy): domain Eukaryota; kingdom Viridiplantae; phylum Streptophyta; class Magnoliopsida; order Asparagales; family Amaryllidaceae; genus Allium; species Allium sativum. The sequence continues at coordinate 407,250,073 of CM060926.1, forward strand.
TAATTAATAATATTAATAATTTCTATTAAATAATCAATAATTAGTAAATAATTTTTAATAATTAATATTAACATTTAATAATAAATTTGTATAAAAGTAGTTACATGTTAAAACTATAGCAATGCAAGGTTTCGTAGATCACGTGAAAGTACACCAGTTTGTCTGCTCCAATGCAAAAAAAAATGTTTGCCTCCAAACCAAAAAATTTTGGCTTCAAACCAAAATTAAAAGTTTGTATAAAATTATTTCCAATAGCTCTTTTTTCTTCCTAGTTTTAAAAGAGGCCTACTGTATATTAATAATTACTGATATTCTATGGTTGATATTTAATTATTAAAATATGAATTATTAATAATTTATTTTTAAAAATAACATTACAATTATATCTTAGAATAAAAAATAATTTAATTAAAATAATATTTGATAATTAAGAATAATAACATTACAATTATTTTTTAATATGATATTCAATTGTATCTTAGAAAAAATTTATAATTAAGAAGTAATATTTAGTACTTCAGTAAAACTACTTTTCAAGAAATTCATGTCCCATTCAATATAAATACTCACTTATTAATTATAACTTAAAATATTAATTTTTTTAAATTTTGTTCTACGTTCCAAACAAAAGTCGGTGGTAGGTGGCACGAAATTTATGCGGGAATACTGAAAATTTGGCTCCAAAGCAGCTCACATGTTACTTTTCCACGCCCTCACGCGGGCCTGCTCGTATCCCATTTTCTAATCAATCCTCTTCCATAATCAGAATCAATCCTCTTCCTCCTCTCAAGCAAAATTCCACCTCAACAAATTAGTGCCGCTACTCCAAAAATATCAATCGTCTACTGCGGAGATCTGGAATTCACGATTCAACAACAATCAACCAGTAGATGTATCCTTTGTTTCTATGAGTTAATCGTGCTGCTTGAAACTGAAACAATTTCCTAAGATGCTCGTCTAGGCTGTAGGCTTCTGATGATTCAGATGTTCGCCTAAAAGCTTATAAGTGTCGCTTGAATCTGGATCTGGGTGTTGCTATTGTCGAAGAAGTCGCCATCGCTTGGATCTGGATGTTGTGTTCGTTTCAGGAGGTTGATAACGGGATGTGAATCATTTGCGATTGCCTTGTTGTTGGTTTGCGTCGTTATGGTCTGAGGTAAAGCTAATTTACTCAACGCTAGGGTTTTTCCTTTTTCCCAGCGCTAGGGTTTTTCCTTTTTTCGAAAACAGTTCCCGCTGCCAAATTCTATATTTCGAAATCTATTGCATTCTTCTGAAATTCACGCTAGCGAATTTCAGGTTGAATCCTGACTGCCTTTTGAATTTGAAGCATCCTCCGAGTCTAAACTGTCATGTGTATCTCGGGCATCATCTAAATATCGAGTAATTTCTTATATTCAATTAAATATAAATTGACTTCACTCTTGTTCAATTTCTATAGTTATTTGTACGATTATCGTGTGAATCTTAGTCATCTTGTTTCCATTGCTGTCTGGTCTTAGTCTTTGCTTACATGAATTATTACCGATTTCTTGTACTTATTTCTTGTTCGAGTCTTTGCTGCCTAGTTTTATTCTTGGTCTCCCTGTTTTCTATACTTATTTCTTTTTATGATTATTGCTAATTTCCAAAAGTATTAATATATCTTGGTAATTTGTTCAAAGATTAACGGGAGATGAGTTTATTATATACAGCAATTTTGGACTGGTGGAGATAATTCATTTGTCAGCCGCGACCTTGTCCTTAATTAGAGGAATAGATGTTAATTTGTTTGCTCTGGTTTTTTATTGCCTTGAGAGATAAACTGTCTGCCGTGTACTTTTAAGTTTTTCCATGTAAGTTATATTGTCAAAGCTCGGATTTGTTCAAATTATGTAAATATTTGGGTAACATTTATCTATTTTAGGTTAATGCTGTGTACAAGAGCAAGTGCGAGGAACTGAGTGCTCAGAAGCTGGATGAAGCAGAATCCAATGAAAAACTGGCACTTTTAAAGGTTTACATTCTTTTGTTAGCTGATACTACTAACCACACACGTGTTGTCTAACATAGTTTTTAAGACTTTTTGTTTCCTTACATCAGGATAATATACGATTATCAAATTCTTGAACCTCTTATGCTTTTTGGTTTTCTTACATATAAAAGTTTTGAACTGCAAACTGCAAGGAAAAATATTTCTGTGTGTATGTATAAACTTTTCTAAAGGTAAGAGATGAAACAGCATGGCTGTTGCCATTAGATAGAAGTTGCTGTTGTAGTAGCAGTAAGAAGATTTATCAAATAATTTTTGATTTGTATGTGGGAAAGTTTTCGCAGAAGCTGCTAACACATGTATATTATTTGCACTGGTTGATTTTGATTTGAATTTCTTGTTGTATTTGGAAAAATTGCAGGTGGAAGAAATAAAATACAATCCATTTTGGATTCGGCATATAAAACTGAAGTAACATTTCAAGATCTTCTCCCAGGTTTGAAAGTGTTCGAGAGTATCATTTTCTCTTATCCTTGATTTTGTCTTTTTCTTAAATGTTTGATACGTTTACAATACACTCTTCTAACATGTACTTTGCATGTATATTTAGGAAGGCAAACATAATCATTTCAGAAATCAAAGAAGAAGGTTAAGAAAGCAAACTGATTTCATTCTTATGTCGAAAACTGGACCAGGGGGTCGGTGGCGATTCTTCTTTGGCAAAAAACTAACCTGGTGACCTTTGATATCATGTTTTTTTTCAATTTTGTTGGTTTATGCTTCGTATTGGATATTGGCATTAATGTATCATATAATGAATAGTTAGATTTTTCATCCTTACAGGTGACTAGACATGATGTTGAAGCATATAAAAACTCGGTGTGTGCGCAGTGTGTATATATATTTATATAAAAGTGTGTATGTATATTTATATGGTATTGTGTATGTAATTGAGTGTACGGAGTAATCAGTCTATGGTGAGGAATGTATATGTGATTAATTGTATTATGTAGTAGTGAGTTGTATAATAACGAGGTCAGAAATTTGTACTATTTCTAATATTGAAATAAAATATTTAATTGAATAGAATAATCAATTGAGTATTAAATTCTATGCAATAACATTTTATTCAATATAAATATTTATTTCTCTATGAGCTGTAATGTATAATCAAACAAAAATCATATTGTGATATTCAACAGTTACAACGGTGTATAAAAGTTGTAATAGCTTTTACTACAACGGTGCAAAAAAGTTGTAATAGCTTTTATTACAACGGTGGAAAACTGTTGTAAAATATATATTTCACAACGGTGTTGCAACGGTGCAAAACAGTTGTAAAAGATTTTAGTCTATTACAACTTCTTAATAGACGACGGTTGTCCCACCGTTGTAAAAGGTCTTTTACAACTGTTTTCCACCGTTGTAATAGGGTCATTTTGTTGTAGTGGTCTTTTATTTCCTATACATTTAAATAAATGTTTCCTATAGCTTATGTAAATATTTTTCCTAGTGTCAGTATTTCTAAATAACTATATTTCTAATGCCATTATTTGATCCATTTCAATTATATAATGTGACGATAAAATATGTGTCACAATACTCAAATTATCACATCGGTGGTTTTGGTGTCATAATATTCAAACCAACACAACTATGAAATATGTGATACAATACTCAATTTAACACCGCGGTGGTTTTGGTGTCATAAAACTCAATTTAACACAACGATGTTTTTGGTGTCATTATATTCAAATTTACACAATGGTGTAAATTGTGTCATCACACTATTTTAACACAAATAAAATTTGGTGTATTTTTGATGAATCACAATAAAGGTCTCATCTTTATTTTATTTGTAAATCAAATAAAATATCTAGTCTTTATTTTATTCGTAAATCAAAATAAAATATTTATTCTTTCTTTATTTCATAAATCAGCATAAAGATTTAAACTTCATTTTTATTTTGACAATTAAAATAAAAATCAAACTTTCTTTTTATTTGTGAATCAAAATATTCATCTCTTCCTTTATACTTTTATTTGGTAAATCAAAGATGTGAACCTTTCTTTTATTCATCAAAGATGTAAACCTTTCTTTTATTTTGTTTAACAAAGATGTAAACTTTTCTTTTAATTTTTAAAACAAAAATATAAACCTTTCTTTTAATATCGTAAAAAAAACTTGTCTCTTTATTATGTAAACAAAAATTACATAAACATTTGTTTTTTTATTTGTAAACAAAAAGTTGTCTTTCTAATTATGTTAACAAAATAACATAAGAATTGTCTTTTATTATACTACAAAATTACATGTTAAAATTGCCTTTTATTTTATTTGCAAACAAAATAAACAAAACCAAAATAAATTTTTCAATTTTATTTTAAAAAAATAAATAAAAAGAGGATAAAAATCAAAGTAAGAACTTTGTCATTTACTTTGTAAGCAAAATTTATGTTAACAATTCCCTTTATTTGGTAAACAAAATATATGTTAAACTTTTGTCCTTGATTTTGTGAACAAAATTTATGTTAAGAAAATGTCTTTTATTTTGTGAACAAAAATTCATGTTAAAAATTGGTGTTTTATTTTATAAACAAAATTCATGAAACAAGGATTAAATATCTAATAATTTAAGAAATAAAAATAAAAATAAACAATAAACAATAAAGATGAGACTTTATCTTGAATACATCAAGAAATGGAGATCCAGAATAATATGGCTGTTTCAACACAGCACAGAACATATTCATCACAAACAACAACAGAGAAACACAGATCTATACAGTGCAAATCAACAGAATAGCAATCATAATTCCTCACAGCACAAATATGATTAATTAACATACAAGCAATTATTTAACGGCGAGGAAACAAATAATTAAATTGATTTAATTATGTAAAATTAGAAATCTCACCAATATTGTATGGTTCAGATCTGAATTTTCTCAAAATTCTGATGTGCTCCGTTCTGACTCTAGTTAGTTTCCTTGCGAAGAGTTCTCCAATACGAGGCCAACGGTTCGAAAATCGTTTGATTCTGATAAGTTCTGAATAAGATATGATAATTTTTATACATCGATCATTAAATAATTAATTAAATAACTAAACTAATTACATTAGTTAATAGCATTTAACCCTCGTAGCTATTCCTTCTTCTTCGCGTCGCACCACCTTATAGTTCGTCGGAGCCACATATGAACACCTCACGTCGAAGCCTAGGTCATGCGCCACCTCCGCCCGTCGTAGCTTTGAGTTCGCCGCCCCCGACGGTTCTGAAAAACCCCTCAAACTTCAGGCCTTTGCGTCACAATTTCTCACACATCACGGCTCAAAACTTGATCATAGCCATTGGGATTATAGAGCTCATGGAGCTCTTTGATTTTGTCTTTGGAAGTGTTGGCATTTGTTGTGTGGATTTGAAGAAAAGAGGAGAAGAAGTTTAGAGCACGTCGGCCATTCACGAAGATAGATGGTGGCTGTCTTCATTTGAGAATTAGGGTTATAATATTTTATGTTTAGGATGAGAAAGTGGAGACATAGAATAAATTTTGTATATGAAATAAAGAATCCTTAGGTTACAAAACTTAAAGAATATTTATTCATTTGATTTCTAATATCTTTCCATGTTCATCTCACTAATTATACTTTACCTAAAATATATCCTTTTCATTAGCACCGAAATCAATAAATTTGCTAATTAATACTTACTATGATTTCCTCAACCATAAATATCATATGGATTAGCATTTTCTTTTTCAAACATGTATAAAGCATTCATTTGAATTTCTATATATTCAACAAATCTGTAATTAAAGAATATTGTTGATATTTTTGTTAATATCGTATTACATTGGCAACTTCCATTTATCATTTAATGTATAACAACAAAATACTTAATTATAATTAATTGCAATCAATTTATTTTTAACCAACTAATGAATATTTCATTTCATGAAATAATTCTTTATTAAACCATATTGATTGACTTATGTGTCAATCAATGCCCAATTAATTTCTTAACGTGTATAATTAACTCTCCAAGGTATGTGAATGTAAAGACTTCTATGTATATACACATTTTTAAGGCAATTCAAATTCACATTGATTAATTGCAAGAATAAGTCTTACTATATATATATATCCAATGTTTAAAGCATGTATTTAATTTTTTCCTCTTAACTTTTAAAGAAAATAAATTATTTCATATTATCAAGATTTGAAGTAAATAATAAATTTTAAATGAAAACATGAATGTAGTTTTACTATATATATGTTTGTATGAGTTAAATTCGATCAAAGATCCCTAATAATACAAATCGCATAATTACAACAATCAGTTTTAAAGTATTTGTGTGTTGACAAAATCCCTTTTATAAAATCCAAATATCTAATTGAAAATATTATGCATATATATAAACTTGCAAGTCTAATGTTACACTTAGTTATGAAAGATAAAACATGGACAAACAATCTAACATTTTATTAGTTGAGTATAAAATTAAATAAACCTTTAAGATATAATTTAATCCATTAACATGGACATAAATGAGCAAATGAATGCATGCATTGAAAACAAGGTAAGAGACTTGCATGCATGTATAGAAAAATAACGAAAATGAAATGAATTAAGTTGAAACGAATGAATGCAATATAAACTATAGTGAAACGTTAGAATTCAATGCAAAAAAAAAAAATTATGATCCTTGTAGGTTGCATGCACAAGGTTTAAAATGCGAGTGAAATAAACATATATATATATATATATATATATATATAAAGGAATGAAATGAATGCATAATTAACATATTATTAATAAATCAACTTATCAACATATATTTATAAATCTCATTAACAACGTCTAAATCTTATTTAAAAACTTTATATTATTATTATTATTAAATACAAATTTTCTTCTTTCTCTTTTTCTGACGTATTTTCTAATAAAATTTTCTGAAATAAAAATTTTAAATTGGCTCCAAAATTCCGGGTTGTTACATATTGCTTTCAACCATTATATATAAATGAGTTGTACAACCATAAAAACAAGTTTTTCCGAATTTGTATTCTTAAAAATAAATATTAATTTTTGAACTTGTAACTACATATCTCAAATAGAAAAAATGATTGATTATTTTGTTTATCAGAGGAGATGGATGTACCAAAGAAGAGGACATAGAGGTGCAATAAAATAAGATTTTATAATGGCATAAATCTCTTTGCTGAATTCACTTTAAGTAATAACGGAAGCGATCCAGAAATTCATTGCCCGTGTAGTAAGTAAATAGACATTTGAAGTATTTGTTACCCGATATTGTGATAGTCCATTTGTGCAAAAACGGATTCATACCTGAGTATTTATTTTTGGGATCGTCATGGAGATGTCATAGCAAATACTTATGTAGAGACTAAGGAAGAAAGTGTTGTTAATGAAAATGTTTGTTAACAGCAAAAAATGTCGTAAACACCAAAGATTCCAATTACTAGGAATTATTAATTTGTTCGCACAGACAAGAGCAGAAAAGCAGTAAATAACACAAGAGATTTACAGTGGTTCGGCCTCGTGAGGGGCCTACATCAACTTTGAAGCGTTGTTGGAATATTATTGATCACAAAAGTTTACAAGGTTGAGACCCTCTCATGACAGCTCATTACATCCATTTCAAAGCCATATGATGTCATCTCTAAGCTATATGATGTCATCTCTGAGGCTATATGATGTCATCTCCAAGACATGATGTCATCATTATCATATATGATGTCATAACTATCATATATTTAATATACTAGGTTAAAGACACTTTTGCCCTTCTTCTTCCTCAAATAGGAGATGCCATTAATGGAGCTCTCTAGAGGTCCTAAGGTCTCCAATTCCAACCCCTTCCAAGTGTGAAGTCATGGGGAATTTACAGGAAAGGGAGTAGGAAGGAGTAGGTAGAAATAGGGGACCACACCCAGAAATTCGTACTTGGAGCCTACACATGCTAGAATTTCGCACCTGGATCCTGCGCACGCTGGAAATTCGCACTTGGGATGCGAAATTCCGTGCCTCGTGGGTACGAAATTTCGCACCTTGTGGGTGCGAAATTCCGCACACCGTGGGTGCGAAATTCCGCACCTCGTGGGTCCGAAATTCACATCCCATGGAGGTGTGAAATTCGTGCCTCCTGGGGTGCGAAATTCGCACCCTGCTAGGTGCGTATTTCGCACCCTGCTGGGTGCAAATTTCACACCCCTAGGGGGTGCAAAATTCGCACCTCCCCGGGGTACGAATTTCGCTTCATGAGGTGCACTAAGGCTGCATGAATAGGTGTTTGTGGTGTTGCGAGGTCTCTGTTGGCGCGATCCCTCTTCATCATGTATCCTTCGCTCCTAAGCATCCCTTTCGGCTTTAGTTCCACACGATATGTTGAGTCGAGCGTGTCTTGTATACTTTTGGGAACCAGGCCAAAAAGCCAGTTAACATTTTCCCTCCAAAGTACGTCTTGCGTCGACATGATGTGCTTAGGATTGGTTGAAGTAGTAATTGAGTTGCTGGTTTATCCTGTAAGTAAAAAGAAAACACATGTTAGTTGTCTGGCTCGTTCGCTGTAGGATTGCGAGCGAGCCGTTTCTGGTGTGGCGTCGTGCTCACGTTGCTAATTATTCGCAGTGCCTTGCCTCCGCGTGTTCGCGGGGTCAGTATGCGCATGGAACATGTGTACATGAGCGCGCAACATGAAGCTTCAAACCTGGGGGTTCGTGTAACAACCCGTATTTTCAATAACCTGTTATAACATAAATCGAGGCAGAATTTAATTCTAAAATCTGAATCAAGGGAAACGGGCTATGCCATTGCGTTCATCTCGGAAAAATACGCGAAATAGAGTCCGAGTTTTCGAAAATCGGAGTCCGTATGACCCGATTAAGGCCCAACGAAGTTTTCAGAAAATTTCTAAGTAAAAACAGATTTCAAATTCAAATTTGAAATTGGAAATTTGGGCCAGTTTGGGGCAGGCGGGAAAATTCCCGCCAGAGTACCCAAGTCGACAGCCCTGTCGACTTGGGAGTCGACTTGGTTGGACCCAAGTCGACAGCCCTGTCGACTTAGCTGTCGACTTGGTCCAGCCGGGCTGTTTAGCCTGGTGCACCATTTTGAGATTGTGTTGAGCTTGGGGGCCAGATTCGGTTTTGAGGGCTGAGATTGCAACTAGGGTTTAATCCTATGGCCTAAAACACTTGCCTAATCTATAAATAAGGCCCTAACCTAACCCTAAATCATCATTATTCATTCATACAACTAAACTATGGCAAAATCAATCCTCTCATGGCCTCCACTCTCTTCATAAATTCCTAAATAAATTTCTAAGTGATTTTCCATGCATACAAGTGTTTTCAAACTTGTATGAGCATCCTTAGATTGCATTCAAGTCAAGTTTCTATATTTGCATCATAAAGAAAGAGTTTTGATCATTCTGGCTCAAGGGTTTTTTATGTTAAAGCTTGCATTTTGGGTTTGATTGATTTCATAAGGGCTTGGTCAAATTTTTGTGACTTCTTAAGCATTGTAAGCCCTATTCTACTTTCATACTTAAACTCTAAAGTTAAATGTATGATATGCAAGTTTATATGCGAGTTTACTATGCTATGATATGCAAGTTTATGCAAGTTTATATGCAAGTTTATCATGTTGTGATATGCAAGTTTATATGCAAGTTTATCATGTTGTTATATGCAAGTTTACTATGCTATGATATGCAAGTTTATGCAAGTTTATATGCAAGTTTATCATGTTGTGATATGCAAGTTTATATGCAAGTTTATCATGTTGTGATATGCAAGTTTATATGCAAGTTTATCATATTGTGATATGCAAGTTTATATGCAAGTATGCCAAGTTATGTTATGCAAGTTTGGGTTGAACATTTTGTTCATGCTATCATGTTATGCAAGCTTATCTTGGGTTTATGAACATAAAGCTTCAAGCTTTATGCCAAAGGTTGCGTTTTGGCAACATGTAAGTTATCATATCTCTTATGATAACTTGCATGTGAGGCTAAATGCGAACTTATGGCCATTTCTACATGTCATTTAGCACCATGTATCACCAATGTGCCAAGTTTGGTTTTATGCATGCTTTTGGGGCCAAAAATGTAATATGCAAGTATATGAACATATGTACATTTCTTATGCCACCATGTTGAACTTGTGGCTTCAACACCTTTTATGTCATGATTATGCCAAGTTCCCTCTTTCTATCCTTTATGCACTATTGCGATATGTAAGCGATGGGATTGCGTTTGGGGTTGGGTAAAAGTAAAAGACATAAAAACATAAGCTTGGGAATTTACCTATTAAGTTAGGTCTACCCATTGGGAATTTACCTATTAATTTAGGTCTACCCAATTGCTTGAAAACTTGTAACAAGTTTTGGAAACATGATGGACATGACACTTAGAAAAGATAAGCGTGGCCAACTCGAGGTTGGGTTGAGTTTGTAGCGTAAACCTACCCGGAACCGACCGGCTTAACTAGTTGCTACAAACAATAGGACCCAATGTGAGAAGTTGGTCATGTTGTACCTTGACCCGAGGTTAGACCAAGTTGTGGTGTAAAGCTACACGGACCCGCCCGGCTTAACTAGTAACCACAACAAGGTCTAATGTGAGAGGTTAAGGTGCATTAAATTAATTAATGCCTCATGATTAGGGTTAAGTCATAGTCCACTTAATGCTTAACCAACTTGGGCTTGGTAGATTAATCGGGGTTAAGTCGTGAACTCATCGTTACACTTAACCAAGTTAATCCATGATTAGCAAGAGGGTTAAACCGTACTTAACCCACTAGAAAATACTAGCAATGGGGGCCCACTCCGCAGTAACCCCAAAATCGTATCATTAAGGCCCTAGGGGCTAGGCTAGGGAGGGGGCACGATTACTGGGCTGGAGGTAAGCGACCAAATAAACGACGGCTGTATGGTACGCCGATGTAGTTCCGGACGGACTATGGTCGTGCACGTAGTCCATGTTTGGAGAAGTCACCCATGGGTACCAGTAGATCGAGACTGTGCACTCATGTTTATGGTGTCCAGGGGTTGGCACTCTAAGGGCTTGATACACCCGAAGGGTGGACCCGGCACAGTTCGACTACAATTATGTTTTAGGCCGTATTGACACCAACACGTGACGAGTTAGGCTTAGGGAGCCGATCGACTAGACCGTTTGGTTGGACCTTGCATTAGGGTCATTTCATGTTATTGGGCCAAAGCATGGGCCAAGGGATAAATACTTGTTTATTCAAGTCATGTTAGTTTGCTAGTACACCTGTGGTGCAAAACCTTAATCCTGATTATGCGATGACACCTTTATCTACCTTGTTAGTATATCATCATGCTAGTATCCTTATGATCATACCTGCTGCTTATGCCAGTTAACTTTATCAGTTTACATTGATTGTAGTAGGGCTTACTCAGTCTTTTTGACTGACCTGTTTTCTTTCGCCTATTTTCTTCCATCCCCCCCCCCCCCAGGTTCTCAGGGAGGGAATATTGGAGCTTAGCTTGGATTTCCGACTGCTTGCTTGTGGGATTTAGCTCGTGTACGGTTTGACATGAAGCTAGCTATGGCTATCACTTCTTTTGGGGATTAGTACTTATGTATTTCAGTTTTATTTCAGTTGATGTTTGTTTTATCTAGACTTGTGTACTTCGAAAATTGACATTATGTTGTACCAGACTTGTTTTGAAATGGTTTGAAATCTTCCGCTATTTTAACTATGTTATTTACTCTGTTTATATATATACATATGTTCTTGTTCTGCCTTGATATATCATTATGCATGTTTACCTGATTCAAACGCCCCTCCAAAGTCAGAGTGCTTGCAAGAGTCACCCTGGCGGAGGTGGGGTGTTACATTTGGTATCAGAGCATATGGTTTACGAGAAGGAACAAAAAGGTTTTTAGAAAACTTTTGGAAAACTATTTTCAAAATCAAGTATAAAGTATTTTCCAAAGAAAAGTCTAGCTTATTTTAAAGGCTATTCCCCAAAAAGCCATTAGCAAAATTCCTTCGTTTTTTCTCTATTCTGAATCTATCTTTTTCTTCGTTTTCAGTATGGCCAATAACTTTGCCATTCCGGAGGGAGTACACGTACCTGTTTGGTATAGGAGACTTTTGGAGGCTAGGGCGCCCGAAGCCGGCCCCGCAAATATTACTCCTCCTCCGGTAGTTAATGTTCCTCCTCCTCCTGTCGCTGAGGTTCCTCTTCCTCCTTCCCCTCAGCATCCTCAAGCTAACTTCGCAGAGATTTGCCAAGATTTTGAGGCGATGGGTTGCAAGAATTTCTTTGGAACCGAGACTTATGTGGAGGCAAGGAATTGGTTGAAAGAAACCGAAGATCTTTTTACCTTCTTTGACATAGATGACCGTAGGAAGATTTTATTAGCAGTGTGGTTGCTAAAGGAAGAAGCTGCACGTTGGTGGGTGGTCACCACCGCTACTAGGCCAATTGAGACTTGGGATGACTTTCGGGGAAAGTTTGGACTAAGGTTCCTATCACTGAAGCAAGGGGACATGACTATTAGGGAATACATAGATAAGTTTAATCAACTGGCTCGGGTCGGTTTAGACTTGGTTAACACAGCTCCGAAGAAGGCCCTATCCTTTGCTCTAGGATTAAACGAGCCATTTCATGGTTTAGCCATGTCTCATATACCTTTGGGGGCAACTTTCGAGAGTTTGGTGAATATGGCCCTACTCAATGAAGAGAATAGGAGTGACAAGAAGGAGATCAAGATGAATGATACTCAAGCCAAGAAGACTGATCCCCAATGGAAAGGAAATCAGGGTAATCCAAGCGGTCAGAGCAGTCAAGGCAATAAGAACAAGAACAAGAGTCAAGGCAACAAGGGGAAGAACAACAAGGAGAAGTGCTATTATTGCGGTTTAGTTGGGCATCTTATTAAGGAGTGTAAGAAGAGGAAAAGGAAGAATGGCGAATGCTTTCATTGTGGTGAGTTTGGACACTTCACTAGGGATTGCCCGAAGAAGCGAGGGCAAGGCCAGGGTCAGACTCAGCGTGCTGGACCTTCGGGAGGGCAAGTTCATGCTCTCAATACCGCTCCAGTTCCCGATCGAGGTAGTATTTCTGTTGAAAGTCTTGTATACATTTCTGATTTTCCTGTTCGTACCTTGTTTGATTTTAGTGTATCGCATAGTTTATCTCGTCTGATCTAGCTGAAAGTTTGCACCTAAGTACTAGTCTAGTTAATGATCCCGTGTGTGTTTCAAATCCAATTGGGGGTTCCGCCCATTTGTCTATTATCTAGGTGGATTTGAATTCTCGCATGATGTTTATCGGTTTCATCGGGTATGGGTTGATTTTGGGCATGGATGGGTTGTCCAGTTTTGGAGCCATCCTTGTTTTTTTTGGAGCATAGGGTTGAGAGGCTCATGACTCGCCTCGGTAATACCCTAAAAATTTCTAGTAACCCTATGAGTCCCGTCATGTTGTGTTATTTTGAATCCCTCAACTCGTCTATCGATAGTTTGCAATTGGTGAGGGTGGTCCGAGAATATCCTGATATCTTGGGTGAAGTGAAGGGGGTTACCCCTAAACGAGAGATAGATTTCCGCATTTATCTGATTGATAATGCCAAGATAGTTTCGCGGCCGGTAAGGCACATGGCCCCGCAAGATGAGAGTTAAGAAAGCAAGTCAAGGAGTTGCTTGAGAAGAACTTCATTAGATGAAGTATATCTGAATGGGGAGCACCTGTAGTATTTACTACAAAGGCAGATGGTTCTCTTCGACCTTGTGTCGATTATCGAGAGTTGAATAAGCTGACTAAGAAGAACAGACACCCGTTACCGAGGATTGATGATCTCTTTGACCAGCTTGTCGGTGCTTCTGTTTTCTCTCAGCTTGATCTTGCTACTGGATTTCATCAGCTCAGGGTAGCTGAAGATAGTATAGACAAGACTGCGTTCAGAACTCCAGATGGATTCTTCGAATGGCTTGTCATGCCGTTCGGCTTGACTAATGCACCCGCATATTTCGTGGATTTGATGAGTAGGGTGTTCAGGGAGTTCTTGAACAAGTTTGTCGTGGTCTTTGTAGATGATATTCTGATCTTCTCTAAGGATGAGGAAGAGCATGCAAGGCATCTCGTGGAGGTGATGGATACGCTTAGAGCGCATCAGTTGAAGACCAAGTTCTCCAAGTGTCACTTTTGGAGAAGGGAAGTTAGATTCCTTGGGCATATAGTATCTAAGCAAGGCTTAGCGGTGGATCCCGCTAAGGTAGTTGCAGTTCAGGATTGGAAGACTCCAAGGAATGCAACCGAAGTAAGAAGTTCTCTCAGTTTAATAAGTAGTTAGTGTCCCTTGAGTTTAAACCTACCCTTCTGGATCAAGTAAGGACTTCACAGAAGGAAGACCCGCAGTTAGTCGAGATCATAGACAAGTTGACTCGAGGCGAGATGATAAGTCACCTCGCTATAGATGACAAGGGATGGCTAAGACGCGATGAGAGAAAGAAGGTTCTTGAGGATGCACATCACCCGAGGAGGTGGCCGAGTTTGTCCCAAGGTGCATGTTGTGCCAACAGGCTAAAGGCCAAGTCATAAAAGCCCGGTGGGCTATTATATCCGTTGGAGGTCCCCGCAATGGAAGAGGGAAAAGCATCACGAAGGATTTCGTGGATGGACTGCCTAGGTCAAGGGAAGAGAATACGAGCATGTGGGTCATAGTAGGTAGACTCACGAAGAGCGCTCATTTCACTCCGGTAAAGAGCGAAAGGACTGCATCATAACTAGCGACAGTTTACTTTCAAGAAATAAAGCGGTTGCACGGGGTTCCCTAAAGTATAGTTAGTAACCATGACTCAGCCAGTCTTGGGATAGTCTACGGAAAGTCATGAGCAAGCAACTGAATCTAAGCACGGCCTATCATTCACAGGCGGATGGTTCATTGGCAACGTGGATTGGTAGTTTTAAGAAAAATTCTGCTGCGTGGAATACTTTATAGTAAGTAAACGAGATCCAGGATTCACTAGTGAATTTTGGAAAGCTTGCATGAAACCATGAGGTCGTAGTTATGTTTAAGTGAAGAATGATAGAAGAGTAAGTGAAAGAGGAAGACGAGAGGCGACAATAAAATGGGTTCCAACTCATATTTGGAAATAAGAGTTAAGAAGCTAAGATACCATGAGGTAAAAGATGGTCTAAGCACAGTGGAGTTAAGCTCAAGGAAACGTGACTTAGAAGATTGAAGGCTAGATACACGCATCATATCTCCTTCTAAGAGTATATCCTTGATCCTTGTTTTCCTGTGGAACTTACTCGCATATTATCTTTTTATGTATATCCTCTCGGTACCATTCTCAGTTCTATTTCTGTCGGAAGGTATGACTTATTGGCTAGTAATACATGTCAGGGTTTGAAGGGGTCCGTTAGGTTGACTAAACCTTTTGGGATTTTATAGGATATGGATTGGGTTAGGAAAGGATTTCTTGTAATCCGAAAGAGGAGTATATCCTGCTTATCTTCCCGATCTCTTTGTAGCATATCTTTTACTCTCTATGTTTGTCTTGATTATCTAGTATATTGTGTTAATCTTGTCATGAGAACCTTAGGTAGAAACCCTTTGGATGAAACATGTGCTTGAAACATGTTATGTTTGATGGTTGCAAGTGGTTACAAGTGTTTGCAAGTGGTTACTCGTGGATGCATTATACACGTTAGGCACTAGATCGGCTCACACACTCCTCATATTGCATATGCATGAGTGTTTATGCTTATTCATGGATGAAAATTTTTGTGTGTTATCACATGGATGTTGCATATGGATGTATGTTATGTGCACACATATAGATGTTATACATTATGTAAGGAATTGCATACATATGAATTCATTTCACTAACATAATTTGCATTGATGATATTTGCACTAGATAAGTACATATACACACACCTTTGCATATGTTCATACAACATTTAGAATCTTGTAAGGACAATGATTGCTCGTGGATGATGTTTTGAGTAGATGGATGTTGGATGGTAGGATACGTTCTTTCTAACTTGAAGATTTCGGGGACGAAATCCTTTAAGGAGGGGAGAATGTAACAACCCGTATTTTCAATAACCTGTTATAACATAAATCGAGGCAGAATTTAATTCTAAAATCTGAATTAAGGGAAACGGGCTATGCCATTGCGTTCGTCTCGGAAAAATACGCGAAATAGAGTCCGAGTTTTCGAAAATCGGAGTCCGTATGACCCGATTAAGGCCCAACGAAGTTTTCAGAAAATTTCTAAGTAAAAACAGATTTCAAATTCAAATTTGAAATTGGAAATTTGGGCCAGTTTGGGGCAGGCGGGAAAATTCCCGCCAGAGTACCCAAGTCGACAGCCCTATCGACTTGGGAGTCGACTTGGTTGGACCCAAGTCGACAGCCCTGTCGACTTGGCTGTCGACTTGGTCCAGCCGGGCTGTTTAGCCTGGTGCACCATTTTGAGATTGTGTTGAGCTTGGGGGCCAGATTCGGTTTTGAGGGCTGAGATTGCAACTAGGGTTTAATCCTATGGCCTAAAACACTTGCCTAATCTATAAATAAGGCCCTAACCTAACCCTAAATCATCATTATTCATTCATACAACTAAACTATGGCAAAATCAATCCTCTCATGGCCTCCACTCTCTTCATAAATTCCTAAATAAATTCCTAAGTGATTTTCCATGCATACAAGTGTTTTCAAACTTGTATGAGCATCCTTAGCTTGCATTCAAGTCAAGTTTCTATATTTGCATCATAAAGAAAGAGTTTTGATCATTTTGGCTCAAGGGTTTTTTATGTTAAAGCTTGCATTTTGGGTTTGATTGATTTCATAAGGGCTTGGTCATATTTTTGTGACTTCTTAAGCATTGTAAGCCCTATTCTACTTTCATACTTAAACTCTAAAGTTAAATGTATGATATGCAAGTTTATATGCGAGTTTACTATGCTATGATATGCAAATTTATGCAAGTTTATATGCAAGTTTATCATGTTGTGATATGCAAGTTTATATGCAAGTTTATCATGTTGTTATATGCAAGTTTACTATGCTATGATATGCAAGTTTATGCAAGTTTATATGCAAGTTTATCATGTTGTGATATGCAAGTTTATATGCAAGTTTATCATGTTGTGATATGCAAGTTTATATGCAAGTTTATCATATTGTGATATGCAAGTTTATATGCAAGTATGCCAAGTTATGTTATGCAAGTTTGGGTTGAACATTTTGTTCAAGCTATCATGTTATGCAAGCTTATCTTGGGTTTATGAACATAAAGCTTCAAGCTTTATGCCAAAGGTTGCGTTTTGGCAACATGTAAGTTATCATATCTCTTATGATAACTTGCATGTGAGGCTAAATGCGAACTTATGGCCATTTCTACATGTCATTTAGCACCATGTATCACCAATGTGCCAAGTTTGGTTTTATGCATGCTTTTGGGGCCAAAAATGTAATATGCAAGTATATAAACATATGTACATTTCTTATGCCACCATGTTGAACTTGTGGCTTCAACACCTTTTATGTCATGATTATGCCAAGTTCCCTCTTTCTATCCTTTATGCGTTATTGCGATATGTAAGCGATGGGATTGCGTTTGGGGTTGGGTAAAAGTAAAAGACATAAAAACATAAGCTTGGGAATTTACCTATTAAGTTAGGTCTACCCATTGGGAATTTACCTATTAAGTTAGGTCTACCCAATTGCTTGAAAACTTGTAACATGTTTTGGAAACATGATGGACATGACACTTAGAAAAGATAATTGTGGCCAACTCGAGGTTGGGTTGAGTTTGTAGCGTAAACCTACCCGGAACCGACCGGCTTAACTAGTTGCTACAAACAATAGGACCCAATGTGAGAAGTTGGTCATGTTGTACCTTGAACCCGAGGTTAGACCAAGTTGTGGTGTAAAGCTACCCGGACCCGCCCGGCTTAACTAGTAACCACAACAAGGTCTAATGTGAGAGGTTAAGGCGCATTAAATTAATTAATGCCTCGTGATTAGGGTTAAGTCATGGTCCACTTAATGCTTAACCAACTTGGGCTTGGTAGATTAATCGGGGTTAAGTCGTGAACTCATCGTTACACTTAACCAAGTTAATCCATGATTAGCAAGAGGGTTAAACCGTACTTAACCCACTAGAAAATACTAGCAATGGGGGCCCACTCCGCAGTAACCCCAAAATCGTATCATTAAGGCCCTAGGGGCTAGGCTAGGGAGGGGGCACGATTACTGGGCTGGAGGTAAGCGACCAAATAAATGACGGCCGTATGGTACGCCGATGTAGTTCCGGACGGACTATGGTCGTGCACGTAGTCCGTGTTTGGAGAAGTCACCCATGGGTACCAGTAGATCGAGACTGTGCACTCATGTTTATGGTGTCCAGGGGTTGGCACTCTAAGGGCTTGATACACCCGAAGGGTGGACCCGGCACAGTTCGACTACAATTATGTTTTGGGCCGTATTGACACCAACACGTGACGAGTTAGGCTTAGGGAGCCGATCGACTAGACCGTTTGGTTGGACCTTGCATTAGGGTCATTTCATGTTATTGGGCCAAAGCATGGGCCAAGGGATCAATACTTGTTTATTCAAGTCATGTTAGTTTGCTAGTACACCTGTGGTGCAAAACCTTAATCCTGATTATGCGATGACACCTTTATCTACCTTGTTAGTATATCATCATGCTAGTATCCTTATGATCATACCTGCTGCTCATGCCAGTTAACTTTATCAGTTTACATTGATTGTAGTAGGGCTTACTCAGTCTTTTTGACTGACCTGTTTTCTTTCGCCTCTTTTCTTCCATTTCCCCCCCCCCCCCCCCAGGTTCTCAGGGAGGGAATATTGGAGCTTAGCTTGGATTTCTGACTGCTTGCTTGTGGGATTTAGCCCATGTACGGTTTGACATGAAGCTAGCTATGACTATCACTTCTTTTGGGGATTAGTACTTATGTATTTCAGTTTTATTTCAGTTGATGTTTGTTTTATCTAGACTTGTGTACTTGGAAAATTGACATTATGTTGTACCAGACTTGTTTTGAAATGGTTTGAAATCTTCCGCTGTTTTATCTATGTTATTTACTATGTTTATATATATACATATGTTCTTGTTCTGCCTTGATATATCATTATGCATGTTTACCTGATTCAAACGCCCCTCCAAAGTCAGAGTGCTTGCAAGAGTCACCCTGGCGGAGGTGGGGTGTTACAGTTCGGTTTTTCCTTCTCCTTTTTTTTAGGTGCAAAATTTCGAACCATGGGGTTCAAGATTTCGACCCACGGAGGTTCGGAATTTCGAACCGTGGAGGTTCAATATTTCGAGACCCTCAGGTTTGGAATTTCGAACCCGGGAGGTTCTTAATTTCGAACTTATGGGTTTGAAATTTCGAATCCAGGGGATTTGGAATTTCGAACTCGTGGGTTCGAAATTTCGAACCCGCAGGCTCGAAATTCTCTAGAATGCGAAGGGGCTTTTACTTTTTATTATAAATAACCCCCTTCCTCATTTTGTTCTTCCATTGTTTTTCTATCTCGACCGCCATTGATTCAGAGCTTCGAGGCCTAGTACTTTTCGAACTTAGACTTAGGTAATGTATGTGGTCGAAGCACGAGAAGGAAGGAGGTCGAGGTGTCGAGGCTTGGCCGAAGTGGTTCAACGCGAGTGGGAGAGAGAGGTGAAGGACTGAACTGGGTCGGAAATTTCAACCCTCACGAGGTTCGAAATTTCAAACCTCTGGGGTTCGAATTTTCGAACCTTCGTGGGTTCAAGTTCCCAAAACTCCAGGGGTCGAAATTTTGAACCTGACGGGTTCGAAGTTCCGGACCTCTAGAGTTCGGATTTTCGAACCTTCTGGGTTCGAACTTCTGAACCTTGATGGGTTCAGATCCTCGAGCCTGGGGTTCGAATTTTCGACCCTCTAGGGTTCGAATTTTCGAACCTTGAGCCTCGGATTTTCGAACCCTGAGGGGTTTGAATCTTTGAACTTTAAGGCTCAGATTTTCGAACTTCGAAGCTTGTTGGAGCCTCTCTTGCCTATCGCGGTCTTTTATTTTGCTGCTAGCCCAACTGCTCTGTGCTACATCTTGGCGGGGTATTGTTTCCCTTGTATAAGACTTCGATCTCCTGACTGCCCACCTTTAGATTTACGTACTGATTGTATACTTGCGCGCTTGGCGCCCATGCGTATGATAGACAATGGATAGGGATTTGAATTTTTCACATAGGATAGCATACATAAATGAATTACGACTGAACTGTTGGACTATTTTAACTTCTTTTGTACATCTTAATTTTGCATGACACCGCACACACCTGTTAGCTTTAACTGGCATGAGGGGTACAGGTTATTCCAATGCGATGTCTGATATTAGTGTGTTAAAGTATAGCTAGCCATGCAAACAAGATCAAAGAATGGGAAAATCCCGGAAGCCGAGACTTCCCCGTCATCGTCACATACATCTGATTCTACCAATATCGGTAGCTCGAGTGGCAGCGAGCTTGAGACTACCGAAGGATCTGTTCCTTCTCAAACGGCCTGTTCACCCGAAGTATCTGATCACGGGGAACAAATTGAGAGGCTGCATTCCCCGGTCATAAATGAAGAGGTTGAGAATGTTGATATTATTAATGAAAATGCAACGGCGGGCCCAGTAGCCCCGGATATGTTGCCGATGTCGTTATCTTGGAAAATCCGACAGACTCGGTACCATCGCGCATGGATGCTACAGTAGTTAGAAAAATGGCGATGCGATTGAATATACTGGAGGGCGATGTCCAGGCACCAGGAGAGGGTGGTAGGGCTCATTAGCCGCCCTAGGGTTTAACCGCCTAGAACATGCAAGCTTGTTTTGTGGGATGCGTGCCCCCACCCAATGACTTCATTCGGGACATGCTATCCTATTTCCGTCTTGCACCTTCGCAACTGCATCCAAATGCTTATTCATTGCTCTTAGGCACTTACGTTCTATACTGAGAATATTTGCATATGGAACACACCAGAGAGGACATTCGGTATTTTTCCAGTCTGAGGAGGACATCTAGCGGATCGCCTTCCCAATGGTTCTTGGAAGCGACTACCGCCACCAAATTCTTCGTCGGGAAGTGGCCTAGGCCGTCGGTGTACAAACAAGAATGGTTCTTTGTGCACTGCCCTCCTGGATTTGCAAGGAGGTGGATTGAAGGGAGTAAGTACTTTCAAACTCCATTCCCTATTGTAAAGTTCTTGGAGCCCGCATCTCATTATTATTCTTTTTTGATTGCGGCAGAGAATCCGGAGGCACCCTCCGGTGAAGAGTACAAGCAACTTCTTAACGCCTTGTGGGAAATTCCCGAAGATTCCCGCAAAACTGATACCTTGACAAGCCAAGAGCGCCTTCGCCGTTCAGGGCTACTTTCGGATGATCGAGCGGTAATCAGGTTTGCCGTTGCAAGCAGCGTACCAAAAGGGAAGGTGATGGAAGGTCCTGCGACTTTTGGTTTGAAAAGAAAACTGCCTTCTGCCGAGCCTAGGCCAATAAAGGCCGTCAAATTTCAAGTAGATGTACGCAGAGACGAGGCTCGTGGTATGGGAGCGATCTCGACGATCTTCAACTCCTCCTCCTCCGATTCGGGTGTCCGAGGGAGATTCTCGACTCAACTTAGGAGGTTCTCGGCATCCGTATTCGACAGCTTCTTCAAGCACAACTGCTCCTGCCCCTATTCCAGTTACCAAAGGGAGGGAGCCACCACTCGGCCAACCAAGACCGGAGAGGGCGACCGTAACCGTGATGCGGGAATTAGTGGTCTCTAAGCAACAAAGGCTTTCCGTGGAGGAACGGATGGCATGGTTAAAAACGACTTTCCCTCAACACTACTTTGATGAGATGACGGTCCTTCCAGATCTCCGCCCGCCTCCCGTTAGGGACTCTGGAGAGATCTGGATGCATGCGAACGAAGCGTACCATCAAGCCGACGAGCTTACCGCCTATTCCTTTCATCTATCGGAGCTGATCAAGAGGAACAACATGGATCTCATGAATCAGAAGTTAACTATTGATGCTGAGCAGAACACCGTCGTTCATCTAAACGCAAACATAGGTGAGTTTGCTTTTTGTACCGTGGACACATTGTCGTTCGTTCCCATATCATTAAATGCTAACTCGTGAATCTCGTTGTTGCAGCTCAGATGAAGAAAGGGTATGAGACACACAAGAGGGAGTCCGACCACTCCTGCTCCGTTTTCACGAAAACTATAGCCAACCTAACTACCCAGAACACAACCCTAAAGAGGGACAAAGCCGAGGTGGATAAAGCATGCGCCGATCTGGAAAGGGAAAACACGAGAGTCTTCGACCTCTAAAATGACAACAATGCTTTAAGAGTGGAGAATGACAGCCTGAAGAGATAGCTTGAGGAGATGAAAAAGGCCAAGGAGGACGCGGAGGCGAGTAACTGGGATGTATTGGGAATGATGGATGGATTGAGAGCGGACCATCTAAGTGAGGTGGAACAACTGAGAGAGGAGCTGGAGGATATAGTGTTTTGAGTACAATCGTCTATGGAGGAAGATATCTGAAACATGTATGTTAAGGTTCTGAGATTCCATGGACTCTCGTGGGTTGACAATTATCCCTGGGAACTAGCTCGGACTTGGGAGAGGTTGGTTCAGTACGAAGCCTATCTGCGCCAAGTGGATGTGGGAAATTTAGATGAACGCCAACTCGCGACTGATCTCCTGACGGTCGAGAAGCGCGAGAAGCTGGAGGAGGGTAAGAGGTTGCTGCTTGAGGATGCTGAGAGAGAGAGGCTGGAGAGGCTCACTGCCGAGAAGGGGAAGCCTATCATGACTGAGAGTGTTGTGGTAGCGGAGACATTTGCCGAAGAAAGCTCCTATCGGCCCCTGGCCCCTGAACCGGTTATGGTGAGTGACCCCACAGCTTTAGTTCATATTTCAACTAAGTATGACCCTGAGCACCCAGGGCTAGGAGAGACTGGATTCACCTTTCCTACCACCACCAGTACCCCTCTTGTCATTTCTACACCATTCTTGAATGTAGGTAAATTTCTTTTGCCATGCATCCCCGAGGATGACGTAATTATCGAATTTGTGGATTAAAAGGTTGTGTTTTCACTGTACAACTCTTCCTGGACTGACCATGTTCTACGAACAACTGAACCTGGGCTAGGAACTACAGCAATGCAATTTGGAGAAGGCGACGATCAGCTGAACACCTATTCGGATATAAGATTAGCCCCCAGCATGTTCGAGAGCTTTATGGAGGAAGGAGAGGTGATTGACGGGCAGTGTTCTCATACCAGAGGTCCGGTGGAAGCCGATGTGCCTTCGATGGCGGCTATGGTGGAGGCGCAACAAGCCAAGATGGTGGCTAAGCATGAAGAGGTGGAGGAGAAGCATAAGCATGATGAGGCTGCCAGGAAGGAGGTCCTAATGAAGACCAGGCAGGATGTTGAGGTGAGAGCCACTGAAACGGTCGCACGGTGGAAGGCCGATGAGGAAGTCGAGAAGAAGAGGGCTGATGATGAGGCCCAAAAGAAAAGGGCGGATGAGGAAGCCCAGTAGAGGGCTACTGAGTCCCTTGAGAAAATCAAGGCTGGTGATGTCACGCCGCATAGGTCCTAGAAGCTTGCTGAGCGACGGGCTGCTAGAGAGGCCAAGGAGAGGGCTGAGAGAGAAGGCAAGGTGATCCTAGAGAAAAGCGACATTGTGGTCAGCCTTGCTGCTGGGGATGCCCCCAAGCCTACATCGGATGCCACCCTTATTGATATTACTGAGATCTCTAGTGGCGATGGGGCGGACGAGACGCCTTTCGGCTTCTCGTGAATCAACCACTTCCCAGAAGGACCGAAGTGAAAGCACCAAATGTTGACGGTAAAAAATGTTGTAAACACCAAAGATTCCGATTACTAGGAATTATTAATTTGGTCGCACAGACAAGAGTAGAAAAGTAGTAAATAACACAAGAGATGTATAGTGGTTCGGCCTCATGAGGGGCCTACGTCCACTTTGAAGCATTGTTGGAATATTATTGATCACAAAAGTTTACAAGGTTGAGACCCTCTCATGACATCTCATTACTTTCATTTCAAAGCCATATGATGTCATCTCTAAGCTATATGATGTCATCTCTAAGGCTATATGATGTCATCTCTAGGACATAATGTCATCATTATCATATATGATGCCATAATTATCATATATTTATTATACTAGGAAAATGACACTTTTGCCCTTCTTCTTCCTCAAATAGGAGATGCCATTAATGGAGCTCTCTAGAGGTCCTAAGGTCTCCAAGTCCAACCCCTTTCAAGTGTGAAGTCATGGGGGTATTTATAGGAAAGGGAGTAGGTGAGAGTAGGTAGAAACAGGGGATCACACCCAGAAATTCTCACCTCGAGCCTGCACATGCCAGAATTTCGCATCTGGAGCCTGTGCACGCTGGAAATTCGGAACTGGGCCTGGGATGCGAAATTCCGCACCTCGTGGGTGTGAAATTCCGCACCTTGTGGGTGCGAAATTCATGTCCCACGGAGGAGTGAAATTCGTGCATACTGAGGTGCGAAATTCGCACCTTGCTGGGTGCGTATTTCACACCCTGTTGGGTGCGAATTTTGCACCCTGCTAGGTGCGTATTTCCCACCCTGTTGGGTGCGAAATTCGCACCTCTTCATCATGTTTATTTCGCTCCTAAGCGTCCCTTTCGGCTTTAGTTTCACGCGATATGTTGAGTCGAGCGTGTCTTGTGTACTTTTGGGAACCAGACCAAAAAATCGGTTAACAATGTTAGTACGATCGGTATTGAAAATATGGTCGAAGATGCAGCACGATTAATGTTTCTTATGGTTGTAGTCGACGATGATGATGGAAATGCTGAAGAACTGAATATTGAAGCTAAGAAAATTTATGATTTATTAGATAATGCTACGAAACCTATTTGAGGTGGTTGTAAAGGCGACACTCAGCTGTCGGTAATCG
Source organism: Allium sativum (assembly GCA_030737875.1). Classification (NCBI taxonomy): domain Eukaryota; kingdom Viridiplantae; phylum Streptophyta; class Magnoliopsida; order Asparagales; family Amaryllidaceae; genus Allium; species Allium sativum. The sequence continues at coordinate 407,275,060 of CM060926.1, forward strand.
CAGAATATATTGCGATGAAGTCAAAATACAACATCACTGAAGGTGGATTTACAGCTAATGTACAAGCTACAAAAAGGCACATGTCGCTTGATAATTTATTGTGAGAAAATCACTATGAAGTTAAAAAACTTATGTCGGCATTTACGTTACCTTATCAGAAAGTAGATATATGTTAAAAAGGATGCATGTTGTTTTGGAAAGATGGCGTAAACCTTAGAAATTGTAAAATATGTAATCAAGAAAGATATAATCCAAGAAAGAAGAAGGGAAAGGAAGTTCCATACAAACGTATGCATTACTTACTCATTACTCCAAGGCTTCAAGATTATATGCATCTTCTATAACTGCATCTAATATGAGATGACATAAGGTGAGATCGGAGGAAGAAGGTACGTTGACCCAAGGTCGATGGGGAAGCATTTTGATAAAACTTATCCTAATTTTGCAGCGGAGAATCGTAATGTCAGACTAGGATTATGTACGGATGGTTTTTCACCATTTTCTCAATTTGGTGCTAAATATTCATTATGGCACATTATTATCACACCTTATAATTTACCTCCATGGATGTGTATGAAAACACAATATATGTTTCTTATTGTTGTTGTTCCTGGCCCCGATGATCCGACACAAGGAATTGATGTTTATTTATAACCGTTAATTGAAGAATTAAGAACATTGTGGAACGAAGGAGTAGAAACATACGATGTTTCAAAGAAGAAATTTTTTCGTATGTTTGCGTCTTTGTTGTGGACTATAAGTGATTTTCCTGCCTACGCAATTCTTTCAGGATGGAATACTGTTGGTCGTCTAGCATGTCGATATTGCATGGGAGAAACACAAGCATTTTTCTTACCACACGGTAAGAGTGCGGTAAGAAAATTTCATGGTTTGACTATCATCGATGTTTTCTTCATGTAAATCATCCTTTCAGAGTAGACAAGAAAAAAAAATTAGCTAATACAGTAGAAACCAGACAACCTCCAATGATATGGTCTAGTGAAAACATATATTAACTGGTTAAAGATTATCTAAAGATACATGAAACTGGAGTTCAAACAAAATACGAAGGCAAATAGATTTTTCACAATTAGTGAAAATACTCTATTTTTTTGGAGTTGCCACTACTAAAATTGTTAGTGTTAGCGCACTAGGTTAGAGGCAAAATAATGATGCCCCCTCTGTTATTTTACAATTAAGGACAAAAAAGCGTTTTGTCACCATTTACCATTAATTAAGACAAAAGTATACGCCTCGAATATAATTTTCCATTTTTTGAGGGGGGGCATGTCTAAAGTTTCGCTTTCAGCAGGTAAACCCCGTTTTATTTGAATCAACCCGTCTTCTCGTTGCAGCTAGCAGATAAAAGCCTGGCATCCTAATATCAGCGAATTGAAAGAATTAGCTCGAAATCTACTATTCGCAGCTGACAAGTCCAGTATGAAGTTTTTTGTTCAAAGACCTCTGCTCGATTCACAGCTGAAAAGTAATTTTTTTTTTTTTTTTTTTTAGAATTTATTGTGGTTTATCATTTGGTGTTGGCATGATCTTTAAACATTTTCTTCCTAGGCTCTTTTACTATGCTTCTTGAACCCTAGTTTCTTCATATTAAAGTCATTAAGCACGGAAACGACGTTCTGCTGCATTAAAAATTATGGATTAACACTCGCAAAAAGGAAACAGGTATATTTTGGTCTTTTTTTTTTATGAAATTAATCATATTAGATCTCTAGTAACGGTAAAGTTTCTCTATTCTGCCTTTTGTTCCATTATTTTAATTAGGAATGATAATTACCAACTGATGTGAATGTTACACTATTATAAATCAACATTTAGTGTGGGGATGGTAAAGAAAGTAAAATGTGTAAAGAGAGGTACATAGCTCCTTTCTGGAGTTAGCGAAGTAGAAGTATTTTGTTATCCTTACAGTTTTTTTACTCTATCGTGCCTTAAGTATCATCTGATTCATTTTCCATAGGTTCATTTTCAGTAAATTTCAATAACCTAGTTCAGTTTGTAGTGTACTGTCAAGTATACGTCAAATTCAAAATTGTAGCCTCTTGTACCCTGATTTGTTCATTGAAGTAAAGTTCTTCCCACACTTTTTTTTCCATAGCCGACCGGTTCTTATAGTGTTCCGTAACACTTTTTTGTTATGACTAATAGTAAAATTACATAAAGTACAGGTGATTGTAGTTAGCTGTCAGCTAATTCAATTTTTAAGGTAGACCGTCCACCGTTTACGGAGTTTATAGTGTCCCGTCCACTCCACCTAGACAGACTTAAGGCACTCGAGCTAGTAAATACACTATACAATTAATTACATTTTATTCTCCAAGCAGGGAGAAATAAATAAACGCTGGAAAAGTAAAATAGTGCAGGACTACATACAAACTTCCATGCCATGAACAGAGTTTATCATCACCTAGTGTCAAAGACACTTGACATCCTAGTGTACACAACAGAGGCCTGCTGTGTACATCACGCAGAGACCATTACCCTGCGGAAACTGTGAAGTGACATAATAGGCTGCAGAACCAATGCTGAGTAGACCATCGCCTTTTGAGTTTCATTCGCAAGTGAGCAAGCCCATCACCTTCAAAAGAGGGATCATCGATGAGGTAACCAGCAGGAGCAGCTTAACCAAATCAGCAAGTGCGAGCATTTGCTTCCATGTAGAAGACTTAAACTAAGTTGGACCCGAAACGCAATCACAATATGAATAAAACAACTCCAGAATTTACATAAAAGCCCACACTAAGCAATGACCACTAAGCATAAGATCGGAGTTGCCCAAAAGGTAGAAATCACCGCGACAACAGTAGCAAAAGTCAGCGCCTAAGCATCTCGTGGATTGCCACCATTCAACAGTGAAAAACCATCCAAACGACAGACCAAACACTACGTACTGATCAAAAACTGCATTTCATGACAAGGTTCCAAGCGCATGATAACCAGGGAAGACAAACCAGACACCAAACCAAGAAACCAAACTTCTACTTGAAAAACATTACTGACTCCAGAGTACTTCAAAACGGTTTACTAAGTCCATCACGCACGTAGAAAGCAGGGAAGTGAGGAGTAGAAAGTAATTTGTGGAGAAGAATTGATGAAAGAAGAAATATTAAGGAGAGAGAAATGGATGCAAGAAGAAGGAATTTTTTTTCCCTGTCGCCATTTACGATGGACTCAGTAAATGAAGCTTTTTTGACTAGTTTTCCATATCCCACTTTTTTTGCTTAATTAATTTAGTTAATAAATACTAAATTTTTTCTTTGGGTTATATATTATTTTGTTGTTTATATAGTAAACATCTAAAACTAGTAGCTAAACTAGGAGGCAAAAAGAATATTACTTTGAAATTTTCTAAGTTGATGTTTTTAACTCACGTAAACATCATATGTTTGTTTTTGTGATAATCACAACTACCCAGGCTTTTTACCACTACATTAAAAATTAGATGAAAAATATAACACTTTTTTACTTGTAGGAAGTAATTAATTGAAAGGTTAATCCACAAGAAAAATTTCTAAAAACCTTTTAACATAACTTTTTTACATAAGAAATGTACCTAGATTTTATCTTCATTTAATGTTTCGAAGTAGAAACTTTTTTTCTGCGAAGACGAGAGAGTTTGATTCAGAGGTAAACATGTTGAGTTCTATTAGCATATGAATCCGATGAAGCTATGTTGTAGGATAACAAGTAAGGATTCAAGCTTGTTAGTGTACGAGTATTCGCCAAATGGGAGCTTGTGGGATAGGTCGCTTGCAGTGGCTAGCAAGAATCCAAGTTTAGAGTGGGAGACGAGATACAAGACAACCTTACTTGTTGCTAGAGGTTTATCGTGTTTACATCATCAATGTGAAAGGATGATTTTGCGTAGAGATGTGAACTAGACTAATATATTGCCGGATGAATTCTTTAAGTCCAGGATTGTTCATTTTGGGCTTGCTACGATATTGTAGCTCATGGTAAGAATGTCATCGCATGTATGAAAATATTTACTCCATGCTTAGAGAATAATCATGCTGAAACTATTAGTTTGCTTGCTGTTGATTATTAAACCTTAACCCAAATAAGATTATGGTATGGTAATATTGTTCTAGATAGACCTTTTCTCTTGTGATTGACCTGAAATCGGCAACCTAAGCAGCGAACTCACCTATGAGTCTTTACCTTAATCTAATGATTCAATTAAAATCATACATCACAAATATATCTACTTTGATAATCCATTGGACCAATAATTATGACAGTTAATTTTAGAAGGTTGTCGGTCATATGAGAGTCTAGAAAAGATTACTAATGAAAATTAATCTAATCTAATTCAATATAATATTAATTCAAAAATATAGATTAGTAGACAGCCAGGCATATTTGTTCACTTACACCGACTTAAATTTTCTTTTCATGCTTTGTTTCTAATCTATATTGACTTATCTAGACATTGGTCATATTAGATGACAGAAGCTATAACACATGCACGTGCGTGCACACGCACGCGCACACGCACATACATTGGGCTGATTGTGATATATATTCTTTGCACATACTTAAATATAAGAAGGGAATTTTTTTGCAACTTCGTGATGCTAATCAGCTGGCTTTATAATAAGTTGTTTACTTGTTTATAAATAAGCTTCGGCATTGACCGAATCTTTATGTAACAAATCCCTAGTGGCCTAATTTTTTAGTTTAAGATCGAAGATTGCAAATACAACTTTACCTGAACTTATATTACTAAGGTGAAGCTTGAGAATGTTTATAGCTATAAACTGAGGTCTAATCCATGATAGAAATTTATCTATGCATGAGTAATTCATGAAGGAAATACCAAAAGTTGTTCCAATTTGTAAGTTACGCACATCACATTGTAGCGTTTGTTAAGTAGGTCATGCCTAATCATAGACCTATTGGAATGTGAGTGTACTAGACAGAAAGGGCATAATATAAGGATATGTATCAAATTAAGATGTTCTATTAATATTTTAGTGATTAAACAAGACAAGCATATATTGATTTGACAATAAGTATTGTATATTGATTGATCAGTGATAAATTAAGTAATTTTACAAAAATTAGTTAAGTTTTGTAGTAAATACTTAACACTTTGCAGAATTACATGACCCTTTTATGAAATTGCATCCTAATTATCCCCTATACTATATAAATTATACAGGAAAATATTCATAAAGACAAAAATTAAGGTTTTTTTAACCATAAGGACAACCCATTAAAATTTTAATCACAAGAACAAGGTTAATTAAAATTTATTCTTAAGGATAATGCGCTTATTATTTTATAAAATTATATTTCTCACGCGGTTTCTATCTTCTCCCTCAACTGTCTCTCTCGCGCATATATCGATTTCACCACTGATCTCCATCGCATTTTTTTTAGACATGCATATTTCGATCTCTAACATTCCTCTTCAAACAGCCGTATTGATTGCCCGTTTCAGATTGCAAATTCGATTTCGTTTACATCGATTGAGAAATCGTTGTCGAGATTACATCGATTGATTTTTTCTGCTATAATCGTTTTAATTTAATGTTCATATTAGACCAAAATATGGTTCTAACACCCAAATTGTCTAGAATTGCGAAGAATTAACACTAGAAATAAAAGAAAAAGCAACACACACACCAAATTTATAGTGGTTCAGCGTTAAAGAGCCTACGTCCACTTTATATGACTTCGATTATACGTTTGAATGCAAGTACATTCACAATATTCTCTCAATCTCGCTTTTACCACAGTGATTCACTCAACAATTTCAAAATATCTCTAATTAGAAATGATGGAGGTACAATAATAGTGGAATCAGAATTCTAAATTGCCAAAAGATCCCAAAAAATGTTATGTATTAGACTATTTATAGGTGATTTCTGTAGGCGGTTCGTGAAGACACATGGCACCAATCCCGAGAATCTCGGACCCATTCGTGAGAGTGTGGAGAAATGGTCAATGTGGCCATTGCATATACGTGTCGCGAGATCCATGAAGTCCGGGTCGTGGCTTGATAGGGGTGACCAAGTCGTGGCCACTTTTTCCTGGGTACAAATCGGGTCGTCGCCCATGAACAGATTATCGAGTCATGGGGGGTGCTCGCGAGCCGTGGGTGAAAGGGAGGCCACGAACCTGGTAGGAAGCAGGATCACGAGCCGGTCACAAAGCAGGACCACGATCCACGTTGATGAGCTTGCATGTGTAAATGTCCTCATCCATTCAAATATAACCCTTTATATTCTTGGTGGCTTGATTCAAAAGCTAGCCAACATTTTTCCCCCTCGAAGTATATTTTATCAAGGATGGAACAAGCTTCGAAACTGCCAAACTATCTTTTCTTGAGACGGTGTGAGTCAATAGTCGTATTTGTTTATAGCGTCGTACTACTCCACAAAGTTATGCCTCTTCATGAATCAACATTTTCTGTTAGCTCTGAGTGTATATAAATATCAGATTGAGTTTTAAATTATTTCACTGTTTATTGGTCATCTCCTAATCTTTGATTTCTAGAGCGTATCCCGAGCAATTATTCAGGTAAGTCCCCAACTTCCATAGACAATTTTAAAGAAGTTCATTACTCCTGTAGGTAAAAAGTCCCAACTTTTGAATCTGATAATTATCCCAAAGTCTGGGCGTCAAGATAGACTTTGGTCCTTGTCACTTGGTGTGTGTCACGAACCGATGGTAGAAGATGTTCTCGCTCAAGCAACAGCAGGCTCACTCGAGCGTTCGTGGCCCACTGGGCCGATCTGATCCGTCAAGACAAAAAAGGGGGAGACCCAGAGTCTTCGAAGAGGCTATATAAGCCAATCCATCATTCATTTTTTACTCTTTACTTTAACCGTTTTACTGTTGTTTAGCTATCCATCCCTAATTCAAAAACCCTAGCTCCAAAAAAGATCCCCAATTCAGCCGAATTTGTTCTCCGAATTTATAGGTAGTAGGATCTGTAATTTAATAGCTTTTAATCACTATGTTTCAATCCTTGATTGTGATCTCACCGATCATCGTCGCTCCGTTAGCCACCTTCGTTCTTCATCGCCGCAGTCTTCGCCTCTTTTACCTCGGGATTTGAATCGCGATGGGTACAACGTTCTTTCTGTATGTTCAGATCCGCTGCTCAATCATGCTTAGATGTCGTGAGAGGCCCCATTATGAGTAGCTCGCTTAAAAATTGGGGAAGTAAGAAGAGGAGAGAAGGAGTGAGCTATAGGCGCTTGGGTCGCGCAGTCGATGGGTTCATGAGTGGAAAAAGAGATTGGTAAAAAGGAAGATGACTTTCAGTGATTTGGATCGTGGTGAGGAAATAAGATTTGGATTGAACCGTAGGGAAAAGAATGGCCTTGGATCGTGGGGTGATGAAAATATCGGTTCGTGGAGGCATGTTCATGTGGGGTCGGCCCATGTAGGCGGATAGCAATCCGAACCTGTTTTTTTGTCAAAAATATATACTGCGAGCTTGGTCAGGCATCAGATAACCCACCCCCTTCATTATTCACGAGCGGGATCGAGGGAATGGTTCAAGAGTGAGATGAAGAGGTGACTATCCATGAGCCGATTCAGATCCTTACCCTAGTCCACGATTCGACACATAAACTTAAAAGATTGGTCATGAACTTCCTATTGATTGAACCATACATAGTCACGAGCGGGTTTCGTCAGGGCGACCCTCATCCACATTCACGAGTCGGACGCGGGCAATGGGCTTGACCCAATGACCTTTACACTATGCAACCACGAGTCGGCCGTTCTACGCGAGCCCGGGCACAAAATCATACATGAATCAACTTTAACTTCGATTGGTTTATCACCACACTTAGCCAAATAATAGTAGAAACCGACTAAGCCAACATATTCTCTAATTAAGATTCAACCATAACTCGAACAGTTTGGTTAGAGCCTTTCAACAGGTTACTCTGGACTGAACAAAGACTGAACTTAAGGACATGCGATGAACAATTATTCTTTTGTTTGCTCTACTTCATGCTTTTCTTTTCAATACTGCACACACTTGACACTTGCACACACACGAGGGTCATGGGTGTTTATGCTCTAATTCTTTCCATACTTGTTTACTAAACAGACATGTCTGACAGACGCTCAGCAAGACTATCAGAGAAAAGCGCAGATCCAGAGTGCTCAAGCTATTATAATCTTGACGTACTTCCGTCGGACCCGGATTGCAATAATTCTGGATTAGATTATGAAACAGACATTGACGCAGAATCACCACCTTCTGAGAGCACATCAGTTGAAGAAGAGGAAGATGATCGAGCTCCTGGCGAACTCGAGGGTGTTGAAAAATTAGATAAGCCGAGCGATTCCATAGCTTCCAAAATGGATGATTTAAAGTTAAAGAAAATCTGTTTGAGGCACGGGATCCAGTGGGATGATGTTAAAACCCCAGAGAATGGGGATAGACCCCATTCTGCTCCAGAAGGATATACGGACTTACCAAGGTCATGTGTTCGATAGGCTCTATTCCTCCGTTTCCTCCGATTGTTGTTGACCTCTTGAGGCGACTACACATTGCTCCTATGCAGCTTTACCCCAATGCTTATGTTGCCCTGTACATGTTGTACGTTGCATACATAGAGATTCTGGAAACCGAGCTGGTTTATAAGGACTTAAACTTTTATTTCCATTTTAAACATCGCTCCACAGGGACCTCGAACTTTATTTTCTTCGAGTCTATTCCCACCAAAAAAGTTCTGAGTGAGAGACATAGCAATCTGGGGGATGCTAAATCTGAGTGGTTCTATATAAAGCATCAGGTTGGATGTGCCAAGAGATGGTTACAGTCAAGTAAGACTTAGATCCTCCGGTATTTGCTTTAACTGCACAAATCAAAGCAATAATACTTAATTTCTTTTCATAGTTCCCAACCCCAAGAAGCAAGAGGGTGAAGTGTATAAAGATCACTTGTCCCGCCTCCTAAAGAGAAAATATGATTATCTAAAGATCAAGCAATGTATAACCGATGAGAACCTTCATAAACATCGTCTTCTCGATATAAGATTCGGGCTTGGTAAGGATGACATGCCTTACAAGTATGTGCCCCCTACTCAAGCGATCGGGGAATCTAGCGGCGTGCCCCCTACCGAGGGGGAAGTGACCACGGGAGCAACTAAGGAAATCGAGTTTCCTAAAAGTCCTTCACCTATGGATGCTCAAGATGATGAAGAGATGAACGTATACAAAGGAAGTGAAGTTCGAGCCAACGAACCTCAGGATGCTTCTATTCTCGAAGGAGGTTCATCTCAAAAAACGCCGCCGCCAACTAAACCTTCGACTAATGATTCTTTAATAGAGGAACATATATATGTGGATTTAGACAAACTCCCCCTGCCGGATAACATTTACACATACGAGGACTTTGGAGCAGAACCGTTCTTCCCCATCCCCGAGGAAGAATCCACCCCACTCAAAGAGAAGGAAACTGTACAGACGAGCCTAGCTCCGGGCCCGGGTCTGTTAGGGAGATCACACGGGACACACACATCACATGTACCACACGTCACAACATTCATACACTGTATGTACTCATGGTCCTTATTCTTGCTTTTAATTTTTGCAGGAAAGACGCCTCGTCGCCACTCTTATTCTCATCGTGAACTTTGTGAGTGCACGCTCAGACTTAATCCCGCACCTGAGCATGATCGCAGTGATAGTCGGGGAAGAGATAATAAGAAACATTATGATTCCCATCAGCCTCATCCTACACGTTCTCGTTCTCCTTCGAGACAAGATCCCGAGAAGCACCATAGTTGTCAAGTGCCCCATGCGGGAGGCAAACAACTTCCCAAAGCTCCGACTCCCTCGAAAGGTATTCCTCCTTAGGATAAGTCTTCCAAGAAGCATCATGAACCCAAAGACAAGCATAGAGAATCGAGAAAAGGTTTAGAAAAGGGAGAGAAAGCTCTTGTCCATCAGGGTAGCGCAACATTGATATTACCACTGCACAGGAGGTGACTCTTACTCCTGAATATGTAGGTGCCAAGCCAATTGAGAAGACCACATTTTCTCATAACTTGTCGTCGCATTGTGGAGCAAACAATTGAGAAGACCACATTTTCTTCCAAATTAATAATAGTTGCTTCTTATAATGTAGGTGCCAAGCCAACCAAGCGGACTGTAGCAAAGCAGGAAAAGGGCGAGAAGGTCACCGTACCATCAGGTCCTAAGGTTCATGAAGTTCCTAGACAGGCTGAGGTTGAAGCTACCGAGGAGGTCATTGTGCCAATAAGTACTGATGCTCCTAAGGATGGTGAAATAATTGGGGCCTTAAAGGACACTTACGGTGATGACGTGGATGAAGAAGAGGATGTCACTATCACAGGGGAGACAAAGGATGATGATAATCTGACCTTAGCCGATATGAAGGCCAAAAGAGATGAGAAGCTAAAACTTAAAATTGAGGAAGAAACTCTAAATTTGCCATCTATCTCTGCAGTTGCTCTGGATCTGGACTGATTATAAAGATCTCCTCCAAGTCAATAACCACACAACTTGCGTCCCAGTCCTCTAACGCTCCACAAGATCCTCCTTCAGGTACGAAGAAGAGGAAGAAACATGATAAATCCGATGTTAGCAAGGAGGAGCCGGAGAAGCAGAAGAAAGAGAAGAAACTAAAGCCATCTCCGAAATCCAAATAGAGCTCATTTACTTTTTGCTCGTTTTAAGTTTCTGGCCTTATGATGTAGTTGTGAGAGTAACCCTCACATTTTGGCTAATTTGTAGTTCTGCACTATGTAAATAAAATCATTTTTCTTTCGCATTATTGTGTACCTGCAAGTTTATCATACTTAGTCATACATAAACATTTAGATCGCAACTAAGTTAAAATCACATCATAAACCATTCTGGTAATGAAAAAATTTAAATTACTGCATTGTATAAGTATATGATGTATATGCCCCCAATCAATCATTAACGTGATGCCTGGCTAGGGTTCGTTGAGGATTGATTAGGATCGTATAAGTGTTGCCCCCCATGTCCGGAAACGTGGGCTTCGGGCTCAGCTTTCATTCTGGTTCCTGGTCCTACAGCGGGATAGGAGCCCTTTCGTGGTATTTAATCAAAACACCTTTATACTCTCCTGTCGTATGCCCAGGATAGAGTTCGAACTTAGCTTTCAGTTTTCCTCCCAATCCTTTAATGGGGTAGGAGTTCATTCACGAAGCTCAGTCCCTGGCGCTTTTATACTCTACCGTCGGATGCCAAGGGTAGAGTGGAGCCGAGGCCGTCTTTTTTATCATGGTGCACCTTCACGCCTCGTGGACAATTCATTTCCCTGTCCCTTATACTCTTTTTCATGTCACAAGAGTTAGAGTGTCTGAGGTTGCGTTGTTTACTCCATTGCACCTTCAATGTTCCGTACGCTATTGATCTGCTGATTTGATAGAAGACTCTTTGAATTACGTGTTTTGAAATCATCGTAAGTTTTTATAACAAATGTCATAATCATAATAGCTCATATGGGTAAAGAATGAATGAGCGAATAAGAAATGGTGCGATAAACGTAAATGAAACACGATGTTTTTATAATCGTTCGGTCGAGTCATGACCTATATCCACTTTATAATCTTTTGCTTATGTAGCTAGACTGTTCTAGGCAAGTCGTGCCTTTTTACATGGTCCTAAAAAACAAAAGAGTAAAAATGACAATTTTATGCCAAGTAATGCCGCAAATGTTGGGCGTTCCACACTCTGGAGATTTCATTTCCGTCCACGGTTGCTAGCTTGAAAGATCCATTATTAAGCCTCCGTACGATGGCATATGGTCCTTCCCATTTCGGACCCAAATAGACTGGGGGTGGAAAGATACGCTTTGGAACCAAGTCTTTAGGTTCAAAGGTTCGAGCTCGGACCTGCTTATTGTAATACTAGGCGATTTGATGCTTGTGCCTCAAGGCACGTAGGTTTGCTTCGTCCCTTTTTTCTTCAACCATATCCAAGGATTCGAGGAGCAGTTTATTTTTAGTCATCAGGTCATAGTAAGCGGTTTTGTGGGATGGTACTTCTAATTCGATCGGGATAACCGCTTCTGACCCGAAAGCAAAGGAAAAGGGGGTGTGCCCCGTGGCTGATTTATAAGTCGTTCTGTAGGCCCACAATGCCAAAGGTAACTCATCGACCCACATGGCTCTGGCCCGCTTCAGTCGCTTCTTCAAAATGGACTTACTTACTTTGTTTGCTGCTTCCACTTGTCCATTCGACTACAGATGCGCTACAGCAGTGTACCTTTTCTCTACATGATATTTCTGGTAGAAGTTCAGGAACTTAGTGCTATCAAACTGGGTCCCGTTATCTGTTATGATAATCTTGGGATCCCGAATCGACATATGATATTTCTGACGACGAAGTTTATCACTCGCTTATTCGTGATCGTGGTTTATGGCTCTGCTTTAACCTAGTTTGTAAAGTAATCCACAGCTACGATGGCGAATTTTTCTTCGCCCTTTGCAATGGGAAGGCTTCGAATAATGTCAATTCCCCAAACAACAAAGGGTCACGGGCTCATCATCGTCTTTAATCGGCTAGGAGGCGCCCTAGGGATCTTAGAAATTTTTTGGCATCTGTCGCAACGTCATGCATATTTAGCTGCATCTTTATTCACGGTAGGCCAGAAATAACCATATCGTAATATCTTCTTAGCCAATGTTTGACTTTCGGTGTGGTCGCCACATTCACCTTCGTGTACTTCCCTCAGTACCCGCTCGATGTCGTCATGGGCTATACACCGGAGTAGTGGCATCGAGAATCCTTGTTTGTAGAGAACTTCGCCTTGCATGATATATCTAGAGGCTTTTCGAATAATAGCACGCCTTTCACTTTTCTTGGTTGGAAGCATTCCATTCATCAGGAAGTTCTTTAGGGGTGTCATCCACGACTCCCTTTCCAGTTCAATTTCCAGTATCAGATCAATTTCCATCTGGTCGATACTTGGAGACCGCAATATTTCAATTCACTACAACAAATTCACCCTATAACAACGGTGCAAAACCGTTGTAATATCATTTTACAACGGTGCCTCCACCGTCGTGTATGCAGAAGTTGTAATATATTCAAATCTCTTACAACTTTTCTGCACCATTGCAACACCATTGTAATAGAGGTATTTAACAACAGTTATTTACCATTGTAATAAATTTTATTACAACTCTAGTTCTCCGTTGTTGTATATGATGTAGTAAATTAAGAGCATAAGTAAAACAACTTTTGTCACCGTTGTAATAAACTGTATTACAACTTTTATCCCTGTTGTAGTAAATATTGTAATACCATGAGATCATAGATATAACAACATTTTTGCACCGTTGTAATAAACTGTATTACAACTTTTATCCCGGTTGTCGTAGATATTGTAATATCTTGAAATCATAGATATAACAACATTTTTACACCATTGTAAATTCCTTAATATTACAACATTTTTACACAGTTGTAACATGGCTTATTACAACTTTTTTTCTGTTGTAATTTATATAAACCTGACTAGTAAAACAAATTCATATATATATATATATATTAATAATAATATGATTCACATTTCAATGCAACAAATATTACTACACGGAATCATTCATATATATTACTTGACATAATATTCGATCAACATAAAACAAACGTACGTAGTACATGCATCATCAACTTAACCCGTCACCAAACACATAACCGTTTCAAAATACATATGGTCTAACCCAAAATATACATAAGAAAGATGAAGTTTTTCCTACAAAAGGTTGCATACCCTACGAAAGAACTCTAGCTGAAGGCAACATAATTTTTATTTCAGGCCACAGTCGATCCAACAGCTTCTCCAATAGTAGTCATTTCAGGATTCGGCCTCCACAAGAAAGCTTCTGCATCCACCGCCACATCAATCCAAACTTTCCAACCATGCGTTCCAATTTTTTTAAAGTGCACCAAAGCTTCTGGATCAGTGGATGCCAATCTTCCTTCAGCAACTACTTGTTTGTCCCAATTCAGTATTTTACATTTTCTGCCCTCATTTTCTTTAGCGTGATCATTTTCAGCGTGATTTTCAAGTTGTTTATACTGCTGAACTGGTCTTCTACCCTGTTTATTTTCAGCTTTCTTTACATTTTGTCTGGTCTGTCGAGCGGTTTTGCTAGCCTCATTTTCAACTGCTTGCATTTCATTTTTAGCTGCTTGCTGTGCAATTTGTTTCTGTTGAGCTGTCAAGTTATTGCTTCCACGGTGTGACTGCCAAAAAAAAATTTAATAAGTTCAGTATAACAATATTGTGAATGAACTGAAAAATGACTCCTCTCTTTACCCAGTGCAAAACTAATTGAATAAAGTGGTAAGTATTAATGGTTACTGGTTTAGTAGATAAAAATTTGAACCAAGAAGTTATCCAAGCAGTATATTAATTAACAGATTTTCTCTTCTGTAAGTTAAACTCAAGCAGTATATTAAACTCAAGCAGTATATTAATTAACAAATTTGAACACAAGCAGTATATTAAACTCAGTGCAAAACTCCCCCTTTATTCTTTTCTCTTCTGTTTTAGCATATAAATATTTGAGAACAAGCAGTATATTAATGGTTACTGGTTAAATTAACAGATTTGGATCCAACTCTTGACTTATTTTCGGGAACTGAAGAGAACAAGACTTGTACTACAAACCCCGAAATCAAACAGTTAACAATAATTAACAGATTTGGTTAAAATGTATTTACTTCACAGGTAAATGAAATGTATTTGCATTCCATTATTTACCCAGTGCTATCACTCAGTGATGTAACTCACTAACAAAATCGCTGAAGACAAGTGAATTCAGGAGGACGAGAAGCAGACAGAAGCGATTCAGGTCTTATATATTCTCCTAAAAACCATAAGAGGTCATTTAAATGATCAACAGAAGGTCAAGATATACAAGGTTGAGAAAACTGGGAACGCACTGTGTGCATGTACAGCTCTGGTCAGCTAAATCCTGCATTTTTGGAATACTTGGGCACCATTATCGATGTATGATCATGGATATTATCATTGTATAATCAAGTCTGGGAGAAACCTTAATGACATTTTTTTTTTCATTTTTTACATGTAGCGCGCTGTATCCCTCTCTCCCCTTTTTTCCATAAAAATAAAAACCTGCTTGTAGTGTAATTTTACTCCATTCCCTTTTTTTTTTAAAAAAAATCTACCTAAGCCAGTCCAATTCTAGATCATTGTATAACACATATATGTTGGTGTTGACTCTAGATATATGATGAAGTGGAAAAGCGACAATATTTTGCTAAACACGTTATTTGCTTTCGCCGATCATTTAAACAAACAAATTGGTGCTGCGAGTTAAAGAAAATCGATTTTCAAATTACTATGAAGTCAAGAGGATTACTCTTCTTAATTAATCGTGGTAATACTGTGGAGACCGATTCAAACAATCTGTTGAATTGACCGCAAAGATGAGAGCATTGAATTTGTAATCTCAAAACGAAAGTGTTGAAAGACATAAGCAAGGAGAAGAGGATAAAAAAACTTGAATTTGTTGTGCTTTCTTGGCGTTTCTGAATCTGTAAAAATAAAGTGTTTCGAAATACTTTCCAAACATTGCAGATTTAAGGGAGATCTGGTATCCACATAAGACGGTGCCACATTAGGGGCTCATTTTACCCATTTCTCAATTTACCCAACCGTCGTCGAAATACCTTTTTAACAGTACCCAACCCCCCTCCATTTACTGTCCTTAAATATCACCCAAAAATTTCACAGCCTCGGTTAAAAGCATTTCAATGTTCACCAAACATGTCACCAAAGAATTAAACTTGCGTTGTCAAAAAAAAGTTGACGCATTTTAACAGCAATATTCTTATTCCGTAGATCATTAAATGTTACAGCTTTCTATCAATTATACCAATAAAAAAGGGTACCTAAGGCGTATTAGGATCAGGAGTTGCTGGATTTCCTGCATTAGTTGCTTGCTTTTCTTTTAGCTCCTGTAAAGATTACATGGACTGAAAACTATACTCAAGTATAAATACATATATCAGTTCAATTATATAAAAAAAGTCCCCCTAAACTATAAATTACTTTATTGTATACATTCTGTTCCCATCACTTAAGCGTCATCTACTGACAATGACGCTTATGAAGTGGATGGTTTGCCGCTGTTTCACAATAAGCATCATAGCATTGGATTCTACCTTCAAATCAAATATTGATCATTGTAAACTTAAAATATCGAATTTATCATGTTAGATAAATTCAAAAGAACCCATAATGAATACACATCCGCTATGTCACCTTATAATTGACTTCGTGTGTGTCCTGGCATCAACGCATATTTTTAAACAGTTTACCGGTTCTTAGGAATTTTTCTAAATGGTTTAGTTTATTTCGAAAGTTTGAATCCTTCAAAATCACAAGTTAATGCAAATCATCAAAAATGCTCGTTTTGACCACTGGCTCTGAAAGGGCCGGAAATTTCTTATCACTCCTTTGATTTTAAACATATTGCCTCTATGAGGTATATAAATATGAAAAAGTTCATGAGGGATTTTAAAATGATTGAATGAGCAAGGAGGATCCAAAATATATAGGTTTTATACAGGGTATGGTTCATTGTATATACATAGGTCATATAATATTAGCCCAAAATAAATATGATTATGGTCATATAAAACTAGTACAAGTGGGAAGCCATAAATTTAAGAACAGTTCATTTCCCTTTCAGATGATGATTTACTACAGGAAAACAGGAAAAATCTTAAAATTAATGAATTTGGCAGCAAACTGAGGGCAATAGCCACACCTGCTGCCGACAATAACTTGGTTTCTAATTAACAGGAAAACAGGAAAAATCACCGTTAAAATAAATTTCTAATTAACACTTACCATCAACATTGAAGTAAGCTCCTGTACTTTTTTCTCCAAGCCACTATCTTGGTTTCCCAATGCATGTACTTCACCTGATGAGTTACCCCGAATACGAAGCTGAGATGGTACAACCCCAAAACCAAGCCCTCTTACACGTCCTCCATGATCCTAACCAAAAAGCTTCGACACGCCATCTTGAGTAACTGATGTTCCTCCCTGAGAATCCTGACTTACGGCATTATGATGCTCTGTTATCTTAGACTACAAATTCAAAAACAACCAATATTTAGAAACTAAAATTAAAACTACATTAACAATACCAACAGTTTCTTATATTGTATATTTGAACTTTTCTTACTATGCATTAGGCAATAACTGAATTCGGAGGTTTTCCATCTTTTCTAGTGTGGCCTTTGCACCACAATTCGTCTCTAGTGATACTAGATGTTGCCTTTTCCTTTTTATGCAAAAATAGCTAAATTAACAGCTTAAAAATGTACAAATGATAACAAATAAAAATTGCTTTAACAATATTTTTTTACCATTTCTTCTTCTAATCTTGCATAACCTTTTCTGCTCATGGTGTGTGGAAGTTTATTCTTTTCTCTAATACTTTTGAATCTTTGGCTTGTTGCATATAAGATCAATTAAATAAATATGATATAGGAATATGTAATATATTTAACAGTTAAAATCAATCAGACAAAAATAACCACCTCAAACTTTTCTGACAATTTTTCATTTACAAAGCATTCCACTCGTCAGCGCTCTTTATATTTAACCGTTTTAGCCCTACTAATGTATTGATAGAGTCGGGATTTTGAGACGCTTTTTTGATAGCTGCAACTAACCTTGATTTCAACTCCTTCCATCGCTGTCCTATTATCATTAACAAATAATCCTTATACACTATATCTACCTGGAATCTTGACTGCATCCCAAAAAAAAAAAAAAAAAGAAGATGCAGATTAGTCTCTCACAGTATTGGAAAATGCAATGTTGTACCATAGGCATGTGCATAATGCATATTGCACATAGAGAGAACTACAATAGGTATATAATATGTTGCTTTGAATATTGAGACATATAGGTACTATAACATATAAAACATAGAATAAGTTAAATTAAAAACAATTGAAAGCCATATTTTATTATTCGCTTGCTCATGTTATCGCCAACAACTGGTATATATAAGTCAAATATCAATACCTGTATACAAGTCCATAGATCATCCCTCAAATCGTCATCGACTTTCCTCCATGAGCTAATGGTAAAAGGCACCATCTCCCTTGCTAGAGTAGCAATATATGACGATAAAAGTTTGGAATTAGTACCTATTGCATGTCCGCGTTCATTAAATTCAACTTCTGGCTTCTCATCCGGTATAATAGCTAATGATTTCAACATCGTTCTGCCCTTCTTTTTTCTAGTTTGCGTCGATCTATTACCTTCAGTAGAATCCGGTTGAAGTTCGTTTGGACTGGAATCTGAGGTGGCTGTAGTTTGCTGGATGTTTAGTTGACGGACAGGGAGCTGTTCTGGGTTTGTATTGTCGAATGGGCTGTTACTGGAAGGAGGGGCTGAATCTGGTTTGTAGTGTTGACGGGGCTGTTAATGGAAGGAGGAGGGCTGAATTGGGTTTGTAGTGTCGATGGGGATGCTGCTGGAAGGAGGAGGGGGCTGCATATGTTTTGTAGTGTAGCCAAGATTGCTTCCAGTTTTACGAGGAGTAGTGCGTATTGGGTATTCAACATGCTTTCGAGGAGATCTTCTTATAGCAATATTTAAATCACGAAGCAACAGAAGTAGTCCATTTGGCTGATCGCTGATTCTAATCCCAACCATCCTCTCAGCATCAGCATTAGCAGCCGTAAGTGCAGCTAATTTTTGCTTTTTTGCTCTTTTGCTTCCTACTTTTGAGATCTAAAAAATAAAAATCTTAAGTCAGTTTTCAGTAGTTAAGTCTTTGTAACTGTGGTGTTTAAAAACAGACAAGTAGCGATAAAAGAGGCTGATCTAACTCGAAGTATGAAATAGGCAACTCGAAGTATGAAATAGGCAACATCAAAGGTTATTTTTAGATATCAAACATTTACATTAATAAATACAAATGGATGCCCGATAATTATAATATATCAATGAACAAAAATAAGCAATTATTAAAATAGGTGTTATAGCTGTAATCTAAAATATAATATATATACATTGAAAAATAATACTGGATTATAGTTTGAATCAATGCAGGAATTTGCAAGGTATAAAACACAAAAGCAAATGAAATGTTTGGGCAAACAAGCTTTCGGGTGGCTTTAATTAATGTTTAGCCAAATGAGGCATTTGTGTACTTAGCGACACATAAATTTATGACTCTGCAGTGGTGGTACCATTTCATGTTTTTATTAAAACTCATCTATTTTACCACTTTTGTATTCAACAATCAGCGTCCCTGGTACAAAATCAAGTTGTTCGGTATTAAGTGCCCCTTTTTTCTTCGATATGGCTAAACATGTATTAAATCTAAGGGTGTTACCACCACTCTTGGATAATGACGTGTACACAGCGGCAGGGGTTACGATTACTTTATTGCAGAGGACCCTTTCTTAGGCACCTGCCTAAAGGGCGTTGTATTGTCATGGAAAAATTTGATGTAAGAAAAATTGCTTTTTTGTTAAATAAAAAGGGCAGCGGAATTAGAAAAATGAGATAAGTACATGTCAAAAATTTTAGTTTTTTTAATAACTCTTGACATCTCATGTGCTGTTTGACACCGCGTTTGACGTATCAGATTTCGTCTTCAAACTATTTAATTTTCTTACGTAGGAGGAAACACGATAAAATGTTTGAGTCATCATTTCCACTTTCAACGCATCTAAAATTTTTGAGATATGGTATTACTGCTATTTAATAATAACTTTTTATGTGTAATTGACAAAGAGTTGAAATCAGCCGATCCCGGATCTTTGTCACCCAAATATGCCAAAAAAATGAAAGAACATTTTTTGTAAAGAATTCCACATAAGAACTTGTTTTTAGTAAAGTCAAAATAAGCGACTTGTTTTTAAATCAAACTTTATACAAGACATATACCTTTTCAAAAGTCATTTGTATGCAATTTACGTTAAGTTTTTAATGATTTTTCTGCAATAATGCAATGCTGAATAAATATCGACATTAAATTTGAAATTTTAAATCATTTAGCAAAAATTACATAAATATATGCAAATTTTTGCTATAATCAGGTTAATGTCTGCAATTTTTCAACAAACTGCATTTGTTCCTAAAAGTTTTGCTGAATCTTGATTTTTTTGTTCATTTTTGTGCTTTTTTATACTTTTCTAACATAAATACATAGATGTTTATAATTAAAATGAATTACGTTCTGAAGTTTGGTAGTATTTTACGTTTATATGTAATGTTTTTTGATGATTTTCGAAAAAGATGGACGTAATATTCATATGTTTTTCGACAATGATGTTTTATGTATTTTGAAACTTAAAAAAGAACTTATCCAAATCGTCTCTCAAATTTATACATAAAATATTTCATTTGATAATTAAGTCAAAAATTTGTATTTTAAATTTAATAATTGAATCAAAAAATTGTATTTTTATTAATATTATTAACTAGGATATATTGTCTCGCACAGGAATCAAAGACAAATGAAAAGGTGCATCAATTTGTAATGAAGAAGAGATACGTGTGTATTAAAATAACACACCTAGAAAAATTAAAAGGCAATTCACCTATTTCATTGGTATTTGCAAAATAAATGTATGTAAACATATTTTCTGAATGAGTAATAATGTTTTATAATTATTTAAAAAATACACAGTTTTGCAAGTAATTCAAAAATAATCTAGTATAAACTTAAATTTATACACATTCAAGGAAAATTCTCGGTTTTACCAAGTAATTTAAAAATAATCTAGTATAAACTCTCGCTTTTACCAAGGAAAACTCTCGCTTTTCTTGTTTTCTCACAACCAAAATCAATTCAAGTGGAACATGAGAAATAAAAAGTGGAATTCCTTCCTTTTTTAATTAATACTGTGATTTTTTTTTTAAATATCATATGTGCATCGATGGTCGAATACCTCAACACAACGTACCAAAAGAAACAAAATAAGGTTGAAGTAAAAAAAGCATATGGTAAAAAATGCATATGTAACTTGAATACCTCTGCATCGTGTAGCACCATCTTCCTCGTCGATAATACAAGATCAATCTTTCTCGTCGACCTATAAAAAAAACATAACGATTTACAAAGGATTAGAACATCACACTAAATATAGCACTACTTTGTAACAACCACGTACAAAATAAAATACACATGCAAACAACACGTACAATAGAAAATAAAATCATTTTGATACACGCTAAGATGTCAATCTATATCAGGTTTTTTTTAACCATCTAACAACACATTTTGTAGTATACATGAACATGCATAAAATAAAAAAAATCAATAAAATACGCTTATAACATACCAAAATACCGTTACAACCCTCCCTGATGTAACTTTCATCTCCATTATCTACGTCTCTATCATCAAGTTGTGACTCATCCAATAGTTTACTAGTTGATTCTTCATCCTCTTCGTATTTTTCCAATTCATGAAACTCTCTAGAGGGTGCTCTCAACACAACATACCAATTTGAAGAACTACCTTCTCTAGAGAAGAAAACTTGAACCGCTTGTGTTGCTAAGATAAACGGGTCGCTTTCAAACTTATTTTGAAATTGATGCAAATTGACCAATGTAAATCCATCTTCAACTTTGACTCCACGATACATATTTGCCTAATCACATTTAAACAAGACAACTCGAAATTGACGATAATCCAACAAGAAAATCTCACGCAAGACCCCATAATATATTACTTTTTCAATAGACCCATCTACACAAACAGTACTTGCCTTAATGGAAACACCACTATTTTGTGTAGCCTTCTCATAGTCTTTCGTATGAAAACGTCAACCATTAACAATATAGCTAGAATAAGAAATTATTTGCGAACGAGGTCCGTATGATAGCCATTTTATTATGTTGCTGACATTGGATATACGTCTATCCTCTCTACCCTGGACAAATACAATACATTAAATAAAGATTTATGTTGATCTATTACTTTCATGATTAATAGATTTTTAAGATATAACTATCAACCTTTCAAAAACTAAAAGTCTCCGATTGCAATTTTGACAGTTCCAAATCGTCTTGTGCAAGATGAGGATTCAAACAATTTAGCTTCTCTTTGTGCATTCTGCTTACATAAATGTAATTAAGGATCTAATTTATTTTGTATGTCATAGTTAAGTTGGACTTATACTTACTCTAAATACGGCTCTACTTCTTCCGTATTAAACAAAACGTATCGATGAGCAGCATTAATCGCCTCCTCGTCGACTGTAGTAGGTTTTCCTTTGGAAATAGGACACCCCTCAAGTATAAAATCATTTTGTTCCACTTCATTTTGGTTTTTCCTCTCTCCAATTTGTAATGCATCTTTAATATATCCAGAGCAATATTTCATACATTCTTAGGCAACATAGCGCTCAGCAATGCACCCTTCAGGTCGTGCTTGATTTTTAACATATCCTTTTAATATTTTCATATATCTATAACCAAAATGAATAAACAAGTTACTTTCATAACTATACATACTTTTAACCGTCAATTATTTATAATAAATATTACCTCTCAAATGGATACATCCATCGATATTGGACCGACCCACAAATTCTTGCTTCTCTCCCTAAATGTGTTGTTGAGTGAATCATGATATCGAAAAAGGAAGAGGGAAAGAACCTCTCTAGATCACATAGTGTTAATGCAACTTGATACTCCATTAATTCTAGTTTATCCCTATCAAGCACTCTTTGGCATATGTCATTATAAAATGAACATAGTCGTAGTAGTGCATTCCTTATCCTTGTAGGTAGAAGTCCTCTTAATGCAACGGACAATAGTTGTTGTATCAAAACATGATAATCATGAGACTTAAGGTTTGATATCTTGTCCTATTTTGCAAAACATTTTCCAATATTTGAGCTATATCCATCAGACACTTTCAACTTCTTCATTCTACTATAAAATATCTCTTTTTCTTGATCGGATAAGGTGCACGGTGCGGCTGCGAGCAATACTTTATTTCCCATGTCTATAGGATGCAATTTTTTTCTAATGCCCATTGCTTCTAGATCTTGGGGGTGATTTGAGGCCATCTTTTGATTTTCCTTTGATATCAAGCAATGTACCAATAATACTTTCACCAATATTTTTCTCAATATGCATCACATCTAGATTATGCCGCAAAGGAAGTGCCTAAAAATTGACAAAACACAAATAATTAAGTACTAAGTAGCAAACATGAATAGAAAATATAAAGCAATGTGTTTCTAGTCAAATTTCACATTCCAATAAGGCAAGTCAAAGAAAATGGACCTCTTCTTCCACATTTTACATCCTTTTTTCATCATAGTTTTCCTTTTTCTTTCACCTTTCTCTTCCTTTTTTAATTTTTCCCCCAATCATTAATAATATCTTGAACATCATCAAAGATTTGAACACTAGTTTGTATCTGCGGCCTTTGTCTATTCTCTATAGTTCCATCAAATAAGTTTTTCTATTGACAATACTCATGGTTAGGTTCAAGGAATCATCTATGACCCATGTATGCACACTTTTTACTGAATGGTAGCCATATTGAGTAGGTATTGTGTGACGATACCAAAATCCGTGTGACGGTGTTAAGGATAATCATTGGAATATAACACATTAATCATCATAAGCAGAGAACAGATAATAGCAAAAACAATAAATAGAATAAATTCACATAGATATGACAGCGGACTCATAACATGTAACAACCTCAGAATAGCACAACGTAGGATATAACTTAGTAGAAAAAAGGGAAATGATCAGTCAGCATCGCCATCGGCGGAATATATACATACAGTGAGACATAATAAAGGTATCAGTCTACATCACCTGCGGCGGTACATATACATACAATCATAAATACTGGAAGTAAAATAGTCTGCATCGCCTGTGGCGGAATCATAATATATATACAATAATGGTGGAAAATGTCAAAGTTATCTCGGTGAAGTCAACCTCGCCATAAGCCAAAAGTGCACTCCATACTATAGTGCTAAGCCAAAATAGCCTGTCACCTGTCGACTAGGCTGCTCGTGTGAAAATAAGGGCACCCGAGTTTGCAAAGTGAAACAAACAACGAGTCAGTCATGGAACTGGTATGAGAAATCTACCTAACTGGTTATACAACAGTAATAAGGCAAATCATAGGACCACGCCACTTTCGCGGAACGGGTTTACTCCAGTGATTGCCGGTGCATATAAAAAAGAGTAAATTCTTTAAAAACAACCAATGCTTTTAAAAAGAATGAAGCCGTTATAAGACTTAAGTCCCATCATACAATGCAACGCAAACCGGAGGATAGATTTTTACCTTATAATGGCCAAATATGCTTAATACGTGTAAAGAAAAATCATTTGATATTATTACTAGTGCATATATGTTTCAAAAACGAATATCATCATAAATATCAATCATAGACGGCATAACTATCATCTACTATGTCGCCATACTAGTTCTACAATCAAATCCATTATTTCATATTGGAAATTGGATTTCCGTCATGAGTCGAGGCAAGGGGCAAGCTCCTCTCCGCTTCGAGACACTCTAGCAAATGCCTCAGGACTACACACTCTGGGTAACCCTTGGATGCTTTAGGGCCGGTCCACACTTACGTTAGTGGATTAGTATTCCTGAACACACGTTTCCCGGTCCTAACAGACCTAATATCGAGGCACCTCATTCCAACATCCACATCAGGAAAAATAATATAAATGTCAGCCAGTTTAAGCACTGACACTACCGCTAGCTAGAAAGAAACGTCGTGCTCTCCCTGCAGTCCTTATCCCGTTTTTTACTCATACCGAGGTGTGAGGCTCGCGAATCCACGCTATACACAAAGCAAGTCCATGTAAGCCCTGCTTTGATCATCAACCACAAGACTTTGCTTTGTAACAAAAGCCTTGATCACTGCATCTTGGCATGCCACATAGACAATCCACTTCATACGACTGATTTCTATCGATATATAACATTTGAGCTCGTACATCTCAGATAAGGGCGTTAAGCAAGAGAATAAATTCTCCGCCGCCAAACAGATATATATTTAACAGAGATCAATCAATACAGAACAAAATCCAATGTCAGACACACAGTCCGTTCTGGGTCTGAACGAAACCGGAGGCATCATATTCCTCGGATATCCGTACAGTCAACACATACGTTTAGAATGCTACTACTTCCGTTCCTTCAAGGTAGCTACTCCAATCAGAAACCTCAGTAGCGCCCATCCATCCGATACGAAGATCGTCGGTCTTGAACAGTCTTCGTATTTTCTACTCCGAATCGTTCGATCAATTATTTGAAATGAGGGTTAGCTCGGCTTTTTCAAATAATTCACATATAATTAGAATTCCAATCAATTCTTTCCATGGTTATATTATTCGACATTCACATTTCAGTTCTTTAGTATAATTTTCATGTCAAACACATACAACTATCAAATATCAAGCAGACCAAGCAAAATTGGTTTATTTCCATCCTATGCTGCTTATAATATTTTATAACGATTTTTCGCCATTTTTATTTATTTAAAAATGGCCATATATAATTAAACGACGTTTCGGGCCGTGCCGTGGCATTGGCGCTGTTTTTCCCTAAATTTGTTTTACACATATCGGGAAATATAACCGTTGGATTTCTACAAAGTTCATATCATTGGGAAGATATTCCCAAAGCGAACCCAACAGTTCCAGTTTCGTGAAAATCCAACGGTCGGATCTTCCACACTAGTCGTTTGAAGTTAAGGTTTCAAAATACGAACTGTAGCGTCTTTATTAGATTTAATTTAATTATATTTATATATAAATATAAACTATTCTTGCGTTGTTTTTCTTCAGATTAAAATTAAACATTCAAGACAATCCAACCATTGGATTTTTACAAAGTTGGTGCCGTTGGAAAGATATTTCCAAGGCGAACCCAACGGTTGTGGTTTCGGGAAAATCCGATGGTCGGATCTCTCGTACCAATCGATTGAAGTTACGATTTCAAAACACGAACTGCACGGCCTCAATTCCTTTCAACTTCATTTATATTTCTATATATATATATATATATATATATATATAGTTCATTCTTTAATTTCAACATCGTTTTCACTTCAAATATTTCACTAACGCCTTTATATTTCGAAAAATTTCGCCATAACCTCCTTTGTATAGGGAGGGGTTTGAAAATTTATTGGGTTGTGTTAGGTACCCAATAAATCCTATAAAGCCTGCACATATTTATAGTGATATATTCTGGTGTTTACAGGGGAGCGTGTATAGATAATAACTCCAGAGAATAAATTCTCGTCACCCTGTCAAAGACTGAGGGTGTGTATATTTTAAATGCTCCAGAGGATAAATCCTCGTCACCTCGTCCCGTGTGGGAAATAAATAGTCCATGTGCCGTATCTAATAACTAGAGAGACGTGATTATTGTCAACTCCAGACCCGTGTGGGGTTTTTATTAATCTGGCAATTTATCGTTACAATTTTATATGGTCCATATCAGTCATCAGTTCAACCTGTAATATATAGTCATTAGTTCAATCTGTAATATATGGTCATCGCCATACGAGCCTCTCGCTCGTATGGCAAATCTTCAACCTCGTCACAAAAGCTCCAAATGCTTATGTGGTATATGATGAAGTATGCCTATCATCAAGAAGTATGCCCATCGTCAAGAAGTATGCCATGTAGTGTAGTTCAAAATTAATTGTTACTATCCTATGGCGATGTTTATTATTACACACAGAATAACCAGCACTCCGCATCCAATGACATTCACAGGAGTTGATATATAAATAAAATTGCGCAGCCAACTCATTTAGGCTTACCATTTTGTCGGGCACACAAATAATTTCTTTACTCAGCAGCTAATCCAATTTCTCTGTTCAACACATGTATATTTATGCAGAATAAAGCTAATAATAATATTTCTAGCGAACACATATTTATTTCAACACGTGTGTATTTTTATCAAAGTGTATATATGACAAAAGTAATATTTTTACTATAGAAATATTTATTCAACACGTGAATGTTTTTAACCCTTCATATTCACAATAAAAATGTAATTTTTATCGCTATAGCTATTTATTTAAAATACGAAAGCCATTCAACACTTGAATCTATTCAATGAATGAATATCTATTCAACACATGAATGATTTTTAAAGTTTGTATACATATATATATATATATATAGATATATAAATGTGATTTTTATCGTTAAAGCTATTTATTTAAAATACGAACGCCATTCAACACTTGAATCTATTCAACGAATGAATATCTATTCAACACATGAATGATTTTTAAAGTTTGTATTCATATATATAAAAATGTGATTTTTTATCGTTAAAGCTATTTATTTAAAATACGAACGCCATTCAACACTTGAATCTATTC
This sequence comes from Allium sativum, assembly GCA_030737875.1. Taxonomy (NCBI): domain Eukaryota; kingdom Viridiplantae; phylum Streptophyta; class Magnoliopsida; order Asparagales; family Amaryllidaceae; genus Allium; species Allium sativum. The sequence goes on from CM060926.1 coordinate 407,302,477, forward strand.
AATGAATGAATATCTATTCAACACATGAATGATTTTTAAACATATGTGAATAATTTTAGCAAAAGAAAGTAATTCTATCATATGAATATTTCAGAAAATTTCGGCAGCATAACGGCAGGGTAGTTAAAAACGGGACCGTATCGAAGTACGGCTCCTTGCACTACCTTAAAACCTTGCGGTTTTTTACAATGGGAATTCATGCATCTAGTTCGCACGCAGGCGGCATGTTTTATTTTCATTTCCACAATTCGATTCTAATTTGTTTCAACCACAAGAGGGTACTTTTCAACCACAAAGGTATTTTTCAACCACAATATCACAATCACAAACAATTATTTTCAACCATTCGTCATACTATATTTTTCACGCCAATCACAATCAATAAATATCGTCCATGGTCTGTGGATGAGGGGAGTATATATATATATATATATATATATATATATATATATATTATATTTCACATGCATTTCAACACAATTCACAGCATATATGTTTCATACAACGCTTGTATAATTTATACATCGCTCATATAACTTATACCACACATGTACATGATGTATACAATGCGTATATAATTTATACTTCGCTTATATAATTTATACAACACGATTTCATTCACACAAATTAATTTAGATTCCTCACATTGGTTTTCGGAGTGCTAAAAATCGTAGGTAGATCAGAAAAATCCGCGGTCTCTGTTAGATGGTAGAGAGTCTCCTTGCAGTCCCGATGTTTCCTGTTTCATCGAATTTCGTCAACACACAAAAAAGATATGATTTTTCAAAGCTTGCAAAACTTAAAAGTGTTATTTTCTATTCAAAATTTACAAAGCCGATACCTTTCTGTTTTGGTTCGAACTAGGGTTAGGATTTTTCTCGAAATCCGCGAAGTGTTGGAAGGATCGGAGGGTATCACGTGGAAGAGGGGAGAGAGGCGATCAAGCAGAGGTGGGTTTTGGCCGGATCGGTGGCCGGAGTTGGCCGTAGCGACGCTGGGAAGTCGCTGACTTCGTCACCGTGGATCTCGTCGATGCGGTTACGAGAAGTGTCGAGGTAGGGTCGGATTTGAAGAGGGGAGGGAGGCGCGTCGAAGTATGGTGGTGGCGATGGCTGGAGATGGCCGAGGCGGCGGGATTTTGGGAGGAAAGGATCGAGCTCGAGAACCGTCGGTGAGAGAGAGGCGGCGAGGGTTTCCTGATGGTTTTTAATTTTTAAAATAATGAATGATGAAATTTGATTGGCCCATGGGTTTTATTAAATTTTTAAATAGTGTTTTTACAAACGAACACCAATTTCAACTCAACGATTGTCGCCCCTAGCCAAATACCCCCATCCCGGACACAATGGGGTATGTTTCGTTGGACAATTCGACTGTTACAGTCAGTTATTTTTCAAAATAAAATATAAAACATTCAATTTTAAATTTGAACGCACATTTCAATTTGCCTGGGCCACAAACTGATTCGAAAAATTCCAGAAAAATAGATCTGGCTATGTTTTGACGATACGGTCCCAACAAAACTGATTTCGTCGAATTCTGAGACCGTTTGTAAAATGGCCCTTTTTTGGTCGACCTGATTTAATTGTAATTGACCAAATACATTTTCCTTTGCCACGCTCACATACTAGCTTCAAAAATTATGAAATTTGAAACCTAGCAATAGTTTGACATCCCGGATCCAACAAAATTGGTTTCGTCGAATTCCGAGGTCGTTTGCAAAATGTCTATTTTCAAGGGCTATATATTCTATATAGCGACCTTTCTGAAAATTCATTCGGCCATAACTTTTGACTCCTGCTATGAAACTTCAATTTTTCAGATTCGTTAGAAAGGTATTCATAACCAAATTTAAATATTTTTGTTTCATTAAAATATGTTATATTTTCCACCCGGTACAGTGAGACAAAGTTTGAATTCCAATTTTCAAACTGCCACACTATTTCCAATACATTATTTTATTGAAATGTTCTATTTCAATTGTTTAAATCCTTTTAAAATAACCAATTTAAAATTTTTTAATTGGCTCGTATTTTCCGAGTTGTTACAATCTGCCCCACTTAAAACTTTTCGTCCCCAAAAAGGAAACAACAGTAAAGTAGGAAACAAAATGTAAATGCAAAGTATTGTAAAGGTACCTTGCACCGGAGTTAGTTAGAGAGGTCCACTCTTCATTTGGGGTAAGCTTGCTTAATGCTTTCCTCCGTCTCCCAAGTACAGTATCTAGGATCACTACTCCACTGCACTTTAACTAAATGGACCTTTTTGCTCCTGAGCTCTTTAGTTCCTTTGCCTACAATCTTTAATGGCTCTCTTCTGACTGCCAGTTCTGGAGTAATTTCCAAGTCCTGTTGCGCTGCTTCTTCTACATCAAGATCCGGATCATGCACATGTTTTTTAAGTTGAGATACGTGGAACACATCATGCACTCCAAGCAACCAATCAGGTAATTGAACCCTATAACCCAGAGTTCCAATCCGTTCAATGATAGGAAAGGGACCAATAAATCTCGGCGCCAACTTCCCAGTTTTGCCAAATCTGATTACTCCCCTCATCGGAGAAACTCTTAAATAGACATAATCACCAACGGCAAATGACAAATCTCTTCTTCTTGCATCAGCATAACTTTTCTGTCGGCTTTTGTAACACCCCGCCTCCGCTAGGGTCACTCGCAAAGGAATGCACTAGCTTTATATGGGCATTATTGGTAAACATGCACAGAAATATCACGAGACAGAACATATAAAAATAGCGGAAGTAAAATCAAACTTTCATAACATGAATAAATAAGGTCTAAAGCCTTTTACATCAGAGTACATCAAAACCTGTCTTGCAATAGTAAAGAAGCATAAAGACATTTTCATAAATTATTCCCCAAGTAAAAACAGTAAAGTAGCCATTAGCCAAGAAAAGTCCAAGCCATCCAAAATGACCTTCAAGCAGAAGAAGTCCGAACTAAACAACAGTATTTCCTCCCTGTAACCTAGGGGGGGGAACGGAAGAAAAGAGGCGAAACAAAACGGATCAGTCAAAAAGACTGAGTAAGCCCTATCTACTATTAGCATAAAAACTAGTAAAGTTAACTGACATGAGAAACTGAGATGAACATAAGCATGATGACAAGATAGATAAGCTAAATCAAAATAACAGGATGAACTACTGAACTCAGATAAACTAAGGTGTTATGATAAATTACGATGTCAAGATAAAACAAGGTATCACATCGTCAGGTTTCTATCAAGTATAATATCCCCAGGATATCTATCACGTATAACGTCCCACGATATCTATCCTGCATTTTAGCTCTGCACCTACCGTACTAGTATCCCCACCGTATCATGTGTTAACCAAGAATGACCCTCACTCAAAAGTCGTGTAATGGTCCATGTCAACCTAATATATCACATATATACGTTACTCAACTTGTATGTTTTATTCCATGTAAATGTTCAGTCCCTTGCCGTAGACCATACGGGCTTTCCCATGAGATTCTACATTACTTTAACATAGTTCCATGATCCTTAAGATCGGTTTGGACTGTTACCCTAAACCTAGCTAGGGTCTTCCAACATGAATTATCGTTTGTACAACTAGGACTTATGCTACCTAGGGCCACTAGGGATTACGCTTACCTATTGCACGTTTTCGTATCTCGGTTTTGGTTCAACCACCCAGGGCCACTGGGATTTACGCTAACCGTCAACCGCGCCCTTTTTCCCACGCATTCATCGTGAATCGTTTTCCATGACTGTATGCACATGTATCACATCGTGCCATCCGAGTCCTGTCAGAGGGCATATCGAGAAATACAGGACTCGGTCGGGAGCTTTCGATTTATCTGTCGATGCAGATGCTAAGGTCTGTTTTTCTATACGTGGCTATGGTCCCACGCGACCCCTCCCTCAACTAGTGAAAGACAAGACAGGATAAATCCTGTATGAGAACACACTACTGGCCAACCCACAATCCTAGCCTTACCACAACCATAATTAGATAGCAATTATGGTCTATTGGGTGTTCTCTGCCTTTCCGTACGTACACGCTTGACCAAAGATGGTAGGTAGTCTGACGAAATGCTGTCTAGGGTACGACCGTGTATCGTCGACTATCCCCTATTCATCCCCGTCTTTAGGTTGCTCGCATAGCAACCAAGGCATACTCTTGGTTCTTCTAACGCAGACCTTAACCTCTCATGAGCCTAGTATAATCACCTGGCAGCTCATAGAGGGATACCAAGAATACCCTCACGTTCCCCGAAGCCGCTGCTTCGTTACCCAGTTCGCTGGAGCCTTTATCTAAATCAGATACTTGCTCCTACTCGTATACTTAAACGATGACCTACCGTATCAGGTTACTCATCTATCTATGAACTGGTCTAAATTTCCTTGACTAAGAATCATTACTTAGTTATTCCTCAACTAAGGTTTACCACTTAGCCTTATTCCCGTTATCCTAGTTAGCTATGGTTATCCCCTATCCTCAGAACTAGGGTTTACATAATGGATTAAGTGTCACTTAAGTTCATGACTTAACTCGTCTACCAATCATGTCAAAATTGGCTAAGTATCCAAGTCCAAGACTTAACCCGTCTTCAAATCATGTCAAAATTGGCTAAGTATCCAAGTCCAAGACTTAACCCTACAAACCATGCTCACGTTGGTTAAGTATGTATTAAGCAATTCACGACTTAACCTCGTCCAATTATCATTCTAGATTGGTTAAGTATATATTAACTTGACCCTATCAATTTACTCAGTCAAATCGGTCAAGTGTATTCAAGCGATTCGTGACTTAGCCTTATCATGTTTTCACGTTAGATCGGTTAAGTATATGTTAACTTAACCTCAATAAATTCACGAGTTAGATTGGTTAAGTATAGGTCACTTAACCACATCAATTCATCATGTTTTGATTAGTTAAGTGTTTAACTTAACCCCATTAAACTACCAAGTGGGATTAATTAAGTCTAGGCTAACTTAACCCCATCCGATTTCCATGTTTAGACTAGTTGAGTCTAATCTTAACCCCATTCGTTAACCGTATTTTTCGGTTAAGCGTCATTAAGAAAACTTACTTAACCTTACCAAGTTATCGCGTTGGATTGATTAAGTGTTGGTTAACTTAACCCCATCCACTAGTCATATAAAAATGGTTAAGTGTCATTAGGCAAATCAAGTTACTTAACCTACCCAACCTTGTCATGTTTTGTTAAGTATCATTAGCCTAATCAAATTACTTAACCCATTTGTCCATGTCATATTTGGTTAAGAGTCATTAATCAAATTAACTTAACCCTATCATGTGGCATTAATTACTTAATGCACCTTCACCTCTCACATTAGACTTTGTTGTGGTTACTAGTTAAGCCGGTCGGTTCCGAGTAGCTTTACACCACAACTTGGTCTAACCTCGGGTTCAAGCACAACATGACCAACTTCTCACATTGGGTCCTATTGTTTGCAACTACTAGTTAGGCCGGTCGGTTCCGGGTAGTTTTACGTTGCAAACTCAACCCAACCTCGAGTTGGCCACACTTATATTATCTAAGTGTCATGTCCATCATGTTTCCCAAAACATGTTACAAGTTTTCAAGCATTTGGGTAGACCTAACTTAATAGGTAAATTCCCAAAGGGTAGACCTAACTTAATAGGTAAATTCCCAAGCTTATGTTTTTATGCATACTTACATGTCAACTTCCATGTTATATTTCAAGTCATGTTTTCAAGTTGTATTTTCATTTCATTAGAAATTACCCATAACATAACCCAACACTTTTAAACTCGCATATACGTTCGCGACAACGTAATGGATTAAAAGAAGAGACTTGGCAAAGGCATGACAAAAATGGATATCAAGCCACAAGTTAATCATGGTGGCAAATGAGGCACGAATGAGTTCATTAACTTGCATGTTACATTCTTAAGCCTCGAAACATGCATAAACCCAAACTTGGCACATAAGCGAATTATGGTGACAAAAGATATGGAATGATGACTAGTAACTCGCATATATCATCATATAAGGGTTATGACTTCATATGCAAGTTGACATAAAGGTTATGAGCGTTCTCATGTTGCCTAATGCAACATTTCAACATAAAGGTTGTAGCTTTTAGCTCACAAGATCAAGATAATGACTTCATAAACTTGCATGACATGATAGCATGTATCATACTCAATGATCAAACCCAAACTTGCAACATGAACATTTAACTTCATAGTTAATATCTAAGAGTAGGGAAAGGGCTTACATTGCTATGAAGGCACAAAAGATATGACAAAGCCCTTATGCAATCAAATAGACCCAAAATGCAAGCTCTAACATAAAAACCCTTGAGCCAAAATGATCAAACCCCTTGCTTTATGATGCAAAGATAGAAACTTGACTTGAATGCAAGCTAATGACACTCATACAAGCTTGAAAACACTTGCATGCATGGAAAATCTCTCATAGAAACCATTTAGAAATTTTATGAAGAGAGTGGAGGCCATGAGAGGTAAAATTTTGCCATAGTTTAGTTGCATGAATGAATAATGAGGATTTAGGATAGGTTAGGGTCTTATTTATAGATTAGGCAAGTGTTTTAGGCCATAGGATTAAACCTAGATTCAATCCAAGCCATCAAAGCATGTCTTGGGGAAGAAGTCAAGTGTAGGAACCATCTAGGGCCTTTAGATTAAAGATGAACCATGAGAACCATCCAAATGCAAAATCTGCATTTGAGCGAATCGGCCTACGGGTTGACAGCCAAACACCCTGGATTAACCCCTAGTCGACCCAGCGGGCTTGGGTCGACCTCAAAAATCGGCCGGTTCGGTTATTCCCCTCTCCCAATTCGCTGTTTTGAACATTTTTGCATATTAATTTATTTAATTTTCAATTATATATATATATATATATATATATATCAATATATATATATATTTCTCTGCGCAACCCATTTCACTTAATTAAGTATACTTTAATTTGGGAATTTTTCGTGAAACTTCGCGAGGCCATATCTTGGTCATACGGACTCCGATTCTCGAAAACTCAGACTCTATTTTGCGTATTTTTCCGAGACGAACGCAATGGCATAGCCCGTTTTACTTGATTCAGAATTTAAAATTAAATTCTGCCTTGATTCTCGTCTTAACACGTTATCGAAAAATACGGGTTGTTACATTCTCCCCACCTTTTAGGATTTCGTCCCCGAAATCTCCAAGTTAGGAAGAACATATCCGACCATCCATCATCCATCTACTCAAAACATCATCCACAAGCAACCATTGTCCTTAGATGATTTCTAATGCTGTATGAATATATGCAAAACGTGTGTGTACATGTTCCTTAGCTAATGCTAATGATCAGGCCTGAATAATCTTTCTAATGCAAAATATGTATAGTGCCATGAATCCAACATGTATGCAAATAGTCCTAGTCATATAGATACTATATGGTGGACAATCATTCATTCATATGCAACAACCGCATGATAATACATTCGATTTCACCCATAAACAAGTATAAATACTCGTGCATATGCAATATGAAATGTGACCGAGTCGAGCTAGTATCTAATGTGTATTCGCGCATCCACGAGCAACCACTTGCAACCACTTGCAACCATATCAATCATAACATGTTTCAAATACATGTTTACATCCATAGGGTTCTACCTAGAATTCCCTGAAACAGGGCCGAGAAGATAAACAAGACAAACTCCTTACGGGGTTTGTAACAGAAAGTAGGACCGAGAGGATGTCCACAAAAGATAACCTACAAGTAAGCTCTACAGAAACAGGGATCAAGGATATACTCCCAAAAAGAGATATCATGCGCGTATCTAGTCTTTGACCATCAAAGTCGTATTTCCTCGGGCTTATTCCATTGTGCCTTGACCGCCCTTTAACTTCGCGATTTCGTAGCTTCTTATTTCCTGCTTCCATAACATGAGCTGAAACTCATTTCTTCGTCGCCTCTCGTTCCACTTGCACTTATCCTTTTTCTAGAATACTTGGCGCAAACATGACTGCGTACTCATGATCTCGTGCAAGCTTTCCAAAATTCACTAGTGAATCTTGGATCTCGTTTATATACTATAAGGCATTCCATGTAGAAGAACTTTCTCTTGAAAGTAAACAGATGTCAATCAGGTTATCATGCGCACTTACTAGGGTGATCTCTATAACCCATGCATAAATGAAGTAAACCATCTGTCTTATTGGCGAACACCACTCGATCGGGCTTCAAATTTCCAATAAAGGCATCAAGGGATTCTAAGTAACTAGTCATGACAGAACCTCAAAAAGGTTACCCGATACTTCGAGGGCATTACCAAGGCTAGTCAAAAGGTCTAACTACCCTCCTATCAAAACCGAGAGTGGCACCCCCTACTGGATAACCACTTCATCCCTAGAATCCATCCATAGCTTATAAACATAAGCATTATTTCCAAACTCAACACTTGGCATAGACTTTCCCAAATCCAAACAAGTCATGTATAAATGGACTGATTCTCCAATAGGACTTTGAGACAAAAATGGGATTCTTTATTACGCTAGTACTTAAGGTGCAGAGACTCAACTATCGAAGCAGACTTAAATGATACGAACAACGAAGTCCTAACGGGATGATAGAGAAGAAAACCTAAACCTTTAACAAGATCGTTACCCTCCTTCCGAGGTACTCTAGAAATGAGAGCATACTACTACCCTCCCGATGATCTTGTCCTTGTCCCATAATACTTAACTATCCGCCCCGTTTTACCATGCCAAAGGTACTCTCTTGTCATGGGTTTCATTGTTCATCTTTCTCCCTCCTTTGAGGACTAAGCCATACCAACAAGTTGCTCATCCTTAAGCTCGTATCCTTTATCCTTCTTTCTCACGATCCTTTCTTATAACGCAGCCACTGGTCTCTCGAGAACCACCTCCATCGTATGGAAAGCACTTTCGTAGGTAGAAAAGACTAGTCGCAGTTAAAACTACTATGACTACAGATGGAGGAAAGAAAGGAAAAGAGACTCAATTAAGGAAACAAGGATAGTGCTAATGGCCTTTGGGGAATAGCCTTTTTCTTTTAAAAGAAAATTTTCTTGAAAAAATGCTTCTTTGTAAACGATTTTCAAATAGTTTTTAGAAGGTCTTTAAAAACTTTTGCCCAGTCTGGTAACCTTTTGCTCTGATACCACGTGTAACACCCCGCCTCCGCTAGGGTCACTCGCAAAGGAATGCACTAGCTTTAGAGGGGCATTATTGGTAAACATGCACAGAAATATCACGAGACAGAACATATAAAAATAGCGGAAGTAAAATCAAACTTTCATAACATGAATAAATAAGGTCTAAAGCCTTTTACATCAGAGTACATCAAAACCTGTCTTGCAATAGTAAAGAAGCATAAAGACATTTTCATAAATTATTCCCCAAGTAAAAACAGTAAAGTAGCCATTAGCCAAGAAAAGTCCAAGCCATCCAAGATGACCTTCAAGCAGGAGAAGTCCGAACTAAACAACAGTATTTCCTCCCTGTAACCTGGGGGGGGGGGGAACGGAAGAAAAGAGGCGAAACAAAACGGGTCAGTCAAAAAGACTGAGTAAGCCCTATCTACTATTAGCATAAAAACTAGTAAAGTTAAGCGACATGAGAAACTGAGATGAACATAAGCATGATGACAAGATAGATAAGCTAAATCAAAATAACAGGATGAACTACTGAACTCAGATAAACTAAGGTGTCATGATAAATTACGATGTCAAGATAAAACAAGGTATCACATCGTCAGGTTTCTATCAAGTATAATATCCCCAGGATATCTATCACGTATAACGTCCCATGATATCTATCCTGCATTTTAGCTCTGCACCTACCGTACTAGTATCCCCACCGTATCATGTGTTAACCAAGAATGACCCTCACTCAAAAGTCATGTAATGGTCCATGTCAACCTAATATATCGCATATATAGGTTACTCAACTTGTATGTTTTATTCCATGTAAATGTTCAGTCCCTTGCCGTAGACCATACGGGCTTTCCCATGAGATTCTACATTACTTTAACATAGTTCCATGATCCTTAAGATCGGTTTGGACTGTTACCCTAAACCTAGCTAGGGTCTTCCAACATGAATTATCGTTTGTACAACTAGGACTTATGCTACCTAGGGCCACTAGGGATTACGCTTACCTATTGCACGTTTTCGTATCTCGGTTTTGGTTCAACCACCCAGGGCCACTGGGATTTACGCTAACCGTCAACCGCGCCCTTTTTCCCATGCATTCATCGTGAATCGTTTTCCATGACTGTATGCACATGTATCACATCGTGCCATCCGAATCCTGTCACAGGGCAGATCGAGAAATACAGGACTCGGTCGGGAGCTTTCGATTTATCTGCCGATGCAGATGCTAAGGTCTGTTTTTCTATAAGTGACTATGGTCCCACGCGACCCCTCCCTCAACTAGTGAAAGACAAGACAGGATAAATCCTGTATGAGAACACACTACTGGCCAACCCACAATCCTAGCCTTACCGCAACCATAATTAGATAGCAATTATGGTCTATTGGGTGTTCTCTGCCTTTCCGTACGTACACGCTTGACCAAAGATGGTAGGTAGTCTGACGAAATGCTATCTAGGGTACGACCGTGTATCGTCGACTATCCCCTATCCATCCCCGTCTTTAGGTCGCTCGCATAGCAACCAAGGCATACTCTTGGTTCTTCTAACGCAGACCTTAACCTCTCATGAGCCTAGTATAATCACCTAGCAGCTCATAGAGGGATACCAAGAATACCCTCACGTTCCCCGAAGCCGCTGCTTCGTTACCCAGTTCGCTGGAGCCTTTATCTAAATTAGATACTTGCTCCTACTCGTATACTTAAACGATGACCTACCGTATCAGGTTACTCATCTATCTATGAACTGGTCTAAATTTCCTTGACTAAGAATCATTACTTAGTTATTCCTCAACTAAGGTTTACCACTTAGCCTTATTCCCGTTATCCTTGTTAACTACGGTTATCCCCTATCCTCAGAACTAGGGTTTACATAATGGATTAAGTGTCACTTAAGTTCATGACTTAACCCGTCTACCAATCATGTCAAAATTGGCTAAGTATCCAAGTCCAAGACTTAACCCGTCTTCAAATCATGTCAAAATTGGCTAAGTATCCAAGTCCAAGACTTAACCCTACAAACCATGCTCACGTTGGTTAAGTATGTATTAAGCAATTCACGACTTAACCTCGTCCAATTATCATTCTAGATTGGTTAAATATATATTAACTTGACCCTATCAATTTACTCAGTCAAATCGGTCAAGTGTATTCAAGCGATTCGTGACTTAGCCTTATCATGTTTTCACGTTAGATCGGTTAAGTATAGGTTAACTTAACCTCAATAAATTCACGAGTTAGATTGGTTAAGTATAGGTCACTTAACCACATCAATTCATCATGTTTAGATTAGTTAAGTGTTTAACTTAACCCCATTAAAATACCAAGTGGGATTAATTAAGTCTAGGCTAACTTAACCCCATCCGATTTCCATGTTTAGACTAGTTGAGTCTAATCTTAACCCCATTCGTTAACCGTATTTTTCGGTTAAGCGTCATTAAGAAAACTTACTTAACCTTACCAAGTTATCGCGTTGGATTGATTAAGTGTTGGTTAACTTAACCCCATCCACTAGTCATATAAAAATGGTTAAGTGTCATTAGGCAAATCAAGTTACTTAACCTACCCAACCTTGTCATGTTTTGTTAAGTATCATTAGCCTAATCAAATTACTTAACCCATTTGTCCATGTCATATTTGGTTAAGAGTCATTAATCAAATTAACTTAACCCTATCATGTGGCATTAATTATTTAATGCACCTTCACCTCTCACATTAGACTTTGTTGTGGTTACTAGTTAAGCCGGTCGGTTCCGGGTAGCTTTACACCACAACTTGGTCTAACCTCGGGTTCAAGCACAACATGACCAACTTCTCACATTGGGTCCTATTGTTTGCAACTACTAGTTAGGCCGGTCGGTTCCGGGTAGTTTTACGTTGCAAACTCAACCCAACCTCGAGTTGGCCACACTTATATTATCTAAGTGTCATGTCCATCATGTTTCCCAAAACATGTTACAAGTTTTCAAGCATTTGGGTAGACCTAACTTAATAGGTAAATTCCCTAAGGGTAGACCTAACTTAATAGGTAAATTCCCAAGCTTATGTTTTTATGCATACTTACATGTCAACTTCCATGTTATATTTCAAGTCATGTTTTCAAGTTGTATTTTCATGTCATTAGAAATTACCCATAACATAACCCAACGCTTTTAAACTCGCATGTACGTTCGCGACAACGTAATGGATTAAAAGAAGAGACTTGGCAAAGGCATGACAAAAATGGATATTAAGCCACAAGTTAATCATGGTGGCAAATGAGGCACGAATGTGTTCATTAACTTGCATGTTACATTCTTAAGCCTCAAAACATGCATAAACCCAAACTTGGCACATAAGCGAATCATGGTGACAAAAGATATGGAATGATGACTAGTAACTCGCATATATCATCATATAAGGGTTATGACTTCATATGCAAGTTGACATAAAGGTTATGAGGGTTCTCATGTTGCCTAATGCAACATTTCAACATAAAGGTTGTAGCTTTTAGCTCACAAGATCGAGATAATGACTTCATAAACTTGCATGACATGATAGCATGTATCATACTCAATGATCAAACCTAAACTTGCAACATGAACATTTAACTTCATAGTTAATATCTAAGAGTAGGGAAAGGGCTTACATTGCTATGAAGGCACAAAAGATATGACAAAACCCTTATGCAATCAAATAGACCCAAAATGCAAGCTCTAACATAAAAACCCTTGAGCCAAAATGATCAAAACCCTTGCTTTATGATGCAAAGATAGAAACTTGACTTGAATGCAAGCTAATGACACTCATACAAGCTTGAAAACACTTGTATGCATGGAAAATATCTCATAGAAACCATTTAGAAATTTTATGAAGAGAGTGGAGGCCATGAGAGGTAAAATTTTGCCATAGTTTAGTTGCATGAATGAATAATGAGGATTTGGGATAGGTTAGGGTCTTATTTATAGATTAGGCAAGTGTTTTAGGCCATAGGATTAAACCTAGATTCAATCCAAGCCATCAAAGCATGTCTTGGGGAAGAAGTCAAGTGTAGGAACCATCTAGGGCCTTTAGATTATAGATGAACCATGAGAACCATCCAAATGCAAAATCTGCATTTGAGCGAATCGGCCCATGGGTTGACAGCCAAACACCCTGGATTAACCCCTAGTCGACCCAGCGGGCTTGGGTCGACCTCAAAAATCGGCCTGTTCGGTTATTCCCCTCTCCCAATTCGCTGTTTTGAACATTTTTGCATATTAATTTATTTAATTTTCAATTATATATATATATATCAATATATATATATATATATATATTTCTCTGCGTAACCCATTTCACTTAATTAAGTATACTTTAATTTGGGAATTTTTCGTGAAACTTCGCGAGGCCATATCTTGGTCATACGGACTCCGATTCTCGAAAACTCAGATTCTATTTCGCGTATTTTTCCGAGACGAACGCAATGGCATAGCCCGTTTTACTTGATTCAGAAATTAAAATTAAATTCTGCCTTGATTCTCGTCTTAACACGTTACCTAAAAATACAGGTTGTTACAGCTTTGCGCGGTTTTCAATCGCTTCTTGATGAAATTGACTTTATCTGATGCTTCTCTTATCATATCGGGCCCCAACACAAGTCTGTTTCCAGGTTCTACCCAACATGCTGGAAATCTGCACGGTCTACCGTATAATGCTTCAAATGGAGACATTCGCAAACTTGCTTGATAGCTATTGTTATAAGAGAATTCTGCCAAACGCAAGTGATCTTCCCATGACCCGCCAAAATCTATAATGCAAGCTCGTAGTAGATCTTCTAGAATTCTATTCACCCGCTCAGTTTGGCGATCTGTCTGAGGGTGATAAGCGGTGCTTAGATTCAATTTGGTTCTCAATTCTGTCTGGAAGGCTTCCCAGAATTTGCTAGTAAATAGGGGATCTCTATCACTGACTATATTGAGCGGCACTCCATGCAGTTTAACTATTTCTTTGAAGTAAATCTGTGCTAAACTTTGAGCCGTTCTTTGGATCTAACAGGTATGAAATGGGCAGTCTTCATGAAGCGATCTACAACCACCCAAATACTGTTATTTCCTTTCTTCGTTCGAGGCAAACCATCAATGAAGTCCATGGAAATCTGCTCCCACTTCCTTCCTGGGATTTCTAATGGTTGAAATAATCCAGCCAATTTCTGCTGATCGCTCTTAACTAGCTGACAAGTGGAGCATCTGCTAACATATAATGAAATATCTCTTTTTAATGCCCTCCACCAGAATGTGCACTTGATATCGTTATACATTTTGCTCACACCGGGGTGGATGCTCAGTTTGGACTTATGACATTCAATAAGTATTTCTTTTCGAAGCTCTGGAAGAATTGGGATGCAAATTCTGCCCTTTAATCTAAGAACTCCATTTTCATCGAGCTGGAAACTTGTGGATTCACCTCCCTTGACTCTCTGACTGATTCTCTGAATAAATTCATCGTCTTTCTGAAGAACCAAAATCTTGTCAATTAAGGAAGACGTGATGATAAAACTAGCGATGATTTCATTCTTTCTACTGAGCGCATCTGCGACAACATTGGCTTTCCCTGGAGTGTATAGAATCTCAAAATCGTATGCTGCAAGGAATTCTAACCAACATTGCTGTCTCAAGTTCAGATCTTTCTAAGTGAATAGATACTTCAATGATTGATGACCGGTAAATAGTTTGAACTTCTCACCTAACAAATAATGTCTCCAGATTCTCAAAGCAAACACGATAGCTAATAACTCAAGATCATGAGTTGCATAGTTCTTTTCATGCGGATTCAGCTAACGGCTAGCAAAAGCGAGCACTTGGCCTTTTTGCATTAATACTGTGCCCAGCCCTCTAATAGAAGCGTCTGTCCATACAGTCAAGTTCTGGTTGCCTTCTATAATTGTTAATACTGGAGCAGTTATCAGTTTCAGTTCTCCGAAAGCTTCTTCACACTCCGGAGTCCACTTGAATTTCTCATGCGTCTTTGTAAGCTTTGTTAATACACCAGATATTTTCGAAAAATCCTTAACGAATTTCCGATAGTATCTAGCCAATCCAAGGAAACTTCAAACTTCGGTAGGGGTAGTAGGCTGTTTCCAGTCTTGAATCGCTGTAATTTTGCTTGGGTTTACAGCAATCCCTTCTTTTGAAACGACATGGCCAAGGAACTTAACTTCATCTTTCCAGAAGATACACTTAGAAAATTTTGCTTTCAAGACATTTCTCCACAGAATTTCCAACACTTGTTCTAAATGTTTTGCATGCTCGACTTCTGACTTTGAGTAGATTAAAATGTCATCGATGAAGACCAGAACAAATTTATTCAAAACACCACGGAACACTCTATTCATAAGATTGACGAAGTATGCCGAAGCGTTACACAAGCCGAACGACATCACTAACCATTCGTAGAATAAATCGGGACCCCTGAAGGCTGTCAAAGGAACACAGTCTTCGGCTATACGTAATTGGTGGAAACCTGTAGCTAGGTCCATTCTGGAGAATACTCTCGCCCCATTTAATTGATCTAACAGATCATCTATTCATGGCAAGGGGTATTTGTTCTTCAGTGTCTGCTTATTGAGATCTCGGTAATCAACACAAAGTCGTAGAGTACCGTCTGATTTCGGGACAAACACTACTGCTGCTCCCCAACCTGAAAAGCTTGGTCTGATCAGACCTTTCCAAAGCAATTCTCGAGTTTGGCTGCCCAACTCTTCCTTTTCTTTTGGGGCCATCCTTTGATTTAGATGTACTACTGGTCGGGCATTCGGAATTAGATCGATTCTGAATTCAATTTCTCTTTGCGGAGGTAAGTTTTCGACTTCTTCAAACACATCCGCATAGTTTTTAACAACATGAATCTTTTCTAATGAAGTGGGGATAACTTCCAATGCAGACCAAAATTATTTTCTATCGGTATCTGATTCATGGCATGGTATATATATATGTCCTAGCTTCGTTTCTAATTTAACGATCCTTTCGGCACATCTAACTTTGGCCTTATATTTGGTCAACCAGTCCGGCCCAAGTATAACATCAAATTCGGAAAAGTCCATGATAATCACTTTAAAAGGAAATCGATAACAAGAATATGTGACGGGTACATTACAATATGAGCTGAGAATGATAGAACCTCCTATCGGGTTTTGAACTTTAACTGGTTCTTTAAGCTTTCTTTGATTCAATTTTAATTTGTGAACAATGTTACTAGAAATGAAGCTACGTGATGCACCAGTATCAAAAAGTACAGAAACAGGAATATTTTTAATTGTAAGGGTACCTCCCGAGACTTCGGGTTTACCTGATCCATCTGTGATAGCTAGCGGGGTGCCCCCCTCATAAACATGTGCCACCTGAGCATTCTTCTTCAAAGGACAATTCCTGCTATAGTGCCCTTTCTGATGGCAGTTGTAGCATTCGGCTGAGCTGCGGTCTGGATTTGCCTTCAGTTTCTTTGGGTCTGTGCACACATTCGAATAATGTCCTTTCTTCCCGCAATTATAGCAGCTTCCCTTGGGTATCTTACCAGATTGCTGAGTAGCGGCTGTTGTATTGCTTGACTCGGGCTGATCACTTGAAGCTTTGCGCTTGTTTCCAGCTTGGCTTTTAGCGCGATCAAGATTGGAGTTCCTCTCATCCAAATCTTCATAGTTGCAAGCCATCTCTACTAGTTCAGAAAATGAGAGTTTGATGTTGCTCATGGCCCGGTCCTGATATTTGCGTTTCAACCCCAATATGAACCTCTTGTTCTACGCCTTGGATGTCAAAATAAGCTCTGGAGCATAGCGTGACAGCTGTGTGAATTTGTTAAGATATTCTTAAATAGAACGATCTCCCTGCTGGAGATTATCAAACTCGTCGCGCATCCTCTCTAATGCCTGTTCGGGGATGAACTTCCCCTTGAACATGGTCTTGAATTGTTCCCAGGTCCTAACAGTACCCTCCTCATCTTCGGAGGTGATGGCATCCCACCACAACTCGGCCTCCTCCTGTAAGATCCAAATGCCTAGACGTGCCTTGTTGTGGGTCCCCAGTTCCATGCCCCTAAAAATCTTCTCACAAGTCTTCAACCATGCAATAGCCTCTGTCACGGTACTAAGGCCAGAAAAGGGTTTGCCTCCCAGGTTCCTGTATCTCTTTGCTACTCTGTCAAGCTCGAAGTCCTGGGGTGCTGGTGGCTATATAATAGGCCCTTGCTCAGCTGCGGGGATATTCCCCCGTCCTCCAGCTCTACCGGCTTGGCCTCCTCGGCCACCTCTGGCTGCAGCTGCTCGTGTAGCCATCAAGTAAAATTCTGTATAAGCAATAAAAGAGTTGAGCTCACAGAAATGATAATTTTCATATATGATAAAGCAGGAGATCATAAGGAAAGGTAATGATGTACTGATCAAATTGTTATGCTATTCTGCTTAGCTCATTCTAGGACATTACAAATCCTATCTCTAACGAGCTACTCTCCCTAGAACACTACTGATTCTATTCTGAAGAGGTGTTTAATGTGTTAGATTCCAAAACTAAGGTTAACCAAGGCTCTGATGCAAATAGTGACGATCCCAAAATCCGTGTGACGGTGTTAAGGATAATCATTGGAATATAACACATTAATCATCATAAGCAGAGAACAGATAATAGAAAAAACAATAAATAGAATAAATTCACATAGATATGACAGCGGATTCATAACATGTAACAACATCAGAATAGCACAACGTAGGATATAACTTAGTAGAAAAAAGGGAAATGATCAGTCAGCATCGCCATCGGCGGAATATATACATACAGTGAGACATAATAAAGGAATCAGTCTACATCGCCTGCGGCGGTACATATACATACGATCATAAATATTGGAAGTAAAACAGTCTGCATCGCCTGTGGTGGAATCATAATATATATACAATAATGGCGGAAAATGTCAAAGTCATCTCGGTGAAGTCAGCCTCGCAATAAGCCAAAAGTGCACTCCATACTACAGTGCTAAGCCAAAATAGCCTGTCACCTGTCGACTAGGCTGCCCGTGTGAAAATAAGGGCACCCGAGTTTGCAAAGTGAAACAAACAACAAGTCAGTCATGGAACTGGTATGAGAAATCTACTTAACTGGTTATACAACAGTAATAAGGCAAATCATAGGACCACGCCACTTTCGCGGAACGGGTTTACTCCAGTGATTGCCGGTGCATTTAAAATAGAGTAAATTCTTTAAAAAAAACGCAATGCTTTTAAAAAGAATGAAGCCGTTATAAGACTCAAGTCCCATCATACAATGCAACGCAAACCGGAGGATAGAGTTTTACCTTATAATGGCCAAATATGCTTAATACGTGTAAAGCAAAATCATTTGATATTATTACTAGTGCATATATGTTTCAAAAACGAATATCATCATAAACATCAATCATAGACGATATAGCTACCATCTACTATGTCGCCATACTAGTTCTACAATCAAATCCATTATTTCGTATTGGAAATTGGATTTCCGTCATGAGTCGAAGCAAGGGGCAAGCTCCTCTCCGCTTCGAGACACTCTAGAAAATGCCTCAGGACTACACACTCTGGGTAACCCTTGGATGCTTTAGGGCCGGTCCACACTTACGTTAGTGGATTAGTATTCCTGAACACACGTTTCTCGGTCCTAACAGACCTAATATCGAGGCGCCTCATTCCAACATCCACATCGGTAAAAATAATATAAATGTCAGTCAGTTTAAGCACTGACAGTACCGCTAGCTAGAAAGAAACGTCGTGCTCTCCCTGCAGTCCTTATCCCGTTTTTAACTCATACCGAGGTGTGAGGCTCGCGAATCCACGCTATACACTAAGCCAGGCCACGTAAGCCGTTCTTTGATCATCAACCACAAGACTTTGCTTTTCAACAAAAGCCTTGATCACTGCATCTTGGCATGCCACATAGGCAATCCACTCCATACGACTGATTTCTATCGATATATAACCTCTGAGCTCATACGTCTCAGAGAAGGGCGTTAAGCAAAAGAATAAATTCTCCCCCGCCAAACAGATATATATTTAACAGAGATCAATCAATACATAACAAAATCCAACATCAGACACACTGTCCATTTACAAGTCCGTTCTGGGTCTGAACGAAACCAGAGGCATCATATTCCTTGTATATCCGTACAATCAACACATATGTTTAGACGGCTACTACTTCCGTTCCTTCAAGGTAGCTACTCCAATCAGAAACCTCAGTAGCGCCCATCCATACGATACGAAGATCGTCGGTCGTGAAAAGTCTTCGTATTTTCTACTTCGAATCGTTCGATCAATTATTTGAAATGAGGGTTAGCTCGGCCTTTAAAAATAATTCACGTATAATTAGAATTCCAATCAATTCTTTCCATGGTTATATTATTCGACATTCACATTTCAGTTCTTTAGTATAATTTTCATGTCAAACACATACAACCATCAAATATCAAGCAGACCAAGCAAAATTGGTTTATTTCCATCCTATGCTGCTTATAATATTTTATAACGATTTTTCGCCATTTTTATTTATTTAAAAATGGCCATATATAATTAAACGACGTTTCGGGCCGTGCCGTGGCACTGGCGCTGTTTTTCCCCAAATTTGTTTTACATATATCGGGAAATCTAACCGTTGGATTTCAACAAAGTTCATATCACTGGGAAGATATTCCCAAAGCGAACCCAACGTTTCCAGTTTCGTGAAAATCCGACGGTTGCATCTTCCACACTAGTCGTTTGAAGTTAAGGTTTCAAAATTCGAATTGCAGCGTCGTTATTCGATTTAATTTAATTATATTTATATATAAATATAAACTATTCTGGCGCTGTTTTTCTTCAAATTTAAATTAAACATTCCAGACAATCCAACCGTTAGATTTTTACAAAGTTGGTGCCGTTGGAAAGATATTTCCAAGGCGAACCCAACGGTTGAGGTTTCGGGAAAATCCGATGGTCAAATCTCTCGTACCAGTCGATTGAAGTTACGATTTCAAAACACGAACTGCACGGCCTCTATTCCTTTCAATTTCATTTATATTTCTATATACATAAATATAGTTCATTCTTTAATTTCAACATCGTTTTCACTTCAAATATTTCACTAACGCCTTTGTATTTCGAAAATTTCGCCATAACCTCCTTTGTATGGGGTGGGGTTTGAAAATTTATTGGGTTGTGTTAGGTACCCAATAAATCCTATAAAGCCTGCACATATTTATAGTGATATATTCTGGTGTTTACAGGGGAGCGTGTATAGATAATAACTCCAGAGAATAAATTCTCGTCACCCTGTCAAAGACTGAGGGTGTGTGTATTTTAAATGCTCCAGAGGATAAATCCTCGTCACCTCGTCCCGTGTGGGAAATAAATAGTCCATGTGCCGTATCTAATAACTAGAGAGACGTGATTATTGTCAACTCCAGACCCGTGTGGGGTTTTTATTAATCTGGCAATTTATCGTTACAATTTTATATGTTCCATATCAGTCATCAGTTCAACCTGTAATATATAGTCATTAGTTCAATCTGTAATATATGGTCATCGCCATACGAGCCTCTCGCTCGTATGGCAAATCTTCAACCTCGTCACAAAAGCTCCAAATGCTTATGTGGTATATGATGAAGTATGCCTATCATCAAGAAGTATGCCCATCGTCAAGAAGTATGCCATGTAGTGTAGTTCAAAATTAATTGTTACTATCCTATGGCGATGTTTATTATTACACACAGAATAACCAGCACTCCGCATCCAATGGCATTCACAGGAGTTGATATATAAATAAAATTGCGCAGCCAACTCATTTAGGCTTACCATTTTGTCGGGCACACAAATAATTTCTTTACTCAGCAGCTAATCCAATTTCTCTGTTCAACACATGTATATTTATGCAGAACAAAGCTAATAATAATATTTCTAGCGAACACATATTTATTTCAACACGTGTGTATTTTTATCAAAGTGTATATATGACAAAAGTAATATTTTTACTATAGAAATATTTATTCAACACGTGAATGTTTTTAACCCTTCATATTCACAATAAAAATGTAATTTTTATCGCTAAAGCTATTTATTTAAAATACGAACGCCATTCAACACTTGAATCTATTCAACGAATGAATATCTATTCAACACATGAATGATTTTTAAAGTTTGTATACATACATATAAAAATGTGATTTTTATCGTTAAAGCTATTTATTTAAAATATGAACGCCATTCAACACTTGAATCTATTTAACGAATGAATATCTATTCAACACATGAATGATTTTTAAAGTTTGTATACATATAAAAATGTGATTTTTTATCGTTAAAGCTATTTATTTAAAATACGAACGCCATTCAACACTTGAATCTATTCAACGAATGAATATCTATTCAACACATGAATGATTTTTAAAGTTTGTATACATACATATAAAAATGTGATTTTTATCGTTAAAGCTATTTATTTAAAATATGAACGCCATTCAACACTTGAATCTATTTAACGAATGAATATCGATTCAACACATGAATGATTTTTAAAGTTTGTATACATATAAAAATGTGATTTTTTATCGTTAAAGCTATTTATTTAAAATACGAACGCCATTCAACACTTGAATCTATTCAACGAATGAATATCTATTCAACACATGAATGATTTTTAAACATATGTGAATAATTTCAGCAAAAGAAAGTAATTCTAGAATATGAATATTTTACAAAATTTCGGCAGCATAACGGCAGGGTAGTTAAAACCGAGACCGTATCGAAGTACGGCTCCTCGCTCTACCTTAAAACCTTGCGGTTTTTGACAATGGGAATTCATGCATCTAGTTCGCATGCAGGCGACATGTTTTATTTTCATTTCCACAATTCTATTCTAATTTGTTTCAACCACAAGAGGGTATTTTTCAACCACAAAGGTATTTTTCAACCACAATATCACAATCACAAACAATTATTTCCAACCATTCGTCATAATATATTTTTCATGCCAATCAACATCAATAAATATCGTCCATGGTCTGTGGATGAGGGGAGTGTGTTTATATATATATATATATATATATATATATATATATATTATATTTCACATGCATTTCAACACAATTCACAGCATATATGTTTCATACAACGCTTGTATAATTTATACATCGCTCATATAACTTATACCACACATGTACATGATGTATACGATGGGTATATAATTTATACTTCCTTATATAATTTATACAACACGATTTCGTTCACATAAATTAATTTAGATTCCGATCCTCACATTGGTTTTCGGAGTGCTAATAATCGTAGGTAGATCAGAAAAATCCGCGGTCTCTGCTAGATGGTAGAGAGCCTCCTTGCGGTCCCGATGTTTCCTGTTTCATCGAATTTCGTCAACACACTAAAAAGATATGATTTTTCAAAGCTTGCAACACTTAAAAGTGTTATTTTCTATTCAAAATTTACAAAACCAATACCTTTCTGTTTTGGTTCGAACTAGGGTTAGGATTTTTCTCGAAATCTGCGAAGTGTTGGAAGGATCGGAGGGTATCACGTGGAAGAGGGGAGAGAGGCGGTCAGGCGGAGGTGGTTTTGGCCGGATCGGTGGCCAGAGTTGGCCGCAGTGTCGCTGGGAAGTCGCTGACTTCGTGGCCGTGGATCTCGTCGATGCAGTGATGAGAGGTGTCGAGGTATGGTCGGATTTGAAGAGGGGAGGGAGGCGCGTCGAGGTAGGGTGGTGGCGATGGCTGGAGATGTCCGAGGCGGTGGGATTTTAGGAGGAAAGGATCTAGCTTGAGAACCGTCAGTGAGAGAGAGGCGGCGAGGGTTTCCTGATGGTTTTTAATTTTTAAAATAATGAATAATGAAATTTGATTGGCCCATGGGTTTTATTAAAATTTTAAATAGTGTTTTTACAAACGAACACCAATTTCAACTCAACGACTGTCGCCCTTAGCCAAATACCCCCATCCCGGACACAATGGGATATGTTTCATTGGCTAATTCGACTGTTACAGTCAGTTATTTCTCAAATTAAAATATGAAACATTCAATTTTAAATTTGAACGTACATTTCAATTTGCCAGGGCCACAAACTGATTCGAAAAATTCCAGAAAAATAGATCTGGCTATGTTTTGACGATACAGTCCCAACAAAACTGATTTCGTCGAATTCTGAGAACGTTTGTAAAATGGCCCTTTTCTGGTCGACTCGATTTAATTGTAATTGACCAAATACATTTTCCTTTGCCACGCTCACATACTAGCTTCAAAAATTATGAAATTTGAAACCTAGAAATAGTTTGACATTCCGGATCCAACAAAAGTGGTTTCGTCGAATTCCGAGGTCGTTTGCAAAATGTCGATTTTCAAGGGCTATATATTCTATATAGCGACCTTTTTGAAAATTCATTCGGCCATAACTTTAGACTCCTGCTATGAAACTTCGATTTTTCAGATTAGTTAGAAAGGTATTCATAACCAGCTTTAAATATTTTTGGTTTCATTAAAATCTGTTATATTTTCCACCCGGTACAGTCAGACAAAGTTAGAATTCAAATTTTCAAACTGCCACACTATTTCCAATACATTATTTTATTGAAATGTTCTATTTCAATTGTTTAAATCCTTTCAAAATAACCAATTTAAAAATTTTAATTTGGCTCGTATTTTCCGGGTTGTTACATAATGACACCACAAACAGGACATGCTCTCTTACCTTTTACAGTGCAACCAGCTAAATTTCCGTAAGTTGGAAAATCATTGATTGTCCACATAAGAATAGCATGTAATCTAAATTCACTACGACTGTAAGCTTCGTACACTTTCACCCCTTTATCCCACAATTTTTTCAAATCTTCAATAAGTGGTTGCAAGTATACGTCAATGTCATTTCCCGGTTGTCGTGGCCCAGGAATTAACAAAGATAGCATCATATTATCTTTGTGCATACAAAGCCACGGAGGAAAGTTGTAAGCAACAAGAAACACTGGCCAACAACTATATCCACAATTCCAATCACCAAAAGGATTAAAGCCATTAGATGCAAAGCCAAGTCTTAAATTTCGTGGATCGGAAGAAAAAAAAATGATACATTCTATCAATCGTAGCCCACTGAGTAGAATCCACTAGATGACACAATTTACCAACTTCATTCTTATGACTGCTATGCCATCTTAGTTGTTATGATGTTTCTGGGGAGGCAAACATTCTTTTCAGTCTTGGTATTAATGGGAAGTATCTCAAAACCTTCATAGGTGTTTTGGTTTGCTTCCCATCTTTAGTAGTCTTGTTTTTTTTTTCCAGCGAGACTTACCACACTTAGGACAGAAATCACTATTTGCAAGCTTTTTTCTAAATAAACAACAATCATTTACACATGCATGTATCTGCTTATAGCCTAAACCAAATGACTTAAGAAACTTCTTTGTTGCATATGTAGAATTGGGAAGCATGTTTCTTTAGGCAACATATCCTTTAGAAGTTTAAGAAGCTCTGTAAAAGCTTTGTCCGATATACCATTTCGCGCTTTGTGCTTGAAAAGAAGTACTGTAGCAGACAACTTTGTGTGGCTTGCACAACCGGGATACAAAGGAATTTCGGCATTCTCCATCATTTCCTTAATACCTTCCCCATGTCTTTCTTCAACATTGGCTTCTACCACCTCATCATAGATTTGCGCATCAACATACATTCTATAAGTATCAGTCTCACTTTTATTTTGTGATCGCCGTTTTTCTCCATGAAAAATCCATATATCATAGGTGGGTCCATTCCAAAACAAACCAAGTGTGACACAACTTCCCTTGATGTTTGCTAATTCAGATTCCTACAATTACAACATGGGCATCTAATTTTTTCGGGATTCCCTTCACTCGCAGCATAACCATATACAAAATTTTCTACAGCTTGCCTATATTCGCTTGTCATTCTACAAAACAAAAAAGTATTAATACTCATTCTTAAATACTTATAGTGTGATGCTAGGGCACCTCGTTTTCTTCTTGCTAATACCAAAAATTTATACTACATGCTTCCTAACACCAAACTCATTAATAAATACTTATATTTATTTATAATGGTATTAGGAAGCACATAAAATTTATTGTAATTATTATTTTTATTCGTGGTATTACTAAGAGAAAAATGATGTGCCCTTAGCATCACACTACTTATAACTATGGAAGTAACAGCCAAAATGATGAAACCTTGGTAGATTGACCCATGCTTTGTCCATCTTGGTAAAACAACGCCTCTAATTTTCGGACCTACTGGAAATGATCATATATGGTTCAACAGTTCATTAATGAATTGGTTAAACTTATTAATGAAGTTGATAGTTTTATACATCCATATCCTTATTCTCTCTCTCTCTCTCTTTCATATTTCATTTCCAGATTTAATAATGGTTGTTTCCAAACTTAGTAATGAAGTTGATAGTTTCTTATTTACTACTCTGTTGTTTTTCTCCATGGTTTATGTTTATTTATATTTCTCTCATTATCAATCTAGCTCCTATCAGTAGACCATAACTAACATAACTGGAAAGTGTACGCAACATACATCACATACTAGAGATAACTCGATGGCAACCAAACCATTGATCATCCTATCTCCACCTAGATGACCAGCTCCAAGGATATACAAGCATACTTATGCTACAGGTGTATTTTCAGTTTTCAACTAACATGCCTACAACATTGATTTGTTTATCATGAACTTAGGCCGTTTGCATTTATTTATCAAGCCCAACAATGTTTATATATATTTTCCTGTTAAGGCTGTACGAGTACCATTCGATAATACATATCATTTCAATTTTTCTGCCTCAATTATTCTATCCGAATTGCATGTTACAACATTCATTTTATCATATCAAATACAAAAATCGTCAAATCTTAACTGTAACTAAAATTATCATACTTGCATATGTTTTTTCAAGTTTCACCTGGCTACTCAGGTTGATGCATGGAGCATCCTATTAACCCAATCGTAAGGGATGTTCCTTTGTTCTAAACTTGCAAAACCAAACTGGGAAAAAACAGATATGTCTTCAACATGTCTCATTAAATCACTTAGTTACTATTTACATTGCTGTATCTAGACATATTTCCTTAAATCTTTGAACTGTTTTTCTAGGCTGCATATTTTAATATCTAACTAATTCAAATGAAAATTTGTATTAATTCTTCTTTAAATTATATTTTTTTCTGGTTGGTTCTTTATGTAAATAGCTTTCATGTTGCCGTCCAAAGGTAGGTGTGAGCCAATAAGCAGTCTATTTCTACAGTTAAATAGCTTTTATAGCGTTGTCCACAACTTAGCTATGCACGAATAAGCAATCTATTTCTACGTTAAGTGGATAGTACATGGGTCAACTTCAGAGGCCTCCACCTATTACGATCTTCAACATCATTTGATAACTTCAAGTAATGAAATAACCTGTTAATTTTTCCCACTAACATGCCACGGCAGCCGGGTACATGCTAAACTAACATGCCTAAAAGTTTCTGCCTAATATATAGTGTGACATATATTCAGTTTTCAACCTGGTTTAAGGTTTCACCAATTACGTATATAGTGTGACATATATACATATATTACCCCGTCTTAACAGCATATACATATATGAACCTGGTTTAAGGTCTCGCCAATTACATATATATATATATATATATATACGTATATGTATAGGTGTATATTTAATAAATGATCAACTAGTATTAACCCATTCTTTTTGTGGTTAATCTTAATCCTGACTGTATACAAAAATAATGCTGGTATAATGTATATATATTCCAGCCTATAAAGTCAGTAAATCAGTACAAAGTATGAAATGCAAGCGAACAAACTTTGGTCATTCTAACATACTGGTTGTTTATGGCAAATACCCAAACCCGTAAAATTAAAAAAGTCAATATCATAAACTAAATATACAAACTCAACATATGACCAAATACATGTTTATACATATGCGCACGTGTATATGCATATATATGATCGAATTTCATATTTCATGTCCAAAACGAGTGTGACTGCAAATTGACAAGAATTACAGTTGATGAAGAAATATGGAGATGAAAATAAACAAATAATAAATGGATGACAGGGTTTGGTGAGATCGAAGAAACATAATGGGTAGTAAAGATGGGAAAAATAAGCAACAACGGAAATGTAGATGTTTGCCATGGTAATTTGTCAAGAGATGGACAGATTAAGAAGGAAATGTATAGTATTAATGACAATGAATTGTTATGATTTCACATGGAAACTAACAGTTTCAGCACAATTAATTTTTACATCTTACATTAAAATATGAACTTTATAATAGCTATTCCAAGGATAGAGTCAACAACTAATTCATCTCTATGACTTCCTCAGCTTTCCTTAGCATAAATAAAAATAAAATAAGTCATAATACAACGTACCCTATAAACTTGCATCAGTTTCTTAGTCATTATTGAGGTTTGTCATCAAATTATATCCAAAGTTCAACCTAAAAGGAGCATTGTTACAATCAATATGACACAGTAGCATGAGCCAAAAAGTTGGTCAAGCTTTGCATGTGTAAGGGATTGGATATATGGGAAATACTAACGGGGAGCGTTCTCATGATTATCAGTGAGAGGGAAATAGTAAAATTACAAGAATGCAATAGCGGAGGAAAATAGTAAAATTACAATCACATGCAATTGAAATAACGATTAAAAATTTACCAGCGAGAGAACACAGGCAAGATACGTAGGCGATCGAGCAGTGGACGACGGAAATAGAGAGCAGTGGCGATTGAGCAGTGGACGACGGAAATAGAGAGCAGTGGCGATTGAGCAGCGGTGATCGAGCAGTGGCGATGTGAAGTGTAGGAGATCACTATGCTGCCTGATTATCGAAAGGGGAATTAGGGTTTGCAGTGGAATACGATGGAAAAGGAAATGTACTATGAACCGATGGAAAAGGAAATGTTGTGAACGGATGGAAAAGGAATACGATGGAATACGATAGAAATGTTGTGAACCGATGTCAAAAGGCACAACGTTTCATCCACACAGTGGGAAGATTAATTGAAGAACCGATGGAAATTTTGTTAAGTGTCAGGGGGTGAGAAATCAGTTTGGAGCTGAGTTATGTTCCACTATTCTCAAAAAATGTTTTCAACATTATGTTTTGAATTGTGCCATATTTCAAATTAATAAATATTATTTAGTCTTAGTTATTAATTATTATATATTTGTATTTAATTTTTATTGTTTATTAAAATCTTATTTATTATTTATTATAAATGTTATATTTATTGTCAATATTTTTATGAAATATTATATAATTTAATTGCCAAATATTAAATATTACTTTATAATTAAAATTGCCAAAAGCCGGCAGATCATAAGCAATGCCATGAACTACTTACAACATTAAGTTTACAAGCAAATAAAAAAATGTATCAAAAGCGCACAAACGATAGCGCGGCTGTTAACTGCTGAACAAACAAATTTGCCATAATTATATTTATTAAAACTGCTGAAATAATTACTACCAAATCAAATATTACTTATTTATAATAGTTATTAATTAATTAACTTTTACTTATTTTCTACTTAGTTAATTATAATCGAGAGTAATACTTATTACAAGCTTATGTTACTATTAATTAATAAAGTAGCTAGTTGACATACATTAACTATTAAAAAATTACTACTTATTCACTGTTAATTATTTAATAATAATTGACAAATATTATTGATTCCCAAGTTTATTATTAATTATTATTAATTATTATCTTTAAATATCAATATAATTAGTTATTAAATATAGAAATTATAAACATGAAGTTTGCACTAGGCATCTCTATTACAACTAATAAAATGAAAAGTTGTGATATATATGTTTATTACAACAGTGATTATTTCACAGTTGTAAAAACATTTATTACAACAGTGCGTTTTGCACAGTTGTAAAAAAGCATTTATTACAACTGTGCTTTATGCATCGTTGTAAATTTAAAGTTGTAATATGGTGTTTTTGTTGTAGTGATTGGGACCATCTCTGTGTCCTCAGGACTGACAGAACTAGCCAACTTGTCCAACTTATCTGCTTTCTGATTCTCCGATCGGGGAATATAGGTTATACTGTAGTGTTCAAAACTATCCAGCAATTTTCTCACTTCTTTCAACTATGATACAAGTCTTGGCTCCTTGGCCTGAAACTCCTCACTGACCTAGTTTACCACAATCTTGGAGTCGCAAAAGATATCCAACCTCATTATCCTTAACTCCTTTGCAAGCCTTAGCCCGACAATCAGTGCTTTGTACTCTGAATCATTGTTCGTGGCATGGAACTCTAATCTGAGAGCATCGTATATCGATCGTTCTTCGGGAGTAACAAATACGACTCCAGCTCCAGACCGTCTATCGTTCTTGGCACCGTCGGTGTATAGCTTCTAGGTGTTGGGCTCGAATAGTTGTTTTGAGGGACCAGCTTCTTCGCTCGTTACTTCTTCCTCATGAATAGTAAATTCTGCTATGAAGTCTGCCAATACTTGCCCCCTTATCGATCTTCTGGGCTGGAAGTTCAAATCGAACTGACTTAACTCTATGTTCCATTTGAGTAGCCTTCCTGACGCCTATGGTCTCTGTAAGACTTGTCGGAGCAGATGGTCAGTGTATATGGTGATAGGGTGAAAATAGTGGCGAAGCTTTCTGGATGCGATCAGCAAACCGTACGCAAGTTTTTCTATTCTCGGATAATTTCGCTTGGTTGTCGCTATTTTTTTACTCACGTAGCACACCGGCCTATGGACTTTATCTTCTTCCCTTACCAGGGCTGAGCTTATTACATGAGACGACACTGCCAAGAATACGAACAATTCTTCGTGGTCGACTGGCTTGGATAATATCGAGGGTCTCTCCAGATGAGGCAACATATTCTGAAAGGCTTCCACACAATCAGGAGTCCATTGGAAATTGTGTTTTCCTCGATTTATCAAGTCAAAGAATGGAATGCACTTGTCTGTTGCTTTAGAGATAAACCTACTTATTGCGACAACTTTTCCAGCGAGGCTTTGTACATCTTTAATCTATCTTGGTTCTTGGATATTCCTGATTGCCGCAATCTGATCCGGATTAATTTCAGTTCCATGCGAGCTGACGATAAAGCCCAAGAATTTTTCGGAAGCAACTCCAAATGAACATTTCAGAGGGTTGAGTTTCATCCCGTATCGCCGAAGGATATCGAACATTTCTGCTAGGTCAGCTGTATGATTAGACGACTGCCGGGATTTCACAAGCATATCGTCAACGTATACTTCCATTTTCTTCCCGATATGATTGTAGAACATCCGGTTTACTAGCTATGGATAGGTTGCTCCGGCGTTCTTCAAACAGAAGGGCATCACCACATAGGAGTATTGTCCCAAATCCGTGATGAAACTGGTGCGCTCCTGGTCCAGAACATGCATGGGAATTTGGTTATATCCTGAATATGCATCCATAAAGGAGAGAAGTTCGTGACCCGCTGTTGAATCCACCAATTGGTCAATTCTAGGGAGTCGAAAACTATCCTTCGGGCAAGCTTTATTTAAATCTGAGAAATCAATGCAGGTGCGCCATTTTCCTTTGGCCTCCTTAACCAAAACCGAGTTTGAGATCTATTCTGGGTAAGTTGAATCTTCAACCAATCTGTTGCTTATTAACTTCTCAACTTCTTCCTTTAAGGCAGTTGACCTCTCTGGGCCAAGCATTCGCCTTTTCTTCTTAACAAGTGGATGTTTTGGGTTGATGCTCAACGAGTGGCTCATGATTGAGGGAGATATCCCACACACAACAGAATGGGTCTAGGTAAACACGTCCGAGTTGGCCTTTAAAAAATCAGCCAATTCTTTTGCTTGAAGGGGATCTAGTTGGGACCTGATTTTCAAGACATTCGCTGGGTCGTTATCATCGATCGGAATATCCTCGGTCGTTTCATTAGGTGTCACCTTTCAGACCCCGGGCTCCTTGTCCTCTCTAGGATCTATGTCCTTGGGCATTTTTCTGGGCGACTCCTTCAGAGTCATCTTCTTTAATTGCTATGACGAACGCTCCTTCGGAGGGAGAGAAGCTCTCTTGGTTTCTATGTCTTTTCTTTTGCGTAGCAACTTTAACTCTGCTATATAGCAGGCTCGTCTAGCAACTTGGTCACCCCTGATTACTCCCACTCCCACATCAGTTGAGAATTTCAACAATAAACACCAGGGTGCAATGCAAGCCCTGAATTCTTGTAGGGTCGGTCGGCCCTAGAATGCGTTATAAGGTGATTTAATATCCAAAACTACGAAAGGGGGAATCCTCACTCTCCGATGATCTCCTTCTCCCAGAGTTACCTACAATTCTACAAATCTGATCGGAGATGCTGAGGCTCCATTAAATCCGCGTATCCATCCGTCGCAGGGCTTCAAATCCTCGGCTTCGAGCTTCATCTGATCAAATGCTTTATTATATAGAATGTTAACTGAGATTCCATTGTCCAGTAAGACCTTGTGGACTAAAGAAGGACCAACAATGGCTATGATCACTAAGGGGTCTTCGGTAGGGGGATGAACTCCAATACTATCTCTATCGCGAAATATGACATCGTTAGACATTGTTTTCTGTTGTTTTATCGGGGCGGTATCTTCAGGATTACTACACTCCCCTACTCCAATGTGCTTGGCTGCATTTACATATTGATCCATCTCCCTGATGTTGTGTCTAGCCGGGTGAGGTCTTCCAACTATAGTGTTGATAATAATATTCTTTCCCTTCTGTTGAGCAGTGGTCCTAGAAGCAGGTTGGTTTTGATTTGGGGCCTATCCGGCCTGCCCCCTGTCTCTTGGAGCAACCTTGTATTCGTCCAGCTTTCCTTCTCGAAGCAGTTTTTCAACCACGTCTCTCAAATGGCGGCACTCGTTAGTGGAGTGCCCATGGGTCTGATGGAAAAGGAAAAAATTTCCTGTTTCACCCTCTTTCTCCGTAGAGTCTCGTGGTGGAGGCCTCTTATACTGAAGGACATTGTAAGTGTCGAGGTAAATATTCTCCGCTATATCATTCAACGGTGTGAAGTTTTCAAAACTCCTGAATCGAGGTCTTTTCTGTGAGTTATTTCCTCGATTCTTCTTTTTGTTGTCGTTTCCAGCTTGATGGCCATTTCCTTGATTCTTATTTCCGACATTGACCTCTACCTTCCCAGAGCTATCTCCAGACTGTTTGATGGCCACATTGCTCTGTATATCTTCCTTGTCCATGGCCTTCCTCTTTCGATTAGCATACAATTCCTCTTGGCGTAGATGGATGTTGGCTTTCTCATAGAAAATTTCCCTGGTAAGTGGCGGTTTTCTAGCTAAGTATATGCCAAACTCCGTATCTTTATCTACTCCGTCAATCAACGCCATCAGGACTGATTGTTCGTGAGGGTCTCAAACCTCCGTAACTACTAAGTTGAAGCGGTCTAGGTACAATCTCAGAGTCTCATCAGGGCGGTGCTTGATGAGTGATAGCTCAATGACATTTTTGGACCTTTGAGTATGAAGTTGGAATTGATTTATGAATCTTTCGCTCAATTCGTTGAAGCTGGAGATTGATCGAGCAGGCAAGCGGGTAAACCACATTAATGCCACATCCTCTAGAAAGATCAGGAATGCTTTGCACTTCATTACGTCGGGAGCGGCAGCGACATTTATATACCATAAATATCTCATTAAATGTTGAACCGGGTCCGTTCTGCCCGAATAACGGTTCAGAGTTGGCATGTTGAATCGTCTCGGGAATCGAACATCTAATATAAAATTAGTGAATGGCGTATGACTATGGTCTATACCCCAATCCTCGTTTCTCTGTCCATGGTTGTCTACCATGATCCGCCTTACCATTGCCTCAACGTCAGCATTAGTCAATGTGGATTCTGGATCAGCACTTCTTGCCCAGCGGGACACCCAGTATCTCTCCGATATACGGCCCGAAGTCTGGGGCCTGAGTAGAGTTTTCTTGCCCCCTATGGCCGCGATCAATCACGCGGCGAGGGGGTAGTACTGGTTGATTCTGAATAAGGTCATCAGCATCCTGACCCCTGGGTAGTATTGTAGGTCCTCATACTGCAGAAAAGAGGGATTATTCGAGTTATGGTTGTTAGGTCCCAGGTTGAGTGTTGTTTCTTCTCGAGAAGAAAGGGATCTAAATCGAAGCTGCTCTATGTCCTCTGGCCTTTCATATTGTCGTAGTGGGGGTCTAGGAGGCTCTTCTGAAGAAGAGGTATAGTCGGGAGTCAAGCGATGAGTCGGTTAAGGTGCCCTTTGTCTTTGGAGTTCATCGATTTGCCTGCTCATCACCGTCATATTCTGTCGTAGTAAAGAACTCTCGCGCCTTTGAG
The DNA here is from genome assembly GCA_030737875.1 of Allium sativum. Classification (NCBI taxonomy): domain Eukaryota; kingdom Viridiplantae; phylum Streptophyta; class Magnoliopsida; order Asparagales; family Amaryllidaceae; genus Allium; species Allium sativum. The sequence continues at coordinate 407,335,997 of CM060926.1, forward strand.
CTACTAACTCGTCATTTGTCCTTTCCAACATATCGAGTACAGGAAAAAAATCTCTTTCTGTTATTGGAGCAGAGGCAGGTAGCTGATCATTAACATTGATAGTTGGATGAGGAGCACTTGAGCCGGGTCGAGCAGAAGCTTCAACGTGGGTGGAATGAGCCATAATTTCCTTTCGGACTGGGTCATGGTCACATGATAAGGGCAGTTCGTGACCCCCTCTGTTGAGTGCCTCGTGATCAAGTCTTGGGAGCGGCTCATGGTGAGCTCGTGAGGTCGGTTCGTGATGGCTTCTTGCAACCAGGTCATGACCCCCTCCTAGGGTCGGTTTGCCCCCTACGAACCGCGAGCCGAGGAAACCACTTCGGCATGTTCCTGAAGGTTCTCCTCATTAGCTTCGTTTGCTCAAGAAGCTCGCGAATACTTGGATTTCTTTACGGCCATAACGTCTTGACTTTGCTGAAATCTTTGTTAAAAAAGGAAACAGTGGGAATTTGAACTATTTTCATCGGACTTGAAAAATCCATGTATTAGAGCAATTATCCGACAGGCTGAGAATTCAATTCTCAGTGAAAGCACCAAAATGTTAGACCAAAATATGGATCTAACACCTAAATTTTCTAGAATTGTGAAGAATTAACACTAGAAATAAAAGAAAAAGCAACAAACATACCAAATTTATAGTTGTTCGGCATTAAAGAGCCTACGTCCACTTTATATGACTTTGATTATACGTTTGAATGCAAGTACAATCACAATATTCTCTCAATCTCGCCTTTACAACAGTGGTTCACTCAACAGTTTCGAAATATCTATGATTAGAAATGATGGAGGTACAACAATGGTGGAATCATAACTCTAAATTGCCAAAAGATCCCTAAAAATGTCAAGTATTGGACTATTTATAGGTGATTTCTACAGGAGGTTCATGAAGACAGTGGCACCAATCCCGAGAATCTCGAACCCGTTCATAAGAGTGTGGATAAATGGTCAATGTGGCCGTTGTATACACGTGTCGTGAGAACCATGAAGTCAGGGTCGTGGCTTGATGGGGGTGACAAAGTCATGGCCACATTTTCCAAGGTGCAAATCCGGGTCGTGGCCCATGAACAGCTTATCAGGTCGTGGGGTGCTCGTGAGCCGTCGGTGAAAGAGAGGCCACAAGCCGGGTAGGAAGCAGGATCACGAGCCGGTCACAAAGCAGGACCACGAGCCATGTTGATGAGCTTGCGTGTGTAAATATCATCTTCCATTCAAATATAAGCCTTTATATTCTTGGTGGCTTGAACCAAAAGCTAGCCAACAGTTCAGTTTTGCGATTAGGCTTTTTTAATTCTCAAGGTGATTCATGGCTTCTATTGGTTCTACAATTTTAATATTCGGCTACTTAGCAGTTGAGTATCAATTTTGTGTTTTTTTAGGTATCAGATTTGTTTAATTAACTCTCTTTTATATACGTTTGTTATGTTTTTGATGTTGTATTTATTGTGTAGTTGTATTGTTGCATTAACTCTGTATTGCAATCAAACTTGTTTTGGTTTAATCAATGAAACTGTTATGTAAATTTTTTTGTGTTAATTTTTTTAAACATTACAGCAGTTTTTAGGTTTCAGTTTTATATTTTTTTAGGTATTAGTTTTTCTGTATTAACTGTGTTATGTTTTTTTCCATTTGTTTTTGTTGTTGTGTTAATTTTGTAGTTGTATTGTTGCATTAACTTTGTAAATCAATTGAACTTATTTCATTTTAATCGATCAAATTGTTATGTAAACATTTTCTGCATTACTTTTTCGTTAAAATATTATAGCCGTTTTTAGGTATCAATTTTATATTTTGTTAGGTATCAGTTTTATGACTTTGCGTATAAGAACTATGTCAAGTGGGTTGCAGTTTTGAGTTACTTGCTATGTTAGATGAATTTTTTGATACATAACATTATTTCTAACTTATACCCACTAATTTAAAAAATAATACCAATTAACTCAATTCAATTCTCACAAAAATGATATTTATTCTCAATAATACCCACTAATATTAATTCATCACTTGTATATAATGTTGCAATGATCTTGTAGTAACCCGCATTTTAGCTGTTGAACAATTAATTTATTTAATATCGATTTATCGATATCGAGAACGTGAATTAAATAATACTGAATATTTAATTAATAATTATAATATAATAAAATATATTATAATGTCGAAATAATCAAAAATATTGGAAATACAAATATTCTGTGGATGAGGTCATCCCAAGAATGTAATTCAACTTAGGGTTGGATTATATTGACGAATATATTCAATCGACGACAGTTTGAACGTATAATTATAATATAATTAAAATAGAGCTTGAAACGACGCGGCAGTTCGCTATTTGGCGATTCAGACTTCAACTAAAGGTACAGGATTCATTTTAAGCCGGATTTCTGTGAAACAAGAAACGAGTGGAGCTGGTGAAGTATATCTTTCTAGTGGAAGAGAAAAATCGGGATTTCGTCGTGTAGATTTTGATTTACGTCCAAATCAAATTTCAGAAAAGTCGCTGTGGAATTCCTTTATAATTCGTAATGCTTTATATACGTTATAAAAGGATTTTCGATATAAACTGAATATCGATAAATCTAAAATCTGAAATATCAAACTGTAAATTCTGATATAATTTTCTGGAGCTGTACGATATCAAATGTGAATAGATATACGATAATATTTATTTATAAATATTTAATTTAATTATATTTAAATATATTTATATATTTAAATGGGTCATCCAGAGCTTTAAAAATAGCCAGTTTTGCAAATGACCTCAGAATTCGACGAAACTAATTTTGTTGGATTCGCAATGTCAAATAGTTGTTAGATTTCCAGTTCCGTGATTTTTAGAGTCACCGTGTGGTCGTACGGATTTTTAGAGTGAAATACAGTCGATAATTTGACGGTTAAAAATACGCTGTGTGAGCAAACGGAGTCGGAATTCGACGAAACTAGTTTCGTTGGGACCGTAATGTCAAACTCTAGCTACATGTCCAGTTTGGTGATTTTTAGATATCGTGTGTGAGCACACGGATTTTTAGAAGATAAATAAGAACTACGGTAGCTATATAAATGAATAAAAAAATATATTCTTACACTATAAATACTCCTTAAAAAACCCTAAACCCTAAATTCTACCTCCACAAAGTCAACAGACCAAAGAAATGGTGCCGCACCATTTCTATCTTTTCCAGTAAACATTTGTTCAAAGAAAAATCCAAACATACCGAAATAAAATGCTAAAAATCCTAATACTCATGGATTTGAAATAGTGAAGCGATTCTCTACATCGTAGCACTCATTTTGTGGTGTTCGATCTACTATCGGGAGTTCGATGAGTAGTAGTAAGTCCCTAGGGTTCCCGTTAGTTGATTTTTTGGAGCATCGTTCGAAGTTTGATGAGTGGATTCGGGTTTGTGCTGGAGTGAGGTTTCGGTTGTGGGTGTTTGGTGGGATTCCGACACAAAAAGGTGTCGATGTTGACACTGTATGGCGTGGCTCGGAGCTGAGAGTCGAGTGTAGGAACGTGGCTCGAGTTGTGTACAATAGTGTGGAGGAGAACAAGGTTGTGAAGAGGAGTACCATTGTGTATTCGGTTTTGAAGTTCATGGAGGAATGATGGATGGAAGATCGGGAATGGCTTGCGATTTGGAGCAGGTCACGGTGCTTATTCATTTTAGCAAGAAGCAGTTTTCGGGTCTGGGCCTTTTGAAAGGAGGATGGGCCGTGGTAATTAAAATAGGGTGAGGCCCAATGGTGATATAAACCAAGTTTATTTAAATTTAAATTTTGTATAAAAACTTCTAAGTCGAATATCTTGATAATACTTAATCAGAATCACAAACCGTAAGTTGCGTTGGGATCGTATGGACGGGAGCAACACAATGAGACTGACCGGGAGTGAATCTGAGCTCGTTACAATTTATGGTGAAATAAACTGTTCGACTGAATCAATGAACGCAAACCGATATTTATCGTCTAACGCGCAAATTTGAGTAAATCTCACTAACTCTGAACAGTTTATATTTTCATGTTGTATTTTTAGAACTGTTAAATATAGACTGTTTGACTGTGTGTTGACCGTTTGATTGAACTGCTAGTCAGTTAGTTAAATTTCCGTATTGATTCTGTTTATCAGAATATATCATATGAAACTAAAAGTGATGATTGATTTTATTGTATAACATCTGTGGATGCAGGGAAACAGGTTGGAGGAATCTGACTGGATTCCTCAATGGTTATTTTATTATTTTTCATATATTGTGATATATGACGTGATTTATAATCTGTTGTTGATTGTGTGTGTATGGACGATATTGAACATCGTGATTTGATATGATTGAACACCGTGATATACCGAAATATTGAAAAGAGAATATTCATAGAATCAAGAGGATTTTATAAAAGAGAATATTTATAAATAGAATATTTATAAATAGAAATATTTATAAATGGAATATTTATGAATAGAAAATACGTTTAAGTGGAATTAGAAATGATGGGAACACTTTATAAATGGAATATTATAAAGTGAATTATTTATTTAGGATAAATAGATAAGATACTATAAAATGGATTATTTATTTGTTAAATAAATAAAATATTAAATAGGGATTTTTTTACTTAGAAATAAATAGGAGATATTCAAAAAGGAAATAACTGCAAATCATTTTCTTTTTGAATGGAAAGGCATGTGTAGCGGTTTGGGGATTTTCCCGATACTCCCGGTACAAAGGAGGTTATGGCGAATTTTTCCGAAAATTTAAGGAGATAGAATATTTTTAGAATAAAGAAATGAAAAGAGAAGTATTTGTAAAACATTTACAAATGAAATCAAAAGAGAATATTTGTAAAACATTTACAAATGAAATCAAAAGAGAATATTTGTAAAATCCTTTACAAATAGAATAGAAAGAGAATATTTGTAAAATCATTTACAAATGAAATGAAAAGAGAAATATTTGTAAACCGTTTACAATGAAATGAAAAGAGAAATAGTTGTAAAAAAAACATTTACAAATAGAATTGAAAAGGAAATCATTTGTAAAGTGAAGAACCGTTGCTAAAAGTAAATCTTTATAAATGAATAAACGTTGTTAAAAAGGAAATCCTTTTAAATGGATAAATGTAATTAGAAAGGAGTTAATCGAATATGGTATTCAAAAGTTGGCAAATCGAATATGTTATTCGATAGGGGTTAGTCGAGTCGAGTTAGTTGAATAGAGTTAACCAGTTAGAGTTAACCAGTTAGAGTTAACCAGTTAGAGTAAACCAGTTAGAGTAAACCAGTTAGAGTTAATCAGTTAGAGTAAACCAGCTAGAGTTAACCAGTTAGAGTAAACCAGTTAGAGTTAATCAGATCAGTAGAGTTAATCAGTTAGAGTTAATACAAATAAGATGCCATTTTTGTACGACTGCTAGCGTAATTCGCAGGGCTGTAAATAGCCTACGGCGGTCGGATGTTTCCTGAGGGAGTCAGGCGTAACCATTGTGATCGCTGCGATCTAGAGTCAAGCGAATGGAGTTTAATCGAATATTATTTATTCGATAGGAGTTAATCGAGTTGATCGAGTTGAGAAATAAGTTGAGTTGATCGGGTGGTTCGACCAAGTTAGTCGAGCCTAGTTAATCGAATCGAATTGGTCGAACCAAGTAAGTCGAGTTAGTCGAGTCAAGTTAAGTTAGTCGAGTTAAGTTCGTCGAGTAGAAGTTATCGATGTTGGTTTCATCGAAAGGAGTTATCGATGTTGGCTTCATCGAAAGGATTTATCGATGTTAATTTCATCGAAAGAAGTTATCGATATTAGTTTCATCGAAAGGAGTTATCGATGTTAGTTTCATCGAAAGGAGTTATCGATGTTAGTTTCATCGAAGGGAGTTATCGATTATAGTTTAATCGAAGTGAGATTTTGAAATATGAGATATTTGAAAAGGAAGAGTTATCGAATATTAGTTATTCGAAGAGAGATTATCGAATATCGTTTATTCGAGAAGGAGTTAATTGAATATAGGTTATTCGAAGAAGAGTTAATCAAATAAAGGTTTCTCGAAGAGAGTTAATCGGCAAATTCGATTATATCGAATTCGGGAAAGTACTTATACTTTCCAGTATTTAAATAGAGATTTATTTATTTATAAATAAATAAATTTTAGGTTAATTTTTCACTAATAAGAATAGATGTTATAATTAAAGTTAGATAATTCGAAAGTAGGGATTATAGCGTTATCGTTATAACCAATGTTTTAAATATAGAAGTAGATTAGTAAAATTGAATCCGAGAAAGGCGTAAAGAAGTTGTTAAAGATTAAAAGATAAACTTTGACCATTTCGAAGTTATAACGTAGTTCAGTTAAGGTCTGAGAGATAATTATACCCCAACTTGAGTGACTTCCTTCTTAACTAAGAAATGGTAAGGTTTGATCGTAAAGGGGTTTTGGAAATGTTTTCCAAACGAGAATCAGAAATGTTTTCTGATAAAAGAAAATAAGAATTTAGAATATAGGGAAACAGGAGATAAGTAAATAAATGAACTAAAGAGATTAATGTTAAATGATGTTTGTTCGATATAATTTCCATCCGGGAATAATATCGTTGTTTGCACACTTGTTTTTCTTTGATAGTTAAATCACAGACTATCGAAGTTTTGACCATTTTAACGTTGTTAATATGGAGAGACCGGTTGGATTTTTATCCAAAGAACCACTCTGTATTGGCATAAGCGTCACGAATCATATATGCCAAAGATAATTGAAGACGGAGTAAAATGCAAGGGCTATCCTGTTTACAGAATTGTGCCTTGGGTTTGTCCAGTCCCAGGACAACTTGTATGGACGAAGGTCTGACAGAGTATATCCAATGGATCGCGTAAGTTGATCTGTTCAAACGTATTCACGATTGGTGGCGGAGGAATTCGTTTCTCTAAGCTGTATACCCATGTTATTTTTGGATAAGTCAATTTGTGATTTGGCGGGTATGACGATGTGACATTCTAAGTGAATGAAGATGGATGTCTGACAGAGTATTTCCAGACGATCCCGTACATTGATTTCTCCAACCGTACCAAGAGTGGAAGCGGAGAAGGAAACTTCTATTAGCTAACACATAATGAATTGTTGAGTATGTCAAATCGGTGATTGAATGGATTTGACAATGTAGCATTCGAAGTGAATCTGATGTGATGATAAAGCGTAGCTTCTAGCCTCATCAACCGGTAAATGACAGAAATCGGGCAGGCAGCATGGCTAAGTCGGTCGCACCGAAGTAGGGTGTATAATCACCTATCTAGTGAATATTCATTTGTTTCTTAAATCTATCAATGCTGTCCCATATATATACGGGAACGGTTGCTGATCCCAACCGTTGGTGATGTACATTCGATACACTCAAGCGAAATGAGTGGTCGGTCATGTGTGGCTGAGTTACAAGATGTTCTTGTTGAACTCCAGTGTATCGTTCCTAGAGTACACTGATCGGAAGGTGGTTCCATACCTTGTCATTGTTGGAAATCCAATCATCCAATACGTGCTTGCGATTTTGATTGTATACTATATATGTAGTAACGTGAGATGCAAGCGTTTCTGCTAGATTGATATTTATTTGTACTTAGACATTATTATAATATCAGAATGATATTGCTTTGAAAAGTTATTTGGATTCTCATAAGGGAAAAACCCGTTCCGTATTCATGGCGTGGTCTTATGAGATATCATATACCTGTTTAAATGATTTGAGTTTATTCACACCAGTCCCATGACTGACTCGGAGTTTACTTTGTTGTTTTCCCTAAACTCTTGGGTGCCTAAATTTGTACGGGCAGTCAAGTAGTCAGGATTTACAGATATACTGGAAGAGCGTGGAGCAGGAGGCTTCAAGATCATATAGCTATAGTTATTTCCGCTGTGTTGTAAGTGCTGTACTCTGATAAGTGCTATTGTATACATAACTGTTATATTTCAAAGTTATGTTATCTGTTATATGTTATTCGTTCCGCTGTGAGGTTCGTGTTACTCTGATGTTGTGTTCTTCTTCTTATTATATTCTAAGTTTCTATCTTATCTATTCTCACCTTCTAATTTCTTTCATTTATTACCGGGATTTTTCGATCTTTTGGTTATCGACGTCGAGCTTACGTCGATAACCAAAGTCGCTCAAAATCCGGGTCACTACAGTTGGTATCAGAGCTTAAGTTAAGTTATTACCTTGGCTCTGTGGCGTAATTCAGTAGAGATGGGATTAGTAATATCCTAGACTGAATTTGAGTGTATATATACGAGTGCGTATTTGTTAGTTAATATAAAGTGATTTATATTGTGTAGATTTATTGGTTGAGTGGCTTATAAATTCTGGTCGATCAGTTTGATCCGCTGTATCGGTAGGAGTTTTATAAACACTTGAACACGATGAACCGACATGGTATGTTTTGAAATTAACATAGTATAATTGGTTGTGTTGGTTGTTATTATAATCGAATGAGGTTATAAGAAGTGAAATGGTTATGTAAATAACTGATCAGAATTCATATAAGTAAAGTATATGAAATAAGATGAAGTAAATCTGAATCTAAATCAGATTTGGAATTAAAATAAGGAAATTTTAAGTTCCTGGGAGATTTTGAAAATGTTTTTCAAACTGAAAATGATATAGTATTGAACTCACTTCGATAGCTGGAAAATAGATTCTGATGATGAATCGCGACATCATCAGTGTTCATTTTCGAGTTCTAAGTGACGGATTACTACCAAAGGTTTTGTTTTTGAATTGTTTTGAGAAAACAAGTGGTTTAGAAATTCAAATGTTTTGAATTGGAATTATGATTTCAAATTGATTTGAAATAGACCCAGGAATTTAAGTTCTGGAATTAAAATTTAGCTAATTAAGTTAAAGAGATTGAGATGGTAAAATTGAGAAAAATAAATTGAAATTTAACTTGAACTGAGTTAAATGGAATTGAATTGGATTAGAGAATAATCTGTTATGGAATTGGGTTGATGAGTTAAGAATTTGAAATTTGATATTCGGGTTCGAATGAAATTCGATTTGGTTTTGAGGATATGAACTGATTGGAATTTGATGGAAATAAAACTGGTATATGCTGAGTTGATAGCATATGGAAGTGATAGAGTTGATATTCCCGACAAAAAGGTACCAGTTTATATTATATATGGATATGAGATTTATGAGCCGAATTGGCAAGCCGCTTGGCTGTTTGATTTTCTTTTGGGTTAAAGAAGGCCCAGAGAGGCGAGTTGGAGTTTGAGATATTGACCAGTACAAAGGAGGTGCTGGCAAAAAAATTCGAAAAGTTAAGGTGTTAGAAAATTTTCTGAATTTTTGAAATTTTAGTTAGTCGGAATAAATTAATATTTTAGGCGATATTAATTAGTTCAGTTGAAACCGGAGACAAGAGGTAAACAGATAAATTTTTACCAGAAGATAGGGTGATCCCCTAGCTTAGCAATTTCGAGGACGAAATTTTATTAAGGGGGGAAGACTGTAGTAACCCGCATTTTAGCTGTTGAACAATTAATTTATTTAATATCGATTTATCGATATCGAGAACATGAATTAAATAATATTGAATATTTAATTAATAATTATAATATAATAAAATATATTATAATGTCGAAATAATCAAAAATATTAGAAATACAAATATTCTGTGGATGAGGTCATCCCAAGAATGTAATTCAACTTAGAGTTGGATTATATTGACGAATATATTCAATCAACGACAGTTTGAACGTATAATTATAATATAATTAAAATAGAGCTTGAAACGACGTAGCAATTCGCTATTTGGCGATTCAGACTTCAACTGAAGGTACAGGATTCATTTTAAGCCGGATTTCTGTGAAACAAGAAACGTGTGGAGCTGGTGGAGTATATCTTTCTAGTGGAAGAGAAAAATCGGGATTTCGTCGTGTAGATTTTGATTTACGTCCAAATCAAATTTCAGAAAAGTCGCTGTGGAATTCCTTTATAATTCGTAACGCTTTATATACGTTATAAAAGGATTTTCGATATAAACTGAATATCAATAAATCTAAAATCTAAAATATCAAACTGTAAATTCTGATATAATATTCAGGAGCTGTACGATATCAAATGTGAATAGATATACGATAATATTTATTTATAAATATTTAATTTAATTATATTTAAATATATTTATATATTTAAATGGGTCATCCAGAGCTTTAAAAATAGCCAGTTTTGCAAACGACCTCAGAATTCGACGAAACTAATTTTGTTGGATTCGCAATGTCAAATAGTTGTTAGATTTCCAGTTCCGTGATTTTTAGAGTCACCGTGTGGTCGTACGGATTTTTAGAGTGAAATACAATCGATAATTTGACGGTTAAAAATACGCTGTGTGAGCAAACGGAGTCGGAATTCGACAAAACTAGTTTCGTTGGGACCGTAATGTCAAACTCTAGCTACATGTCCAGTTTGGTGATTTTTATATATCGTGTGTGAGCACACGGATTTTTAGAAGATAAATAAGAACTACGGTAGCTATATAAATGAATAAAAAAAATATTCTTACACTATAAATACTCCTTAAAAACCCTAAACCCTAAATTCTACCTCCACAAAGTCAACAGACCAAAGAAATGGTGCCGCACCATTTCTATCTTCTCCAGTAAACATTTGTTCAAAGAAAAATCCAAACATACCAAAATAAAATGCTAAAAATCCTAATACTCATGGATTTGAAATAGTGAAGTGATTCTCTACATCGTAGCACTCATTTTGTGGTGTTCGATCTACTATCGGGAGTTCGACGAGTAGTAGTAAGTCTCTAAGGTTCCCGTTAGTTGATATTTTGAAGCATCGTTCGAAGTTTGATGAGTAGATTCGGGTTTGTGCTGGAGTGAGGTTTCGGTTGTGGGTGTTTGGTGGGATTCCGACACAAAAAGGTGTCGATGTTGACACTGTATAGCGTGGCTCGGAGCTGAGAGTCGAGTGTAGGAACGTGGCTCGAGTTGTGTACAATAGTGTGGAGGAGAACAAGGTTGTGAAGAGGAGTACCATTGTGTATTCGGTTTTGAAGTTCATGGAGGAATGATGGATGGAAGATCGGGAATGGCTTGCGATTTGGAGCAGGTCACAATGCTTAATCATTTTGGGAGAAGCAGTTTTCGGGTCTGGGCCTTTTGAAAGGAGGATGGGCCGTGGTAATTAAAATAGGGTGAGGCCCAATGGTGATATAAACCAAGTTTATTTAAATTTAAATTTTGTATAGAAACTTCTAAGTCGAATATCTTGATCATACTCAATCAGAATCACAAACCGTAAGTTGCGTTGGGATCGTATGGACGGGAGCAACACAATGAGACTGACCGGGAGTGAATCCGAGCTCGTTACAATTTATGGCGAAATAAACTGTTCGACTGAATCAATGAACGCAAACCGATATTTATCGGCTAACGCGCAAATGTGAGTAAATCTCACTAACTCTGAACAGTTTATATTTTCATGTTGTATTTTTAGAACTGTTAAATATAGACTGTTTGACTGTGTGTTGACCGTTTGACTGAACTGCTAGTCAGTTAGTTAAATTTCCGTATTGATTCTGTTTATCAGAATATATCATATGAAACTGAAAGTGGTGATTGATTTTATTGTATAACATCTGTGGATGCAGGGAAACAGGTTGGAGGAATCCGACTGGATTCCTCAATGGTTATTTTATTATTTTTCATATATTGTGATATATGACGTGATTTATAATCTGTTGTTGATTGTGTGTGTATGGACGATATTGAACATCGTGATTTGATATGATTGAACACCGTGATATACCGAAATATTGAAAAGAGAATATTTATAGAATCAAGAGGATTTTATAAAAGATAATATTTATAAATAGAATATTTATAAATAGAAATATTTATGAATAGAAAATACGTTTAAGTGGAATTAAAATGAAGGGAACACTTTATAAATGGAATAATATAAAGTGAATTATTTATTTAGGATAAATAGATAAGATACTATAAAATGGATTATTTATTTGTTAAATAAATAAAATATTAAATAGGGATTTTTTTAACTTAGAAATAAATAGGAGATATTCAAAAATGAAATAACTGCAAATCATTTTCTTTTTGAATGGAAAGGCTTGTGTAGCGGTTTGGGGATTTTCCCGATACTCCCGGTACAAAGGACGTTATGGCGAATTTTTCCAAAAATTTAAGGAGATAGAATATTTTTAGAATAAAGAAATGAAAAGAGAAATATTTGTAAAACATTTACAAATGAAATCAAAAGAGAATACTTGTAAAACATTTACAAATGAAATCAAAAGAGAATATTTGTAAAATCCTTTACAAATAGAATAGAAAGAGAATATTTGTAAAATCATTTACAAATGAAATGAAAAGAGAAATATTTGTAAACCGTTTACAATGAAATGAAAAGATAAATAATTGTAAAAAAAACATTTACAACTAGAATTGAAAAGGAAATCATTTGTAAAGTGAAGAACCGTTGCTAAAAGTAAATCTTTATAAATGAACAAACGTTGTTAAAAAGGAAATCCTTTTAAATGGATAAACGTAATTAGAAAGGAGTTAATCGAATATGGTATTCGAAAGTTAGCAAATCGAATATGGTATTCGAAAGTTAGCAAATCGAATATGTTATTCGAAAGGGGTTAGTCGAGTCGAGTTAGTTGAATAGAGTTAACCAGTTAGAGTTAACCAGTTAGAGTTAATCAGTTAGAGTAAACCAGTTTGAGTAAACCAGTTAGAGTTAATCAGTTAGAGTAAACCAGTTAGAGTTAACCAGTTAGAGTAAACCAGTTAGAGTTAATCAGATCAGTAGAGCTAATCAGTTAGAGTTAATACAAATAAGATGCCATTTTTGAGCGACTGCTAGCGTAATTCGCAGGGCTGTAAATAGCCTACGGCGGTCGGATGTTTCCTGAGGGAGTCAGGCGTAACCATTGTGATCGCTGCGATCTAGAGTCAAGCGAATGGAGTTTAATCGAATATTAGTTATTCGATAGGAGTTAATCGAGTTGATCGAGTTGAGAAATAAGTTAAGTTAAATAAGTTGAGTTGATCGGGTGGTTCGACCAAGTTAGTCGAGCCTAGTTAATTGAATCGAATTGGTCGAACCAAGTAAGTCGAGTTAGTTGAGTCAAGTTAAGTTAGTCGAGTTAAGTTCGTCGAGTAGAAGTTATCGATGTTGGTTTCATCGAAAGGATTTATCGATGTTGGTTTCATCGAAAGGATTTATCGATGTTAGTTTCATCGAAAGAAGTTATCGATGTTAGTTTCATCGAAAGGAGTTATCGATGTTAGTTTCATCGAAAGGAGTTATCGATGTTAGTTTCATCGAAGGGAGTTATCGATTATAGTTTAATCGAAGTGAGATTTTCAAATATGAGATATTTGAAAAGGAAGAGTTATCGAATATTAGTTATTCGAAGAGAGATTATCGAATATCGTTTATTCGAGAAGGAGTTAATCGAATATAGGTTATTCGAAGAAGAGTTAATCAAATAAAGATTTCTCGAAGATAGTTAATCGGCAAATTCGATCATATCGAATTCGGGAAAGTACTTATACTTTCCAGTATTTAAATAGAGATTTATTTATTTATAAATAAATAAATGTTAGGTTAATTTTTCACTAATAAGAATAGATGTTATAATTAAAGTTAGATAATTCGAAATTAGGGATTATAGCGTTATCGTTATAACCAATGTTTTAAATATAGAAGTAGATTAGTAAAATCGAATCCGAGAAAGGCGTAAAGAAGTTGTTAAAGATTAAAAGATAAACTTTGACCATTTCGAAGTTATAACGTTGTTCAGTTAAGGTCTGAGAGGTAATTATACCCCAACTTGAGTGATTTCCTTCTTAACTAAGAAATGGTAAGGTTTGATCGTAAAGGAGTTTTGTAAATGTTTTCCAAACGAGAATCAGAAATGTTTTCTGATAAAAGAAAATAAGAATTTAGAAAATAGTGAAACAGGAGATAAGTAAATAAATGAACTAAAGAGATTAATGTTAAATGATGTTTGTTCGATATAATTTCCATTTGGGAATAATATCGTTGTTTGCACACTTGTTTTTCTTTGATAGTTAAACCACAGACTATCGAAGTTTTGACCATTTTAACGTTGTTAATATGGAGAGACCGGTTGGATTTTTATCCAAAGAACCACTCTGTATTGGCATAAGCGTCGCGAATCATATATGCCAAAGATAATTGAAGACGGAGTAAAATGCAAGGGCTATCCTGTTTACAGAATAGTGCCTTCGGTTTGTCCAGTCCCAGGACAACTTGTATGGACGAAGGTCTGACAGAGTATATCCAATGGATCACGTTATTTGATATGTTCAAACGTATTCACGATTGGTGGCGGAGGAATTCGTTTCTCTAAGCTGTATACTCGTGTTATTTTTGGATAAGTCAATTTGTGATTTGGCGGGTATGACGATGTGACATTCTAAGTGAATAAAGATGGATGTCTGACAGAGTATTTCCAGACGATCCCGTACATTGATTTCTCCAACCGTACCAAGAGTGGAAGCGGAGAAGGAAACTTCTTTTAGCTAACACATAATGTATTGCTGAGGACGTCAAATCGGTGATTGAATGGATTTGACAATGTAGCATTCGAAGTGAATCTGATGTGATGATAAAGCGTAGCTTCTAGCCTCATCAACCGGTAAATGACAGAAATCGGGCAGGCAGCATGGCTAAGTCGGTCGCACCGAAGTAGGGTGTATAATCACCTATCTAGTGAATATTCATTTGTTTCTTAAATCTATCAACGCTGTCCCATATATATATACGGGAACAGTTGCTGATCCCAACCGTTGGTGATGTACATTCGATACACTCAAGGGAAATGAGTGGTCGGTCATGTGTGGCAGAGTTACAAGATGTTCTTGTTGAACTCCAGTGTATCGTTCCTAGAGTACACTGATCGGAAGTTGGTTCCATACCTTGTCATAGTTGGAAATCCAATCATCCAGTACGTGCTTGCGATTTTGATTGTATACTATATATGTAGTAACGTGAGATGCAAGCGTTTATGCTAGATTGATATTTATTTGTACTTAGACATTATTATAATATCAGAATGATATTGCTTTGAAAAGTTATTTGGATTCTCATAAGGGAAAAACCCGTTCCGTATTCACGGCGTGGTCTTATGAGATATCATATACCTGTTTAAATGATTTGAGTTTATTCACACCAGTCCCATGACTGACTCGGAGTTTACTTTGTTGTTTTCCCTAAACTCTTGGGTGCTTAAATTTGTAAGGGCAGTCAAGTAGTCAGGATTTACAGATATACTGGAAGAGCGTGGAGCAGGAGGCTTCAAGATCATATAGCTATAGTTATTTCCGCTGTGTTGTAAGTGCTGTACTCTGATAAGTGCTATTGTATACATAACTGTTATATTTCAAAGTTATGTTATCTATTATATGTTATTCGTTCCGCTGTGAGGTTCGTGTTACTCTGATGTTGTGTTCTTCTTCTTCTTCTATTCTAAGTTTCTATCTTATCTATTCTCACCTTCTAATTTCTTTCATTTATGACCGGGATTTTTCGATCTTTTGGTTATCGACGTCAAGCTTACGTCGATAACCAAAGTCGCTCAAAATCCAGGTTACTACAGATCTAATCACTTGTATCATATGATGCCTACAATTATTCAGAACTGATACCCAGTCACTGAAGTAAGTAAATAAAAAACAAAAGTGATACCTATAGTAGTGCAAAACTGATACCCATAAACTGAAAATAGTAATAAAACTAAAACTGATACCTATAGAGGCATGAAACTGATATCTAATAATTGTAAGTAAATAAATAAAAAACAAAACTGATACCTATAGAAGTACAAAATAGATACCCATAAACTAAAAACAACAGTAAAAATAAAACTGATACCGACAGAAGTGCAAAACTAATACCTATAAACTGAAAACAATAGTAAAAATAAAATTGATACCTACAGAGTCATGAAACTCATATCTAAAAATTGTAAGTAAGAAAATAACATAAAGCTAGGGATTTTTGCTGTTCGTCCAATTTTTGTGGTTCGATTACATGAAACGACGCGGATTTTAAATCGGTTGCTAGTTAAGGTGATTTCGTGATTTTTGATTTCACAATTTCATGGTAGGAAATTGAACACGACTAATTTTTGTTCTTCTAAATAAAATATTAGGCTGCAGCTGTCCTTCTGAATAAAATATTTGGCGGATGTCCTTATGCTTAAATTTATAGTACAAATTGTCCTTGTAAATTAATTACCCTAAATTATTTTGTAATATACATAATATGGTGTCATGTAGTATAAGTTTTGAAATATGACATGAATCTGATCGTCCTATAATTCACACATGTGTGTTGGTGCACGATTGCATGCACTCACACACAAACTGAATTTGAGGTATGATGGAAAGCAATGTAGAATACTAGAGAGCCAAACAAATGTTCCTAAAACCAATTGGTAACAGGAAACACGGTCCCATAGCATATGTACAGGAAACATGATACAAATTGCTCAATGTGGCACAAGGCTAGACTAACACCACCTCTGCATATGTGACATGTGCCCAAGCCACATGAGCTAAAACAAGTGTTCCAGGATTGAAACCAAGCTCTGATACCATGCAGAATACTAGAGAACTAAAAAAGTGTTCCTAAAACCAATTGGTAACAGGAAACACAGTCTCGTAGCATATGTACAGGAAACATGATATAAATTGCTCAATGTGGGACAAGACAAGGCTAACAAGCACAAATTGCACAAAGAAGGTGCTAATGTAATATTAATGATTACTAGTGTAGCACTATTTTAAAGATACTAATATTGTAATCGTAGGAAAGCACTAGGTTAAATTTAGTTTCCAATGTGACATTAACGATTATCAGTATAATATGTAATCTAATATAATTAAGTTGTTACAAATTAAAATGAACATCAAATGCATGTAGATGTGCCTCTTGAACGGGAATTTTCAAGTAAATGAATGTGAATATTTTTTAGATTGGATTATGAAGTAAGTGAATTTTTGAAGATTATTGCTTTCCTAAACCTTATGATTAGTGATTTGCATACATTTTTTTAGGGATGATAGCTGTTATGATTTGGGTTTGAAATCAATGATTGATTTGCTCAAAATTTGATAAACGTGTCTCTTCTAGTACTTATATAATACACACTTTTATCTTGTCTGTAAGTCTAATATATGTGTTATAAACAACAACATTACTAAGAACATCGAGTGCCCGAAGTTACTTGTAACTTGCATTGGTTTACTATACATGCATAAGACTCATTTACTATTTGGTACAACAGATAAACTAATTGAACTAATAAATTGACAATTAATTACCCATAAATTACATTGGCTAGTTACCATACATGCATAGGACCCATTTATTATCTTGTACACAATAAAAAAGGTTTTAACTTTTAAGTTTACGATGTTTAAAATAGCTAAATTAGACTAATGCATGATCAATATACGTTGAAACCCTTTAAGTATTAAAAACTGAATGTAAAGCTCAGTAGTCATTTGTCTTGTGATAAAGCACTTTATACCAAAGTAGTACTTACTAAAACAAGTACATAAAAATAAAAATATGTTCATTATTATTGATATTATGCCATGTATGATATAATATCTCCATTTGGACGAATTAATTGGTGAATCTTCGTTGTAAAAGTATTCATCTTAAAACTTTCAAACTTACCGCCTTAGCAATTTTATTCTATGGCTACATACTTAAAAAAAGGCACTGTTCCATTTGTATGTGTTGATTTTTATTCGTTTTCATTCCATTTGAGATGTGAAAATGAATTTACATGCTTAGTTTTCTAAAATCTTGTTGTAACCAATGTGTGCAATTTTCATTTAAAAATTTCTACAAACCTAACATGTTTAATTTGTCTAAAGGACACATTTTGGTTTGTTAGGAGAATGTTACATATGAATTTTATATATGTGTTACATGCCATTAGAATTGGAATCAATTAGTAAACTATTTTTTGTTGAATCAACAATGTTAATAAGAAATTAGAAAGTGATGATCAATAGGACTTGGAGAACGTTACTTGTTTTTGGTTCCATGGGATAAATCTTTTTAGAAGTTGTTTTTGTAGTACCCATTAAAAAATTAGGAGCTTAAGGAACAATTGTTTGTCTCTTAACTTGCACTTTTGACATTAGATTTATTCATTCTATTAGTTGTTTTATCAATTTGTTGATTTAAAATGAAATAACTTTATGTATACATCATTATATTCCAAGTAGTTTTCCTAATTATTTATGTTTTCCCCTCCAGGTTGATGGTTTAAAGGGATGATTGTAAACTATGATATTTGGTTAAGAGTCTACGACAGGGACTGTATTGATGTTGCCCTCATAAATTATCTATCCCAACTTTCTTTTTATATGTAAGACACTCTTGGGTGAAATTTAGATGTACCTAAACAAGTTGTATAGGTGGCAACTGTTGTGTATGAAATATGACTTTGCAAACTGTATTGGAAATTCTTATCTATTTTATGTATGATTTGAAGTTGTGTTACAATTTACATACTGTTAATGCTATTTGATCACCAAAAATGTTAAAATGAAGGTTATCCATTTTTCTGGAATGTGTTATAAGTTTTGTGTTTGCGTGGATATTCAGGTATGAATGGAAGTAACTCGTGAAATAAATTAATGCTAAGGGTTGTCATATCCACCCCTAATACACAGTGCGTAATAAATATTTTTGTTAGTGGGTGCGCTTATTAGTGTCTTTACTGGTTTTTAGGTTTCTTTGTCCTACATGACGTTTTGGGTATTAGAGGCGAATCATGTGTACAATTTGCCTTTAATTGTTATTAAGGACGCCATTTATAGGGATGGTTACCATTTCACCTCTCCTTTTTGTAGAGGCAAATTATTGTAAGTTTGTGCCTCTAATATAATCAATCAAGGCAATTTTATTTTCCTGTAATATTCCAAAGTGTGGTAGTGTGTTGTATTGGAAACATCTTCTAGATAATAATTTCTATTAGCAAATAGATTTAAAAAAAATGGCGGACACTCGTTCTTGTCCTATTTCTTGTTTAGTGAAATCCGATTCTCTTCCTTTTATTTCATCCTCGTCTCAAGCATATTTAAGGAATTTCTTTCATCGATCTTTTGCGGATGGGTTAAGGCAACCTTCGCCTAATTTTTCAATCTGGAATTCTACCTCGTCCAAGTATCCTTTACCAAGGAGTAATGTTGAAGATCTATTTTGTTTCAAATGTGGCGGTTCTTTCCTTCTAGCGAAGGATTGTTCGAATGGATTTCGTTGTTTTAATTGTGGTGGCGTGGGTCATCGCAAGAGCAGTTGTCCAGAGATGTTTAGAGGCAAAACTATTTTTGATCTGTTGTACTTCAACTGTTTGAGGGTTTGCCTGAAAATGATTGACTTCTTGGATTTGTACGTTTTGGATTTTCCTTTAAAAGTGAACGATGGGGCTTATTTGATGTTCTTGTTACGGTGGCATTTAGAAGGTCTTGTTGATGGGATATTGTGGTGCAAGTGTGTTGATATCGTAGATGTTTTTCCTCCATTACCATGTCCTATGAATAGAAAATATCATGCTTTCTCGTTTAGTTTGAATCCCCTCAAATTGCGGAGGATATATACTGTAACAACCCGTATTTTTATAACATGTTAAAACCGTAAATCAAGGCAGAATTAAATATTAAAATAAGAATCAGGGGAAATAGGTTGCGCCATTGCATTCGTCTTGAAATTCTGCTTGGAAACGAGTCCGAGTTTTCGAGAAACGGAGTCCGTATGAGGGAGATATGACCCTCCGAAGTTTTAGGAATTTTCAGAATCGAAAACAGCTCGAAATTTGAATTCGAAATTCGAATTCAAACATCAGCGCAGACTGGGTGGGAATTTTCCCGCCCAGGACCAGGTCGACCTGGGGGTCGATACTATGGTCGACCTCCCAGGGACCAAGTCGACCCTATGGTTGACCTGGGAGTCGACCTTTTGCCAGGACCCAGTTTTGAGCCTTGGTTCATTCTGATGTATCTGGTCACGTTTTCAATCTAGATTCGCCCGCCTAATCCTATATAAACAGCCCCCTAGCCCCATTCTCTTTACACCATTCTTCTCTCCTTATGCTGCCTCTAAAATAATAGAAATAAATAAATAAAATAACGGCGTCGCTACTCTGCTTGGATCAAAACTAGAACTAGTGCATCTTCTTCCATATCTGAATAAGATTAAAAGAACACTACTGCAACTCTTCTTCTATAATCCAACCAAGGCAAGTGCAGTTATTTTCCGATATGAAATTTAATCATGATCTTGACATAATTATAAAATTGAATCTGAGACTAGGCCCTTTTTCTATTTATCAGATCCGTTCCTCTGCTTTATTATTCTGTTTGTTCTGTATTTCTTCCTCCATTCTTTCTTTTTGTTTGATAGACAGGCTACCACGAGCCTGAGCCAAGTCTCATAAGAGATGAAAGCATAACTCTAAATTTGGGAAGAATATTGAATGAGGCATATTTGGGCAAAATCGATTTTTAACTAATTTGAGGACACAATGCATGTTGTAAATCTGGACATAAATTTGAGACATATTACATAAGGTGATCTATGACTTGGAAGAAGAGGATTATAGTGACTTAGAACATAAAGAATATATTTCATAATTTAAGATCTAGATCAGGGCGTATTAAATCTGATAGTTTGTCATTTGGAAGTAGGAGAATTAATCTGCATATGACTTAGGTGTAAAAACCTATAATAAGATTTGATGGCTATTAAGTGTGAATACACCTAAGTAAAGGGGGGTTTTTGGATATGTGACACGCATTGTAATCAATGGCTATATTTGGCATAATTTATATGTGAATCATGATTAGGGTTTTTGGAGAATATTCTGAACTATGCAAGTTTAACTAGAACTTGGGACATATGTTATATGGTGGATCATGACCATAATTTGGGCATATAAGTTTAGGCTTACTTTATGAATTAGGCAAGATATGTGAATAGGACTTTAAGGAATGTTTAAATCGGTTAAAACTGTTATCTGCTTAATATGTTAAATTTACCTAATCTGCTAAATCTGTTACCTGTTTAATCTGTTGAATTGGCTAAACTGTTAAATATGTTGAACCGCCTAATCTGCTAATTATGCCTAATCTGCTAAATCTATTGAGTTGCCTAATCTGCTAAATCTATTGAACTGCCAAAGCTACTAAATCTGTTAAATCTATTGAAAAGTTGAATGATTGTAATTTGTGTATGAAAATCCGTAGGCTCGATCTAAGATCGAGTAAAACATGATTAATTTGATTAATCTGCTGCGACTTGAAAAGAAGTCAAATCTGTTAAATTGACAGAATTAGTATGATAGTTGTATAATCTGTAATGGAATAAACTGGTTATAATAAAAATGCTGAGACACGAGGTTAGACTCATGTTTGCGGTAGAAGCCTGCCCGGACCCAACTGGCTTAACCAGCAACCGCAAACTGTTAGTCTAATGTGAGAAGTCGTAGGCATAACTAAAAATTCTTAGACACAAGGTAAGGTCTGGCTTGTGGCAGAAGTCTGCCCGGAACCGCCAGGCTTATCCAGCGGCCACAAGCTACAAACCTAATGTGAGAGGTCTATGCATTAACATTTAATTAATGCAAATCTGAGATAAATATGATGTCTAAAACGTGTTGGGTGGATAGGGCTAAACCAACTGGACTAATGAATTAATAAACCTGTTTCGTGAATCTGTAGGCCCAATACAAAGTTAGATAATCTGTAAGTCTGTTAAAACTATACATCTGATTCGTTAGTCTGAAAACCTGTTGACTTGATTTTCTAGTCTGTGAACTAGTTGATCTGAACTCTGTAGGCATAAAAAATTTGTAAACAAGTTAATCTGAAATCCATTAGTCTGGGGAGACAGGGTTAGGAGGGAAAATACTTGTGTCATCTGTTGTTCGGTACCCATATTAGTCAGTAAGCCTTTCTGGTATCAAAACTATGACCCAACAGTAGGTAGGGTCCGGGCACACTTACTGAACTAGTTATAAGCGGTACATTCTGATAATGGCGAGGGGTGTTGATGGTGCGTTCCAACCGGGTCATGTGCGTGCATGGATCCCGGTCTGCCTCTGAGGATGTAAGACGCCGTGACATCTGTAAATAGGTCTGTGTCATTCAAAGGTTGCTACTTTAGGGAGTGATACACCCTTCGGTGGGGCCGACACAGGGTATTTATGTATTAGGTAGCCGATCGCTCGGGGTAGATTTAGAGTACACTTAGTTCTGTCTGTTTCCGTTGGGGTACCGTCTGTTTCTGTTGGGTGGTAACACCTGTCTGTTTCTGTGTGGTACCATCTGTTGGGGTGGTAAAGGCCCATTTACTAGTGTACACCTAATTCATATATTCTATTTCCGTAGGGATTATTCTGTTTTCGTCTCTGATTCCGTTTATGTACCTTCTATCTGTTGGGGAGGTAAAGGCCCATTACTGGCACTCTGTTTCTATATAGATTATTCTATTCCGTTTAGACATTAGGGTAACACCTAATCCTGTTATACTAGTATTAGTGCAGAGAAGTAAAATATAAGTAAGAAGCATGACTTGGGCTATATCATTATGTTTCTTATGTTTAGCTTAAGTATACCAGTTACTCCTGTTGCTGTTGTCTCTTATCCAGCTTTATTTTCATGTCATGATATTATTATCTGTTCATATGCTGAAAATCACTGGACTTGCCAGACTTTATGTCTGACCTTGCTTGTTTTCGCCCCTTTTCTTTCATTTCCCCCCTCCAAGTTTGTAGGGCGGAAATATAGGAGCTTGATTCGGATTTTTCTCTGCTTGAAGTATCGCTTGGCCTTGGTTCTATCTTTCCATGGTAGTTTATGTTGGGGATTATGACTTTAAAAACTATGTTTTCTGAAGGCTTTTGTACAAGACCGATATTTTGTACTTGAACTCTGATATTGTGATTTGAAAAGATGTAAACAAACTTATTTCGGTTTCTGTTGTAATAAAGTAATTAATTTTTCAAGTAATGTTTTATCTGTCTTGTAAATTTCCGTTCTGTCTACTATAACGCTCCATTAAAGTTAAGGCATTCCCTTTGTGAGTGAGCTTAACGGAGGTGGGGTGTTACACTTGGTATCAGAGCTGAAGGTTACTAGATTTGATAAAAAGTTTTGGAAAACTATTTTCAAAAAGTTTTTTAAAAAGGAAGTATTTTCAAAAGTAGAGTTTATTTTGAAAAACATAATCCCCAAAGCCATAGCCTATATTTCTATCCTTTGTTTTGAATCTTTCCTTTTTCTTTCATTTCAGCATGTCTGGGGATCTTAACCTTCCGGAGGGCGTACTGATACCTGGCTGGTTCAGGAGGTACCTAGAAGCTCGGGCTAATAATGCAGGCCCAACAAACGTCCCTCCTCCCCCAAATGCAGCGGTTCCTCCTCCTCCGCGCGTGAATACTTTCCCGAAGATATGTAGAGACTTTCGAGCCATGGGTTGGAAGAACTTTAATGGAACTAAATCCTTCGTGGAAGCAAGGAACTGGCTCAACGAAACTGAGGATTTGTTCGTTATCTTCGAGGTGGACGATAGGCAGAAGATACAGTTGGTGGTATGGTTGCTTAAGGACGAAGTTTCTTTTTGGCGGGAGGTCACAAATGGAGAGCGTCTGGTAGAGAGATGGATGGATTTCAGGCATAGGGTCGAGATGAAATTTCTCTCACGAGCGGAAGAGAGTCTATACGTAGAAAGGTTCTTGGGGTTGAAGCAGGAGAATTTATCAGTGAGAGAGTACGTCAACAAGTTTAATCAATTGGCAAGACTCGGCTTAGAATTGGTAAATACACCGCATAAGAAGGCACTAAGATTTGCTAAAGGTTTGAATGAGCTGTTACACGGATTGGCGATGTCCCACATTCCTATGGGGGAAACCTTCGAAAAGTTGGTGGACATGGCGTTAATGCATGAAGAGGAAGCTGAAAGTAAAAAGAAAGAGGAAAAGCTTGAAGGACCACAGAATAAGAAGGCGGGGCCCAAAAAGGAAATACAAAAGAAGGATGAGAAGGCTGAAGATAAGAAGGAGAAGAATTGCTTTACTTGTGGAAGCTCGACCCATCTGAACAAGGATTGCAGAAAAAGGAAGGGCACTTGCTTCAACTATGGAGAAATGGGGCACTTCACAAGGGACTGCCCAAAGAAACGGGGGCAAGGGCAGAGGGCAGAACCCACTTCTGGAGGACAGGCGAATGCGCAAGTGACTGGTAGATAAGGTAGAAATAAGAAAATTTATGTAGAGGGTTTAATTTCCTTATCTGATTGATAAGTTAAAAACTCTTTCTGATTCTGGAATTTTTATTTTGTAATTGAAACTCTGCACTTTAATACTAGTCTTGTTTCTGGTTCCGTTATAGTCTCAGACCCCATGAGGATTACGACTCATCTGTTTGTGATAAGTTGGGGTTTGAGGGCATCTGTGTTGGGCATTAAGTTGACCATGACGCATACATTCTGAGTTTTTATCATGCTTAGTTTCCTAAGAATCATTTGGTAATCTAATCTGTATCAATAGTCTGTAGGTTTCTGAAAAGGATAGGAGTTTTTACTCAAAGTGTGAAATAGATTTGCAGTTGGGCATTTGTTTAGTGGGAGTGATTCTCTGAGTATTAATCTGATGTTGATTTCGGTCTTCGGGGTTAATACTTAGGAGTTATTCTCTTAAACCAATGTCTAATGGGAACCTAGCTTTAGTTTTAATTATACTTGCTTCTATCACTCGACTTTATCCTTCGACCATTAGGTAGAAACTAATGGGTGCAAACATGTGTTTGAGACATGTTATGTTTGATGGTTGCAAGTGGATGTAAGTGGTTGCTAGTGATTGCTTGTGAATGCATATACACACACCAGGCACTAGATCGGCTCAAAAACACTCTCATACTGCATATGGATGTGTGTGCATTTTTTTAAAAAAATTTATGGATGCAAAATAGTTGACTCAGCACATGGATGTTGCATATGAATGAACGGTTGTGCACTCATATAGAAATGATATGTATCAAATAGGAAAATTGCATACATGTGGGACTCATGGCACTGACATAATTCGCATTAAGGAGATCAACTGAATCAGTGGACCGCCTGATCTTTGCATTAGATAAGTACATATACACACACTCTTGCATAAGTTCATACAACATTAGAAATCTTTTAAGGACAATGGTTGCTTGTGGATGATGGTTGAGTAGATGGATGATTGGATGATAGGATGCATTCTTCTTAACTTGAAGATTTCGGGGACGAAATCCTTTAAGGAGGGGAGAAAGTAACAACCCATATTTTTATAACATGTTAAAACCGTAAATCAAGGCAGAATTAAATTTTAAAATAAGAATCAGGGGAAACAGGTTTTGCCATTGCGTTCATGTCGAAATTCTTCTTGGAAACGAGTCCGAGTTTTCGAGAAACGGATCCGTATGAGGGAGATATGGCCCTCCGAAGTTTCAAGAATTTGCAGAATCGAAAACAGATCGAAATTCTAATTCAAACCCCAGCGCAGACTGGGCGGGAATTTTCCCGCCCAGTACCAGGTCGACCTGGGGGTCGACACTGTGGTCGACCTCCTAGGGACCAGGTCGACCTGGGGGTCGACCTGGTGCCAGAACCCAGTTTTGAGCCTGGGTTCATTCTGATGTATCTGGTCACATTTTCAGTCTAGATTCGCCCGCATAATCCTATATAAATAGCCACCTAGCCCCATTCTCTTTACACCATTCTTCTCTCCTTATGTTGCCTCTGAAATAATAGACATAAATAAATAAAATAATGGCGTCGCTACACTACTGGGATCAAAACTAGAACTAGTGCATCTTCTTCCAAATCTGACTAAGATTAAAAGAGAACTACTGCAACTCTTCTTCTATAATCCAACCAAGGCAAGTGCAGTTATTTTCCGATATGAAATTTGATCATGATCTTGACATAATTATAAAATTGAATCTGAGACTAGGCCCTTTTTCTATTTATCAGATCTGTTCCTCTGTTTTATTATTCTGTTTGTTCTGTATTTCTTCCTCCTTTCTTTCTTTTTGTTTGATAGCCAAGCTACCACGAGCCTGAGCCAAGTTTCATAAGAGATGAACGCCTAAACACTAAATTTGGGAAGAATATTGAATGAGGCATATTTGGGAAAAATCGATTTGTAACAAATTTGAGGACACAATGCATGTTGCAAATCTGGACATAAATTTGAGACATATTGCGTAAGGTGATCTATGACTTGAAAGAAGAGGATTATAGTGACTTAGAACATAAAGAATATATTTCATAATTTAAGATCTGGATCTGGGCATATTAAATCTGATAGTTTGTCATTTGGAAGTAGGAGAATTAATTTGCATATGACTTAGGTGTAAAAACCTATATTAAGATTTGATGACTATTAAGTGTGAATACTCCTAAGTAAAGGTTTTTTTTTTGGATATGTGACATGCATTGTAATCGATGGCTATATTTGGCATAATTTATATGTGAATCACGATTAGGGTTTTTGGAGAATATTCTGAACTATGCAAGTTTAACTAGAATTTGGGACATATGTTATATGGTGGATTATGACCATAATTTGGGCATATAAGTTTAGGCTTACTTTATGAATTGGGCAAGATATGTGAATAGGACTTTAAGGAATGTTTAAATCGGTTAAAACTGTTATCTGCTTAATATGTTAAATTGCCCTAAACTGCTAAATCTGTTACCTGTTTAATCTGTTGAATTGCCTAAACTGTTAAATATGTTGAACCGCCTAATCTGCTAATTATGCCTAATCTTCTAAATCTGTTGAGTTGCCAAATCTGCTAAATTTGTTGAACCGCCTGAGCTGCTAAATCTGTTGAAAAGCTGAATGATTGTAATTTTTGTATGAAAATCCGTAGGCTCGATCTAAGATTGAGTAAAACATGATTAATTTGATTAATCTGCTGTGACTTGAAAAGAAGTCAAATCTGTTAAATTGACAGAATTAGTATGATAGTTGTATAATCTGTAATGGAATAAACTGGTTATAATAAAAATGCTGAGACACGAGGTTAGACTCATGTTTGCTGTAGAAGCCTGCCCTGACCCAACCGGCTTAACCAGCAACCGCAAACTGTTAGTCTAATGTGAGAGGTCGTAGGCATAACTAAGAATGCTTAGACACGAGGTTAGGTCTGGCTTGTGGCAGAAGTCTGCCCGGAACCACCCGGCTTATCCAGCGGCCATAAGCTACCGACCTAATGTGAGAGGTTTGCGCATTAATATTTAATTAATGCAAATCTGAGATAAATATGATGTCTAAAACGTGTGGGGTGGATAGGGCTAAACCAACTGGACTGATGAATTAATAAACCTGTTTCGTGAACTGTAGGCCCAATACAAAGTTAGACAATCTGTAAGTCTGTTAAAATTATACATCTGATCCGTTAGTCTGGAAACCTGTTTTCCTGATTTTCTGGTCTGTGAACTAGTTGATCTGAACTCTGTAGGCCTAAAAAATTGGTAAACAAGTTAATCTGAAATCCATTAGTCTGGGGACACAAGGTTAGGAGGTAAAATACTTGTGTCATCTGTTGTTTGGGACCCATATTAGTCAGTAAGCCTTTCTGGTATCAAAACTATGACCCAACAGTAGGTAGGGTCCGGGCACGCTTACTGAACTAATTATAAGCGGTTCATTCTGATAATGGCGAGGGGTGTTGATGGTGTGTTCCAACCGAGTCATGTGCGTGCATAGATCCCGGTCTGCCTCTGAGGATGTAAGACGTCGTGACATCTGTAAATAGGTCTGTGTCATTCAAAGATTGCCACTTTAGGGAGTGATACACCCTTCGGTGGGGCCGGCACAGGGTTTTTATGTATTAGGGAGCCGATCGCTTGGGGTAGATTTAGGGTACACTTAGTTATGTCTGTTTCCGTTGGGGTACTGTCTGTTTCTGTTGGGTGGTAACACCTATCTGTTTCTGCATGGTACCATATGTTGGAGTGGTAAAGGCCCATTTACTAGTGTACACCTAATTCTAATATTCTGTTTCTGTAGGGATTATTATGTTTTCGTCTCTGATTCCGTTTATGTACCTTCTGTCTGTTGGGGAGGTAAAGGCCCATTACTGGCACTCTGTTTCTATATAGATTATTCTGTTCCATTTAGACATTAGGGTAACACCTAATCATGTTATACTAGTATTAGTGCAGAGAAGTAAAATATAAGTAACAAGCATAACTTGGGCTATATCATTCTGTTTCTTCTGTTTAGCTTAAGTATACCAGTTACTCCTATTGCTGTTGTCTCTTATCCAGCTTTATTTTCATGTCATGATATTATTATCTGTTCATATGCTGAAAATCACTGGACTTGCCAGACTTTATGTCTGACCTTGCTTGTTTTCGCCCCTTTTCTTTCGTTTTGCCCCCCAGGTTTTTAGGGTGGAAATATAGGAGCTTGATTCATATTTTTCTCTGCTTGAAGTATCGCTTGGCCTTGGCTCTATCTTTCCATGGCAGTTTATGTTGGGGATTATGACTTTAAAAATTATGCATTCTGAAGGCTTTTGTACAAGGCCAATATTTTGTACTTGAATTCTAATATTGTGATTTGAAAAGATGTAACCGAACTTATTTCGGTTTCTGTTGTAATAAAGTTATTAATTTTTCAAGTACTGTTTTATCTGTCTTGTAAATTTCTGTTCTGCCTACTAAAACGCTCCATCAAAGTTAAGGCATTCCCTTTGTGAGTGACCTTAACGGAGGTGGGGTGTTACATATACTGATTCGAATTAAAGGAATAAGAGGAGAGTTTTTCTGTTGTTGGATGGGATTCTTGTGCATTTTGATGCAATTAATATCGTTATTAATTGCGATCATAGAGTTGTGGATTTTCAGTTCCTGTCTGATGGCGGTTATCCTGTTAATGTCCATGTGGGTGATTTTCAGATGGGGAAGGATAATGTTGTTAAGTTATATCTGGTCGATGATGGAGTGGTGTTTCTTGAAGGAGAGATGATGGGTTTTGTTGGGTACCATTGGCCTATGAAGTGTTTTGATCCGATGATCATCGACCCTCATGTCCAGAAATGTATGGGTTTCTATGAAGAAACATAACGTGTTAATAACAATGGGAGTGTTGTGGAAGTGATGACAGGGGTGGAATTTGTGGACATGTGTAGTTATGATACTGACTGTGTTCTGGAGGGTTCTCATGCTAGTTTTTCGGGCGTAGAAGAGGAGATTGACTGGTTTGTGGTGGAGGATGTGGATCTCTCTAATAGCTTTGGCTTGTTGGAGGAAATAGACGAAGAGAATGATTCGAGGAAGGGGGAGATTGGTGGGATCATAGTGAATCAGAAGGTGGTTGTTCCGAGGTCTTTCTCTTCGAGGAGGAAGGGTTTCAAAGTGAGTAGATTTAAATTTGGTAGGAAGGATTATATGAAATGTATGAGGAATTTTAGACATGAGCGTGATAAGGGGGCCTCGGGGTTAAGTTTCCATGATGTTGATGCTAGAGTTGGCTTGGATCAGGGGGTCAGACTTCTTGTTTGTGATTGTGATGAGGGCGTTGGGGTTAGGGGTGATGCGACGGAGCATTTGGGGTGTGTGGATGAAACTGTTGTCAGGTTTGATAAGGAGGCCTCGGGGTTTAGTTTCCATGATGTTGATGTTAGAGATGGCTTGGATCAGGGGGCAGACTTCTTGGTTGTGATTGTGATGAGGTCGTTGGGGTTGAGGGTGATGCGATGGAGCATTTGGGATGTGTGGATAGTACTGTCGTCAAATTTGATTTTAGTGGTAGTCATGAGATCGTGCATGGTGTATCTGCAGTTCAAAACTTGGCCAGTGCAGTTTTGTGCGATCTTATATCGTTATTGGATAAGGGTGCGTGTACTATATTATTGAGGGAATCGGGTATGAGATTGTTATCCATGTTTTTGAAGCCATGCTTCAATGTGTTCTATTCGGAGTGTGCTTTGCCTTTTTCGGAGCAATTTTCAGTTGATCGATTTAGTTCGTCGGCTAGAGTCGGGCTGCATGAGGTCAGTGCAAGTCTTTCAGTGTGTGGTGATGTTTCCTCTACTTCGACTAGGAGGGGGAGGCGTAGGAGAGTTATTCCCAGTTCTGGTTCGGCGTAGCGCGAGGATCAGATATAGCTCCTCTTCTTTACATGGTAGGCTCCCGAGCTCGAATGCCAGTAGTAGTAATTTGGGTTTGGGTTCAGGTATGGCTCCTGTTTATGGTAGTGATTATACTCCTTTTGCATTGGGTAGTCTTCCGACTAGTCAGTTATTTCAGCTTGCTGGCGATACAGCTTTTATTTTTTCTGATATTGAGTTAGATGTTGATTACATTAGAAGTAGGGAACTAGAGAGAGTTAATTCTTGGAGATGATAAGGATTGTTAGTTGGAATATTAGGGGTCTAAATGATCCTAAAAAATGTGCTAGGATTAGGACCTTCTTTAACGGTTTTCATATTGATATTGTTTTGCTTCAGGAGACAAAAATTGAGAGACTTGATTTTAGTTTTTATGCGAGGTTAGGTGGGTCCCTATTTCGTAATTGGGCTTGTCTTCCGGCAGTTGGTAGTGCCGGGGGGCTTAAGATTGGTTGGAAAGATAATCAATTTAGGCTTTTGCAGGAGATTCCAAAGTTATATTCTATGCACATTATTTTAGTTTCTCTTTTAGATAATTCTACTCTGTGCATTTCCAACGTGTATGGCCCTCACACAAAAATTGAGAGGAGGCTCTTGTGGGTTGAATGTGCGGATTTTAGGAATCTCGTCCCCAATCAATGGATTGTGGGGGGGGGGGGGGGGAGATTTCAACGTTACTAGGTTTTTAGGGGAGAGATCACCTAGGGAAGGTGATTTCTCTGATATGGAGGAATTCAATGATTTCATTTTGGAAAATAATTTTATTGAGATTCGTCTCGATAATAGATCGTTCACTTAGTCGAATGTCAGAGATAGTCCTTCTTTTGCTTTATCAGATAGATTTTTTATTAGTTCTGAGGTGGATGATAGATTTTCGGTTTTTAGAGTTAAGGGTTTGCCTTTTTGTTTTCTGATCATTGTCCTATCATTCTTTCGTGTGATTCGAATATTTCTATTAGTACCAGTTTTAAATTTTAGAAAATGTGGCTAATTGATCCTAGTTTCATTAACCTTGTTTCTGTTAAGTGGAACTCGTTCTTTTATTTTAATAGTTTGTATAGGGGTAATCCTACCAAGATTTTTTTTGCGAAGTTAGGTAAGTTAAGATTTTTCCTCAAGCATTGGAATAAGTATATTTTTGGTAGTGTTAGAATTAGAAAAGACAAGATTATGTGTGAGTTGTTAGATTTAGATAAGTTTAACAAGTCCAGGATTCTTAATTCCATTGAGAGAGATAGGTATTGCAATATTAGAGATGATCTCATGCATATTTTAGCTAAAGAAGAGATCATGTGGAGGCAAAGATCCCGAGTTCAATGGATTAAGGAGGGGGATAATAACACGAAGTTTTTTCATAGTGCGGCTAATAAGAGGAGACGTGATATTTTGATTCATTCTACTTTTATTAATGATGTGGAATTGACCTCTCAGAGGGACTTATATGAAGCGTTCACTAGGTACTATAAGCAGATTTTTGGTGCTAGGATTAAGAGTAGGACGAATGTCAGATGGAATGTCTTGTATCATTCTGATACTAAGGTTGAGTTAGCAGATTTAGATATGCCTTTCTCCGAGCAGGAGATTTGGAAGGCTATTTGCGATATGCCTAGTGACAAAGGTCCTGGGCCTGATTGCTTTTCTGTTCTTTTTTACAAGCAGTCTTGGGAGGTTTTGAAACCTGATTTAATTAAATTATTTAATGACTTTTATAGTGGTGATTTGTGATTAGGTAGTTTTAATTTTGCCAATGTCATTCTTGTTCACAAGAGAGAGGGTGCTAATTCTCTTAAGGATTTTAGGCATATTTCCTTAATCAATGTTTCTATCAAGATTATTTCTTAAGTCCTTGCGAATAGGCTTAGTAGTAAGATGAACGATCTTATTGATTGTTCCTAAACTGCTTTTATTAAAGGTAGAAACATTGTGGATGGAGTGGTAGCGGTGCAGGAGTACATAAATGTCTGTTGTAAGAATAATTTTTCCTGTGCCATTTTGAAGTTAGATTTTGAGAAGGCATTTGATTCTATAGATTGGGATTTTATTTGTGAATTATGTCTTGCTAGAGGTTTTAGCGTCAGATGGATCAACTGGATCATGCTAATGCTTAGGTCTGGTTGCTCCAATTTGTTGTTAATGGGGTCGTGGGCAAGAAGATTCAATCTAAGAGAGGTCTTAGACAAGGGGACCCCATATCGCCTTTTCTGTTTAATTTAGCGGTTGATGTATTCTCTAGAATTATTAAGAGAGCTGAGAGATTAGGTGTCTTAGGCAGTGTTGGCAAGGAGGAATTAAATAATGAATTATCTATTCTCCAATTTGCAGATTATACATTATTACTTTCTTCCCACTTGCCTAAGCATATTATTTCTCTTAAGTTTATTCTTTACTGTTTTGAGATGTTATCTGGCCTCAGAATCAATTTTGATAAGAGTTCTGTTACGGTCCTTAATGATTTTGACAATGTTGAGTCTTTGGTTGCTAGTACCTTGAATTGTTCTGTTATGAATTTTCCTTTTGATTACTTAAGCTTTAAGATTAGGCCTTCGAAGCTTAATAAGGATGATTGGTTAGTTATTATTGATAAGATCAATAATAGATTATCGAGTTGGAATAATAGATTTCTGTCTACAGCAGGTAGATTAGTTCTTGTTAATTCGCTGCTATCTGTTGTTCCTTCTTATTGGATGGCAGTTCATCGATTTCCTCAATGAGTTATTGAGAAAATTGATAGAATCAGACGTAATTATCTTTGGAGTGGAGTCCCTGTTTGTACAGGCTATAGATTTCTTGTTAACTGGGAGGTGTGTTGTAAACCCAAGAAAGATGGGAGTTTGGGGATCATTAACTTATATAATTTTAATTCTTCTTTGCTAGCCAAATGGTTATGGATATTTAGGAGTCCTGATGTGTTGGCTACTTGGAAGATTATTGCTTCCAAATTTTATTATTCTGGAGATGAGTTTATTGTTGGTTCTAGTGTTAGTTGGTTTAATAGGTTATCTCATTTTTGGAAGTCTATTTTGAATTGTTTTGATTTTTTTAATTTAGGTTGTAAGGTGACTATTCATTCAGGAAACCTTACTTTCTTTTGGCATGATGCTTGGATTTCTTGGGTTCCGCTTAAAATTGAATCTAGTGAGCATTTTAATATTAGTAGGTTTAAGAATGCTTTGATTATAGATATTTATAGAGGGGATTTAGATCCTCCGTGGGGGATTTTCCTTTGATAGTATTTTAAAAGGGGGTTTGTTAAGGCAATTAGCCTTACTTAAAGCTAAGTTAGCTTTGTTTCATTTGGATGAGGATAGAGATTTTATTAGTTGGGGCTTGGATAAGAGTTTAATTTACTTTGTTAATTCTATGTATAATTTTATTAATTTTTCTGGTGTCTCTTTGCGCCCTTTTAAGTTTCTTTGGAAATCTAATTCTCCTCCTAAAGCGAAGTTTCTTATGTGGTTGATTATTCATAAGAAACTTAATACGGTTGAGCTTTTAAAGAGGAAGAATATTATTTTTGATGTTAAGTGTTGTTTTTGTAGTATTGTGGATGAAGATGTTGACCATTTATTTTTCTCTTGTTTTCTTACCTTTTTTATTTTTAAAATGATTTTAATGTCTTTTGCTTTTGATTGCTTGAATTCTTTTAGTAGCTGTGTTGATTATTGGGTTTGTTGGAGAATTTTTTATAATTCTAGACAGAGATATGTTTTGGATTCTATGGTTGGAGAGAAATCTGAGATTTTTTCATTCTATTTCAGTTTCTGCTGATAATATAATCAGCAGATTTCTGCCTGGATTGGATGTTTAATTCGCACTATAAGTTTTTTGGTGAATCGCGTTTTGAGTTTTTTTTATTAAGGTTAGATTTAATTTGAGTTTATATATTAGAATTAGTAGTTATTTTAGGGGTAATAGATATCGTCTTTGTTGTTAATTTCTTTGTCTTAGTGTTGCTTGTTTATCTCTTTTTTATTTTCTTTATTTCTCTTTTGCACATATATGTATGGATATATACCTATTTATATATATATATTCTAAGATATATATATACACACATATACTCATATATATATATATATATGTGTGTGTGTGTGTGTGTGTGTGTGTGTGTGTGTTGGTTACTAATAGTTTTCCCAGTTTCTTTCAGCGTTCAGGGGGTTGATTTTGACGTGGAGCTCAGTGGATAGCTGTTAGGATTGGCCTTTGTATTTGCATGGACGGGACATCTTCTGCTTTGTCATAATATTGATGTAATGCACAATGAGAAAAATGTATTTGATAACGTCCTTAACACAATTTTGAATGTCAAAGGGAAGATTAAAGGTGATTTGAAATTAAGACGCGATATAGAAGAATTACGCAAACGTCCCGAGCTTCATATGAAACCAAATGACAGTAAAAAACCCAAAGCATGTTATGAATTAGATAATAATCAAGTTAAAGTTTTGTTAAAATGGGTTGAAGGGTTAAGATTTCCTGATGGGATTTCATCAAACCTTCGTAGATGTGTGAACACCAGAGGTGCTCTTGGAGCACTTCACCAAACGGTATGATTTGAAATTATGAGGCCACAACCACAAAATAAAGAGAAAAAAGTAAAGAACAAGAAATTTTTAGAGTGGTTCGGTCAATTTAAACCTATGTCCACTATGGAATCACTTCTCATTATCATATTTGAGTTTACAAAGTACATCGCTCTATGCATTTCACTCATTTTATGATAATTCTCTCTTTTTTCTCACTTTGATCTAGATCTCACTTGAGTATGTCGAAGTAATGGATTGATCTCTCGAAGTGTGGTGGAAATTGATGAATATCTTCAACACTTTAGCATTTGAGTCATTTTCCTTGATTCCATAACGACTTTGTGTTTGATTTAGGCTTTAGAGAAGATCGATGGAGATTAGAGAAGCTTGAATAGAACTTGAGCAATTTCTAACGGAGTTTATGGAAGATTAGATCCATTTGTTGTTGGAGGAAGATGGAGTGAGCTTGAGAAGCCATTGATGGAGCTTGGAGTGTTTGAGAGTGGTGGAGAAATGATTTGAGCAGCCTCTAGGGTGGAAAAATCGGTCCCTTGAATGGTTTCTCCAGTTGGGCCGACAGCGATACGGAACCGTCCGCGGCTCCGAAACGCGCTTTGTACCTGAAATTTCTGCACTCGGCTTCGCCGTTCGGAAGGCCAGGAGGATTTGCTAGGAACGCCCGCGGAAGCACCATAGTAACCTTAAGTCCAGTTTGGTCAGCCGCCCGCCCCACCCACCCACCCCACGGGGGGCAGCCGATCGTTTCTCCAGTTGGGCCGACAGCGATACGGAACCGTCCGAGCCTCCGAAACGTGCTTTGTACCGGAAATTTCTGCACTCGTCTTCGCCATTCGGAAGGCCAGGAGGATTTGCTAGGAACGCCTGCGGAAGCACCATAGTAACCTTAAGTCCAGTTTGGTCAGCCGCCCGCCCCACCCACCCACCCGTACCGGAAATTTCTGCGCTCGGCTTCGCCATTCGGAAGGCCAGGAGGATTTGCTAGGAACGCCCGCGGAAGCACCATAGTAACCTTAAGTCCAGTTTGGTCAGCGGGGTATTTATAGGTTGAGAAGCGGGGTATTTATAGGTGTAGTTTGGAGGTAGTGGCAGAGTTGTAATTACTATGTGCAGGGTTTGGGTCGTTCGTAGAAGTATTTACGAAAATACCACTGGGCCGCTGGAGCCAGCTGTACGACCGACCCAAAAAGGTGACCGACCAGAAGTGGGTGCGACCATGGCTGCTCGATCAGGGTTTCATGCGCGACACAGAATATGTGAGCAACCCTTAGTATTACAAATTTGCCACTATTGTCCTTTTATGTGATATTAATGTTGGACCTACCCACTTCGCTACTATACTTGTATGGTACTGTCGTGTGTCATTGGCTTGTTCATTCCTTCTTTACTCGCTCCATAATTCACACTAGCAAATCCCATATTATTATATATATGAACGAGCCATTCTTGTATGCACATGGAACTGCATGTTTTCATTAATTCGTGCTCGATCCCTCCTTACGGCGTCTGCTCAACCCCAGGAGATATATACATGACCGACCATCCAGTTGTGACGCACGCTGCTTAACCCATATGGCATGCTGCTCGGCCATGGCATGCTGCTTGATTTCTGGACTGCTCGACCGACCGGAATGGAAACTGCTGGATCCATTATGCAGGTGATGCTCGACTGGTTATTATGCTCGACCAGTATGGGTTCTCGGCCAGTTGTGGTGCTTGACCGACCACTGAAAACCTACTCGATCGACCAGAGGTGATGGAGGCGAAGCTCTGCTCGACCCTTTGTCTGCTGTAGAAAAATCTAGTTGAGTGCACTTATACTGTTCGACAGAATGCTTGAATGGGTTTTGACACTTTACTGGTCCATATATGTTCATGTTAGGATTCATCATTCATGAAAAATGCAGCAGTTCTGCTTATTACGGGGTTAACATTTGCCCTTCGAAGCTCGTGTTTTTTGTTTAAAAATATGAGCTTCAACACTTAATAGTTGTGATGCCATTCGTTTTTGAATATCTGCTTGGTCACCGAGCTTCTTTTGGATCAATGCCCATCCTTTGAAGGCAATTCATAATGATTTGTCTTTGTAAGCTCGAGCATGTTCTTTTTAGTGTTATGCCCTATTTTGTAGTAATAGAAAGACATTGCATGTTTTTGGGCGAACATTTTGCTATCGACTGCCCATATCGATAACAGATTAGTTGATCATGGAAAATTTAACTATGGTGCATTTTATGATTTTAACTGAACGATGTATCTACAAAAAATTGTTTTGTCTGATCAATTTGTCGAATATTACTTGTGTAGATACAACATTTTGAATTCATAGCGACGTTTGAAACCGATTAACCGGCGCATACCGACTGTAGATTCCAAGTATCGTTTGTTAATGACTTATACAATCTTGTACGACGGTTCATATTTTATGAAATGTGTACCCGTTCAAATTGGAACCTTGATTTGTGTTTCTAAGGCTAGAGCGACTGCAGCTTTTGGATTGTAAACGATCAGTCTTTCGTTATTCCTTGTTCTCTGGAAATTTGGCGAGAAGATGCCATTCTGTGCTAACTCAAAATGTTTTTAATCAATCACGCACTTATTTTGGCATTTCTAAATTTGTTGTAATTTGTCAAGGGAAGAAGAATTCGGTGATTATTTATTTTTAAGTTGGCCACAGTAGCTTAATTGCATTCCGAATTTTGGATCTGCATTCCGTGCCTCCACTTGGGGAGGTCTTTGAATTTAATCCCCTCGCTAGAGGAGGACTAATATTTTGTGCCCCCGTTAGGGGAGGTCTTTGGATTTAATGCCCTCCGATCGAGGAGGTTTTTGGATTTAATGCCCCTGCTTGAATAGGTCATTATATTTTGTTCCCCCGCAAGGGGAGGACTTTGGATTTAGCGCCCCCGCTCGGGGAGGTCTTTTTATTTTTTCCCCCGCTAGGGGAGGACTTTGGATTTAGTGCCCCCGCCCGGGGAGGTCTTTATATTCTGTTCCCCCGCTAGGGGAAGACTTTGAATTTAGTTCCCCCGCTCGGGGAGGTCTTCGGATTTAATGCCCCCGCTCGGGGAGCTCTTTATATTTTGTGCCCCCGCTAGGGGAGGAATTTTGATTTAGTGCCCCCGCTAGGCGAGGTCTTTATATTTTGTGCCCCCACTGTGGAAGGACTAGGGATTTAGTGCCCCCACTCGTGGAGGTCGTTATATTTTGTGCCCCCGTTGGGGGAGTACTTTGGATTTAGTGCCCTCTCTTGGGTAGGTCTTTATATTTTGTGTCCCCGCTAGGGGAGGGCTTTGGATTTAGTTCCCCCCACTCGGGGAGGTCTTTATGCTTCACTCGGAAAACATTTGCTTTATTTGGGGTTTTTCTTGTTGCATCGTTTCGCCAGGCAGATGCTAGTTCCTATTTAAGACGCTTGACTTGGCAGGCTATCTTAATTAAGAAACTGGGGCCTTGAGCGTCTCACTTGGGAAAGTGCCCTTTCGACCAAAGTTACAACCCTCTCATTTGTTTGTCGTGGAGCTTGCTCGCTATTTGAATCTTGGCGACTTTTCCCGTTCACTTTTCAAGGCAGTGCTTTTCTATTTTTGCATTTGTGCATGTTGGTTTTTGCAGTATTTGACGCCTGGACTAGTGTTGTTGGGGTCGCTATGTTTTGTCAGATTTTACAGGAACAAGTGCTCGATAGATGGCCTGCAATATGAAATCATCTTTTAAGCAAGTTTTGATTTGACATACAATTTTGCAAGAAAGGAATTTATTTAGGTAGATATGCTCTTAATCACAGAGCTAATTGTTCAGTATAATGTTTGTAAAATATTACAAACTGTTTAACGAGAATTTTGAATACAACACGAAGTAAAGCATGAAAATAAAGTTGTGGCAATAATGATCGCTTATTCTGAGTTGTTTAGATTGAAGTGCCAATCAATAGTAATCAGTTAATGACCGACCTTGCATTAACTCGTACTGGAGTTTCATTACTTTGACCGGTTTGATTTGTGGATGCACTTTGCCCTTGAAGCGCTAGAGCAGAATTTGAGGCTTGTGGATCCTTGATATACTGCAGTAGCTTGTTTTTCTTGATCAGCTCTTGATGAGGTTCTTCAAGTGTCGGCATTCATTAGTGTCATGCCCAGGTTGGCTGTGAAAACGGCAGAATTTTCCATAATTTGCAGCTCTCTTGAAGTTATTCAACGATGGTGGTTCTGGACAGGGTTGTGTATCTTTGGTGGCGAGGTACATGTTCTCCCGAGTATTATTCAGAGGGGTGAACTCAGTGGGTGTAAAGAAGCGAGTTTTCTTGCCATCTCGATTATCTTCCCCATCATTTCCTCTCTTTTGACCTCTGGGATTCTTCTGATTGTATTGAGTAGCAGCATTTTTGGGAGCTTCAAGGAACTGGTTAGCATCAATAATCTGAAGAGTCACAACATTATTGTCCACTCTCATATACTCCTCTGCTTTTTAATAGATTTTTTCAAGCGTTTTTTGTTCTTTCATTTTAATCCACCTACCAAATTCGCTCTTCTCATCTATGGCGCCGATTAGAGACATTAAGATCATGCGGGGCTCGGGATTCCCCACTTCGGACAAAGCAACGTTGAACCTCTTAAGGAAAGCTTTAACAGACTCTCCTAGATTTTGCTTCATTGATTTCAGAGAAATAACATCCTTAGCCTTAGTAGCTTGCAACTTGAACTGCTCCTTGAATTTCAGAGTCAAATCATCGAATCGGTCGACGAATTTGGGCGGCAGCCTTGTGAGCCATAATAATGCGATGCCTTCTAGATAGAGAGGGAATCATAGGCACTTGATCTCATTTGTTGCTTTAGCTGCATTCATATGCCACTCATATTTGTATAGGAAGTGATTCGGATCAGAAGTCCCGTTGTATGGAGGCAGAGTGGGATGAGTGAACTTTTTAGGGAACTCAGCTCTATGGATCCTCTTTGTGAATGGATTTTTGCTGGGGGATAAGTCCCATTCTCTTTCACTGTCATTATGAGTCATGCTATCTTTCATGATTTACTTTACCGTATCTGCGATATATTCCTTCGAGTTGTGGCGTTCCGTAGGCAGACTTTGATCTCTTTGCCGCATGCACGTCTTGGCGAGTGATTGCGATTAGAGGATCTAGATCTTTTACCTCCACTATGGGGGGGGGGGGGGGTAAACCCTTGGCGGTACTAGCATCTCTTTGGGTATTTCGATCGGAATAGTAGCTTTTGGCTTTGAATCTTGAATTTCAACTTCGTTCCTATCGCTTTCCCATCCATTGAGGCCTTCCATATTATCGTTACTATTATGATCAGAAGCTGCCGAATTTGTGTTCTCTTCAAGGTTGACATGAACCTTCTGGGGAGGAGTAGGATTTTCTTGAGCATTTAGAAGAGCGTTCATTTTCTCCATCAAAGCATCATTAGCATCCATCAAAGCTTTATTTGAAGCCTCCATTCGTTGGTTCAAATTGGCGAAAACGGCTTCCAGCTCAGCTCTGGTTACTATGGCCCCACCTATTGAGTTTTATCCAACTTGAAAGCGGTTGGTAAGTGGTGTAACTTCGTCGTTAGCAACTTTGTTGTTTTCCCCAACGGTTCTACTTGCAGTTTGCTTAGACTTAGCCATTATCTCGGACATAGATTTGAATTTCGGAGAGAATTTGTCACTTGGCCCGAATCTTAGATTTAGAGAATCTAAAGTAGAAGTAGGCTTAGAACTTCAACGCAAGGCTCTTAAGCTTGAGAGTAGTATGAACATGGTCATGGGTTCGATCCCACGGTGGGCGCTAAATTTTGTAACCAAAAAATGGCCATAACACCAAAGGTGCTCTTGGAGCACTTCACCAAACGGTATGATTTGAAATTATGAGGCCATAACCACAAAATAAAGAGCAAAAAGTAAGGAACAAGGAATTTTTAGAGTGGTTCGGTCAATTTAGACCTATGTCCACTATGGAATCACTTCTCATTATCATATTTGAGTTTACAAAGTACATCGCTCTATGCATTTCACTCAATTTATGATAATTCTCTCTTTTTTCTCTCATTGATCTAGATCTCACTTGAGTATGCCAAAGGAATGGTTTGATCTCTCTAAATGTGGTGGAAATTGATGAATATCTTCAACACTTGAGCATTTGAATCATTTTCCTTGATTCCATAACGGCTTTGTTAGATTTAGGCTTTAGAGAAGATCGATGGAGATTAGAGAAGCTTGAATTGAACTTGAGAAATTTCTAATGGAGTTTATGGAAGATTAGACCCATTTGTTTTTGGAGGAAGATGGAGTGAGCTTGAGAAGCCATTGATGGAGCTTGGAGTGTTTGAGAGTGGTGGAGAAATGATTTGAATAGCTCTTAGGGTGGAAAAATCGGTCCCATGAATGGTTGAGAAGTGGGGTATTTATAGGTGTAGTTTGGAGATAGTGGCAGAGTTGTAATTACGATGTGCAGGGTTTGGGTCATTCATAGAAGTATTTACGAAAATACCACTGGACAGCTGGAGCTAGCTGTACGACCGACCCAAAAAGGTGACCAACCAGAAGTGGGTGCAACCAGGGCTGCTCGTTCAGGTTTTCATGCATGGCCCAGAATATGTGAGCAACCCTTAGTTTTACAACTTTGCCACTTTGTCCTTTTATGTGATATTAATGTCGGATCTACCCACTTCGCTATTGTACTAGTATGGTACTGCCGCGTGTCATTGGCTTGGTCATTTCTTCTTTACTTGCTCCATAATTCACCCCGGCAAATCCCATATTATTATATATATGAACGAGCCATTCTTGTATGCACATGGAACTGCATGTTTTCATTAATTCGTGCTCCATCCCTCCTCAAGACGTCTGCTCGATCCCTGGAGATATATGCACGACCGACCATCCAGTTGTGACGCACGTTGCTTGACCCACGTGGCATGCTGCTCGATTTCTGGACTGCTCTACTGATCGGAATGGAAACTGCTGGATCCATTATGCAGGTCATGCTCGACAAGCAGTGATGCTCGACTAGTTGTGGTGCTCGACCGACCACCGAAAACCTGCTCGACCGACCAGAGGTGATGAAGGTGAAGCTCTACTCATCCCTTGTCCTGTTGTAGAAAATTTTGGTTGAGCGCACTTGTACTGTTCGATAGAATGCTTGAATGGGTTTTCACACTTTATTGGTTCATATATGTTCATGCTAAGATTCATCATTCATGAAAAATGCAGCAGTTCTGCTTATGACGGGGATAACAAGTAAATTGAGCGGAATGAAAACCCCCGACTATCACATTATGATGGAGCATTTATT
This sequence comes from Allium sativum, assembly GCA_030737875.1. Lineage (NCBI taxonomy): Eukaryota > Viridiplantae > Streptophyta > Magnoliopsida > Asparagales > Amaryllidaceae > Allium > Allium sativum. The sequence continues at coordinate 407,378,093 of CM060926.1, forward strand.
TCCTGTTATGTTCAAAGAAGTATTGCCATTAAAAGTTTGGAAGGTAGCAACGGAGCTTAGTATGTTTTATAATGAGCCTTGTTCGTCTACTTTAAAAGTGCAACTTTACGTAAATTTGAAGTAGATATTCCTATATTGCTCTGCAAATTATAAAAAATATTTTAGGCAGGTTTTTATAATGTAATGGAGCATTAACCTGTTCGTCTCCCAACTGAAGCATGACTTCGAGGTCTCGTCCAATATGGATGGATGTACCCATTTGAGAGGTATAAGTAAACAAGTTACCTGTTAATTTAATTGCACTTAAAATATGAAATAATGTAAATTAATTTTGCATAGATATATGAATCATCTGGAAAAAAAGTGAGACAAAAAGCACGAGTTCAAGGTTCGATATGTAAATCTTATATCGAAGAGTAATCTTCGTTCTTTTTATCTCATTATTTCAGTGATTATGTGAATATATCATTTGAAAGTGTTCCTTGAAATGACGTAGGAGATGAATAAGAATCGTCTCAAACAGTGTTGCCTATTTTTAGACAACATGGTCGACCTTTTGGGAAATGTGTAGACGTATGGCTAGACGATAAAGATCTTCATGTAGCATACACTTATATTCTTCTTAATTGTGCTGAAGTTGCACCATTTGTTAGGTAATCTGATATATCAATTAGTGCTTTATTCATTTCCACATGTTTACATGTGTATAATGTAATGTAACATTTTACTTATATTTACAACGTTTATGAACGTGAACATCCAAACGGAGATTTCAGTAAAAAAATCTGCTTGGTTTACGAATTACGTTTACGAACTAGAAATTGTGTTGTTGATGAAGGGTTGAAACGTCTTGCAATGGGACCAAAAAGAGTGGTCAAGATATATCCAATATACTTTATAAATGGATATAAATTTAACACCAAATAATACGACGCTGAGAAATTAACGAACAATAAAGGTGTATTCGTTAAAGGCAGTGATGATCCAAAAAATTCACATAAATGAGTTTTATGGCGTTTTAACATAATTTTGCAACTGACATATTTCTCACGGCCCACGGAGGTGGTGTTTCTATTTAAATGCAATTGGTTTAGCAGTGTTCCAGGTTCTGGGATTAATGAGCGTAAAGATTATAATCTAATTGAAATGAAGCATATCTCGCATTATTACAAGTATGATCCTTTTATACTAGCCAAACAAGCATTTCAAGTTTATTATGCTCCTTACCCGTCTCTAATAAGAGATAAATTAGATTGGTCGGAAATTTTTAAAACAAAGGCCAGATTTACGTTCGACGGGAAGAATATTCCAGACGAAGGAGCCTATCAGGCAGATCTCGAGCAGAACAATAGAAAAATAATTGAGGATGGTCATGCAGATTTTGGACGTCTGGTCAATGAGACAAATGTTTTGGTAGAAGCGTTCAAGAGTGAGGAGGAAAATATCATAGAATTTGAGATTGATCTGAATCAGAAGATGATGATGACTGATGTAGATGATGAGTAGTATCTTTCTACTTGTAATGTAATTATGGAGAATACAACGTATATTTTGCAATGCATGTAACTCTGTTAAATTTTTGAATATTATGATCATTATTTACATCTTTTATGTCATACGCAGTTTTTCCTATTTATTTATCTTAAAACTCAATGTAATATTTTACTCCTTGGAATATAAGACCCAATCAAATACAGGTATAAACAATTTCATTTTTTTATGTCATTTATTTAGCTGCTTATATCCATTATGCAAGTTAACTGTAAAATAAATTTGAATATGATGTTATTGTTTTCTTTTAAAATGATTTGTATGTGGTAGGTATGTCATCGAGAGGGAATTCTTCAAGCGAAGGTTCTGTATTGCAACCCTCATAGCGTCCAGTCGTCTCCTTGGTGCCTACGAGTACAGGGTAAAAAATAAACTTTATTTAGCATATTAATTTTTTTTACTATACACTTATGTATATCATATTTAACACATGGTTTTTGATCTTCAACCTTCAAAGGTTATTTCAGACGCATCGAGAGCAACATACAGGGCTCGTATGTCGGCATGTTGGTTGAAGTAGGATCTGAACCCACCTCACGTACAGGAGGTCATTTGGAAGGATGTCCTTGTAAATATTTTCTTATATATATTTTTCCATTTTAATTTCTTTTAATCGCTGATAGACAGTACATATTTTACTGCTACAGTTTGTTTAACATGAAACACAGGCCGAGGTGATATACAGACACATGACTTACAACTGGCTCGGACGTATTGGATGCAGAAAATGAGAAAAAAAATATAAGGATCGCATGTCAAAAATAAAGAAAAACACGAAAAAACCAAGTTGGATGGGAGCATCCGTATGGGATGGATTTCTTAGGTATTGGGAAAGTGACGAGGCGAAGGTAAATGTAATAATTTTTTTTTAAATATCAAATATATTTACTCAATAAGTAATGTATTAAATTTTGAATGTACAGACAGAGTTAGAAAGAAACTCTGCAAATCGGAATAAAAATCCAGTCATGCATCGAGGAGGATCGAAGTCATTTCAATAGTATCGGCAAGAGTTAGTATATTTTATAAATGCAACTTATAAAAAATTAATATGATATATAAATTTGAATGTATAATAATTGTGCGTAATGATCAAATTCAGGAGGCAGAGGGAATGGGTCTAGTTTCATATATAGACGTATTCGCTCGTACGCATGCCATCGAGCATGTCGATGTAGATGGGAACATCACACATTCATGGCATGATGACAAATCTAGGAAGAGTCATGTAACATTTCATTTTATGTAGAAGTATTTGTAGTAATTGTTAAATTATAATAAAATAAGATATCATGACATTAATTTTATTTACATTCTTATTTGGTCATGTAGGAGAAGTTTATGGAGCAGCGCCAGAAGCGACTAGCTGAGACTGGACATGAGCAACTTACGACTGACGAGGAAGACATTATATTCCAGTCAGTGATGGATCAAATGATGCGGAACAGACGTTATGGCTTCGGAAATCAAGATGTAAACAATTTTTTCCATTAATTTAATTTGTAGTTTTGAAATAAAATAATTTTAACGAGTTATAGGTTATTAATATAGCTGCACATGATTAAAATATTTTTAAATAATTGTTACAGGCTAGCAGTCAGCAGGGACGGGGTCGGTAGGCTAGAGCTGCTATAGACGTTGCAGAGATTGAGAAGTTGAGAGCGAGGATGACGGAGCTTGAGGACCAGAATTACTGCCATGCCATTGAGATGACTCAGCTTCTAGATCAGCGATTGGCCGAGTTCGGACAACAGTACCGCCGCTTCCCCTCTTCAGCTGGTTTTGTACAAGATGATCAGTGATGGATTGTTAGGTATGTTTTTTTAGGGAATGTACATATGACTGTGGGTTGCTTTGACTATGGGGTGATATGACTATGGTTTGATATTTTTTATGTGTTATGACGGTAGACTTGTTGTGGTAGTGTTGATGTGGTAGACTTGATGTATTGTATATTATTGTGATGGTAGACTTGATGTATTCTATATGTATTTATGTTGTTTTTGATGATTTTTTGCTTGATATTTTGTGTTTTTGATGATTTTTTTTGTGCTGGGAACATAAATTGTTGGTTTGAGATGATGTTGTGCTGGAAGACTAAATAACATCTAGGATACAAAAAAATGTGCAGGTTTTCGAATGGCTACCGACGGCTTAAAGGTACATGAATCCATAACGGTTTCCAACGGCTTTCAACAGTGTATTGGCATAGAGTATGTAACGGTTTCCGATGGCTATCAACGGCCGTTGGAAACCGTCGGAACCCGATACCAATCGTTTTAGGCCGTCGTAAATACCAACGGCAGACTGTGTCGATAGCCATCAAAAACTCTATTCCTCGATGCCCTTAAAAGCTATGACTACCGGATTCCAACGGCCGCCGATGGTTTTTAACCGTCGGAAATAGCTTGTTTTCTTGTAATGTAAGTAGAAATAAAATACTTAGTTTCAAAGGTAACATACATGTAAAAAAATGACGAGAACTTTAAAACATATATGAATATATGATATAGTCAAATAACATGCATAATATCTGTATTTAACCAACAATTAGATTAGGCTAATTACCAACTTAATTATCTTCTCCCTAAATAATCCCTGTAACATGCGTATCTGTATACCCACCATTGTCATGCACTAATTTATGATGAAATGTTGCTACACCCCATGAAATCGAATATCGTTTTTACCAACGTGTTACTTTTTCGCAAAGCTCGAACTATAGCAGTAGAATCCCTAAACCTCAAGGCTTTATCAAAATGCAACTTAAAGGACATAACCGTTAAAAATGTGATAACCTATGCCATCTATTGTAGCAACTCACATATTTCACAATAATATTTTTAAATATTTTGTTTAAATATAACATCGTTAATCTATTAATTGAGTATAGGTACAAAAAGTCACTTTTTGCATATGTATGAATTTGGACTCGAGACCACTTCCATTAAGTTCAAAACGCCGTTTGTGATTTTTAAAACTGTAAACATCGATATATTTTGAGTTAGGGAAATTTGGCAGTTTGGGTGGGACTTGGGTTAGGCAACCTAGCCCACCTTATAACCTCACAACCTCTTTCTCCTCTTCATTCATTTTTACTTCAACAAAAATAGAAAATGTAACACCCCGCGAATTCTATAACTGTGAAATTAACAAATTAAAGTATAATTAATTTCAAATCAAAGAACTAAGGGAAACGGGATACGCCATTGCGTTCGTCTCGGAAAAATACGCGAAATAGAGTCCGAGTTTTCGAAAAACGGAGTCCGTATGAAGAAGATATGGCCTTCGGAAGTTTCTGAATTAAGTTTAAAATTCAAACAGAATAAAATAACTCAGAAAAATCAAGTTTGAATTCCAAAATGGGGCCCAATGGGCCAGGGCGGAAAAACACCCGCCTGATGCACCCAGGTCGACTGGGCTGTCGACCTGGCCTAGCCAGGTCGACAGGGCTGTCGACAGGGCTGTCGACAGGCATGTCGACCTGGTCCAGAGTCAGGTCGAGCCCAGTCCAACCTGGCTGGCCTATTCTATGTTGGTCGATTTTCTGTGGTCTGCTTTGTCATTAGGGCTAGGTGGCAGGCTCTAATTGGTCTCTCCTTAGGATGAATGGCTACGATCAATCCAAGCAACATCAATGGTCCTAATCAGTTCATAACCTCTATAAAAACAACCCTAGACTAACCCTAATCTATTCATTCAAAAATAAGAACAAAGCCGCCATGTTGCTGAGGAACGACTAGGGGTAGCCACCAATTGGAGAGAGGATTAGGAGGCAAATTCTAAGGCATAAAGCAACTCAATCAAATCAAATCAACAAGGAATCGTATCTCCAAAACCCTAAATTTGAGAATTCGCCACACCATTGTAAGTAGAGTATTACTTTGGTATGAACAAATAACTGTGTTGGTTTGTATACTTGGTTGTGGTAATAAATAATTCATAATTTCTGCGTTACTATGATTCTTATCGATTTGGGAATTATGTTATTCATTATAAAGAACTACATGCGGTAGTTCTATGCAAGTATACGTTTGGAATATTCGCAAATTATGTAATCCATGTTGAAGCTACATGTATGTAGTTGATTAATTGAAATTCATGCAAGTTTGGGGTTTTGCTACTATGCCATCATGATGTATATTTTTGTGCATAAATCATTTTGTAAGTAATTGGAACAAGTTTGGTTGTTATAGTTCATATGAAACTATGTTGAAATTTTGGCACCATGATCTATGTATTAAGTCATGCTTTTGTACTAGAAAACCTATTTGCAAACTTATGAATATGACTAGGCTATGATTGATATTTTGCATAATTAAGTCTATATTGTTTACAAGAATCATATGATGACATATGTGGTACATAGCTAGGTTAGATTCAAAATCCCTTTTTGCAAGTTTACATGACTAAAGTAAGAATCATGATTTCATGTTAGAAATATTTATGCCATGGTTATGTGAACAAATTTAACTATACTTATGCCATGCTTATGTTTGACATTATGCCATGCTTATGTTTGACATTATGCCATGCTTATGTTAGAAATATTTATGCCATGCTTATGTTTGACTTTATGCCTAAATAAAAATATAGGTTCATGTTGTAGTTATGACCATGTGTCAATAACGATACCCAATTTAGATTCTTATCTCAACTACAAGTTCACATGCTTTGATTCATGTCACCTATGCTTTATGACCAAAGTATATGTCACTACTATGCAAGTACACCAGTTTCTATTTTGTATTTTCAACGTCATATTGCAAGTTCATGCGCTCACATTCCCCTCTTTGTGTATGTAATCACGCTTTAAGCCTCCCCTTTTCGCATGGCTAAGTTGGGCTTTAAAAGGCTAAGCCCGACATATATATAATAAACGGACATGTTAAACGGGGGAAAATAACGTTGGGTTAAAAATTACTAATGAATGAAAATATAAAATAGAAGGGCCCAAATTCAAGTATGGGTTGGGCCCATGATTGGTGTAACCTTTACACCATTAACTTAATAATTGGCCGCAAATATTTACATATAAGAAAATAAAGAAGAAAGACAAAATATGTAAATGTAGAACATACGATGTGTTTAACCCGAGGTTGGATTGAGTTGTGATGTAAACCTGCCCGGAACCGCCCGGCTGTCCAGTAGTCACAACAATACCTATCCAATGTGGGAGGTTAAACATGGAGCCCAATAAAGACCCGAGGTTAGACTGAGTTGTGGCGTAAGACTGCCCGGAACCAACCGGCAACAGGCAGCCACAACAATACCTGTCTAATGTGAGAGGTCAGGGCATTAATAAGACAATTAAGGCTGAGTCAGGATTGTTAGGATTAAGTGAACTAAAGACTTAATCAAAATGGAACATGCTAAACTAAACGGACTGGTGGGGGTTAGGTTAGGAAACACTTAACCAACTTAGCATGTTGGCTAGAGATAGAAAACCTAGTAACGGGGGACCCTTTTCAGCAGTAACCCTAGAAGGTGTATCAGGATACCCTGAAACTAGGCAGGGTGGGGCACGATTACTGGGCTGATTGTAAGAGGTCAAATCGACGGCGGTGGTGTAGCAGTGTAGGTTCTAACGGGGTGCGGGCGTGCACACACTCCGGCGCAGAAAAATAAAGCACTGGGCACCAGTAGCATACCTGTGCATTCTAAGGTTGTGTCGGGCCGCCACCATGGGACTTGATACACCCCATGGTGGGACCAGCATAGGTAACTACAACATCAGGGGGCCGTAAGACACATGTAACTATGCGAGTAGGAGCCGATCATCATAGAATGGATCACTTCACCCTGATTTTGGGGTGCCGATTGGAAACTAGTTTATATGGGTTCAGAGATTGACATGGGGTACGATAGTATATTCGACCCTAGACAACTTAACCAAGTTATAGTGCTTTTCCACTTCTTGTTTATACTTATCATACCCAGTTCTTTATTCATAGACAAAATAGTACTAGACTTACTCAGGCTTTATGTCTGACTCTACTTTTCTTTCGTCTTCTTTTCTTCCGTTCCCCCCCCCCCCCAGGTCCACAGGGAGGGAACACAGCAGCTTGACCAGCCTTATCATCCATCTTGAAGAAGAGAAATGTATTGCTTGGTCCTTTTCGTTTTGAACTATGGCTTTGGAAAATCCACTATGGGGCTTTTGCAGTTTATCTATGTTTTATTTATGCTTCTTTAAAAGATGTAATCAAGACAGATTATGAAAGTGTTATGTTATGTTTTTGGGAAAAGATGTAAGACAATTATGGTGATATTGTTGTAGCACGTATTTGCTTCTATGAAATAAAAATTTGTTGTTTTTCCGCTGTTTACAAATATGTGTTCTTATATCTGTCTTGTATATCTGTGACTTATACTTATAAACCTCCACCAAAATTAGGGCATTCCCTTTGAGAGTGACCCTAACGGAGGTGGGGTGTTTCACTTGGTATCAGAGCATAGGTTTACCAGATAAGATAAAAAGTTTTGAAAAATTTATTTTCAAAAAGGAAATTTAAAGAAGCATTTTTAAAAGAAAAATATTATTTTATTTTAAAAAGGCAAAGTCCACTCCCCAAAGCCATAGGTACTATCTCTTATCCTTCGTTTTGAATCTATCCTTTTTGTTTCAGCATGTCTGAAGATCTTAACTTGCCAGAAGGGGTGCCAATACCTGGTTGGTTTAGACGGTTCTTAGAAGCAAGAGCCACTCAGCCAGGTCCTACCATTCCTCCTCCCCCAGCTGCAGGAAATCATCCAGCTGCAGCGGCACCTTTTCCTCCACCTCCTCCTCGGGGAAACACTTTTGCTAAGATATGTTAAGATTTTAAAGCTATGGGAGGAAGGGATTTCCATGGAACTGAGTCCTTCGTGGCAGCTAGGAATTGGCTGAAAGAAACGGAGGACCTATTCATCATCTTTGAGGTAGAAGATAGACAAAAAGTACAATTGGCAGTGTGGCTATTGAAGGGCGAGGCTTCCTACTGGTGGGAAGTCACTAATGCTGAAAGACCAGTGGAGACATGGGAGGACTTTAGGGCAAGGTTTGAGACTAAATTTCTCTCAGATGCGGAAAGAAGTTTGCAGTTGGAAAAATTCTTATTTCTTAAACAAGGGTACAAGACAGTCAGAGAGTATGTGAATCAGTTCGATGAGCTGGCTAGGTTTGGGCTTGACCTAGTCAACACCCCGCACAAGAAGGCTCTCCGTTTCGTCAAGGGGTTGAATGAGCCATTACACAGTTTGGCCATGACCCATATACCCATGGGAGCCACGTATGAAAGATTGGTGCAAATGGCATTGCTGAATGAAGAGGATAAGGGCAAGAAGGAGACAAAGGCAGAAAGCTCTCAAGGGAAGAAAGAGGGTCTGCAGCCTAAGAAGACAGACTTTAAGAAGGGTGGGAAAGGCAACAAAGAGAAGAGGAAGTGTAATTTCTGTGGCAAAGTGGGGCACTTAGTAAAGGACTGCCGGAAAAAGAAGGCCAAGGAGAATGGTGGGTGCTTTTCTTGCGGTGAGACGGGCCACAGGGCTAAGGACTGCCCAAAGAAACGAGGACAGGGGCAGAGGGCTGGATCCACCCCAGGGGCACAGGTTCATGTGCTGGAAGCGCCACCTCTGCAACAGCGAGGTATAAATACTTCTGTAGAAAGTGTAGTTTATCTTTATGATCACCCCGTTCGCACTTTATTTGATTCTGGCGCATCACACTCCTTTATCTCGTCTGCTTTAGTAGAATCTCTGCACCTAAAAACTAGTATGGTAGAGGACCCCTTAATTGTTTCAAACCCAATTGGGGGCCCAGCTCATTTGTCTATGATCTGTTTGGGATTGAAAATTTCCATTCTAAGCGTAGAATTTCAATGTAGTGCCTTTGTTTTGGGCTTTTCGGGTTATGGTTTGATTTTGGGTATGGATTGGCTATCCAGTAATGGGTTCATCCTTGATTGTGAGAAAAGGGTTGTTAGGCTCCTAACCCAGCTCGGTAATACTTTGGAAATTTCTTGTAATCCCTCATCCGCGGTTATGCTTAGTTATCTTGAATCGCTTGATGCCTCTGTTAAAAATTTGCAATCAGTTAGAGTGGTCCGGGAATATCCGGATGTCTTCGAAGAGGTGAAGGGCTTGCCTCCGAAGCGGGAAATAGACTTCCGCATATATCTTGTAGATAATGCAAAGCCCGTTGCGTTGCCCATTAGACACATGGCTCCACGAGAAAGGAAAGAGCTCAGTAAACAGATTAAAGAGCTTCTAGAAAAGGGGTTCATTAGGAGGAGCATTTCAGAATGGGGCGCTCCAGTGGTGTTCGCTACAAAGGCGGATGGTTCACTCCGTCTATGTGTTGACTATAGGGAGCTCAACAAGATAACGAAAAAGAATAGGCACCCTCTATCTAGAATTGACGATTTATTTGACCAGCTTGTAGGAGCGTCTGTTTTCTCCCAACTCGATTTAGCAACCGGTTTTCATCAGCTAAGGGTGGCTGAAGATAGCATCGATAAAACGGCGTTCAGAACCCCAGACGGCTTCTTTGAATGGCTTGTCATGCCTTTCGGCTTGACAAATGCACCTGCTTACTTCGTGGACCTGATGAGTAGGGTATTTAGAGATTTCCTCAACAAATTCGTAGTGGTCTTGGTAGATGATATCCTTATCTTCTCAAAGAGTGAAGAGGAACATGCTCAGCACTTAAGGGCAATCATGGAAACTTTGCGAGTCCATCAACTAAAAGCCAAATTCTCCAAATGCCACTTTTGGAGAGAAGAGGTGAGGTTCCTTGGGCACATAGTATCCAAACAAGGGTTAGCAGTGGACCCTGCTAAGGTAGTGGCGGTACAGGACTGGAAGACACCAAGGAATGCAACTGAGGTCCGAAGCTTTCTAGGACTAGCAGGTTTCTATCGAAAATTCATAAGGGATTTTGCGAAAATCTCAGCTCCGCTCACAAAGTTGACCAAGAAGAATCTAGTGTTCAATTGGGATTTGGATTGCGAGTTTGCTTTCCAACGACTGAAAAGGGCTCTCACTACAGCCCCAGTTTTGACGCTGCCAGATGGGAGCAAGATGTTCACTGTTTATACGGATGCATGTGGGACAGGGCTAGGTGCCGTCTTAATGCAAGAGGGAAGGGTAGTAGCTTATGGCGGGAGGCAGTTGAAGGTGCACGAAAAGAACTACCCAACCCACGATCTTGAGTTAGCCGCCATCGTCTTTGCACTCAAGTCTTGGCGACACTATCTCCTAGGTGAGAAGTTCGAACTTTACACTGACCATAAATCGTTAAAATATCTTTTCTCGTAGAAAGATCTTAACTTGAGGCAACAAAGATGGATGGAGTTTCTTGCCTCGTACGATTTCGAAATCTCCTACACTCCGGGCAAAGGCAACGTAGTAGCAGACGCGTTGAGCCGAAAGAAATTGACCCTAAGCCCGTTGTTTGTTGAAAGACAAAGCCTAGAGTTTATAGCCAGCTTCGACTTTAGGCCCTCCTCCGATTTCGTACCAGGCTTGCTAGCATCACTCGAAGTGCGCCCAACTTTAGTGGATTCAGTAGGGATAGCACAACGCGAAGACCCTCAGCTTGTGGAAACGATTGATAGGCTAATTAGGGGTGAGACCTCAAGTCACCTCAACAGATACTCCATCGACAATAAGGGTTTGCTAAGGCGAGACGGAAGACTATGCGTCCCACAGACAAAAGATTTAGTAAAGAAGGTTCTCGAGGAAGCACATCACTCCAAGATGACGATACACCCAGGAGGAGATAAAATGTACAAAGACATAAAAAGGACTTTCTTCTGGAACGGCATGAAAAAGGACGTGGCAGAATTCGTTTCTAAGTGTATGGTGTGCCAACAGGTTAAAGCGGAACAGAAAAAGCCTGGCGGACTACTACATCCTCTGGAGGTCCCGCAGTGGAAGTGGGATAGCATCTCAATGGACTTTATTGATGGGCTGCCTAGGTCTAGGAGAGGCAACACTAGCATTTGGGTAATAGTGGATAGGCTTACTAAAAGCGCCCACTTTTTACCTGTCAAAAGTAAAAGAACTGCCTCATCCCTAGCATCACTTTACCTTAAGGAAATCGTTCGACTCCATGGAATACCATCTAGCATTGTTAGTGACCGAGACCCCATCTTCACCAGTGAGTTTTGGCGGAGTCTGCAAGAAGCAGTAGGAACGCAATTATGCTTAAGCACAGCCTACCATCCCCAAACCGACGGCCAAACAGAGAGAGTGAACAGAGTTTTGGAAGACCTTTTAAGACTATGCGTCCTTGACTTCGGAGGGACATGGGAAGACCACCTTCCTTTGGTGGAATTTTCCTACAACAACAGCTATCAAGCAACCATCGGAATGGCGCCCTTCGAAGCTTTATATGGAAGACCGTGCCGATCGCCCACTTGTTGGTGGGAGTCTACTGATAAGCTCATACTTGGACCAGATATGATCCGAGAGACTTCATAGAAAGTAGACTTAATATGAAGAAGGATGAAGACGGCCCAAGACTGACAAAAGTCCTATGCCGACAAGAGAAGGACCGACCTTGAATTTGAGGTTGGAGACAGAGTTTTTCTCAAGGTATCACCGCTAAGAAACGTTGTTCGTTTTGGAACCACAGGAAAACTAGCACCAAGGTTCGTAGGGCCATTCCCTATCATCGAGAAAATTGGGAAAATGGCCTATAGATTAGAGCTACCCGAGAAGTTGGCGGGAGTCCACAACGTTTTTCACGTTTCACATCTCCGAAAATGTCTACATGAGTCTGCTGAAGTGGTAGAGCCAAATATTCTCGAAGAGGCCGAAGTGGAACGCGAAGCAACCATAAGAAAAGTTCCAACCCGCATCTTAGGAACGGAAGTGAAGAAGCTACGCAACCGCGAAGTCAAACTCGTCAAAGTCCAGTGGAGCGACGCCGAGGGAGACGCGACTTGGGAAACTGAAGCTAGAATCCGTACTGCCTACCCTTTTCTGTTCGAGGGTACATCCTTGATCTTTCCTTTTCCTTAAGTTGCGCTTTTATCTATCCTATCTTTTTAGGTATATTTCCTCGACCTTATCTTTTAGGTAGAACCCTTTTGGATGGAAACATGTAATTGAAACATGTTATGGATGATGGTTGCAAGTGGTTGCAAGTGATTGCTAGTGGTTGCTCGTGGTTGCATATACACACACAATCTAGGGTTTAGATTGGCTCAGTCACTTCATATTGCATATGCATATATGTTTGCATTCGTATATGGTTGAACATTAATGTGTTGTCATATGGATGTTGCATTTGTATTGAATGATTGTGCACTCATGTAGAATCAAGAATAGGAAAATTTGCATACATAATGGATTCATGGCACTTACATAATTCGCATTAAGGAGGTCAACTGAATCAGTAGACTGCCTGATTTTGCATTAGATAAGTACATGTATACACACACACTTCGCATATGATCATGAAGCATTAGAAGTCTTTTAAGGACAATGGATGCTCGTGTTTGATGAATGAGTAGATGGATGATTGGATGTTAGGATATACATTCCTCCTAACTTGAAGATTTCGGGGACGAAATCCTTTTAAGTAGGGGAGAATGTAACACCCCGCGAATTCTATAACTGTGAAATTAACAAATTAAAGTATAATTAATTTCAAATCAAAGAACTAAGGGAAACGGGATACGCCATTGCGTTCGTCTCGGAAAAATACGCGAAATAGAGTCCGAGTTTTCGAAAAACGGAGTCCGTATGAAGAAGATATGGCCTTCGGAAGTTTCTGAATTAAGTTTAAAATTCAAACAGAATAAAATAACTCAGAATAATCAAGTTTGAATTCCAAAATGGGGCCCAATGGGCCAGGGCGGAAAAACACCCGCCTGATGCACCCAGGTCGACTGGGCTGTCGACCTGGCCTAGCCAGGTCGACAGGGCTGTCGACAGGGCTGTCGACAGGCATGTCGACCTGGTCCAGAGCCAGGTCGAGCCCAGTCCAACCTGGCTGGCCTATTCTATGTTGGTCGATTTTCTGTGGTCTGCTTTGTCATTAGGGCTAGGTGGCAGGCTCTAATTGGTCTCTCCTTAGGATGAATGGCTACGATCAATCCAAGCAACATCAATGGTCCTAATCAGTTCATAACCTCTATAAAAACAACCCTAGACTAACCCTAATCTATTCATTCAAAAATAAGAACAAAGCCGCCATGTTGCTGAGGAACGACTAGGGGTAGCCACCAATTGGAGAGAGGATTAGGAGGCAAATTCTAAGGCATAAAGCAACTCAATCAAATCAAATCAACAAGGAATCGTATCTCCAAAACCCTAAATTTGAGAATTCGCCACACCATTGTAAGTAGAGTATTACTTTGGTATGAACAAATAACTGTGTTGGTTTGTATACTTGGTTGTGGTAATAAATAATTCATAATTTGTGCGTTACTATGATTCTTATCGATTTGGGAATTATGTTATTCATTATAAAGAACTACATGCGGTAGTTCTATGCAAGTATACGTTTGGAATATTCGCAAATTATGTAATCCATGTTGAAGCTACATGTATGTAGTTGATTAATTGAAATTCATGCAAGTTTGGGGTTTTGCTACTATGCCATCATGATGTATATTTTTGTGCATAAATCATTTTGTAAGTAATTGGAACAAGTTTGGTTGTTATAGTTCATATGAAACTATGTTGAAATTTTGGCACCATGATCTATGTATTAAGTCATGCTTTTGTACTAGAAAACCTATTTGCAAACTTATGAATATGACTAGGCTATGATTGATATTTTGCATAATTAAGTCTATATTGTTTACAAGAATCATATGATGACATATGTGGTACATAGCTAGGTTAGATTCAAAATCCCTTTTTGCAAGTTTACATGACTAAAGTAAGAATCATGATTTCATGTTAGAAATATTTATGCCATGGTTATGTGAACAAATTTAACTATACTTATGCCATGCTTATGTTTGACATTATGCCATGCTTATGTTTGACATTATGCCATGCTTATGTTAGAAATATTTATGCCATGCTTATGTTTGACTTTATGCCTAAATAAAAATATAGGTTCATGTTATAGTTATGACCATGTGTCAATAACGATACCCAATTTAGATTCTTATCTCAACTACAAGTTCACATGCTTTGATTCATGTCACCTATGCTTTATGACCAAAGTATATGTCACTACTATGCAAGTATACCAGTTTCTATTTTGTATTTCCAACGTCATATTGCAAGTTCATGCGCTCACATTCCCCTCTTTGTGTATGTAATCACGCTTTAAGCCTCCCCTTTTCGCATGGCTAAGTTGGGCTTTAAAAGGCTAAGCCCAACATATATATAATAAACGGACGTGTTAAACGGGGGAAAATAACGGTGGGTTAAAAATTACTAATGAATGAAAATATAAAATAGAAGGGCCCAAATTCAAGTATGGGTTGGGCCCATGATTGGTGTAACCTTTACACCATTAACTTAATAATTGGCCGCAAATATTTACATATAAGAAAATAAAGAAGAAAGACAAAATATGTAAATGTAGAACATACGATGTGTTTAACCCGAGGTTGGATTGAGTTGTGATGTAAACCTGCCCGGAACCGCCCGGCTGTCTAGTAGTCACAACAATACCTATCCAATGTGGGAGGTTAAACATGGAGCCCAATAAAGACCCGAGGTTAGACTGAGTTGTGGCGTAAGACTGCCCGGAACCAACCGGCAACAGGCAGCCACAACAATACCTGTCTAATGTGAGAGGTCAGGGCCTTAATAAGACAATTAAGGCTGAGTCAGGATTGTTAGGATTAAGTGAACTAAAGACTTAATCAAAATGGAACATGCTAAACTAAACGGACTGGTGGGGGTTAGGTTAGGAAACACTTAACCAACTTAGCATGTTGGCTAGAGATAGAAAACCTAGTAACGGGGGACCCTTTTCAGCAGTAACCCTAGAAGGTGTATCAGGATACCCTGAAACTAGGCAGGGTGGGGCACGATTACTGGGCTGATTGTAAGAGGTCAAATCGACGGCGGTGGTGTAGCAGTGTAGGTTCTAACGGGGTGCGGGCGTGCACACACTCCGGCGCAGAAAAATAAAGCACTGGGCACCAGTAGCATACCTGTGCATTCTAAGGTTGTGTCGGGCCGCCACCATGGGACTTGATACACCCCATGGTGGGACCAGCATAGGTAACTACAACATCGGGGGCCGTAAGACACATGTAACTATGCGAGTAGGAGCCGATCATCATAGAATGGATCACTTCACCCTGATTTTGGGGTGCCGATTGGAAACTAGTTTATATGGGTTCAGAGATTGACATGGGGTACGATAGTATATTCGACCCTAGACAACTTAACCAAGTTATAGTGCTTTTCCACTTCTTGTTTATACTTATCATACCCAGTTCTTTATTCATAGACAAAATAGTACTAGACTTACTCAGGCTTTATGTCTGACTCTACTTTTCTTTCGTCTTCTTTTCTTCCGTTTCCCCCCCCCCCCCCCCAGGTCCACAGGGAGGGAACACAGCAGCTTGACCAGCCTTATCATCCAGCTTGAAGAAGAGAAATGTATTGCTTGGTCCTTTTCGTTTTGAACTATGGATTTGGAAAATCCACTATAGGGCTTTTGCAGTTTATCTATGTTTTATTTATGCTTCTTTAAAAGATGTAATCAAGACAGATTATGAAAGTGTTATGTTATGTTTTTGGGAAAAGATGTAAGACAATTATGGTGATATTGTTGTAGCACGTATTTGCTTCTATGAAATAAAAGTTTGTTGTTTTTCCGCTGTTTACAAATATGTGTTCTTATATCTGTCTTGTATATCTGTGACTTATACTTATAAACCTCCACCAAAATTAGGGCATTCCCTTTGAGAGTGACCCTAACGGAGGTGGGGTGTTTCAGAAAATGGGGGAGAGAAACGGAAATTAAATTCCCTAAACCTAGATGAATCCTAGGAGCTCCAATTCTTGAGGAAATCAAGTATAGAGACTTAGGTAAGCTTCTCCATCTTGTTCTCTCTTCAATTTCTGAGATTTTCCTAAATCTAACTCTTAGGAAATTCATTTATATGTGTTTATATTGAAGATTAGCCAGCTATATAGAATGAAAGGTTGCTCTAGCTTGTTATTGGATCAATTCCTTACTTTTAACAAACAAAGGTGAGTTCTAGGAAAACTCACATATATGCCTCAAGCTTTATGTTTGTCTATTATGCCTTTGGCACTTGTATGTTGTGTACGTTGAGTTATCCAGATTGTTTTGTGTGAAGATTCCACTTTGCGAGTTTTGAATTCGATTATATATAAATCCTAGTATAAATCTTTAAGTAGGTTTGATTCGTATGATATTGGTGTTTCAGCGAGTGTAGGAAGCTTCATAGACACCTAGAAAATGTCATAAGCCTTCACCCCTAGTCTGTGCTCATTTGAAATTCCATGAGTAAATGCGACCTAGAAAAATCAGTGCCCAAGCCTCAATTCAGACATCTTAATATTTCCATTCAGACGTTTGACCTACTACTGATATATATAAAAAGTTGTGTATTTGTGATTCAAATGGATGAATGGGTAATTCAGACGTCTGAATGCAGATTTAGACGGCTGAATTACTTTATTCAGACGTCTGAAACTCAGAGCAGAAACATGGTTTCTGTGATTTCAGTTCAGAAGTCTAAAAATTCATTTCAAACAGTCAGATTGATGAGAATTGTACATCTTGCTATTTCTTTGCAATGTTTTGAGTTCGATCGATCCAACTTACTTCGCATTGATTTCTATCGTTGTTTTCAAGTCGATAACTTATATTTTGGACATTCGATTTCTTCATGATAAACGAACTTATAATCGATGGTCGTGAGATTTAATTTACGTGATTAAAATGTGAATTCTTGGTTCGATCGCTATTATACGGGATCTGCCACTTCAAAACTATATAAAGGGTTTTAGATTATTAGTAGATACCAAACCGTTTATTAAACGATTTCTATTTCTACTTTATTATAGGAAGTTATTTTCCCAATTATTTTCTAATCTACTAGTATATGTTTTGATAAACCTTTTTCTCATTCATATGAGAAATCTAAGTAAATGCCTTAGTAAAAGCAAGGACTATGAAACCCTGCTTTTGTTTCAGCCGTTAATTCTTGGACACGTTTAATTGAAAACCGTGGCAATGATCGTTTTGTATTTCTAGTGGAATATATAACCTGTTCGTAAATATTCAAGTAGAGCAATTGGTTATGGGACATGTAGCTCAACTCTTATATTTACTAGCTTGGCGTAGTTTACACTATAATTGATCAATTTTGATCATTGAGAATCTTCTGATCATTTTGTCTTAGGATCCGGTGGATCTTCGGATCACTCCAAACTTCGGGTCATTTTGATGATCTTCGGATCATCTTGGGGAACTTTAGTTCATCCTGAGAGTTTCGGATTATTTAGGAACTTCGGTTCATTTGATTATATCGATGATCTCTTGATCTTTTTAGTGAGGTCGCGGCCCGTGGTCTTCGGAACATCTGAGGAGCTTCGGCCATATTTTATAGGCTAACTGCCTTCCTTGAGATCGTGTCTCACCTTCGGTACATGTGTTGATGAGTCTTTGGGCTCTCGCCTTGATTTAGGCCTCCCCTTCTTAGGGATCTTCTGGATTTCTTATTTATTGATTTCTAGAGTCTGAGTTCTATTGATACTAAGCTATTAATTTGAGTTTTTCTGATACCGTGTTATCAATCTTAGTTTCATTGATATTGAGATATCCTTATATATCATTGAGATTTCTTTGACATATTATATGGACATTTTGAACCTTCACATTTTACATATAAGCATTGTTATGATTACCTATTTGTCGTTTTCTGTTTATATCTTTATTCCTATCTCAGTTTATTATGATGAATACAACTAGACTGATTCGTTTATTGTTTATTTTCTTATAAATATTACTCGGGTCAGTCCGAGGTATTACAGGTACTCCTCCTTGACTATAGCATGGACTAGCTTCTCTTTTCGGCTAATGGAATTTATTTAGTAGTTTTACCATTCTTGAATTTGAGATAGAGACTCATATGTGTACATATTCTTTTGAGTTGTACATGTATCTAATATTTGATGATGCAGTGGATCTTGCTTGACCACTTATATTATATCCACTTCTTTGGTATTATATTCATATCTATTTCTGCCTTAGTAATGTGAATATCTGTGTCTAACTTTGATTATTGTTATGTATTTTATATTGATTACGAATTATATACAGCCACTGTGTAGTGGATTTGAACTTAAATTAGATGTGCTAGATCTCCTCATGATATTTAAATGTAAGACCACATTATCCGATATGTTTAACACTCGTTCAAAGCTATTATACAGATGCTCTCTCTTCAACAATCTTATTTTTTGGGTTAGTTAATATCATTGCTTGCGCTGACCTTGGCAACACGAGTGTAGAGGTAGAGCGTTACAGCTTGGTATCAGAGCCAAGTTCAGAACAATATACGATATTATGGCGAGGATCATTATCCTAAGTCTCTCTTAGAAAATCGTGTTTAGGATTTAAATCAAGTCTTAGGACCTATCATATCCTATTTTATATTATGACTCCATGTTTATTGAACCCAATTTCTTTGATAATGACTTTTTTCTTTCTTGCTTTCTAGAAGAGAAATGCTTAGGCGTACCCGCACGAACGCCGGTCCATCTAGTGGCCCTCATACAAAAGAAGTGGCTTTGACAACCCAACAACTTCTAGATTTAGTGGCTAATGCCCGAGCAGCCGGAATCCCTTCCGTGTCTATGCATCCCAAGTGTTGGTTTGATAGTTTGTGTTGCGATTTCGCTAAGCTTGGTGGAAAATCCTTCCGGGGTTTCAAAGGCGTTATTGAGGTTCTAGCTTGGATCCAATCACGCAAACGCATCTTTACATACATGAATCTTGTGGACTTGCATCGTGTCCAAGTGGCTTCTAGTATGCTCCAAGCTCGAGCTCTCGATTGGTATGAGCTCATGACTTCTGAAATCCAAGAAGTAGATCTAACTTGGAAGCAATTCAAAGAAAGGTTTGAAGTTTAGTCCGTACCCAAGGGTGAGAAAGTAACGTTAGCCCAACATTTATTGACCTTGTTCAAGGCAAATCTTCAGTGGCAGAGTATGCTGCATCTTTCGATTCTCTCTCAAAATACAGGCTTCAGTATATTAGCACTTCGAAGAAAAAGAACCAGAAATTCGTGTATGGACTCAATAAGAATCTTAAGAAGCTCTTACTTCTTAAATTAGTCCATCCTTTTGATGAACTTGTGGATATCTCCCTTCGTCTTGAGGAAGCTAATAAAGATAGCGATGATGGAGCCGCGGATGCTAAAAAGAGAAGAAAGCAAGCAACGACTTTGACGGCATAAATTTCTACCCCAAGTCAACGGGCATGCTTCAATTGTGGTTCTAGAGACCACTTTGTTAATAATTGTTCAAAACCTGTCTTTTGTCGCTATTGCAAAAGTTTGAACCATCATATTTCGTCATGCCTTGAACTCCAAAATAAAAGGAGGAGGTATCCTTCTCGACTAAGGTACATTTACCTCTATCATTAGTGCTTTTTTCATTTTTCGTAATTATCCCTTTTTAGATTTCATTCATCTAGGTCAAGTGGGTTTATGGACACTTTTTCCTTAAATGTCATAGGTTAAGATTTTACATAATTACCTTGAGTTTTCGTTACTCATTTATTTGCTAGCGAGATGTATTTAGCTTTCTTTGGGTAACGATTAAGTGTTCTCTATTGCTTTTGGGTATTACTTGTATCAAACAAGTAATTTAGTTTTTTTGATTGAACAAGGAATTTAATTAAACGTCTTGGTAAAATCGGGTAGGTCAACACACTTGCGTTTACTTCATTTGTTAATTTCTTGACTTAGTCAGTTGAGATTTGATTTCATTTTTTGATGAAATCTCAAGGTCATGTATGATTATCTGGCTGTCTCATGTGTTGTGTATCTTTATATACATCCTTGAGAGATCTCATGTGTTGCATATCTTTATATTAATCCTTGTTGATCATTTTCGTTTAAGCTTATGAGTTGTGTTTCTTTATATACATCCTTGAGAGATCTCGTGTGTTGTGCATCTTTACATACATCCTCGTTGATCATCTTTGGTTGTCTCATGTGTTGTGTATCTTTATACACATCCTTGAGAGATTTCGTGTGTTTTATATCTTTATACACATCCTCATTGATAATCTTTGGTTGTCTCATGTGTTGTGTATCTTTATATGCATCCTTGAGAGATCTCGTATGTTGTATATCTTTATATACATCCCCGTAGATCATTTTTGTTTGAGCTCATATGTTGTGTATCTTTATATGCATCCTTAAGAGATCTCGTGTGTTGTATATTTTTATATACGTCTTCGTTGATCATCTTCATTTGATCTCATGTGTTGTATATCTTTATATACATCGATGTTGATCATTGTCTTTGTGACGTGAAGCCACCACGTCAGCAAGATGATACACTTAGTAAGGTGCGAAGCCACCTCGTCATAGACAAAATGCTTAGTTAGATTCCTTTATGGTGTCGGACCACCTTATCGAGTGACAAAATACTCCGTGTAATGATTTGCAACCTCGTGGTGAACAAGATTGCTTATTCCTCCACCAAGTTTAAAATATATCGACTTGGTGATTTTTGTGTTTGAGTCGGCCATTTATTTCTTTTGGCCATTTTTGGGTTTCGTGGAGGTCCAAACCCTTTTCTTTTTAGGATTGACCGTTTATGGACTACACAGGTGCTCCCATGAGCTATTATGACACATGTTCCTTACGTGTTCATCTGTGCAGCCATGTGCTCATTCGTGATTCTAAGTGCATTTTGCAATTTGTTCGTAAATTCTTAAGTTAAGTCAGTGGTTATGCGACATTAGGCTAAACTCACCCATTTACTAGATTAATGTAAATTACGATTTCCTTGTTGATCATTTATGATCACTTTACTATTTATGAAATTTGTACGCTCTCATTTGTTATTGTTCGAGCATCTTTCCATTTTATATTCTTCTAGATCTCTTTGCGTGATTTCTACTATTTGGGCAATTCAATTTTTCATTTGAAATTTTATCTCGAATCTTCCTTAGAAAAGTAATAAGCTATATTTTGCTAATCTATCTTAGTCTCTTGTTTCCAAATTTTGATTTTAGATTTTCGGGCTTTCATAATTTTCATTTAACCAATATTCCAATTTATTTTGTTAACCTTAATGAACTAGAGATTTTCAAGGTCATAACCTGACTAGTTTAACCTTATCCTTATTGATGATGTCCTTATGGATTTGAGAACCAAGGTTTTAAAGTTTTATGATGTTCTTTCAACTTCTACCATTTAGCATGATCACATGAATTAGAAGTCGTTTTTGAAATATTAGAGGACGCGCTAATATTTCAGATTTGAGCTATAGGTATTAATTGGTAGTATAAAGTTCCAATTTATTTGTTTGTGGAATATTAGTGAACGAGTGCTAATATTTCCAATCTATGGTATATAACCTGGATTTTATTTTGTGATCTTGTTTCCCCAACGGGATCGCTTATTTCTGTGAATAGGATACATATATATGATGGGTTATATATACATCCTTTTCAATATAAGAAAATTTTGTAAGCTAGAATACTTTTAAGAAATCTTAAGGGATAAATTTTTCTAGCTAAAATGTGACCGGGAATGTTGGACGATTTTGGATAGTCAATATTTCCAAGTTGGAATTTGAATGTTTAATTTGTTTTAGTTGAGAACGTAAGAGAATAAGTTTATAATTTATAAACTTATTGAACGTTAAACGAATTATTATTTTTTGATAAAACGATCTTGCCGCATAGCGGTAGTTCGTGATTTTGAGAAATGAACTTCAATTGAGTGTATGTGATCCAATACAAGTCGGATTTCTTTGAAACAAGAATTATCCGGATCTACTGGATTATAGTTTTCTAATGAAAGAAAAAGATATAAATTTCATCTTGTAAATTTTGAGATATTTCTAAACCAAATTTTCGGAAAAATCGCTATGTGATAGTTCGCGATTTAAATTTTACATAATTATTGAAACTGAGGTTTGGAATATTTAAACTTTATGTAAGGAAAATTCTAATTTGTCGAAAACACATACGAGAAGAATAACTTGATTGTTCTTATATTTTCTTAACATTTTATATTTGAACATTATACGTATATGGACATAAGTTGTACAGCGATTTATTACTCAAAGATAAAATTATAATATTATTCATAAGTTAATTTTAGTACAAGAATGATATACTAAATATGAAAATGAAAGTGAATTTCTTGAGTTAATCTACTTTCATATAGTTTTTTGTTGGTGCTTCGCCGTTACTTTTTGAGTTTTTCCCTAAGTAATTACGGGTATGCAATTTCTTTAAGGTGGAAGTCTGTAACAACTTACATATTTAATGATAATATAATTAAATATTTTGTTTAAACATACATCGTTAATCGATTAATTGAGTGTAGGTCTAAAAAGTCACTTTTTGCATATGGATGAATTTGAACTCGAGACTACTTTCATTGTGTTCAAAATGTCGATTATTACTTCTAAAACTATAAACATCGATATATTTTGAGTTAGGGAAACTTGACACTTTGGGTGGGACTTAGGTTAGCCAACCTAGCCCACCTTATAACCTCACACCCTCCTTCTCCTCTTCATTCATTCTTACTTCAACTAAAATAGAAAATGGGGGAGGGAAATTAGGATTCCCTAAAGCTAGCTTAATCCTAGGAGCTACAATTCTTGGGGAAATCAAGTGTAGAGACTTGGGAAGCTTCACCATCCTGTTCTTTCTCCAATTTCTGAGATTTTGCTACACCTAACTCTTAGGAAATTCATTTATATGTGTTTAGATTGAAGATTATCAAGCTACATTGGAAGAGAGGTAGCTCTAGCTTGCTATTGGATCAATTCCTTGCTTCTAACAAACAAATGTGAGTTCTTGGAGAACTTACATCTATGATTTAAGCTTTTTGATTTTCTAGTGTGCTTTTGGCACGTGTATGCTATATGTTTTGAGTTATTCGAATTGTTTTGTCTGAAGATTCCATTTTGTGAGTTTTGAATTTGTTATATATGAATCCTAGTACAAATCTTTAAGTAGGTTTGATTTGTATGATACCCGTGTTTCAGCGTGTGTAGGAAGCTTCAAGACACCTAAAAACATCATAAGCCATCATCCCTAGTCCGCGCTTGTCCGAAATTCCTTGAGTATTGCGACCTAGGCAAACCAGTTCCTAGGCCTCAACTCAAACATCTGAATATTTTCATTCAGATGCCTGACCTACGACTAATATGTATAAAAATTATGTATATGTGATTCAGACGGCTGAATGGGTGATTCAGACGTTTGAATACAGATTCAGACTTTTGAATTACTCTATTCAGACGTCTGAATCTCATAGCAGAAACATGGTTTATGTGAATTCAATTCAGAAGTCAGAAATATAATTTTAGACGGCTGAATTAATGAAAAATGTAAACTTACCTTTTCTTTGTGTTGTTTTAAGTTTTATCGATCCAACTTACTCTGCATTGATTTCTATCATTCTTTTCAAGTCGTTAACTCCTTTTTTGGACTTTCGATTTCTTCGTGATAAACGAACTTATAATCAGTAGTCGTGGGATTTAATTTACATTATTAAAACATGAATTCCTAGTTTGATTGCTATTATACGGGATTTGCCACTTCAAAACTACAAAAATGGTTTTGTATTATTAGTAGATAGTAAATCTTTTATTAAACGATTTTTCTTTCTACTTCATTATATGAAGTTATTTTCCCAATTGTTTTCTAATCTACTAGTAAATGTTTTGATGAACCTTTTTCTCATTCGTACGAGAAATATAATTTATTGTTTCAGTAAAAGCAAGGAATAGAACCCTTGTGTTGGTCTCGAAGGTTAACTCTTGGACTCCTTTAATTTAAAATCGTGGCAATGATCGTTTCGTATTTCTAGTGGAATATACAACCTATTCGTAAATATTCGAGTATCGCAAGTGGTTGTGGGACATGTAGTTCGATTCTTATATTTACTAGCTTGGCGTAGTTTATACATATACTTGATCAATTTTGATCAATGAGGATTTTCATATCATTTTATCTTAGGAACTTCGATTCTGGTGGATCTTCGGATCATTTTTGTCCTTCGTATCATATTGAGGAACTTCAGTTCATCTTGAGAGTCTTCGGACTATTTTAGGAACTTCGGTTCATTTGATTTTATCGATGATCTTCGGATCGTCTTAGCGGGGTCGTGACTAGCGGTCTTCGGACCATCTGAGGAGCTTTGGCTCAATATTATAGGCTACCTGCCTTGAGATCGCGTCTTACCTTCGATACATGTATTTATGAGTCTTCGGGCTCCCGCCTTGACTTAGACCTTCACTTCATAAGGATCTTCTGGATTTCTAATTTATCGATTTTTAGAATCCGAGTTCTGTTGATTCTAAGCTATCAATCTGAGTTTTACTAATACTGTGTTATCGATCTTAGTTTCATTGATATTGAGATATCCTTATGTAATAATGAAATTTCTTTGACATATTATATGGATATTTCGAGCCTTCACATTTTACATGTGAGCATTGTTATGATTACCCATTTTTCATTTTCTGTTTATATCTCTATTTCTATCTCATTTTAATATGATGAGTACAATTAGACTGATCTGTTTATTATTTATTTTCTTATAAATAATACGCGGGTTAGACCGAGGTATTACAGGTACTCCTCCTTGACTATAACATGAAGTAGCTTCTCCTTTTTGCTAATGGAACTTATTTAGTAGTTTTACCATTCATGTATTTTAGATAGAGACTCGCATGTGTACATATTCTTTTGTGTTGTACATGTATCTATTATTTGGTGATATGGTGGATCTTGCACGACCACTTATATTATGTCCACTCCTTTTGTATTATATTCATATCTATTTCCGCCTTAGTGATGTTAATATTTGTTTCTGACTCTGATTATATAGTTATGTAATTTATATTGATTCCGAATAATATACAGCCACTGTGTAGTAGATTTGAACTTGAAATAGATTTCCTCATGAGATTTAAAAAGTACGACCACATTATCCGACATGTTTAACACTCGTTCAAAGCTATTGTACAGATGGTCGCCTTTCTACAGCCTTATTCTTCAGGTTAGGTTACATTGTTGCTTGTGATGACCTGGGCTAACTCGAGTATAGAGGTGGGATGTTACAACTATGGAACTTGGAGTTATCAATCCCAGGTCCATCAACTAAAAGGACATAGCCATTAATCACAAGCAGTACAATGGCTTATTTTCCCCAATCGGCACGATGCAAACTCATCGTCCCGCCGAAACACACCCATACCCAACTCGTTTGGACCTTTTACTGTCCAATGCAGTATAACGTGCATTTGCCACTACCTAGTGTGAGACCTCCATATATGATAATAGGGATACTGCCTGAAACGGATCCCCAACCAAATATGGAATTGACATAAGTCAACCACAGACTTGGTCCCTATTTATTTTTCTGTTAGGCCACTTATTTTCCCCAACCAACCCCACGCTGCTAGAACGGACCTAATAAACTACGAACCAATTATTTTCTCCAATCAGGCCCATGCTGTCAGAACGGACTCCCACTACAATATTATTATTTTATTAGACCTCTTATTTTCCCCAATCAACGCCACACTACCGGAATGAACCTAAGCTTTGAGCCACTTATTTTCCCAAATCATCCTCACGCCTTCGGAACAGACTCCACTTTCTTAGCTTTTTATTTTATCTCTAATTTAACTTAACACGATTTAGCTTTATTAATAAGCCTGATATAACCTTATGTTATGTTCCTAGGTTGTATTAAACATTCCTAATTAATGTTTATCTTTTTATACAACCCAACCCTACATTACTTAGTGTCCAACTAAGTTAATCATATTCCAGTTTATGTGTTTGCATGTTTTCCAATTACATATTAAGTTTTATCCCCAAATTACAGTCTAATATTAATTATAATATTTAATCAGTTCTAACATGCCTAATTATCCTTTTTAATTCAATTCCAATATTGTTCTACTTTTAACGCAAAATAACGATAAAGGCCTAGGCTCTCTTTAGGCCTAGGGTCAGCGCTAAAATAAAATGGGAAATAGTTTAGGTTACCCGCAAGGCCTAAACTAAAAAAATAAACAAAACAAATAAAATAAGGCATAACCTGAACTGTAAATAAAACCACAACAAAGAAGGGGATAGAAGAAGGAGAATTACTTATAAACAATAAATAACTGTAAATTAATAGGCATAGACAGTAGATAAATTACAGAAATTTTACAGGAAAACTAAACGCATAAATACTGTAAATAACTGTAAATTTTAAACATGCAAATTAAAACTATTTATCTATATAAATTTTCCTACATGGTTTACTAATATAGAAATCACATAAAAACTCACTGATCTGATGAAGAGAGCTCCTCCGTGGCCTTTCTTATTTCTGCAAAACCTCCGCCTCTAGAAGTATTTATAAAAATAAATACTAAAAGTATAGAACTTCTTTATCCCTGTAAAAATTTAATTATCTAGACCTTCTTAATTTTGAGACTACGCCATAGATGGCCTATTGCAACAAAATTACATGACGTTGCTAGCTACAATGTAATGATAGTTATGCTGATTTTTTTTCTATTACAACATTCGCTTCAAGGTTTTAACATAGATATCAGCAAAAAGTTGCATTAACTATAAATATACTCAAAATAAAAAAAAAAACATCCCTTAGCGTTCCACACCATCATTTAAAACAAAATCTCAACCATTAATCCAAACCCCAACTATTTCTATTTCCCACTTTTATTTTCATTCACCCGCTTTCATTTTCATTTTTTTTTTAAACCCAAATTTCCAAAATCATTCCGATGCCTAACTTTCATTCACCCCCAAATTTTTCAAAAAAGGCAGAGGGATAAGCTTGATTACTTTGTCAATAGTATACTAAGTTTCCAAATTTGCACTGTTTGCAGATTTCGATCGTTATATTTCGGGTATAATGGCGGTGATCATACTTTAAATCAAACGGAAAGTTTCCCAATCCTCCGAAGTTTTTCCATGATAGAGTTAGAAGTGATATCGATGGAAATTCTCCTGCACCACCAATTAATCCCAACACAGATGTGGAAACAAAGAGAATTATTTCTGCTTTGAACCCGGATGCTACAGATGCTGTAGGTCTTTTTAGGTAATTCAAATTGCTTGTTAAATCAAACATATTAAACAATTTTTGCAACTCGTTTATGATGCTAATAAACTATATGTCTATTTATACAAGCGATATTATATGTAGCAATAATAATATGATTATGATTTCCATCATTAACTAAACAGTTCTAAAAAAAACTCAGTAGTGATCGGGGATTTTGGGAAATTTTGGGAAAACTAGAATAGAGTACCATTATATAATTATTACACAGTCCTACAACATTCCACGGTTTCATTAGAGCTAATTTTCAATGTGGATTTATTAATTTATATTATCATATCATAATACACACAGTTGATTTGTTGCATCTTTTTCTCGTTGCTACTGGTGATTTGTGCAGCTTGGTTTCTGGGCAATCGAAGATCGATAAACCGATGATTACTGAGTTTGTGGTTTCCGCCATGGAAGAATTGGTTCGAATGTCCTAACTCATCGAACCTCTTTGGTGCAGTTAGGGCAGTGGTGGAAGCAAAGTATCGAATGAGAAGGATTACATCCAAAATTTTCCAAGAGGAATTGGACAAAGGCCATTTGGATTGAAGGAAGAGGCTCCTAGGAAGACATCCATTATGATTATAGACCATATCAATCTTGTTGAGATTCTCATGGAAGTGGTATGACGTCTGGATTTTAAAACTGGGCATCTTTGTTCAGTAAATATATGCATGTAGTTAGTCTTGTTATATTTGTGTAGAATCAGTGGTCTACAGTATTTTTGACATAGTTTCAAGAGCAATTACACTGGAAGTGCTGTCAACTGGTGTCGCAGGCAACTGTAATGGAGCATTACAAGTGGTATATATTTATATATACAGTTACATAAAATTTCAAAATGGAGAGTTAAACTCTCATTTCAACTTTTTGAAAAAAATCGACTTTCTTCCTGATCTATGCAGCCATGGCTGCCAAGGCTTTCTTGAATCCTATTTTCGACAAAAGCCCTAATCAGTTAGGGACCTCCTCATCTTCTCCCCCATCTTCCTCAAATCCTAATAGCAACCTTCCTCAATCTTCTCCCCATTTCTTGGTTAATGAGGAAGGCTTCACCGTAGTTAATAACCGCAAGAAAGGGCTTAAATCAAAGCAGAATTCAAATGATTCTGCTCACTTCCGACAAGGCGCTGGAAGGACCAACGAATTCCCTGTCAGAAACAAATTCAAACCATTTCCTGCCTCAAATGGTAAAAGGTTTGAGCCTAGAAACCCAGTCAGTTCCGATCAAGAAACTAAGCTTCCGATCAAGAACAGAATAAAATTAGAGGGAAAGGCCTCTTCGTGGGCAGACATGGTCAAGAGCGGAGGACAGAGCACTAACTTTGATCTGAGTTTTATAAAGCCGACTGAATTACCTAATGAGGAGAAGATTGTAATTGTTAGTGAGGAAACTAGTGCACGTACCGAGGGAAAATGGGAGATGTCTGTTGTGGCTTACGTGTTCGGTAAGCGCCCCACCTATCATCACTTTAGAGCTTTTGTGATTCGAACATGGAATCCGATAGGGTCATTTGAAATATTCACCCGAGAAAATGGATTCTTCATTATTAGATTCTCTAATAATGAAGATTGCGCCAAATTATTAACAGGACGACCCTATTTCATCAATGGAAAACTAATCATATTAAAGAATGGACCAAGAAATTAATTCTTGATCGTGATTTACTCAGTACTATGCCTGTTTGGGTAAGATTACCCGAGTTAAATCTTAGATTATGGGATAAGGAAGTTTTCAGCGCCATCGCAAGTCTAATTGGAAATCCACTCAAGATGGATGAGCAAACCGCGAAAGAATCGCGGTTGAGTTATGCTAGAATTCTTGTTGAAATCAGCGATGACGCTGAACTTCCTAATGAAACATCGATTTACATGCACGACGGAGAGATTATCGCTCAACCGATAATCTACGAGCTAATTCCTGATAGATGCAAGGAATGCAAGTGCTTTGGACCCTCGTTTGAAAATTGTTCTAATAACAAAATTCCGAACGAAGCACCAAAGGCACAAACAAATCTTGATAAAGAATCGGCAGAAGGAATTAGCCCAGAAGTGTTATCACAAAAAGATACTCACAATTCGGAGCTACATCAAGAAGATATGAATATAGATACCACTAATTCAAATATGGGTATTTCAGAACCGCCTGAAACCCATAATATGCAATTAGCCGCAAGTTCCTCTCAAAGTCATCAGCAAGATACTGATCAAGCCAAAACTAAGGAGGACAACAACGCCCCCTCAGGTTTGAATGATCTAATTCCCACATTATCAGAAAATCAAAAAAACAAAGGGGGGATTTGTGCATCTCAGGTCATTAAATCCTCACCCCCAAAGGAGGATTCAAGTTTATTTACAAAACAAAAAATCAATTTACTGAAAGAAAAAGGCTTGGAATGTGAGGAGTTGCTGGCAGCGGATCCTATCTTCACTGATGAATCTCTGTTGGCTGAGAACCTCACTCCTTCTAAATTCATAACTGAGGACAGCATCCAAAAGGCAGTCAATCATGCCTTGGTTGGTTCCAAATCCTCAAAACCTGCATCACCAAAAAAGAAAAAGAAAAGCAGGACAAAAAGCCTAACAGACATAATTTCAGTTGAAGAAGCAGAGGATAAAATGGATCATGATTTCAGGCAGAAATACATCTCAAAGAACTCTAAATGGGATAAGCAATTAAAGACTGCTGAAAACATCAGCTTTAAAAGAAGTGGCAAACAGCCAGAGGGGAAAGTGGGTAGCAGCAAAAGCTCTGACCCATCTTAAATAGGTGATATCCTTCTTATATATCTTTTATTTTTTAATTTCTTATGGATATCATTGTTTGGAACATTAGGGGTCTCAATTCCCCTGCTAGACAGCTTGATCTTACCAATTTTGTGAATAAGTATAAGCCTAGTATTTTAGGTTTAATTGAGCTTAAACTGAACGATGTTAGGATTAATGAACTGCATAACATATTTTTCTCAAACTGGAACATGATTAATAATAATCTGATGGGTGGAAATGGTAGGATCATGGTCTTTTTCAATCCTACCATCTGGACACTCAACAACTATTTTATTGACAAGCAGTACATACACTGCAGTTTTAAAAATAAAGGTGGTTTAGAATTAATTATCACCTTTATATATGCTTCCAATTTTGAAAATGACAGAAATATGTTATGGAATTGCATTGAGCAGTTCAGTAATATTATTAAAAAACCTTGGATGCTATTAGGGGACTTTAACACTGTTTTTCATAATTGTGATAAGAGAGGAGGAAATCCTATTCCTTTTTCAAAACTAGAAAAGGTTACTAAGTTTATGATGAAATCTGGATTAATAGAGCCTATCATCTCTGGCAATAAATATACCTGGAAATCTGGTAAGTTCAGGAATATTCATTGCAAATTGGATAGGGTCTTATTTAATCAAAATTTCATAAACCTTTTCTCAAACACCAAGTGTTGCACCCTGCCTCAAAACTCTAGTGATCATACACCTATTCTAGTCTCTTTCATGTCAGATTTGACTTTGCACAAAAATACCCCATTTAGATTTGTGAATGGATGGGTGCATGATCATGATTACAAAGAGGTGGTTACTAAATGCTTTAATAATAATATTTTTGGCACTGCTCAATATAAGTTTAATAAAACTCTGCAGTTGATTAAAACCAATCTCAAAAGTTGGAACACTATTAGGAAAAGAGATGACATTAAAAATATTAGGGATGATTGTGAGAGACTTCAAAATGATATTGACAAAGATAGCTCAGACATTATCAAGGCTGAGAATTTTTTTAATTCTCAAGCCAAACCGGTTAATGCTCTTCATATTAATTCTGTTAATCTTAAATAGAAAGCCAAGGTGAATTGGTTAACGGCTGGTGATGAAGCCAGTAAATTTTTCTACACTAAAATGTCTTGCAGGAAAAATAGGAATAACATTGGCAAATTATTGGATGCTAATGGTGAAATAATTAACAAAGCCTCTGATATTGAACTAGAGGCTATTAGTTATTTCAATTCTTTATATAACACCAATGATTATCCTACAGTTTTTCCTGACTTAAAATTTAAATATACCGTGAACAACAATAGTGATGATATTCTTCTGGCTCCTATTAGGCAAGAAGAGATTAAAAATATAATCTTCAATGCTAATGTTGATAAAAGTCCAGGTCCAGATGGGTTTGGGGCCAAGTTTTACAAAACTCATTGGATAGATATTCAGGCCATTCTGTGTGATTCTATAAATGAATTTTTTAGAACTGGTAAATTATTGAAAAACACTAATCGCACATTTTTGACTTTAATTCCTAAAGTGGAGAATCCTTCTGGACTAGAGGACTATAGACCCATAGCCTGTTGTAACTTTGTTTATAAAATTATCTCCTCTTTGCTATGCAACAGGCTGAAATGTTTTTTAAAATTTACTATTTCTGAATATCAAAGTGCTTTCATTCCAGGCAGATTGATTTCTGAAAACTCCTTATTAGCTCATGAGCTAATAAGGAATTTTAACATGAGAAATAAAAACCTTATGTGTATTAAAATAGATCTGCATAAGGCCTATGATAAAGTAAACATGGGCTTTATTATTTTTATCTTGCAAAAAATAGGGTTTAATAACAGGTTTTGTGATCTGATTAAGGAATGCATCAGCAATGTTACTTACTCAGTTATGGTTAATGGCTCCCCTAAAGGCTTTATTCATAGTAATAGGGGTATAAGGCAAGGTGATCCTTTGTCACCTTATCTTTTCTCTATAATTATGGAATACTTCTCCATCCAAATGGATATTGAAGTGGTAAGGGGTAACATTAAACCTATTAATAGAGTTAAGCCACATATCACTCACCTTTTATATGCTGATGATATGCTACTATTTCTAAAAGCTGATAAGGATAGTGCTATTGTTGTTCACAGTATCTTAAATAATATGGAAAAATTTGCTGGCTTAGCTGTAAATGCTAGTAAAAGCAAAATTTACTTTAGCAAATATGCCAGTTTTAAGTTAGAGATTCTACAACTTTTGAATTTTAAAGAGGGTACTTTACCAGTTAAATACCTTGGCCTTCCCTTAAGCATTAACAATATTAATGATAGGGACTGTACCAGATTAATAGACATGATTCAAGGTAAGCTAGATGGTTGGTCTAGCAAACTCTTATCTATTGCTGGTAGGCTAGAACTCACTCACACAGTCATCACTGCTATGATCATGTATTGGGTTCAAACACATAACATCCCGGCTAATGTCATTCATAAAATTGACAAAATCTGCTCTAATTTTATTTGGAAAGGCAAATATCATAAGGTTGATTGGGACACAGTATGTAAGCCTAAAAAGTTAGGTGGGCTTGGGCTTAGGAAATTAAAAGATATAGCTGAGGTTTGCAAATTTAAGCTGTTTTGGAATTTCCTTAATGGTAATTCTCTTTGGGCCAGATGGCTGAAAGCCAAATATTTAAAAAACAAAAATTTCTGGCTGGCTAAAAAAGAGAATCATCATTCACACATTTGGAAAAGTATTTTAGACTGTAGAAATGTGGGCAAAAATCTTATTCATAGAAAGTTTAAAGATGGAACTCAAACCAGTTTATGGTTTGATCCTTGGTTAAATGGAAATTCTCTAATTAACCTTCTAGGATGGGATAATTTACATATATTGGGAGGGGTGAATGATAAAGTTAATAGTATTATTTTAAATAACTGTTGGAGCCCTTTTAATAATCCAGCAGCCTCCATTTTAAAAAAATGCTATTTCTGGATATCATATTGATCAGAATGGGTATAAAGATCAGTGGTGTTGGAAACTTTGCCCTAAAGATAAATTTTCTTTTAAAAAAGTTTGGGAATATTTGCAAGGTGGTGAGGTAGAAGTGAATTGGCACAAATTTATTTGGAGTAAGGCTAATTGCCCCAAAATGGCTCACTGTGCTTATTTTGCTTTATTAAATAAACTTCCCACTAGGGATGAATGTATTAAATGGAACAAAGGTTCTGAAAAAATTTGTCTCCTTTGCAAAAATGAAGATGAAAACTCCTCTCATTTATTTTTTGATTGCAGTTACTCCCAGTACATTTGGTTCAATGCAAAATGTACTTTGGGTTTCAAGCAAAATGTTGCTACTCTTAACATTAGAGATAGCATTGAGTATATATTAAAGATTTTTAAGCCCAAATCCACTAACTTTAAAAAAGCTTGTGTCCTTTTGACAGATACCATTTATTTTATTTGGAGGGAAAGAAACCAAAGATTGCATAATGGCAAGTAGATTAGTTGTACACAACTTTGGCACAATATTTTATATGACAGTAACATTGTTTTGCAAAAAGCTAACAATCAATTGCAGGATAAAGTGCATAGCCAGGGTCATTATAATAACAACAATGACTGTGATAAAATAGTTGAAGAATTCATACTTAATGGTAAGCAGAACTTCAGCAGGAAATGCCTAAATCTCTCATATGGTGATGCCAATCCCCAATCTGCTACCAGAGGCTCTAATGACAAAGGGAGTTATCATTTAAATGCTAACTACAACATTATTAGAACTACTAGTAAGAATTTTAATACTTCTCACTTACCTGGTGCAGATTTTAGGGATCAGCTCACTCGTGGAGAAGATTTAGAGACCAGATCCAATGATTATGAAAGACCTGACTTCCTTCCTGAAGCTTCCATCAACCCCGATAACAATTATCATTACTGTGAGGGAAGTAAACAAGAATTAACACCTTTTGTGCGTGTTTCTAGTGATAAATTGGATAATAAATGCACTTTTTTACCTGTTATAGGGGGAGGTACTCTCAGTAGTGATCCAGTTCTGCACAACCACCTGGATACGAAGAAGACAGAAGGGAAAATCAGATTTTTACAAAGAATTGGGGATAATCATTACATAAGCTCGCTTAATCACCAGATCTATCATCTTTCTAACTGGTTAGAAGGTGAGAGTAGCAGAGGAGGACCCTCTGTTGCTATCAAAGACACTCGACGGAGGAAGAGAGACTCTGACAACCCTACTAGCTCAGATCTGTTGGGTACTAACCCTCAGAAGATTAAAGACGGAAACTGGAGTACGAGAGAAAAAGGAGATCACTACAAGTTCGGATCTAAAGTGAAGTCAGTGAGAATTTCATCTGGAAACCGCCATGATGAAGAAGGAGCTGATTTCTCAAGTCGTCGCCATTACCAGTATCGCAAATATTAGGGTTTGGCAAGTGATTTAGGCGGCTAGGGTTAATGTATGTTGTATTATTGAGTAGGGTTTAAGTCCGATTCATGGGCTTTGGGCCTTTATTTTTATCATTTCAAAAAAAAAAAAATTCAAAATGGATGCAACAATGTGTATTTACATGCTGCTGTAACCAAAACTGACAGATGTCTGCGGAGTTTCAAGTTCCATCGCCACTTGTTCCAACGAGAGAGACTTTGTTTGTGAGATACTACAAGCAACACAGTGATGGAACTTGGGCAGTGGTTGATGTGTCACTCGATAGCCTTCGTCCTAGGCCGGTCTTGAGATGCCGAAGAAGGCCATCTGGTTGCCTGCTTCAAGAAATGCCCAATGGTTATTCTGTGGTACCCTCATTTCCAGCAAAAATCACGAATAATGATTTTTTTTTCTTCACATTTCTTTGTCAGCATATTTATATGTACCATGAATTTGTTAATTGCCACTACAACTTTGAAGGGTCTTCCTTTGTTGTCTTATCTGGACTAAGAAGATTATGGAAGTAAACTTACTGATGGCAACTGATAGAAAATTACTTTCATAACACCACATAAGATGTAAATTACTGAATTCTTTGTATGTGGACATATAAATAGGTAACATAGGTGGAACATGTTGAAGTGGATGATAGGTTAGTACACAACATATACAAGCCACGGGTGAACTCAGGCTTAACATTTTGTGCTAAAAGATGGATCCCTTGCAAAAATGATATTTTCATTAATTTTCACTTAAAGAGCAAATGCCTAATTCTCTTCTAAATTTAGTAAATGTTGCTTCGTTTAAACGTTTGGTTAATATATCGGATTTTTTTTTCTATTTCTATGAATTCTAGTGAAATTTTCTCTTTACTTACGTTATCTCTTAGGAAATGATGTCTTATATCAATATGTTTAGTTCTCAAATCATATGTTGGATTTTTAGAATATTTATAGCGCTTGTATTATCATAGTATATTGGTGATTTATTTATATTTAATCCAAAATCTTTTAGAGTTTGTTGCATATATATTACTTGTGAACAAGCTAAAGCAGCAGATATTTATTCTGCTTCAGTTATTGACAAAGATACTGTATTTTGCTTTTTACTAAACCAGGAGACTAGTGAATGACCTAAGAAGTGACATGTTTCACTAGTGCTTTTACCATCCGATTTACATCCCACATAGTCAGCGTCACAGTAGGAAATTAAATCAAATGAATCATTTTTAAGGTAAAATAATCCAAAATCAAGTGTATGTTTTACATATCTTAGAATACATTTTACGGCTTTTAAGTGAGTTTCTTTAGGTTGAGATTGATATCTTGCACAAAGACATATACTATGCATTATATATAGTCTACTAACGGTTATATACAATAACGATCCTATCATTCCTCTATATAATTTTTGATCGATTGTAGTTAAATTATATTCTATATACAATAACGATCCTATCATCTGTACTTAGGGCTATATTAGTAGCCATATGTGTAGGTCTTCCATTGGTTGTATTTAAATTATATTTATTAATTAAATCTCTAGCATATTTTTCTTGATTAATAAATATTCCATTCTTTAGTTGTCTTATTTGTAAGCCTAAGAAAAATGTAAGTTCACCCATATGACTCATCTCAAACTCTCGTGTCATAATATCTGAAAATTATTTTTTCATTTGATTATTTGTTGATCCAAAAATTATATCGTCAACATAAATTTGTACTAATTGAATATCATTTTTATTTCTTTTAATGAAAAGTATATTATCTACTTTACCGATTTCAAAATTCGATTGTAATAAATATGTTCTTAACCTATCGTACCAAGCTCTAGGAGCTTGTTTTAATCCATATAATGTTTTCTTTATTTATATACGTGGTTTGGAAATTTTCGTCTTAAAAAAGGAGGAGGTTATTCTACATATATGTCTTCTTTAACGTATCCATTTAAAAAACACTTTTTTGCAAGGCTTTAAAAAAGCACTTTTAACATCCATTTGAAATTATTATAATTAACGAAGGCTAATAAAATCCTAAATGCTTCTAGTCTTGCTACAGGAGCAAATGTTTCATCATAATTTATTCCTTCCTCTTGTCTATATCCTTGTGCAACTAATCGAGCTTTATTTCTTACAACCTCACCAAGTTCATTCATTTTATTTTTATAAACTCATTTAGTTCCAATTATAGTCTTATCATCTGGTCTAGGAACAAGTTCTCATACATCATTCCTGATAAATTGATTCAATTCCTCCTGCATAGCAACGATCAATGAATCATCAGATGATGCATTCTCTGGTCTAGGAACAAGTTCCCAACATCTATATCAGTCAGCATACAAAAATATAAAGGTTGCTAGGCCAGCATCTCTTGCTAAGATTGTCAACTACAATGGTCAACGTATGCAAATGCACGTAACTGTTGAAATTCACCAAAAGGTGATGCAAGCAGTTTTGCCCTAACTAGGTCAGGTAGTGTGTTAAAATAATATGCAATACACTTATGCCAAGTACAATATATATTAATGTGATGAACCTAAATAAGTAATTATTTAATTTTAATAGTATAATAATCAAACTAGTAATCTACAACATATATTATAGAAGTATTAACTTACTGGTTAAGAATAAAAGTATACCTGTGGTGTCACTAGTGTCGATGTAAGACGATGTGATGTAGTCGGGGGAAACTCTTGCTATACCCATAGATCATCTTTGGTCACGCTAGCATCGGGAATAGTGTGAGCTGATCCACCATTGTCTACGGATATGTAATGAAAGGTCTATCAACCAACTTTGACGCGTCGTGATGACAGTTGGACGTCTCAACGAATAAATGAGAAATAAAACGTTTAGGTAATGTAAAAAGTGAATTAAAAAAAATCACATTTGCGCATCACATAGGAAAAAATGTCAGGCGCCTGTAGAATAGAAGCCTTTTGAGCAAGCGTTCGATTTTATTTTTGTACACTTGTTGAACAAGCGTCTGACCCGATAATCTTTTGAGAAATCATTATATGCAGAAATTTGAAGTGTACAAAATATTATTTGTACATTTTAAACCTTTGGAGATGTTCTTATAATTTGAATGGGATGCTCATACCTATAGTTCGAAAGGGAAACACAATATCCCGTTCACTACAAAGCATTGATTTTTTTAGACTTTTAGTAAGTTCAGTATAGTGGGCAAAGCAAGTGAGCATAATACCGCAAGCATACCTACTTCAGTGATAAGCCCTATTCTATTGAGGGAGCCCTTTTTTCTAATATTTACTCAATTTTTGTTGTACTAATATTCTTGTTCTCTATGTTTAATTGGTCGGAATGTAATCTTAGTGGATCAGTTGAGAAAGAATGCCTGTAAGTAATATGTTCCATCACTTATGGCGTGCTTAGGCAATGATTTGCCTATGCATGGATCTGAATATGCCATTTATGCTACATCGCTATATATTCCCCATGAAACTATGTCTCCCACTTTGGAAGTTCCATGCATGGCTTAAATCATGAACATATGTACACATCGGAATAAGCGGTAGGTCAAACAAAATTGCTATATAACCTGTAGCATCAACACAGCAGAAATGCATGCAATCAGAATAAGTTATTCATATAACAATATCCATATCAAGATATGAAAAGTTAAGGTGCATTAATTGTGTTCTCAAGTTACTGGTTATTTCATCATAGTCAGATGAAACTGGCATTGTAACATCCCACGTCCACTAATGTCACTCACTAAGGGAATTCATTAACTTTAATGGAGTATTATAAGAGTATAGAATAGAATATCACAAGACAGATATATAAAATAGTACTTAAGAAAATTCAAAATTTATTCATTGCAGCGGAAAAGCAAAACATGTTTGGTTACAATGTCAAAACCATATATTGGAGTCAAGTACACAAATATCCATCCTATACAAAATTATTATCAGAGTACATAAAAGTAAAATCATAATCCCACTCCAAATAGCCATAATGGAAAAGAGATAAAGCTGAGCATTTCTCTTAACACTTCCAAGTACTTCAAGAAGAAAGAAATCCAAGTCAAGCTCCACTAGTCCCACCCTGAGCACCTGGGGGAAGGGGGGAAGGAAAGAAAAGAGGCGGAAAAAAAATAAGTCAGACATAAAGTCTGGCGAGTCCAGTGACTTTAACTATATAATTAGTATAGTAACAGGATAAGGACATAAATTGGATATAAGAAATGACTGTAACATAAGCAAATATGACATGGTGAACAAGATGAACAGGATATAACGTTGATTGCGCTTTTGATCACTATAAGATGATTCCTACACCGCGCCAATGCTAATTACACCGCACCATTACTAGTCCCATACTAAAAGTTGACCCCTCTTACTAATCGTAGTAATAATAATGGTAGTTTTGTGTACTCCTAGCTGCTGTCATAGGTGCCGCCTGCTTCTATCTTCACTAGTTGTACGCACTACCCTCCACATTCGATCGGCTCCCTAACTCGCAAATACCCGTGCTGGTCCCACAGTAGGTGCATCACTCACTAAAGTGGCAACGATACTACTGAAATGCACGGCTTATACCTACACAAAGCAAGAATGTCTTACCTACCAGCCCGGTCCCACGCACGCACATGACTCCATTGGACTTGAGTTGCCACCGCTAACACTTTATTGACCTATTACATTCAAACCCAGTAAGCATGTCCCGTCCTCGACCTTGTTCGAGCTCACATAGATACAGAATGTGTTACTGGTTGAAAATACTTGACACAAGCTTCCCTCCTAAGCTTGGTCCCCACTAGGAATTCACACTTAACCCCACTTTATTCTCATGTCTAATCACATGTTTCACCTTGGTTAAGTGTTTCAAATTATATTTCACATGTCATCCATGTCACCCACTTAACCCCCATGACTTACTACATGTCTTATCTTGGTTAAGTGTTTATTAATTCATTATAACCGTAACCTTGCAAGACCTCCCACATTAGATTGTCGTCTTGCGGTTGCTGGATATGCTGGGCGGTTCCGGGCGGTCTTATACTACAATATGAATCTAACCTCGTGTCTTTATATTATTACGTATCTAATTTCTTCCTTTGACCTCTCATATTAGATTACAAAATTGCGGTTGCTGGATGTGCCGGGCGGTTTCAGGAAGTCATATACCGCAATTCGAATCTAACCTCGTGTCTTAGGCGTTCATTATCACTTTCTAAATTCATGTCCCCAATTTCAAATCTTGGATTATAATATATAACCATAATTTCCAATCTAAATTATGTTCATTATTTTAATCGAAATTTATGCCTATAATCTCATGTAATCAAATTGTACCAATTCATGCCCCAAATTCAATTACATGATTTTAAGTCTTTTTTTGCCCAACTGCATATTATTCAATAATTTCCCCAAATTTTTCCCACAACATTCCCACGTTATTCGTACGTATAATAATATGTTAGGCTCGTAGTTAGCCTAATGTCATAAAAAGGAAAAGAAGGGAAGAGAGGAAGAGAACTATGACATCAAAACCGGCATAAAAATAAGCATAAGAAGTATGAACTGACATAGAATAGTAAGATAGATCCAAGTAGGCATATGAACTGGCATAGAGCAACGAAATAGATCTAATTAGCATATGGAACATAAACTGACATAAGACAATAAAATAGATCCAATTAGCATTTGGAACATAAACTGGCATAGAACAATGAGATAGATCCAATAAGCATGTGGAACACGAACTTTAGATATGAATCTAAAAGATAAGAATTCACCAAACATGATATGATTCATCTTACAGGCATGTTCATAAAGTCCAATTCACAAACTTATCACAATTACTTTTAATTAATTATATGTGAAAGTAACTTAGACTCACAGTGGTAGAAGAGAAAGTAGATCTGAATTCTGTATTCTGAATTTGATTAGCTAAACCGTTGTTGTAGAATTTGATTCTAATCTTCCAATATGAATACTCTATTCTGATTTGCTTTAGTGTAGAAGAAAGACTAGTTTAGGTTGTGGCAGCATGGAGGTGCCATGGATTAGTGTAATGAAATTAGGGTTAGGTATAGGTGTGTTTTTATAGGTGTATTAGGTGAGTTAGGGCCTTTAGATTAGATTAGAGATCATCAGAACCACACAACTCAAAAGACATGTCATCCAGCCAATCCCAGAAGGATACGTCATCATCCACAAAACACATCACCAGGAGGCTGTCCAGACCCAACCGGTCGACCGGCCAAATTCAACTGGTCGACCGTTTTTTGCTTCTGCCCAAAAATGGTCGACTGTGAAAAATGGGCGGTCGACTTGTTTTACAGCTTTAAACTCAAATCTTCCGAGCTTCATAACTTCTTCATACGATGTCCGTTTTACGCAAACTCAGACTCTATCTCAAGCAAAATTCCGAGACAAACGCAATGGCATAACCTATTTCACCTAATTCTTCTTTTAAAAATTAATTATTCTTTAATTATCTCTTATATCGTGTTTTAAAATTACGGGGTGTTACATTCTCTCCTCCTTAAAGCATTTCATCCCCGAAATCTCCAAGTTAAGAAGAATGTATCCTACCATCCAATCATCCATCTACTCATCCATCATCCACAAGCATCCATCGTCCTTAAAATATTTCTAATGCTATATGAACATATGCAAAAGTGTGTGTATATGTTCCTTATCTAATGCAAAGATCAGGCGGTCTACTGATTCAGTTGACCTCCCTAATGCAAAACATGATAGTGCCATGCATCCATTATGTATGCAAATGAATCCTAATGATATATATCATTTCTACATGATTGCACATCCATTCATTCAAATGCAGCATCCATATGATAAGAAATTCAAGATACATCCATTAACTTGAATATGCACACTCATTCATATGCAATATGAAAGTGATTGAGCCAATCTAGTGCCTAATGTGTGTAAATGCATCCACGAGCAACCACTAGCAAACACTTACATCCACTTACATCCACCAAACATAACATGTCTCAAACACATGCTTACAACCATAGGATTTTCTACCTAAAGGTCGAAGATATAATCGAGAGGATACACTAAACGATAGAACAAGTATAAACAAAGTGGTAGAAAAAGGAGAAGTTAAGAACATACCCTCAAAAAGGAAAGGGTACAACACATGTATCTTGTCTTTAGTCTACCAAGTCGCGTCTCCTTGATCATCTCCCCACTGGGCTTTAACCAACTTGACCTCTCGGTTGCGTAATTTCTTGACCTCTGATCCAAGGATACATGTAGGAACTCGTCTAACTGTGGCATCTCGCTCTACTTCCACTTCTCTAAGCATGCTCGGCTCTA
Organism: Allium sativum; assembly: GCA_030737875.1. Lineage (NCBI taxonomy): Eukaryota > Viridiplantae > Streptophyta > Magnoliopsida > Asparagales > Amaryllidaceae > Allium > Allium sativum. The sequence continues at coordinate 407,420,464 of CM060926.1, forward strand.
CTACTTCCGCGATATCATGTAAACATTTTCACAAATGCGACACATGAAATACGTCATGAACACCACTGAGCTTCTCGGGAAACATCTCTCTGTAGGCCATCTGCCCAATTCGTTCTGTAATGGGGAATGGCCCTACGAACCTTGGTTCGAATTTCCCTACAGACCCGAAACGGACTACATTCCTCAACGGTGATACTTTAATAAAGACCACGTCTCCAACACTGAACTCAAGATCGGTCCTTCTCTTTTCAGCATATGACTTTTGTCGGTCCTGTGCTGACTTCAGGCGTCTTCGAATCAAATCTATATTCTCTGAAGTTTCCCTAATCATCTCGGGCCCAAGCAAAATCTTATCCGTAGACTCCCACCAAAAAGTCGGTGATCGAAAAGGTCGTCCATATAGAGCCTCAAAAGGTACCATGCCTATGCTAGTCTGATAGCTGTTGTTGTAGGCGAAATCTACCAGTGGAAGATGTTCCTCCCATGCCCCTCCAAAGTTCAAGATGCATAATCTCAAAAGATCTTCTAGCATCCGATTCACTCTTTTTGTTTGGTCGTCCGTCGAGGGTGATAAGCGGTACTCAAACACAATTGCGTTTCTACTGCCTCTTGCAAGCTGTTCCAAAACTCACTAGTGAAAATGGGATCTCGATCGCTCACAATACTAGAAGGTATGCCGTGTAGACGAACTATCTCTCGAAGATAAACAGATGCTAACGATGATGTTGTTCTTTTACTCTTAACGGGAATAAAATGGGCGCTCTTGGTAAGTCTATCCACTACTACCCAAATCCCCGTATTACCCTTCCTTGACCTCGGCAACCCGTCAACGAAATCCATGGAAACACTTTCCCATTTCCACTGTGGAACCTCTAAAGGGTGAAGTAAACCACCAGGCTTTTTTTGCTCTGCCTTGACTTGCTGGAACACTAAGCATCTAGAAACGAACTCAGCCACATCCTTCTTCATTCCGGCCCAAAAGAAAACTCGTTTCATGTCCCTATACATCTTGTCTCCACCAAGATGTATGGTCAGCTTAAAACGATGTGCTTCTTCAAGGATTGTCTTTCTCAAACTCTCGTCTTGATGTACGCAAAGTCTCCCATCCCTACGCAACCAACCTCTGTCATCGATAATATACCTACTAAGATGGCTCGAAGACTCCCCTCTTATGAGATGGTCTACTATCTATAACAACCATGGGTCATCTCGCTGTGCCGCACCTATATGTCTCAAAAACGTAGGTCGTACCTCTAATGATGCCAACAAACCGGCTACATAATCAATAGAGGGTATAAAGTCAAAGGTAGAGATATACTCTAAACTCTGCCACTCGGCAAACAAAGGACTCAAAGTTAACTTCTTTCTACTCAAGGCGTCAGCTACAACGTTACCCTTGCTAGGGGTATATGCAATCTCAAAATCGTAGGAAGCTAAGAACTCCATCCACCTCTGTTGCCTTAAGTTTAAATCTTTTTGGGAGAACAAGTACTTTAGTGACTCATGGTCTGTATACAACTCAAACCTCTCTCCAAGCAAATGGTGATGCCAAGACTTAAGCGCAAAAACTATGGCAGCTAACTCAAAGTCGTGGGTAGGGTAATTCTTCTCATGGTCCTTCATCTGCCTTCCACCATAGCATCTCACCCTTCCCTCTTGCATCAAAACTGCGCCAAGCCCTGTCCTGCAAGCATCGATATACACTGTGAACTGTTTACTCCCATCAGGCAAAACTAAAACTGGAGTTGTCGTCAATGCCCTCTTCAAACGTTGGAAAGCATCATCACAGTCAACATCCCAAGAAAAGGTCAATTTCTTTTTCGTCAACCGTGTAAGTGGGGCTGATATCTTAGCAAAGTCCTTGATGAACTTTCTGTACTAGCCCGCCAAACCAAGAAAATTTCTTACTTCTTTATCGTTCTTATGAATCTTCCAATCTTGGATTGCTACCATCTTCGCAGGATCCACTTCTATCCCTTCCCTAGAGACCACGTGCCCTAAGAACCTCACTTCCTTCCTCCAAAAATGACATTTGGAGAACTTAGCTTTGAGTTGATGTGCTCGAAGGGTCTCTAAGACTTCCCAAAGATGTAGGGCATGCTCTTCTTCGCTTCTAGAAACTATCAAAATATCGTCCACAAAGACCACCACGAACTTGTTTAGAAACTCCCTAAACACCCTGCTCATCAAGTCTACGAAATATGCGGGTGCATTCGTCATACCAAAAGGCATGACGAGCTATTCGAAGAAACCGTCGGGGGTCCTAAAAGCAGTTTTATCTATACTATCCTCAACTACCCTCAACTGATGAAATCATGTAGCTAAGTCTAACTACGAGAAAACCGAGCACCAACCAACTGATCGAACAAATCATCTATCCTCGGCAATGGGTGTTTGTTCTTCTTCGTGAGCTTATTCAGCTCCCTATAGTCCACGCACAATCTAAGCGAACCATCAGCCTTTGTAGCAAAAAAAATAGGAGCACCCCACTCCGAGATACTTCTTCTTATAAACCCTTTCTCAAGCAACTCTTTCACTTGTTTACTAAGCTACCTCCTTTATCTAGGAGCCATGTGGCGCACAGGCAATGCAACTGGCTTTGCATTGTCCACCAAGTATATACAAAAACTATCTCGCGTTTTGGAGGTAAGCCCCTAACCTCTTAAAAGACATCTGCATACTCACGGACTACTTGAATAGATTGCAAATCATCAATAGATTTGTCAAGAGATTCTAGGTAGCTAAGCATAACAGAACCCTTAGGGTCACAAGAAATATCGAGAGTATTACCCAAACTAGTCAACAGTCTAACTACCCTCCTTTCACAGTCGAGAATGGCACCATACCTGGCTAGCCAATCCATTCCTAGAATCAACCCATAGCCCGTGAAACCAAGTACATAAGCGTTGTATTCGGACTCAACGCCATACACATATATTCTCAAATCCCGACATAACATAGAAAGATGAGTCGTACCCCCAATAGGATTTGAGACAATTAAGGGATCCATAACTAGACTACCATTTAGGTGCAGTGTTTCAACTAATGGAGCGGATATAAACGAATGTGAAGCGCCAGAATCAAACAAAGTTCGAACAAGATGATCAAAAAGGAAAATCAAACTTTCAATAGAAATGTTTCTACCTCTCTCTTGCGTAGCTGCCATGAGAGCATGAACCTGCCCTCCAAAAGTAGATCCTGTCCTCTGTCCTTGCCCTTGTCCTTTCCTCCTTAGGTAGCCTTTAATCATATGTCCTGCCTCACCACATTGGAAGCAACCCGTCTTCTTCTTCTTCTTCCTACAGTCCTTGCTTAAGTGTCGTGGTGTTCCACAATTAAACCACCTTTTCTTCCCTTTGCCCTTGTTATCCTTACCACCTTTCTTTTGTTGTTGCTGTGCTTTCTTCGGATCCCCTTTCTTATCTTGTGCCTTATCTACATTAGCACCTTTCTCCTCTTCATGCATCAATGCCATGTCAACAAGTTTCTCGAAAGTAGCCCCCATAGGAATGTGGGACATAGCCAACCCGTGTAATGGTTCATTCGGACCCTTGGAAAATCTCAAGGCCTTCTTATGTAGTGTATTAACTAGTTCCATACCAAATCTTACTAACCGGTTAAACTAGTTAACGTACTCCTTCACAGACAAACTCCCTGGTTTCAAAGCCAAGAACCTCTCCATGTATGAACTCTCCTCCGCTTGTGAAAGAAATTTCAACTTGAACCTTCGTCTAAAATCTATCCACGTCTCCACCGCACGTCCTCCATTAGTTACTTCCCACCAAAAGGAAGCTTCGTCCTTCATCAACCAAGCAGCTAGCTGAACCTTCCTTCCATCGTCTATCTCAATGATACCAAACAAGTCCTCCACTTCCTTGAGCCAATTCCGAGCCTCAACAAATGTCTTAGTTCCATAAAATGGTTTTCCGCCCATCGCACGGAAGTCTTTGCATATCTTAGAAAAAGTGTCTATACGGGGAGGAGGAGGAGCTGCAGCAGGGAGAGGAGGAATATAACACCCCGTATGTTGAATAACTTGCTATAATATAAAACAGGGAAGAATTAAATTTTAAAATCTGAATCAGGGGAAACGGGCTATGCCATTGCGTTCGTCTCGGAAAATACGCGAAATAGAGTCCAAGTTTTCGAAAATCGGAGTCCGTATGACCGAGTTAAGGCCCAAAGAAGTTTTCAGAAAATTCAAACAGATTTCAGAAGAGGCGGGAAAATTCCCGCCAGGCAGAGGGAGTCGGCCCTAGGGTCGACATGGGTGTCGACCCCCTCCCTAGGGGTCGACCCAGGGGTCGACACAGGGGTCGACCCCCCCGTCGGTCTGTGTGACCTGGGTGCAGCCTGAAGAAGTTTGGGCTGTGTCTGATGGCTTGTGACGAGATCTGACGGCTCTAACCTAATCTAGGGTTAATCTAAGGGCCTAAACTACATCCTAATTCTATAAATACACCCTAATACTACCCTAATTCATACTAAAATTGGAGACAACGTCGTTATGCCGTCAAAATGCAACTAGGTGGAGCCACCAACAAATTAAAGAGGAGGAAAGCTTCTCAAATCAACTTCTAATCAACTCTAGCAACTTAATCTTCTTCATTGATGTGTTAATCAACAAGTTGTGAGTTTCTATAGCCTTAATGACCAATTGTTGAAATGATTATGATAGGATATAATGAGGTTATGGCTATGAATGTGGATCAATGCAAGATTATGTTATCATATGCTATGTGTTTGTGATGTTACGCAAGTTATGCAAGATATGTGCTATGTGTTCATGATGTTATGCAAGTTACGCAAGTCATATGCTATATGATCATGATGTTATGCAAGTTATGCAAGTTATATGCTACGTGTTCATGATGTTATGCAAGTTATGCAAGTCATATGCTACATGTTCATGATGTTATGCAAGTTATATGCTATATGATCATGATGTTATGCAAGTTATGCAAGTGTTAGGCTATGTGTTCATGATGCTAGTTATGCAAATTGCTATGATAAACATTGATCCATTATGACACCATGATTATGCAAGTTTGGTGATTGATTATATGCAAGTTCATATATGATTTGGATGCAAGTTTGGTGTATGATTATATACAAGTTCACATATGACATGTTATGCAAGTATGGTGTTTGATTATATGCAAGTAACATGTGCAAGTTTACACCTTTGTATGATATGCATACATATGCAAGTTAACCCCTTTGAATGTCATACATACATATGCAAGTTTACCCCTTTGAATGACATAAGTAGCTTATGCAAGTTACCCTCTTTATGACATATGTGATTCATGCAAGTTTGGGTTGATTATTTATGCTAGTTGGGTTGATGCTATATGCATGTTGACACCTTTAAAACCCATGTTGATGCTAATGTTATGCAAGTTGAACCCATTGTATTTGTGATGAATCTTCCCTTTTATGTCATGTTAGCAAATTACGTAGGGAACGATGGGGTTAATATACATGTTAATGAAATAGTGTGAAGTTGGTATGATTATGCATACCATAAAGTGGATGGACATAATTGAGTCAATTATGTACATCGTTAAAATTGGAATTAATTAGGGAAAATTAATTCGAAATATAGGGGTGATTAATTAGGTGTAATTAATCGACTAAGACACGAGGTTGGACCCTTCTGTAGCATAAGACTGCCCGGAACCGACCGGCAAATCCAGCGGCTACAAATGATTGTCCCAATGTGAGAGGTCTTAGGCACAAACTAAATACGTGACAAGTGTATAGACACGAGGTTAGACTCGGTTATGGCGTAAGGCTGCGCGGACCCGACCGGCAAATCCAGCTGCCATAAAAGATAGTCTAATGTGAGAGGTCTTTACAACGGTTACGTTCTTAATCAATTAAGAAACACTTAACCATATTAGCATGTAGAGGGACATGAGGGGTTAAGTGGGTGCCTTGGGTGGCATGTGGAAAAATCTAGTGTTTGCCTTGGGTGGCAATAGAAAATACGATTAGAATACTTAACCAAAGTGGAACATGTAATTAAACATGATTAAAGGGTTAAGTAAGTGCCTTGGGTGGCATGGGGAAAATCTAGTGGTTGCCTTGGGTGGCAATAGAAGATAAGATTAGAATACTTAACCAAAGTGGAACATGTAATTAAACATGATTAAAGGGTTAAGTAAGTGCCTTGGGTGGCATGGGGAAAATCTAGTGGTTGCCTTGGGTGGCAATAGAAGATAAGATTAGAATACTTAACCAAAGTGGAACATGTAATTAAACATGATTAAAGGGTTAAGTAAGTGCCTTGGGTGGCATGGGGAAAATCTAGTGGTTGCCTTAGGTGGCAATAGAAGATAAGATTAGAATACTTAACCAAAGTGGAACATGTAATTAAACATGATTAAAGGGTTAAGTAAGTGCCTTGGGTGGCATGTGGAAATCAAGTAAGTGCCTTGGGTGGCATGGGGAAATCTAGTGGGTGCCTTGAGTGGCAATTGAAATATGATTAGATGACTTAACCAAACTTTAAACATGTAAGTGGACATGATTATTAAAAAGGGTTAAGTGGGATACACTAGAAAAAAAATGACAAGCTTAGGTGGGTAGCTTGTGGGGGCCCATTTCAACCAGTAACCCATATGTGTCTTATTGGGCTCGACCCATGTCGAGGACAGGACACGCGTACTGGGCTTGACTATAAGAGACCAAAACGGGTTAGCGGTAGCAACGCGAGTCCAACGGGTTTCATATGCGTGTGTGGACCCGGGCTGGTAGGTAAGACGTTATTGCACCGTGTAGGTATAAGCCGTGCACCATTGATTGTATCGGGTTGCCACTTTGGGGAGTGATACACCCCACTGTGGGGCCAGCACGGGTTTCTACGTTAGGGAGCCGATCGAATGGGAGTAGTGGTTACACCTAGTGGAGATAGGGGCAGACGGCACCTATGTAGTCAGCTAGGGTTACACGAGACTACTATTAAAATTACTAAGTTGTGGGTACACCTAGTGGAGATAGGGGCAGACGGCACCTATGTAGTCAGCTAGGGATACACGAAACTACTATTAAAAATTACTAAGTACACTTAGTGGGATCAACCTTTAAGTAGGAATTACCCTTGGGTGGGTAGATCTGGTGTGGTGCAGTGTAGGAATTATCCTTGGGTGGGTAGATCTGGTGTGGTGCAGTGTAGGAATTATCCTTGGGTGGGTAGATCTGGTGTGGTGCAGTATTTATCCTTAGGTGGATAGGCACGTCTTTACCGTTATCTTAGTTCATCCTAAGTCTAGTTGGCTGCTTAGTATAGTCATTTATCCCCAGTCGTACCGTACCAGGTTTATATCATACCCAAATTACTTTAATGATTGAATTGTTAAAGTTATAGGGCTCACTCAGACTTATGTCTGACCCCGTTGTTTTTATCTTTTTCCCCAATCCTCAGGTCACCAGAGTGGGCCTAGTGCTAGTGGACTTGGATCAGATCGCTTTATCTGTCTTTTGGAGCTTGGACCATTGGTGTAAAGCTCAGTTTATCTATGGCTATTAGTTCATGTAGTGGGATTATGTACTTTTGTTTTATCAAGATGGATATTATGTTCTTGACTCTTGTTTATGGTTTTGTGATGTAACCAAACATGTTTTACTTTCCGCTGCAATGAAGTGATGTTTTAAAATTCTCAATTATTACTTATATCTGTCTTGTTGTAACTTTTCTGTTCTATATTCACTTAAGATACTCCACCGATGCTATGGCATTCCCTTAGTGAGTGACCGTAGTGGGTGTGGGGTGTTACACGTGGTATCAGAGCTTAAGGTTACCGCAACAGATAAAATTTTTAGAAAACTATTTTTCTAAAATCATTTTTGGAAGAAGTATTTTCAAAAACATGTCTTTTGAGAGAAAAGTTTTTGAAAGAAAAGAACATAATCCCTAAGAGCCATATATCCCTCCTTCGATCCTCCGTTCTGAATCTCTTCCTCTTTCTTTTTTTTGAATTTCCCCTCCGCATATAGATGTCTTTTTAAGATAAATAAGGACTTCCGTATGGAGGACCGAAGAACCACTTCAAGGGACTTAGACGGTTGTCGGGCTAAGAAGTTAGTCCAAGGAGGTAGAGGGTTTGTGGGCACCTTTAAGATGGACGAGGGAGGAAGGTTCAAATAGCTGTTAGGAAAATAAAGGACGAAACCTCATCGTGGTAAGAGGGCCACGAAAGGAGAATGTGAAGGAGAAGGCTAGTTGTTTTTGAGGAATAGGACACCTTATTAGGATTGTCCAAAAAGGTAAGGACAAAGTACAGGATCTTCTGGAGGGTAGATGTATTCCCTCACAACGGGTATACCTGATGGGGTAGGACCGTCGGGGTTGAAATTTGGTTCTCTCAATCATCCTGTTCGAACTTTATTCGACTCTGGCGCATCACATTCATTTATCTTATCATCATTAGTTGAGTCACTGCACCTAGACACCAGTTTAGTAGAGGATCCCTTGGTTGTTTCAAACCCAATTGGGGGGCTCCACTATTTTGTCCATGATATGTTTGGGTTTGAAGATTTCCATACTTAGCGTTGAGTTTAGATGTGATGCTTTTGTTTGGGCTTCACGGGCTATGGGTTGATTTTGGGCATGGACTGGTTATCCAGTAATGGTGTCGTTCTTGACTGTGAAAGGAGAGTTGTTAGGATTATGACCCGCTTGGGTAACACTCTCGAGATCTTTTGAAATCCCATGGATTCTGTTACGCTAGGTTATCTTGAATCGCTTGACGCTTCGGTCGAGAGTTTGCGATCTGTTAGAGTGGTCCGGGAATACTCGGATGTGTTTGAGGAGGTGAAGGGCTTACCTCCGAAGCGGGAGATAGACCTCCGAATATATCTGGTAGACGATGCTAAACCAGTATCTTTGTCAGTGCGCCGCATGGCTCCTCTTGAGAGGAGGGAACTCCATAAGCAAGTAGGGGAGTTGCTTGAGAAGGGGTTCATAAGACAAAATATATCGGAGTGGGGTGCTCCAGTAGTTTTGCCACAAAGGCAGATGGGTCCCTCAGACTTTGTGTAGACTATAGAGAACTCAACAAGCTCACAAAGAAGAATAGACACCCATTGCCGAGGATTGATGATCTTTTTGATCAGTTGGTTGGCGCCTCAGTGTTTCACAGTTGGACTCAGCCACGGGGTTTCATCAGTTGGGAGTGGCTGAGGATAGTATAGAGAAGACCGCCTCAGGACTCTGGATGGTTTCTATGAGTGGCTTGTGATGCCATTTGATTTGACGAACGCCCCCGCATACTTTGTTGATTTGATGAGTAGGGTGTTCAGGGAGTACCTAAATAACTTCGTAGTGGTCTTTGTGGATGACTTCTTGGTCTTTTCTAAAAGCGAAATAAGTTTTCGTATGTGCTTAATAGGTTAAGCAAAGCCAGTTATTTGATCAAAGGTGGTTTTGGGAGTGAGACTGGCAAGGATATCCAGAGTTGGACAAGGGCTTAATTAGTTAGCCATTTTTACTAGTATCATCTCACATAGGTCGTCTGAATTTGAAGGAGGTATCCCTTGGGTGTTTGTCTGATATTGGTTTAGGCCTTTGGGGCTTACACTTGGGGAATGTCGAGTTCGACTAAGATGGTCTGCGTGAGAGATGGATAGTTGTGACGATTTTGCGTGGGAGAATATCTTGGCTTTCTCTAGAAGTGGAGAAATGCATGCCCTACATCTTAGGGAAGTATTGGAGATTCTTCGAGCGCATAGTCTTGAGACAGCAAAGGTGGATGGAGTTCTTGGCATCCTATGATTTTGAGATAGCGTATACCCCTGGCAAGGGTAACGTGGTGGCAGACGCCTTAAGCAGAAAAAGGTTGTCTTTGAGTCCATTGTTCGTGGAATGACGAAGCTTGGAATTTATCTCGATGTTTGATTTCAGACCTTCCGTTGACTTTATACCCGGTTTGCTAGCATCCTTAGAGGTCAGACCTACTCTTTTGGGACGGATTGGCGAGGCACAGCGGGACGACCCACAGTTGGTTGAGTTGGTAGAGAGGCTCATAAGGGGGGAATCGTCTAGCCATTTGAGTAGGTACACCCTAGACGATAGGGGGTGGATGCGTAGGGATGGTAGACTTTGTGTACCGCAGGACGAGGGTTTGAGGAAGGTTATACTTGATGATGCGCATCGTTCGAAGATGACCATTCATCCCGGTGGGGACAAGATGTACCAAGACATGAAGAGAGTTTTCATTTGGGCCGGTATGAAGAAAGATGTGGCCGAGTATGTCGCTAGATGCTTGGTGTGCCAACAGGTGAAAGCGGAGCAAAAGAAACCTGGTGGGTTGCTTCACCCATTGGAAGTTCCGCAATGGAAGTGGGGTAGCGTCTCGATGGATTTTATTGATGGGTTACCAAGATCAAGGAAGGGTAATACGGGAATTTGGGTTGTGGTAGACAGACTTACTAGGAGTGCCCATTTCATACCCGTGAAGAGCAAGAGGACTGATCCATGGCTAGCTTCGGTTTATCTTCGAGGGATAATTCAGTTGTATGGGGAACATGACGTATTCCATGTGTCACATTTGAGGAAGTGCCTACATGAGACCGTAGAGGTGGTAGAGCCGAGTTTGCTTAGAGAAGTGGAGGTAGAGCGTGATGCGATTATTCGACGAGCTCCTACCCGCATCCTTGGGTCAGAGATTAGGAAGTTGAGAAACAGAGAGGTTCGACTAGTCAAAGTGCAATGGGGAGAAGATGAGAGCAATGCTACTTGGGAGACAGAAGCGAAGATGCGTTCATTGTACCTATTCCTTTTTGAGGGAATGTCTTTTAACTTCTCCTTTATCGTTTGTCTAGTACTTATCTTATCTTTAGTGTGTCCTCTCATTAGCACCTTTGACCTTTAGATAGGGTAAACCTATGGTTGAAACATGTGTTTGAGACATGTTATGTTTGATGGATGCGTGTGGATGCAAGTGGTTGCTAGTGGTTGCTCGTGGATGCATATACACACACTTTAGGCACTAGATCGGCTCAGTCACTTCATATTTCATATTGCATATAATTGTGTGTAGGTAGCTATATTAATGGATGTATAATGATTGTGTTATCATATGGATGATGCATTTTGGTGTATGGTTGTGCACACATGTAGAAATAGTATGTGTTGATAGGGATCTTTCGCATACATATTGGATGCATGGCACTATCATGGTTTGCATTAAGGAGGTCAACTAAATAAGTAGACCGCCTGATTTTGCATTAGACAGGGAACATATACACACACTCTTTGCATATGTTCATACAACATTAGAAACTTTAGGGACAATGGATGCCAGTGTTTGATGGTTTGAGTAGATGGTTGTTTGGTTGGTAGGATACGTTCTTCTTGACTTAGAGATTTCGGGGACGAAATCCTTTAAGTAGGGGAGAATGTAACACCCCGTATGTTGAATAACTTGCTATAATATAAAACAGGGCAGAATTAAATTTTAAAATCTGAATCAGGGGAAACGGGCTACGCCATTGCGTTCGTCTCGGAAAAATACGCGAAATAGAGTCCGAGTTTTCGAAAATCGGAGTCCGTATGACCCAGTTAAGGCCCAAAGAAGTTTTCAGAAAATTCAAACAGATTTCAGAAGAGGTGGGAAAATTCCCACCAGGCAGAGTGAGTCGACCCTAGGGTCGACATGGGTGTCGACCCCCTCCCTAGGGGTCGACACAGGGGTCGACACAGGGGTCGACCCCCTGTCGGTCTGTGTGACCTGGGTGCAGCCTGAAGAAGTTTGGGCTGTGTCTGATGGCTTGTGACGAGATCTGATGGCTCTAACCTAATCTAGGGTTAATCTAAGGGCCTAAACTACATCCTAATTCTATAAATACACCATAAGACTACCCTAATTCATACTAAAATTGGAGACAACGTCGTTATGCCGTCAAAATGCAACTAGGTGGAGCCACCAACAAATTAAAGAGGAGGAAAGCTTCTCAAATCAACTTCTAATCAACTCTAGCAACTTAATCTTCTTCATTGATGTGTTAATCAACAAGTTGTGAGTTTCTATAGCCTTAATGACCAATTGTTGAAATGATTATGATAGGATATAATGAGGTTATGGCTATGAATGTGGATCAATGCAAGATTATGTTATCATATGCTATGTGTTTGTGATGTTATGCAAGTTATGCAAGATATGTGCTATGTGTTCATGATGTTATGCAAGTTGTGCAAGTCATATGCTATATGATCATGATGTTATGCAAGTTATGCAAGTTATATGCTACGTGTTCATGATGTTATGCAAGTTATGCAAGTCATATGCTACATGTTCATGATGTTATGCTAGTTATATGCTATATGATCATGATGCTATGCAAGTTATGCAAGTGTTAGGCTATGTGTTCATGATGCTAGTTATGCAAATTGCTATGATAAACATTGATCCATTATGACACCATGATTATGCAAGTTTGGTGTATGATTATATGCAAGTTCATATATGATTTGGATGCAAGTTTGATGTATGATTATATACAAGTTCACATATGACATGTTATGCAAGTATGGTGTTTGATTATATGCAAGTAACATGTGCAAGTTTACACCTTTGTATGATATGCATACATATGCAAGTTAACCCCTTTGTATGTCATACATACATATGCAAGTTTACCCCTTTGAATGACATAAGTAGCTTATGCAAGTTACCCTCTTTATGACATATGTGATTCATGCAAGTTTGGGTTGATTATTTATGCTAGTTGGGTTGATGCTATATGCATGTTGACACCTTTAAAACGCATGTTGATGCTAATGTTATGCAAGTTGAACCCATTGTATTTGTGATGAATCTTCCCTTTTATGTCATGTTAGCGAATTACGTGGGGAACGATGGGGTTAATATACATGTTAATGAAATGGTGTGAAGTTGGTATGATTATGCATACCATAAAGTGGATGGACATAATTGAGTCAATTATGTACATCGTTAAAATTAGAATTAATTAGGGAAAATTAATTCGAAATATGGGGGTGATTAATTAGGTGTAATTAATCGACTAAGACACGAGGTTGGACCCTTTTGTAGCATAAGACTGCGCGGAACCGACCGGCAAATCCAGCGGCTACAAATGATTGGCCCAATGTGAGAGGTCTTAGGCACAAACTAAATACGTGACAAGTGTATAGACACGAGGTTAGACTCGGTTATGGCGTAAGGCTGCCCGGACCCGACCGGCAAATCCAGCTGCCATAAAAGATAGTCCAATGTGAGAGGTCTTTACAACGGTTATGTTCTTAATCAATTAAGAAACACTTAACCATATTAGCATGTAGAGGGACATGAGGGGTTAAGTGGGTGCCTTGGGTGGCATGTGGAAAAATCTAGTGGTTGCCTTGGGTGGCAATATAAAATATGATTAAAATACTTAACCAAAGTGGAACATGTAATTAAACATGATTAAAGGGTTTAGTAAGTGCCTTGGGTGGCATGGGAAAAATCTAGTGGTTGCCTTGGGTGGCAATAGAAGATAAGATTAGAATACTTAACCAAAGTGGAACATGTAATTAAACATGATTAAAGGGTTAAGTAAGTGCCTTGGGTGACATGGGGAAAATCTAGTGGTGGCCTTCGGTGGCAATAGAAGATAAGATTAGAATACTTAACCAAAGTGGAACATGTAATTAAACATTATTAAAGGGTTAAGTAAGTGCCTTGGGTGGCATGGGGAAAATCTAATGGTTGCCTTGGGTGGCAATAGAAGATAAGATTAGAATACTTAACCAAAGTGGAACATGTAATTAAACATGATTAAAGGGTTAAGTAAGTGCCTTGGGTGGCATGTGGAAATCAAGTAAGTGCCTTGGGTGGCATGGGGAAATCTAGTGGGTGCCTTGAGTGGCAATTGAAATATGATTAGATGACTTAACCAAACTTTGAACATGTAAGTGGACATGATTATTAAAAAGGGTTAAGTGGGATACACTAGAAAAAAAATGACAAGCTTAGGTGGGTAGCTTGTGGGGGCCCATTTCAACCAGTAACCCATATGTATCTTATTGGGCTCGACCCATGTCGAGGACGGGACACGTGTACTGGGCTTGACTATAAGAGGCCAAAACGGGTTAGCGGTAGCAACGCGAGTCCAACGGGTTTCATATGCGTGTGTGGACCCGGGCTGGTAGGTAAGACGTTGTTGCACCGTGTAGGTATAAGCCGTGCACCATTGATTGTATCGGGTTGCCACTTTGGGGAGTGATACACCCCACTGTGGGGCCAGCACGGGTATCTACGTTAGGGAGCCGATCGAATGGGAGTAGTGGGTACACCTAGTGGAGATAGGGGCAGACGGCACCTATGTAGTTAGCTAGGGATACACGAGACTACTATTAAAATTACTAAGTTGTGGGTACACCTAGTGGAGATAGGGGCAGACGGCACCTATGTAGTCAGCTAGGGGTACACGAAACTACTATTAAAAATTTCTAAGTACACTTAGTGGGATCAACCTTTAAGTAGGAATTACCCTTGGGTGGGTAGATCTGGTGTGGTGCAGTGTAGGAATTATCCTTGGGTAGGTAGATCTGGTGTGGTGCAGTGTAGGAATTATCCTTGGGTGGGTAGATCTGGTGTGGTGCAGTGTAGTATTTATCGTTGGGTGGATAGGCACGTCTTTACCGTTATCTTAGTTCATCCTAAGTCTAGTTGGCTGCTTAGTGTATTCATTTATCCCCAGTCGTACCGTACCAGGTTTATATCATACCCTAATTACTTTAATGATTGAATTGTTAAAGTTGTAGGGCTCACTCAGACTTATGTCTGACCCCGTTGTTTTTATCTTTTTCCCCAACCCTCAGGTCACCAGAGTGGGCCTAGTGCTAGTGGACTTGGATCAGATCGCTTTATCTGTCTTTTGGAGCTTGGACCATTGGTGTAAAGCTCAGTTTATCTAAGGCTATTAGTTCATGTAGTGGGATTATGTACTTTTGTTTTATCAGGATGGATATTATGTACTTGACTCTTGTTTATGGTTTTGTGATGTAACCAAACATGTTTTACTTTCCGTTGCAATGAAATGATGTTTTAAAATTCTCAAGTATTACTTATATCTGTCTTGTTGTAACTTTTCTGTTCTATATTCACTTAAGATACTCCACCGATGCTATGGCATTCCCTTAGTGAGTGACCGTAGCGGGTGTGGGGTGTTACAAGGAACATTTGCTGGGCCTGCGACAGTAGCCCTAGCCTCTAGATACCTTCTGAACCAACCTAGTATCGGTACGCCCTCGGGTATATCGGGTTCCCCAGACATGCTAAAAGGAAAAAGGAAGAGATTCAAAACAGAGAATCGAAAGATATATATATGGGTTTTGGGGATTATGTTTTTCATCATAAACTTCTCTCTTGAAAATACCCTCTTTATAACATGTTTTTGAAAATACTTCTTTCTAAAAATGCTTTTGAAAACGGTTTTCAAAATCTTTTATCTGTTCTGGTAACCTTCAGCTCTAATACCACGTGTAACACCCCACGTCCATTAATGTCACTCACTAACGGAATGCATTAACTTTCATGGAGTATTATAAGAGTATAGAACAGAATATCACAAGAAAGATATATAAAATAGTACTTAAGAAAATTCAAAATTTATTCATTGTAGTCGAAAAGCAAAACATGTTTGGTTACAACGTCAAAACCACATACTAGAGTCAAGTACACAAATATCCATCTTGTACAAAATTATTATCAGAGTACATAAAAGTAAAATCGTAATCCCAATCCAAATAGCCATAATGGAAAAGAGATAAAGTTGAGCATTAATCGCAAAACTTCCAAGTACTTCAAGAAGAAAGAAATCCAAGTCAAGCTCCACTAGTCCCGCCCTGAGCACCGAGGGAAGGGAGGGGAAGGAAAGAAAAGAGGCGAAACAAAATAGGTCAGACATAAAGTCTGGCGAGTCCAATGACTTTATCTATATAATTAGTAAAGTAACAGGATAAGGACATAAACTGGATATAAGAAATGACTATAACATAAGCAAGTATGACAAGGTGAACAAGATGAACATGATATAACGTTGATTGCGTTTCTAATCACTATAAGATAATTCTTACACAACACCAATGCTAATTACACCGCACCATTACTTGTCCCATACCGAAAGTTGATCCTCTTACTAATCATAGTAATAATAATGGTAGTTTCATGTACTCCTAGCTGCTGTCATAGGTGCCGCCTGCTTCTATCTCTACTAGTTGTACCCACTACCCTCCCCATTCGATCGGTCCCTAAGTCGTAGATACCCGTGCTGGTCCCACAGTAGGGTGTATTACTCGCTAAAGTGGCAACCCAATACTACTGAAATGCACGTCTTATACCTACATGAAGCAACAACGTCTTACCTACCAGCCCAGACCCACGCACGCACATGACTCCGTTGGACTTGCGTTGCCACCGCTAACTAAGTTGACCTCTTACATTCAAACCCAGTAAGCGTGTTCCGTCCTCGACCTAGTTCGAGCTCGCATAGATACAGAATGGGTTACTGGTTGAAAAGGGTCCACACACTTGACACAATCTTCCCTCCTAAGCTTGGTCCCCACTAGGAATTCCCACTTAACCCCTCTTTATTCCCATGTCTAATCACATGTTTCACCTTGGTTAAGTGCTTCAAATTATATTTCACATGTCACCCATGTCACCCACTTAACCCCCATGTCTTACTACATGTCTTATCTTGGTTAATGTTTATTAATTCATTATCATAATCTTGCAAGGCCTCCCACATTAGATTGTCGTCTTGCGGTTGCTGGATATGCCGGGCGGTTCCGGGCAGTCTTATACTGCAATCCGAATCTAACCTCGTGTCTTTGCATTATTACGTATCTAATTTCTGCTTTTGACCTCACACTAGATTACAAAATTGCGGTTGCTGGATGTGCCGGGTGGTTCCGGGCAGTCTTATACCGCAATTTGAATCTAACCTCGTGTCTTAGGCGTTCATTTTCACTTTCTCAATTCATGTCCCCAATTTCAATTATTGGATTATAATATATACCCATAATTTCCAACCTAAATTATGTTCATTATTTTAATCCAAATTTATGCCCATAATCTCATGTAAACAAATTGTACCAATTCATGCCCCAAATCAATTACATGATTTCAAGTCTTTTTATGCCCAACTGCATATTATTCAATAATTTCCCCAAACTTTTCCCACAACGTTCCCACGTCATTCATACGTATAATAATATGTTAGGCTCGCAGTTAGCCTAATCTCATAAAAAGGAAAAGAAGAGATGAGGGGAAGAGAACCATGACATCAAAACTGGCATAAAAATAAGCATAAGAAGTATGAACTGGCATAGAATAATAAGATAGATCCAAATAGGCATATAAACTGGCATAGAGCAACAAAATAGATCGAATTAGCATATGGAACATAAACTGACATAGGACAATAAGATAGATCCAATTAGCATTTGGAACATAAACTGGCATAGAACAATAAGATAGATCCAATAAGCATATGGAACACGAACTTTAGGTATGAATCTAAAAGATAAGAATTCACCAAACATGATATGATTCATATTACAGGCATGTTCATAAAGTCCAATTCATAAACTTGTCACAATTACTTTTAATTAATTATATGTGAAAGTAACTTAGACTCACAGTGCTAGAAGAGAAAGTAGATCTGAATTCTGTATTCTGAATTTGATTAGCTAAACCGTTGTTGTAGAATTCGATTCTTATCTTCCAATATGAATACTCTATTCTGATTTTCTTTAGTGTAGAAGAAAGACTAGTTAGTTTGTGGCAGCTTGGAGGCGCCATGGATTAGTGTAATGAAATTAGGGTTAGGTCTAGGTGAGTTTCATAACTTCTTCAAACGATGTCGTTTTACGCAAACTCAGACTCTATCTCTAGCAGAATTCCGAGACGAACGCAATGGCGTAACCCGTTTCACCAAATTCTTCTTTTAAAAATTAATTATTCTTTAATTATCTCTTATGTTGTGTTTTAAAATTACGGGGTGTTACATTGGTTCAGATGTTGTAACCAAACATGTTTTGCTTTTCTGCTGCAATGAATAAATTTTGAATTTTCTTAAGTACTAATTTATATATCTATCTTGTGATATTCTATTCTATACTCTTATAATACTCCATGAAACATTCCGTCAGTGAGTGACATTAATGGACGTGGGGTGTTACACATCGATCTCACTCACATCGATGCAGGCAAAGGTTACTCCCTGGCTGAACTTTTCAGCCGAGCAGTTCAACGCAGTAAGTCTCGAGCTAAAGGACTATCAAGTGGGTTAAAGGGACCGACTAACGTAAGATCAAGTGAAGGGGAATATATTCTACAACTAGCTATTGGAACGCCATCTCTTCAATTCGAAACAATCCTGGACATAGGGAGCGACTTGATATGGACTCAATGCACTACCTGCATGAAATGCATACCTCAGCCCACCCCTTATTTCTACCCACTCAAATCTGCTACCTTCTCACTACTCTCCTATGCCCATAAACTTTGTCAATCTCTAGGCACAGGTGGGGGCTCGTGTGCACCCATTAAATGCCTGTATGAATACAACTACGGTGACGACACCCAAACAATTGGCTTCATGGGCACCGAAACGTTTTCTTTCGGAGGAAAAAAAGAAGTAAGAGTCCATAAACATGGTTTTGGGTATGGTACGTTCAACCAAGGCGATGTGTCAAACTCTTCTGGGTTAGTTGGTTTTGGACGAGGACCTATTTCGCTTATATCTCAGATAGGCGTCACCGCCTTCTCCTACTCCTTTACTCAAATTCCCAAAAAAAGTCCACTCTTCTTTGGCTCTCTTGCTAAATTGGGAGGGCCCAATGTAAAAACCATACCATTTGTACAACTGAAATCCTCCACCACCTTCTACTACATACCTGTCAAGGGGATTACTGTAGGCAACACTTTTATCTGTGCCACTTGAAGCATTTCAAATTCAGAAGAACGGATCAGGAGGAATGATTATCGATTCTGAGACAAACTCGCTTTAGTTGTTAACTGCTATATATATGATGCGTTTGTTGATGCGGTCAATGCTCAGGTGAAGTCTCCCGTAAACAAAACAGGTCCACTTAAACTATGTTATAATTCAAAGCCTAATATATCCAAGTTTGTGTTTCACTTTGAAACCACAGACTGGAGAATTTTCATGTTTCCTATAATTTGGAGAATGAAGCGCTTTCGTTTGAGCCCAAACGTTGCGACCAACTTTGATATGTTGGTAGGAGTGAAATTTACTACTAAGGTGATATTATGTACTACTTAAGCTATGTATGTGTCATTATATATAGAATTAAAGTGGTGAAATAAATCGTTGCTTCTAGGTGCCAATTTAGTCAGCCAACTATTGAAGTATGGTGCTCTCTAAGACGCTAAAGCTTGTAATGAATAATTGAGGCCCTATGGGTGATATGCTATTATGAATTATACTTTGGATGTTCCCTAATTGTACTCACGCAACCATGCATCTTTGTTAGTGGCTTAGTTTCTGTCACTAAAATTCATCTGTCACATGTGCTATGCAGTTATAACTTATATCCATTCATTCACTCTCTCATTAGTTAAATGATTTAATTAATCAGTCAATAATATATTGGTGGAGATTTGATGAAACAGGAACAAATAAATTTGTGGATAAAGGAAATAAGATGCATGTTCCCTCCTTTTTTCCTTCCTTTCTCCTTGTTTTATTTTTATTTTTTGTATTCCGAGAAAATGGTACCAATTGACATCAAAAGTGATACTGACGTCCAAGTAGTATGTGAAAACACCGATACATCGAAAATGACACCGACTTCAAACATTCTTCTTTCCACCGTACCGTAGATGATAATTATGATGATTTAAATTTGAGTAATAAATTTGGTAGAGTGTAGACAAAAGAGTAGAAGGTCCTTTTTTATGAAACAACGATCATGCATTTGTAATAAGACATAAAATTTAATCAGCTAAAAACCCGCATAGAAGACCTCGGGATCGGGATGACCCCCTCTAGAAAAAAATAGGCATATATAGGCCTTTTTTAAGGACCGACATTGACCCTTATAAAGGGTCAATACCAAGTTGTTAAATTTTGAATATCGATAACATTTTATCTTAGAGATTTTAGAGACTCGGTCTCGTATCGGAGGAGATCTTAGACGAATTGAGTTTAACTTAGGTGTTTTTGTCTTAGAGTTCTATCTCGTGCCTTAATTAAAGTTCGTATCGGAACCATCTCGGAGTACATGATATATCAAAAAACACAGAAACTTTAATAACTTTTATGAATGCAACTATAAAAATGATAACTTAAACTTGAATTGCAAAATCACTCCACTATTATTAATCTACGTAAGAATATTAATATTCATAAAATCATAGTATGCTTAAACTACAAAAAAACATAATACAGATAGATTATAATTTAAACTAACGGTCCATGAATATGAATTGTTGTTAAATATGTAACAGTAAAGTGATCCAAAACATTAAACAGTTCAAGCAAAAATAAAATATATAGTTTTATAAATAACATACATGTAAAATATGATGAGAATTCTAAAGATTGTAGAACATATACGGTATAATCATATAACTTGCAAAATACACATATAAAATATTAAACTTGATTATTTCCATTTCTTCCTTTTTCGAGAAAAGAGAGTATTAGGGTAAAAATAAAATCTAGTTTTTAATTAGCTAACTAGCAAAAGAATATATCATTAAAGACTATTATTCAAGTGGCTTGAGATCAAATGTCTCACATGAGTTTGATCGATTTATGAAAAAAAATAACATTGATTTTAGCAACTAAAAGTGGTTCGCTAATAAAATAGTAAGATATTATAGCGATTAGATTAGAGGGTTTTTTTAATTGTTTTAGGTTCGGAAAGGGTTTAGATTTTGGCTCAAAAGTCCAAATTCTCGATTGGTATTTCAATTATATCTCAATTGATATATCATTCGATATTGTCATATCTCGGACGATATATTGAAAACGAGATTCATAGTGAGGTTTGCTATTACATTTCAAGAGCAGTTCAAAACGAGATATCGGGCAATATTTTTGAGGTTTGAAATAGAGATCGGTATTGGTCCAGTATTCTGTTGGAATAAAGTTCAGCGAACCGTATGATGACCCTCCAAATTCGAGCTTTATGCTCCCGTAGTCGTTCTACAATGTTGCCCACGTGTTCTTTGAGCATATTAAGTGTTTTCTGATGAGTTGAACTGCAGAGTTAAGTCTTATAGCCATAGGATCTACTTCGATCCTCTAACTAGGGGAAGGAATAAATGCTAATCCATTACCTAGAGGAAGGGTAAACTCATGCTTACCTAATACCAGAATGTCATTTGAACGAACCCGCTTGTCCGTAGCTTCATAACTTTATCTATACTTTATTTTTGAGCTAACTAGCAATCTCTCTGAGCTTCCTACATCGATAATTAGGAAATTCAACTAATCAGAATTTTAGTGTTAAGACCTTGCATAAAGATGGTTTATAGTAGCTGGTGGTATGCAAACGCGCACACACTATATATTTTAATATGCTCATGTTATAGTATATTGGTATTTGAGATTTTCTATGTTGAGGTTCCGAATAGACCGAACTGTTTACGACATTCCACAGTACTCTTCGGAATGCGCAAATCAAACAAGCTACCATGATTCCTTCAAGATAAAATCATTCAAAAACTTATCATCTTTTGGTTGCATGATGGGAAATCGTTCGTCTAATACTCTTGTCCTTGCTTGAGAAAGATATGAAGTATTTAGAATATCAGTCTTCCTTTCTGAACTACTTATATATGAATTATATAGATAAATAAACAATGAACGAATCTTGATGTTACTGCATGAAGGAGTTGAGTCATGTGAAAATATTCAACAAGAAAGAGTAAGATGACTCGGCCTTTTATTTTATCCATTCAACAAATTTATTGTTTCATTTATAAAAACCATCATTGAAAATCTTTCGTTTTAGTCATAAATTTTTGGCTTAAAAGAAAATGTCCGACCACTTAAACCATTCCATATTCATTTGTGTTATTGCATATGGCTCCACTATTTAAAAAATATGATATTAGATGGCTAAAGGGTCTAATATGACTGATGATAATCTCATATTTATATATGATATTTACAAAATGTCAAAAGATGTAGACTACTCATGTAGAAAGCTGGAAAACACTTAAGTTTTTAACAATTCATTTTTTTCATCTAAAATTTTAGTAGTCCATTTGAATCACGCTATGCAAACCTAAGAATGAAAGTTAGAGCATCTTACCATTAAGAGTTGTGTCAGAAAAAAGTTGTGTTTATGGCTGGATAACTATAAGTTATTACAATTGTGGTTAATGTGTAATATCGTTGAACACTAATATAAAATATGTCTTTTGCTTCACCTCATTTGCGTCGGTTGTCCCTACAACTGAAGCAAAATGATATACTTTCTTTGATTGTTTTACAACAAAAGCAAATGTACCAAAGAGAATGGTGTTATTTGATTCAGATGTCCTTACAGCCAAATCAAATAATTTTATTTGCTTTAATTGTTCATACAACTATTGCAAATGCCCCTAAGAAAATATTGTTATTTGTTTTGATTGTTTTTACAACCGAAATAAATAGTATTACTTATACTTGATAATTTGTAATAGTGTTAATAATTGGTATTCACTAGTTTTGGTTTGGTTTACTTTAAAGTGAGAAAAATCAGCATCAATAGAAGAAAGTATCGCTTTTTTTGTTGGAACCTCCAAGCAGGTTAAGGATGTATACGCGTTAGTAGAAAATGGATTGGAGCAATGTTTAGGCATTCCATATAACTTAAGAGAAACCCAAGGAAAGGAAGAATGCCTAGGAGCCAGATATGGGTAGGAGTAAAAGTGAAGAAACCTTTCAGGGGAGCGTAAATAGCAATTTTCGGACTAGCGGGAATGACCTCAATCTGCGAGATTCCACACCAACTCAAGATAAAATCCACCTTTTTTTAGGAGTAAATGCAGGACTGCAAAGAAAGATAGTGTCGATTTTTTTCTTATAAAAGGGATCCCTAAGGACTAGCACTAATTTTCTTAATTAAGTTCTTGATTTTTTTTGAAGTCTTCATGTACTTGTCAGGTAATATCATTCCAAACTTTAGAATTATAATACTTATAAAATCAAGTAGAAAGAAGAGTTTTTTTTAGCTTATTTAAAGTAAAGAAATTCACCTTCCAGTAAACTTCTTGGATAAAACATGTTAAGGTATCATGAATGCAATTCGTAAACCATATGTGTAACACTCCAATTCTGGTACACGTATCCAGAAGCGGCGGTGCCACATATAAGCCATGGTGCTAATAGGACAGTATCATGACTTAACAAAAGCTTATTGGAATACAAAATCATTCATAGTACATGATTTTAAATGGAAGAGCTATTATACAATCATCCCATCATAGAATATGGTTACAAAGATCTAAGAGACTAGTCATTAAACAATTATAGATATTGATACATAAAGAGATAATATACATAATAAAAATCTTCACTTCAAAGAATCAAACTAACCATCTATACCTGAAATGTTTTAAGTGTAGCATCATGAGCAACACAGACCCGGTGAGATAACTATTTAAGATTAGTTTTCACGTCATTTCTTAATGAGTTGTATTATAGTTTCATCATGATTCTTTTCTTCAATGATTTCATCAATCTAAAGTTTAAAACAAAAATCAAGGAAGACTTCGAGATATTGAATCGAACAAGTTTATAATAACTTCATTCCATCAAAACCCATAATTTATCAAATATATAGTTATGAATCTAAACCACACCCACGACTTGGTTTAGATGTTAGGATATGTTATCCTATTGCGGTCGGCATCCCGTCATTAAGTAGAGATGTGCTCTACTCGGCTCAATACCAACATAGAGTAATAATGCAATACCCAAGATCTATTGTCTTATACCGCACCCCATTAAAGAAATATAATTACGAAAATGTTTCTCAAAAGTAATCTTAAATTACTTTTTCATATTTATACTTTTAAGGGTTTGAGACAAACCCAAAACTATCTCAAAATTATTCCAATCTATGTTAAGAAGAGCCTCAAAACCACTTCTTATTTGTTTTACAATCCAAAAGAAAAATAAAAGATAGCATTTCAAAAATTCTATAAAAATTTTCAGCATTAATAAAAATAAAAACTGCAGCGTTTAAAAGCATTATGGAAAGTTCTAGGCTTATTAGAGTGCTTTATAAATAATTCAGAAAAAGATAGTGTTTTTAGAAATGCTATGAAAAGTTCTAGGTGGTTTATAATGGTTTTAGGCTTAAAAGAGCTATTATAGATTTTTGGTCGGGCTATGAAAAGTTCTGTTCTTGTTAAAGTACTTTATAACCAATTCAGAGAAAAGACAGTGCTTTAGAAATGCTACAGAAATCTATGGGTAGTTTAGAATGGTTTCGAACAGATACTGCAGCATTTAAGATGCGCTGAAAAGTTCAGAGCTTATTAGAATACTTCATAAGTAATTCAGAAAAGGCAACGCTTCAGAAATGCCACAAAAAGTTATGTTTTGAGACACTTTAGTGTTAGAAACAGTTAAAAAACGTTTCAAATTTCAGAAGTGTTTCAAATTTCTGAATATCAGCTTTTTGACAGTTTTTCGACAAAAAGTTTGGTCTTATTTCTTTATGATAAATATAGTTTTTGACTCCAAATTTTTTACAGTAAGAAGCTTTTTTGTATACTGAATTATCATGAAAAGAAAACTTCAGAATCATTTACCAATTTAATATATATAGTTCAATAATACAAGGCATTTTTAACATGCCCATTTTAGGCAGATGTTTACCTTAGTTTGCATCCAGTCTTCAGGTACACAAACGATCGAATTAGAAAAAGTGGTTGAAGTGGAAGTTGTAGGCATTTTAGTTAGCTTTCCAGATTTATAAAGAAATTGAAATTTCATCAAGAATTGCAAAAGTTATGCCCAAAATACCGAATGCTATTTTCAGTGATTCGAGTTCTATCGTTTCTTCTTAATTTTCACAACTTTTCTACAATATATGAAATTAATACATGAACTTAAATTTATTCTCACCTCAGAAATGAAGATTGAACTTGTATTTATTCTCTTGGCTTCTCCTAAACTTCTTCTCTTTTTTTTTTGTGAATGCATGAACGAAGTGAACATTTCCACCGTTTATATAGTATTTTTCAAGGCTATTTTGGTAATTTAGTTTTGGACACTTGTCCACCTTATCTTCATTCAATCTTTAGGATGTATGCACATGCCTCTTTAGGTGTCATTAGATGTTTCTACACATGGACACCTAATGTGTTTATGTGTCTTTACCTTATTTACTTACAAGTCATGTATACCGTTCATTTGATGACACGTATCCCTATCATTTTAAACCATTTTTCATATTCTAGAATATGTACACGTATACCATTTGTATTTTATTTATAAACTATGTGTTATGTATATAATTATACATATATATTCATATATGTATGTATTAATTATACTTAAATAATTGAATCAGATTGAATTGAAAATTTCTAGAAACTTAAATAATTGAATCAGATTGAAATGCAGTACGTTTTTAACCATTCGTCCTCCTGATCTGCTAGCTCAAGAGCAATAAATTCATATTCTATTGTAAATCATGTTATGCAAAATTTATTTACAAGACTTGCATCATATGACACCTCCTTCTAACATAAATAAGTAGCCACTAGTAGAACTAACTTCATCATTATCTATAACCCAATTTGAATCACAAAAACCATTCAATATAGGGGAATGTCTACTAAAATGTATATACCAATCAATAATACCCTCAAGATATCTCAAAAGACGACGAAGAGCCTTCAAACGTTCGTTGTTGGAGTCATGAGCGTACCAAGTCATTACATAAGCTATGTTAGGTCTAGTATAACTCATAAGAAACATTACGATTCCAATGACATTAGCATATTATTCTTGTGATACACTAGGTCCTGTAATCTTTTTAAGATGCTTACTAGGATCATGAGGAGAACGAGCACGTTTCACATCAAAACAAATGTTTTCAAGATTTTCTCTATATAATGAGACTGATTTAGTGAGAAACCGCTTGAAGTTTTTCTCAATTTAATTTCTAGTATAGAGTCATGCTTTACAAAATCTTTCATCTCAAATTGGAAGGATAAGAAATTCTTTGCATAAATATCAACATTTCATCAATTTAGATACTAATAATCATATAAGTTGATCAAACGTCTTTGAATATATGCAAGAATCGACGGCGTTCACTAGGTGACCATTGTTTAATAAGGTCCCATCGAATTTTGTTTGCAACACTCTGACTTTTTTAATTAGAAAAATTAAGAGTCTTTTCCCTTTATTATTAATTTTTTTCTCCATCAGTTTTGATTCCATATTCTACAAGATTGGGATTATTAGAGTCAAGGCTTATATCATAAAATTTGTCCTTGCATCTTCAGTGTGTATGTAGCTAATTAATTATTGAAGAGAAAGATCATTTATTTTATGCTTGAGATAGTTTCTGTAACAACTCCATGATGGTGGAAATTTCTCTAGCAATACATTGGATTGCAGGATCTCACACATCTTTATTCCTTCTATCAGTATGTTAGAAATCAAATTCTCATATTTATGAATTTTCTCCATGATTGATTTGTTGTCAACCATTTGAAATTGCAACCATTATCTTACCTAGTACTTTTTTTTCTTCCAACGGCATTTGCTCCATACTTTTTCTTTAGCATTTCCCAAATGATACTTGTTGATCTCTGATTAACAAATAGATCAAATAATTTGTTAGACATGAATGCTAACATATGTTCCCTTGCCAATTCGTTGTCTTTTTCAGAATTCTTCTTCGCCTCTTCATTCTCCTTTTGTATGGCGACCTATTGTGCAGAAGTAGTTGTATCGGTAACATCAGAAATATCAACCAGAGGTTCGGTGTGGAGAACACAATCAACCTTCAATTGATTGAACAAGATGAGTTATTTTTGAGACCAACATTTGCAGTTAGCTTCATTTAACGCTTCAAAATCTTGATGGACTAGGTAGTATACGGTTTATGGAAAGACCATCGCACTTTATTGTGAATAATCCGCTTTCAAATTATAGGAAAAGATTCAGTAAAGGGAGAGAAATGACGTTGAGTCGTGGTAAAACCACCGCCTTGAAAACGAATTTTGGTACATATAAGTTGCAATTGTTTTTTACCGTCCTCTTTCCAAGGTTAACACAACAGACTTCAAACTTTTGCATTTAAGGTTGAGTAATTTGAAGAAGTGCAGAAAGACAATTGCTTTGGAGTTTTTAAAAGAAGAAGAATTATTTTCATTATGCCTTTTTCCTTAAAGAATAATTGAAACATATAGTATAAGAATTTAGATGTAATTCTTATAATATTTATCGATCAGATGTATTGAAATACAGAACAGTGTTGAATTGCTTTATTGAATTTTTCAGAATGATTTTCTATACTTTAGAATGATACAACAAGTGTATTTATATAGACTTGTACACAACGATCAAAAAATAGAAATACACGTCTTTGGGCCATTATGAGAATACTGGGCTTTTAAGTGATGGGCTTCGTCTTTATATCCTTTGATATATATTGTCTCCATCGGGTATTATTCCAGAAACCCTATTTCACTTTTACTATGATACCCCACGTCCGTTAATGTCACTCATTAAGAGAATGCATTAAGTTTCGTGAAGCGTTATAGGTAAACAGAAACAGAGATATTACAAGACAGATATAAAATAGCAGCAGAATTAAAAAAAATTATTAATCATAAAGCATCGTGGTTCAAAACATCACATCTCTGAATTACATAAAAACCAGTACATCATAAAAACTTCTGTCTTGCACTTAAAACATCAGAGTACAAAAATAAAATAAGCATAATCCCCAAATAAAACATAGCCATAGTAGCAAAGATAGGAGCTTGAGCAATACATCTAAGCAGCTCCAGCAAATGATAGCAGAATCCCAGTCAAGCTTGAGTATTCCCACCATGAGAACCTGGAGGGAACGAAAGAAAGAAGAGGAAACGTAAAGGGTCAGACATAAAGTCTAGCGAGTCTAGTTACTTTTAGCAAATAAATAAGTAAAAGTATCACGACAGGCATATAAAGTGGATAAGGTAACACCATAAAAGGCAGCTATGACAAGGTAAACATGATAGAGTGTATGCGCTTCTCTAAAGATTACTCTGATTCTCTGCACCAATACTAGCATAACCATAATGAGATGATCCCAACAACTACCAGATGGTAGACTTAGGCATATGTCTAGATGTACCCTAATTACTACCCTAATCGATTGGCTCTCTACTCCGTAGATACCCTGTGTCGGCCCCACAGTAGGAGGTATCACTTCCTAATGTGGCAACCCTTCGTTGATGTGGACAACCATATCTACTGGTGTCACGGTCGTCTTATCCGCCTCTGCCCGGACCATGCACACACATGGCCCCAGTCGGTTTTCGCCGCCCACACCGTCCTCCACGTTTGAATCTCTTACAATCAGACCAGTAAGCGTGTCCCAACTCCAACCTAGGGCGGAGTACTCGTTTGATACCGTTTTATGGGTTACTGACTGAAATGGGTCCCCCATACAAAATGATACAATCTCCCCCCTTTGTCTTGTATCCCCACTAGGATTTCCATAGGTTATGCTTAACTAACGGTGTCTTTAATTACATAACCCCATCATTCCCATATGTTATGTTTACCTAACGGTGTATTTAATACATAACCCCAATAGGTTAAGTTTGTGGGCCTGTATATAAATATTACCCACCCTACTCAGATATACTTAACCTTCCAACTGTTTCAACCAAGTTCACTTAATCCCTATTCAGATTCATGTTCATACAATCCCTATGGATTTAACTAGGTTAAGTGTTCCAATTCATTACAATGTCCATTTATGGTTATAATGTGCTAGATCTCCCACATTAAGCCTACCACTTGTGGATGCTAGATATGCCGGTCGGTTCCGAGCAGACTTGTTCCACAAGTCGGGCTTAACCTCGTGTCTTAGCATGTCTCGTATTTGTGCACCTAGACCCCTCACATTAGATTCACCACTTGTGGTCGCTAGATATGCCGGGCGGTTCCGGGCAGACTTCCACCACAAGTGTAATCTAACCTCGTGTCTAGGCACAGTTATAGTTTCTAATTACTGTAATCCTAGGCATTTCATTATTAGCCAATTTTACCTATGTCGTTATAGGTTTTCATGCCCCATTCCCCAAGTTATGCTCATAATAAATTATATACCCAAATTCACATTCATACATTGTAATTCAGGTTATGCCCAAATTCCCAATTACAAGTTATGCCCAATTTCAATGTTTTTCCACTCGTTCCCCATTTAACGCGTTCGCATATTTCAGCGACATGCATAGGCTCGAAAGGAGCCAGGCTATATAAAATAAAAGGGAAAGATGAAGGGAAGATGATAGGAATGATCATACTAAATAGATTGACATATAATGGTATAAACATATAATGGCATAATAACAAGATAAGCATGTAGGAACAGATCTAATGAACATATGATAATAGAACTGATTCTAACATGGTAGGGATGTCATAACAGGCATGATAAGATCTAAACAATGGTTTAGATATCCAACTAATAACAGATCCAATTTAACCACAAACATGATAGGGACAAGTATAAGGTGATCTAAACAGTGAAACAATGGCATATCCGACATGATAAATAGGTGAATTTTTAGATCTAAGTCATAATCATGTCATAACATCATAGATACACAGGTTATAGCAGATCTAATTTGATTTAAATGGTCATAGGCATAGATCCAAGTTAATATCATATCAGGTTTTACTTTTTATTATTCAGATTTAAAAATAACTTAAACTCACAGTGTTTGGATCTTGAAAAATAGAAGGAGAATAGTAGATGTTGAATCACAGATTTACACTTGAATAACTCTAAACTTGATTAAATTAATTGAAGAAGAAGAAAAAGGTTTGATTCAGTCCGGGCGGCGACAACATCTAGTCCTCCATTATTTTCAGTGTGAAGAAACAAGAGAAATGAGGCCATATTTATAGCCAAAAAGACGTTGAAACCCTAATCTGTCAGTCTGCCGTAGGGGGGTCAACCCCCTTTATGGGGTCAACACCTCCCTTGAGGAGTCGACCAGGGGTCGACACCCCTGGGGCGGGAAATTTACCGCCGCAGAATTTTTGATTTTTTAACTGAAATTTTATTTTCTGATTTAATTATATATATATATATATATATAATATTCTCTTGCTCATATACAAATTTCAAACCTTCATAACTTCTTCCTACGGTGTCCGTTTTACACAAACCAAATGTCTATCTTGACAAGAATTTCGAGACGGACGCAATGGCGCAGCCCATTTCCTTTAATTCTGAATATTAAATTAATTATTCTTTAATTTTTCCTCTTTAGTGTTGTTAAAATTTCAGGGTGTTACATTCTCCCCTCCTCAAAGGATTTCGTCCCCGAAATCTCCAAGTTAAGAAGAATGTATATCGTACTATCCATCACCCATCTACTCATCCACCAATCATAGGCATCTGTTGTCCTTAAAGAATTCTAATGCTTTTATGAACATATGCAAAGGTGTGTGTATATGTCCCAGTACTAATGCGAATATCAGGCGGTCCACTGATTCAGTCGACCTCCTTAATGCAATGTATGTTAGTGCCATGAATCCAACATGTATGCAATAATCCTATTATAACATGTAAGTTATATATGGGTGCCAATCATCCATCCAAATTCAACATCCATATGATGATACATTCATTTCAATCCATTAAAAGAAGAAAAATGCACACACATCCGTATGCAGTATGAGAGTGATTGAGCCGATCTAGTGCCTAATGTGTGTGTATGCATCCACGAGCAAACACTTGCATCCATTAAACATAACATGTCTCAAACATATGTTTACATCCATGGGATTCCTACCCAAAGGTCGAAGATTCGATCAATAGGATATACTAAAATGATAGAAACAAGCATAAATAAAAGATTTGGAAAAGGATTTAAGAACATACCCTCGAAAAGAAAAGGGTATGAAGCACGAATCTTGTCTTCGGTCTCCCAAGTCTCATCCTTTGGGTTATCTCCCCACTGAACATTCATCAACTTGACTTCTCTATTGCGTAGCTTCTTAACTTCTGATCCAAGAGTACGGGTAGGAACTCGTCTGAGTGTCGCCTCCCTTTCCACCTCTACTTCCTCCAATATAGTCGGCTCAATTACTTCCACGGTATCATGCAAGCACTTCCGCAAATGAGAAACGTGGAAAACATCATGAACGCCAGATAGTCTCTCTGGCAACTTTACTCTATAGGTAATTTGGCCAATCCTTTCTGTTATAGGAAATGGCCCTACAAATCTTGGTGCCAATTTCCCTACAGATCAGAAGCGAACCACATTCCTCAAAGGTGACACCTTAATGAAAACCATGCCTCCTACTTCAAATTCAATGTCAATCCTTCTCTTGTTTGCATAGTATTTCTGTCTATCTTGAGCAGTCTTCATTCATCATCTAATAAGATCAATCTTCTCGGACGTTTCCCTAACTATATCTGGTCCAAGTAATAGCCTTTCTGTAGATTCACACCAACAAGTTGGTGACCTACAGGGTCGTCCGTATAATGCTTCGAAGGGTGCCATGCCAATACTAGCTTGATAACTGTTGTAAGCGAACTCTACTAAAGGAAGATGTTCTTCCCAAGTCCCTCCGAAGTCTAGGATACACAGCCTTAAAAGATCCTCAAGAATTCTGTTCACCCTTTCCGTTTGTCCATCGGTCTGTAGGTGATAAGTGGTGCTCAAATACAACTGTGTAACTAATGCTTCTTGCAAGCTCCTCCAAAATCCAATGGTGAAAATGGGATCACGATCGCTTATGATGCTGGAAGGTACTCCATGAAGATGGACTATCTCACGAACGTAAATTGCATCCAACCATGCTGCCGTCCTCTTGCTTTTAACTGGAATGAAATGAACACTCTTAGTAATTCTATCTACTACAACCCAAATACTAGTATTGCCTTTCTTTGATCTAGGAAAACCATCTATGAAATCCATAGAGACACTCTCCCGCTTCCATTGTGGAACCTCCAAAGGATGAAGTAAACCACCGGGCTTCTTTTGCTCAGCTTTGACTTGCTGACAAACCAAACATTGAGAAACAAACTCTGCCACATCTTTCTTCATCCCAGCCCAAAAGAAGACCCTCTTCGTATCCGTATACATCTTATCGCCGCATGGATGAATAGTCATCTTAGAATGGTGGGCTTCTTCTAGGACTGTCTTTAACAAACTTCTAGTTTGGGGAACACAAACCCTTCCATCTCGTCGCAACTACCCTTTATCGTCAATGGAATATCTATTTAGGTGACTAGAAGTCTCCCCGTTTCTGAGCCTATCCAAGGTGTCTGAAATATGTGGATCATCTCACTGAAAAGCTCCTATCTGATCTATAAGAGTAGGTCGTATCTCTAGCAATGCAAACAAACCAGGAAATAACTCAGTGAAGGGTCTAAAGTCAAAAGTCGATATGAACTCCAAGCTTTTCCTTTCCACAAACAGAGGACTTAAGGCCATCCTCTACCTAATCAGTGCATCTACCACCACATTATCCTTGCTAGGGGTATAAACAATCTCGAAGTCATAAGAAGGTAGGAACTCCATCCACCTTTGTTGCCTTAAATTAAGATTCTTCTGCGAGAACAAGTACTTGAGATATTTATGATCGGTGTACAACTCGAACTTCTCTCCAAGCAAATAATGATGCCACATCTTAAGCATGAATACTATGGCAGCTAGCTCTAAATCATGGGTAGGGTAGTCCTTCTCATGAACCCTTAGCTGTCTACCCCCATAACACACTACCTTTCCCTCTTGCATCAGAATCGCACCAAGCCCTATACCACATGCATCAGTGTGTAGTGTAAACACTTTATTCCCATCAGGCAAGGTCAAGACTGGGCTGTTGTCAGAGCCCTCTTCAACCGTTGGAAAGCAAAATCACAGTCTATATCCCATGAAAACGCCAAATTCTTCTTCATCGGCATGGTGAGTGGGGCTGATATCTTTGCGAAGTCCTTAATGAATTTCCTATAATAACCTGCCAATCCAAGAAAGCTTCTCACCTCCGTTGCATTTTTCGGAATTTGCCAATCTTGAACTGCAACTACCTTTGCGGGATCTACTGCTATCCCATCTTCGGAAACCACATGCCCTAGAAATCTCACCTCTTTTCTCCAAAAATGGCATTTGGAGAACTTTGCCTTAAGCTGATGTGCACAGAGATTTTTCAAAACTTCTCTCAAATGTTGGGCATGCTCTTCCTCGCTCTTTGAGAAGATCAAGATATCATCAACAAAGACCACAACAAATTTATTTAGAAACTCCCAAAACACCCTACTCATCAGATCAACAAAATATGCGGGTGCATTAGTCAACCCAAAAGGCATAACTAGCCATTCAAAGAAACCATCTGGAGTCCTAAAAGCGGTCTTATCTATACTGTCCTCAGCCACTCTCAACTAATGAAACCCCATGGCCAAGTCTAACTGAGAGAATACCGAGGCACCAACAAGCTGGTCAAACAAATCATCTATCCTCGGAAGTGGGTGCATGTTCTTCTTAGTGATTTTGACATTTAATAGCTTTTCATATGGATTAATTCCCTTGAGAACTTTAGTAGGTAATCTGTTTATTAAATAAACAGCAGTACTAAATGATTCTGGCCAAAACTTTAGTAGCATTTTAGCATTAGCTAATAGTGTCAAACCTGTTTCTACAACATGTCCGTGCTTTCTTTCAACATGACCATTTTCTCAGATGTGTATGGACATGTGATTTTATGGCTATTCCCCTTTTTGAGAAATAATCTTTCAATGGCTTATACTCAGTTCCACCATTTGATTGGAAAATTTTAACATGTGACTTTGTCTGTTTTTCAACCTGAGTTATAAAGTGTATGATTATATCACATGTTTCAGATTTAGATTTCATAAAGTATATCCAAGTGTATCTATTAATGCATCTGCAAATGTTATATAATATTTGTATCCATAATCTGAACTGATTCATGCAGGACCCCATAAATCTGTGGCAATTAGATTCAGCGGTTCTGTGTATTCTGATTCAGATGCATTGAAATGTAAATTATGACTTTTACCAATCTGACGGTACTTGCAAAACAGAAGATGTATGATTATTTTCAAATTTAATGTTGTTTTCAACAATAATTTGTTTTACAATCCCATAACTTGGATGGCCAAGTTTATTACGCCACACATTTAAGATATTGCACTGATTTTGATCACTACTTTCACTGTGATTACACAGTAAATTTTCTTTCACACAACTATTGTAGTAGTTGTTGTTGTTGGCAGTGAACTCGTATAGCCCTTCATCTCATTGCCCTACAATAAAATATGCTTAGTGAGTATGTCCCTAACCAAGCAATATTTTGGATAAAATTCAAAATAACTTGGTTATCATTAGCAGATTGAGACACACTTAAGAGATTTTTCTTTATATCAGGGACCCTTAACAGATTATTCAATATCAATTGTTCGTTACCATTAATGTAACCACTACCAGTATGAGTAATAAGAATTGACTTACCATTTCCCATGCTAACAGATTTATTACTTTGTACTCCTTACATCCAATGTTTAGATTCTCCGAATTGCTTGTTAGGTGGTTTGTAGCTCCTGAATCAAGGTACCAACTTTCATCATTTATGTGTTCAATCTTTGCAACATCTGATTGAATACTGTTGTCATTCTAGGTACTTTGATCTGATTGAATATTTGCCACATTCACATTAGGGTTTCTTTGATTTTGTAGTAGCCTAATTTGGAGTATAACTTTGATCCAACCTAAAGTAACATTCAAAGGCTGTGTGCCCAATTATTTCACAAAATTGACACTTAGGGTTATTCTTAGTATTACTGTTTATGCCTCTGCCTCTGGCACGACCACTAAAACCACCTCTCTGTGTTTGATTGTTGTTGCTAGTGTCTTTGCCTTTAATGTTGTTAGCATAATTAATTGGTAACTCGGATTTTTGAGTTTTCTTGCTTTCTTATTTGGCTTCATGTGCCAAGAGAATTGAGTGCACTTCTTATATTGGAGGAGTGATCCATTGTGAGGAAATGATAGCCTCAACTGCTTCATATTCATTGCTTAATCCATGTAAATTTGTTAAGACATGTTCAGATTCTGGTACCTTTTGCCTATCAGCCTCTAATTTGTCACATATACTTTTGATCTTTGCAAGATATTCTCTCATGCTCTTATTGTCTTTTCTTGAATTGTGTAGTTGCCTTCTAATGTGCATGATTTTAGCTGAAGATTGAGAATTGAAATTCTTTTCAATGTTTTCCCATATTTCATTTGCAGAGTTGTATCCTTTTACTTGAGATAGAAGATTGTTGCTTATTGATGATATCAACCAAGCAATTATTAGCTATCTTGCCTATGATATTTAGTAAATTCTTCATTTACTACCACTTTATTATCTTGATCAGTAATGAATTTTGCTGGCATTTGCAGGGTTCCATATAGATGTCCATCTAGACCATTTTCTTTGATAGAGGGTTGTATTTGAAACTTCCACAATAGGTAGTGGTTTTCATCAAGTTTGGTTGTGATAAGTTGGCTCTGTAGACTTATCACAGTTTTAATGAGTTTATCAATTGTTGTTGGTGGACGTAAAGGTGGATTAGAGGAGGCTGTCGAACCAAGAGCAGGAGATGAATCCACCATGATGAAGAAGAAATATGAATAGAATGTTCAAAAATGAAGAACAATGATAATTGAAGGCTGATCACCTTCTTGATGCTGAAATCCTTGAATGAAGCTTTAGGTAAGTTGCAACCAGTTGTCTATCAAGTGATAACAACTGTCTGATGGCTAACTCTGGTATGGCACTTTCTTGAATTGATTTCTTTGTTTTCTTGGCGGTAGAAGTTGGAACTTTCTTTGATTTTTCACTGTTCAAGCTTATGCAATTTAGATCTGATGCAACCAATCAATAGATTTGGCGAGGCAATGATCTGATGAAGGCCAACTCTCAAATGACGACTTTTCGACTTAGATGAGAGGATTAAACCAATGTGATGAAAATTCTTTGATGGGTTTAGCTTTTCTAACAACAAAGATTGGATCGATTTGATATGCTGCAAAGCTTAATAGCTCTGATACCATATAAGAATTTTGATGTAATTCTTATAATATTTATCGATCAGATGTATTGAAATATGGAACAGTGTTGAATTGCTTTATTGAATTTTTCAGAATGATTTTTGATACTTTAGAATGATATAGCAAGTCTGTTTATATAGACTTGTACACAACAGTCAAAAAATAGAAATACACGTCTTTGGGCCATTGTGAGAATACTGGGCTTTTGAGTGATGGGCTTCGTCTTTATATCCTTTGATATATATTGTCTCCATCGAGTATTATTCCTGAAACCCTATTTCACTTTTATATAGAAATGGTTCACTAATTTGCAACTCAGAACAAACTAAGTTGAAATTTGAATAGACTAGAAAGTGAAAATATAACCCCTTTACAATTTGTTTATAAATTTTTGTTGATTATAAAATTAACAAGTGAGGAAATGAATAGATTTGTCTTTTCGGTTTTAAGAGTTGAAATAAAAAAATGGAAAATATACAGTGGAATAATTAATGGAGAATTAAGTTTATTTTATTACATTTATGCAACTTAAATTGATGAGCGTTGGCGTCGTGTATTTTTTGGACGTAGGAGTCCAGTGGAGTCGTGCTTATTATTGGTGTACTCTGCATAGGTTAGCTGTAGGGTTCCATTAACTAAATTGGATGGGATTGGCCATTATGCAGGTGCTTTAAGGCTAGTTAACGAAGGTAAGTACTAGGTAAAGTGGTTGGGAATGTCCTGTTTTGCTTGTGCTACAATGATCGTGGGTTTGCTGAGGAATATGACAACTAAATCATTATTGCTTGCGCACTTGTATTCAACAACTCAGGAGTCCTTTGTTGCAAAAAATCCTAGTCAATTTTTGTTGTACTAACATTCTTGTTCTCTATGTTTTTTATTAGTTGGAACCTTAGTGAATCACTTGAAAAACAATGCCGGTAAGCAATATGTTCCATCACTTATGGCGTACTTAGGCAATGATTTGCCTATGCATTGATATCAATATGCCATTTATGCTACATCGCTATATATTCTCAGTGAAAGTATGTCTCCCACTCGGTAAGTCCCATGCATGCCATAAATCATGAACATATGTCATCGGAATAAGCTGTAGGTCAAACAAGTTTACTATATAACCTGTAGCATCAACACAGCAGAGATGCATGCAATCAGAATAAGTTAATCATATAACAATATCCATATCAAGATATGGAAAGATCAGGTGCGTTAATTGTGCTTGTTACACTAGTAGGATTCTTCAAATTACTGGTTGATTCATCACAGTCAGATGAAATTGGCTTCCAAGTCGATCTCACTCACATCAATGCAGGCAAAGTTTACTCCTAGGCTGAAAAGTTCAGCCGAGCAGTTCAGCGCGGTAAGTCCCAAGCTACAAGACTATCAAGTGTGATAAAGGGACCGACAAACGTAAGACCGAGTGAAGGTGAATACATTCTACAACTAGCGATTGGAACGTCGCCTTTCCAATTTGAAGCAATCCTGGACACAGGGAGCGACTTGATATGGACTCAATGCATCACCTACATGAAATGTATACCTCAACCCACGCCTTATTTCAACCCATTCAAATCCTATACCTTCTCGCCCATCTCCTGTTCCCATAAGTTTTGCCGAGCTCTAGCCTTGGATGGGGACTCGTCGTGTGCACCTAGAAACTGCATGTACGAATACAAATACGATGATGGCACCTAAAAAATTGGGTTCATAGGCACCAATACTTTTTCACTCGGAGCCTAAAAGGAAGTAAGAGTTCGAAAACTACAACAGTTATAAATTAAGT
This sequence comes from Allium sativum, assembly GCA_030737875.1. Taxonomy (NCBI): domain Eukaryota; kingdom Viridiplantae; phylum Streptophyta; class Magnoliopsida; order Asparagales; family Amaryllidaceae; genus Allium; species Allium sativum. The sequence continues at coordinate 407,458,540 of CM060926.1, forward strand.
ATTCAGAATTAATTTCCTAAGGGTGGGAGAATGTAACACCCTACATTTTTAATTAAAGATAATAAAATGAGAATAACTTAGTTAAATATTCTGAATTAAGCGGAACTGACATCATCGTTGCGTTCTTCTCGGAATTTTGGTTTAGATAGACCCCAAGTTTGCGTAAAACGGATAATGTATGAAGAAGTTATGAGCATTAGAAGTTTGTATACATATAAGGCTCATATATATAAACATATTAATAATAAAATAAATCAGAAAATCAAATTTATCAATGCTAAAAGTCTGGGTGGTAAAGAGACCCGTTAGGGGTCGACCCCTCAGGGGGGTCGTCCCTAGGGTCGACCCCATGAAGGGGGTGTCGACCCATGGGTCGACCACGGGGTCGACCCTCTTGGATCTGGGGCAAATTCATGTGTACGAACATGGACTGCTTTCTGGACCAAATTCGTTGCTGAGCACCTATAAATAGGCTTGTAAAGCCTAGCCAAAATCTCTTATTTTCTAAAAGGCTGCCTAAGCTCTACCATTCCTCTTCCTCCTCAAATCTCTTCAAAAAAATAGAATAATCAGTCTAAGGAAATTCTAATTCAAGATCCGGAGGAAAAGAATGTCTATATGCAATTAGGTGTTCAGAATTCGATTTGAAGTAAGGTTATTTCTTGGATCTAGTCAATTTGAATTTCTCCTCTTTTTTCCCTTCTTATTTTATTTAAGAATTGTGGATCCATGGTTGTTTAGGTTCTAAATCCAATTAGGGGAACCATGGAATGCTAGATCTGGACCAGATTCAAGATTTGGAAAGCAATTAGGTGAGTGGATTTAAAATATACCTTTTCAATAATGGTATATTTATCGTTTAACATTCCCCGTTATTATGCAACGTAAATATATTAGAAGGATTAATCTATTAAAATGTAAATCGGCTAGAATGTTAAAATGTTGAAACATTAATATGCATAGTAAATCTGTTGAAATGTAAACCTGCTGAAATGTGTAAATCTATTGAAATATTAATATGATATATGTTGAAATGTTAATATGATTGAAACGTCAATATGTTAAAATGTTAATATGTGGAAATATATATAAACTAATTAAATATGTGGAAACAATTACTATTGTATACCCAAGGTTTTAAATCTCGGATATCGGTCGCGTTTCGTCTCGGGGATTTTATAGACTTGACGTCGTAGCAGGGGAGATCTCAGACGAGATGAGTCTAACTCCGGAGTTCGTCTCAAATTTCCATTTTGGGTCTGAAAGTTCATATCGGAACAATCTCGGGGTACATGATATGTTAAAAAATGATATTTTTACAAAATGATTTTTATGAATGTTATTAAAAACATAGTAACTTAAACATGAATGGCAAAATAACTTTATTATTCTTTATTTTTTGAAAGACCATTTATACTCTAATTCGTAATATGCTTAAAACAAAAATATTGTTAGACATAAAACATTAAAAGGATCCAAAACACTAAAAAATTTAGCATAAATAAACAATAAAATACATAATATCATAAGTAACATGTATGTAGAAAAATGAATATGAAAATCATAAGCATTACAGAACATATATGGACATCAATATGGTCATTTAACATGCAAAATGTACAGTAACAAAAGATTATCAAGGCTATATTTGAGTTTTTTAATTATTGTTTTAGTTCAGGCACAAATTTAATTTTTTAAACAAAAAAAACTAAGATCTCGGACGATATTCCTGTATTTTGTCTCGTTCGATATATCGTTCGATATTGCAATATCTCGGGCGATATATTCGAAAGGAGATTTAGAGTGATATTTGTTTTTTCATTTCGGAAGGAGCCCAAAACGAGATTTCGGGCGATATTTGCGAGATTTGAAACAGTGTGTATACCTACATGTTTTAATGACTTGTTAATCAGATGCTATAATTTAAGTTATGGTGAAATTGGGACAATGACACGTAAACCTGTGACATATTATGCATTTGAACCCTTAACTATAGAAATTGGGACAATTTCATGTTAGGAAGAACATGCGACACGATTACAAGTTAATATGGAATCAACATGATATTAAGTGTGACATGTAAAAATTAGAATTACAATAAAATTTGGAAGAATTGACACGCCTAAATTACATGGAAAATTTACAGTAAATAGAAAACTGTAATCGCACTTAGACACGAGGTTAATTTCAACTTATGGTAGAAGTCTACCCGGAATCGCCCGGCAAATCCAGCATCCACAAGTTGTTAATTTAACGTGAGGGGTCTAAGTGCGTAAATGTACATGTAATGGCGCTAAGACACAAGATTAAGTCAACTTGTGGTAGAAGTTTGCCCGGAACCGTCCGACAAACCCATCACCCACAAGTGGTAGGCTTAATGTGAGAGATCTAGTGCATAAACATATATATAAATGTATGTAAATAGCAGGATTGATAAAATAGCATTAATTGTGATTAATGGAAATTAATAGGAAATGAATGGAAGTTACAACAGTAAAAGGATTGGAATGAATAGGGAATGATAATAACCTTTTATAATTAGTTACATTAATGAGAATGTTATATAATAGATTGGCTTGTCTTAGGGACAAGTGAAAATTATAACTTAGGTTATAATAAACGATAAGGAAAATGAGATAACTTATGTAATGAAATAAGTTGTACTTAATTCAAAATTAAGTAATCAGTAAATATGGGAACCTGAAACTTGTTGTTCGTAATGAGTAAAGAAAAAGGAGGCAAACTTATGAAATGCAATAAGTTGTACTTAATTGTAAATTATGTAATCTGTAAACTTGAGAATCTGAAATCTACTGATAGGAATAAAAGCTTGTCTTAGGGACAAGTGGAAATCATAATAGAAGTTATAAATGGAAAGGAAACATATTAGTAAACCTTAGTTAAGAGAACTAAGTTAATAAGTAAACAACGACAAGTTGTAGTAACAGTGAAAGATGGAATTATGATTAAATAAGAAAGAACAAGGTGAATATAAGGGATGAAATTTAATCATAAATAATAAGCGACATGTTAGACATAAAACATGTGAATTGAGATAAAGTATACTTAATTACATATTAAGTAGAACATGTTATTATAACTATGAAATTGGAGTACAAATAATATAAAGAGATTGCAGATTACAGAACTTGAATTACAATCTAGAGAATAACATGTTATGGGCTTATCAATGAATGTAAAAGGGTTAAGTTTTGTAACCAAAATTAACAAGCAAGAATGGTCCATTCCTTAGAGATATAAGGGGCTCGGAAAGAACTTGGTAACTTGAATAATAAGTTAATATAGTTGGAAATAACCAAGTTAACTAGAAAAATAATGAGGTAGAGCAAGCACATAATTGAATGTTTAGACATAGGTCTAATAACACAATAAAATAAGGCCCTTGGTCCAGTCTGTACGTTTGAGGGTGCATAACCCAACGGGGTAGATAATCGTGGTGTCATGAGGCACGAGGGGAGCACACATCCATCTGCTTATTCTGCATGTTCTGCTTGTTGATATTCTGTTGGCTCCGAAAGACTGAAAGGGGAAGCACACGGCTTCCTGGGACGTGGAGGGTAGTCCTTTGTGCTGTGACGACACTCAACTGTGCTCACAGAGGTTAGGTCTGCACGTTTCTACCCAGTGAGTATGCCTTTGTTGCCACAACAGTGGGCAATCAAAAGATTGTAGGGTGGCATAGGTGATTCGACGATCCAAGTTGCCTAGTTATTGGCGGGGTCACGACCACTCTTGAAGTACTGACAGGTCTACCCTTTAGTGATAGCAAAACGTCAGGTACCTACCATCGACAATCAACATAATGCGGAAAGACAGAGAGATAAACCAAAAGCCCACAGACCTCATGATATCAAGGCTATGGGTGAGGGACATGCCAACTAGGATTTGTTGTTTGAGGTTTTCTCTTGGGCCAGGTCATTAGTTCTCAATGTCTTTTGTCATTCATTAGTTAAGAGAGGGGTCAGGTGGGACCATAGCCATTGAAAATGCAAACCTTAGAATCTATGTATACAAATATCTGAAAAGCTTCCAGCCGAGTTCCGTGTTTCTTGTACAGCCCTGCCATGGGACAGGGTGCATAGTAAAAGACATGTGTGGTTAAGGCATCGAGTACGATTAGTGATATTTAAATGGGAAAGTCTAGATACATGCATGTCTGCTATGGGTTGTGTATCATAGACTCAAGGGCATTACTCTGTGATGGAATCTGAATCGATCGAAGGTGGCAGTCGATACGCTTACGTAGCATGGTAATGGCAGATATATATGGAACGTAGCATTGTTATATAGAGATCCGTACGTCACTCCGGCATAGGATGAGGGACTGCGTACATTTCTGTGGCATTACGGTGGAGACCGTGCGAGTGGGGTACCATGGGGTGTACCTCAATATTGGGGGTAGCCACATATATACTATATTAGGTTAATCCGCTGGGATGTTAATGGGTACGACGTGTGTGTAAGTCTTGTGTGGTGTTAACCTAAGTAACCTAATAAACAAGAAAATTTAACTGAACGGTATATGTAGGATTATCCAAAATGTGTAGTTCAAATCCAGTCACCAGAACTTGTGTTCTGACCCCCTCCTCATAACATACTCGCAGGTTAGATTTGTAGCAAAGATATGATAGCTTTGGATACTGGTTAGGCAATATTATTACTACGGTAAGGCTATACTTTGATTATATTATATTTTATCCATTTCACTGTGAGATATTTACTTAGCTCTGGTATATTTTATATATCTGTCTTTTCTATAGGATACCAGAGCAACCAATACGAGTTTCGATGGATTAGAATTTTGAAAAAAATTCGGTCTGTCAAAAATCGGGTTGTTACAAGCAAGGACTATGAAACCTTGCATTTGTTTCAATGGTAATTCTTGGACTCGTTCGACTAAAAATCATGGCAATATTCATTTCATATTTTAGTGGAATATACAACCTGTTTGTAAATATTCGAGTAGATCAAGTGGTTATGGGATACGTAGCTTGAATCTTATATTTGCTAGCTTGGCATAGTTTGCACTATACTTGATCACTGAGGATTTTCGGATTATTTTATCTTAGGAACTTCGATTCTGGTGGATTTTCGGATCACTCCGACCTTCGGGTCATTTCGATGATCTTTGGATCATCTTAAAAAACTTCAGTTCATCCTGAGAGTCTTCGAACTATTTTAGGAACTTCGGTTCATTTGATTTTACAGAAGATCTTTCGATCATCTTAGTGGGGTCGCTACCCATGGTCTTCGGAACATTTGAGGAGCTTCGGCTCAATATTATAGGCTACCTTCCTTGAGATCGCGTCTCACCTTCTATACATGTGTTGATGTGTCTTCCGGCACCCGCCTTGATTTAGGCTTTTCCTTCTTAGGGATCTTCTGGATTTTTGTTTATCGATTTCTAGGATCTGAGTTCTGTTGATATTAGCTATCAATCTGACTTTTACTGGTACTGTGTTATCAATCTTAGTTTCATTGATATTGACATATCCTTATATAGCATTGAGATTTTTTTGACATATTATATAGACATTTCGAGCCTTTACATTTTACGTGTGAGCGTTGTTATGATTACCTATTTGTCGTTTTCTGTTTATATCTCTATTTCTATCTCATTTTATTATGATGAGTACAACTAGACTGATCTATTTATTGTTTATTTTCTTATAAATAATACTCGAGTTAGACCGAGGTATTATCGGTACTCCTCCTTGACTATAACATGGACTAGCTTCTCATTTTGGCTAATGGAATTTATTTAGTAGTTTTACCCTTCTTGTATTTGAGATAGAGACTCACATATGCACATATTCTTTTGTGTTGTACATGTATCTATTATTTGACGATATAGTGGATCTTGCACGACGAATTACATTATATCCACTCCTTTTGTATTATATTCATATATATTTCCGCCTCAGTGATGTGAATATATGTATCCAACTTTGATTATATTGTTATGTATTTTATATTGATTCTGAATTATATACAACGACTGTGTAATGGATTTGAACTTGAATGAGATTTGTTGGATTTCCTCATGTGATTTAAAAAGTAAGACCACATTATCCGACATGTTTAACACTCGTTCAAAGCTATAATATGGATGGTCGCTTTTCAATACCCTTATTCTTCAGGTTAGTTGACATCATTGCTTGTGATGACCTTGGCTAACGCGAGTATAGAGGTAGGACATTAGAGGTATGGAAATCGGAGTTATCAATCCCTGGCCTATCAACAAAAAGGACATAGCCGTTAATCGTAGGCATTACAGCGGCTTATTTTCCCCAATCGGCATGATGCACGCTCATCGGCCTACTGGAACGCACCCGTACCCACCTCTTTTGGACCTCTTACTATCTTATGCAGTAAAACTTGCCCTAACCTCTACCTAGTGTGAGACCTCCATGGATGATAATAGGGATACTCCCTGATACGGGTCCCCAACAAAATATGCTATTGACACAAGTCACCCCAGACTTGGTCCCTATTTATTTTTCTATTAGGCCGCTTATTTTCCCCAATCAGTCCCATGCTGGTGGAACGGAACTTATAAACTATGAGCCACTTATTTTCCCCAATTAGCCCTACGCTGTCGGAACAGACTCCCACTACAGTCTTATTATTTTATTAGGCCTTTTACTTTCCCCAATCAGTGCCACACTGCCGCAATGGACCTAACTACGAGCCACTTATTTTCCCCAATCAGGCCCACGCTGTCGGAATAGACTCCACTATATTAGCTTATTATTTTATTTTTAATTTAACTTAACCCAATTTAAGTTTATTAATAAGCCCAATATAACCTTATGTTATGTTCCTAGGTTGTATTAAACATTCCTAATTAATGCTTATCTTTTTACACAACCCAACACAATTTTACTTAGCGTCTAACTAAGTTAATCCTATTCCATTTTATGTGTTTGCATGTTCTCCAATTACGTATTAAGTTTTAACATGCCCAATTGTCCCTTTTCCTTCAATTCCAATATTGTTCCAATTTCAGCGTAAAATAATGACAAGGCTCTCTTTAGTCCTAGGCTCAGCGCAAAAATAAAAAGGGAAATGGTCTAGGTTACTCGCAAGGCCGAAACTCAAAAGTAAACAAAATAAATAAAATAAGACATAACCCGAACTGTAAATAAAACCAGAACAAAAAAGAGGATAGGAGAATTACTTATAAACAGTAAATAACTGGAAAGAAATAAGCATAGACAGTAATAAATTACGTAAATTTGAAAAACTAAACGCATAAATAGTGTAAATAACTGCAATCTTTAAACTTGCAAATTAAAACTATTTAACTGTTTTAATTTCCTACACAATTTACTAATCTAGAAATCACATGAAAACTCATAGATCTTATGAAGAGAGCTTCCACTGTGGTCTGTCTTATTGATACAACACATGTCATAGTTGTGTCGATTCAATAGTAGTATCGGTATCGACAAGCATCGGCTTCATAGTTTCTGGTTGGATATGGTTTCATTGTATCAAATATTACTTCTATTTTCTAGTGTCGATATCGGAGATCTGCTGCTTCATTAGTTATTTGTTTGGCTTTATGGTATCGGCTTCAGTTCAGTGATGTTAAGTTGTTTCGGCACAAAGGACTCAAGTGGATTTGCTTCCGGCTTCAGTTCTGTGGTTCCAATTCAACTTTATATTTCTGCTTCATTGTTTTTTTATATCTTTGTTTCTGTATTGAATTTCTTGTATTATGTTTCACTGTTGTGTTACTTGTGCTTGTAGTGTCGGTGTCGCCTTCGTCTTCCTAAACACTATAAATGGGGTTGTAAATTCTGTAATAGTTAGTTAATTTTATTATAAAAGTTTGGCATCCGCTATTATTGGAAGCTCCAACATTTTATCCCGATATTCAACATTTTTTATGAATCAACGATTTGGAAGATCAATCTTTTCGGCATCATTGGATCAACAAAAATTGCAACCAAGTTCCGACATCATTGGATCAACGAAATTGGCATTATCTCGGTTCATCTTTAATCTCACCTAGATTATCGAGTTCAAGCTTCCAATCCGGTATCATCATGAATCAACGGAGTTGGAATTGTATCAGTTCATCCACAGTTTGTGATTTGTTGAGGGAATTATCATCGTTTTATCAATAGTTCAAGATTTTGTTGCTACTGTTGTGTCAATTAGTATCAGAGTCGTATCGTCGGTTTGGGTTCATCGTAGACATAGTTCGACATTGTATCTAGGTTAGTTAATCGTTGTGTTGATATTTTGTGACGAGGTTCATTGTTGTTCACTGCTTCGAGGATTGGTGTATTGTTCGTCGTTGTTTTGAGGTTTGGATCATTGGTTCATCGCTTTAAGGACCGACCGAAGTGGTTCAATGTTTCAATTGTTTCAAGGATCAACCAAAGAGGTTCATTGTTTTGAGGTTGATTGTACTCCGTTATTTTGAGGTTCAATTCATAAACAAAGTCAAAGGATTATTCGTTATTTTGTATCAGAGATGCGCTAAGACGAGCAAATCGAAGTCGAAATATTGAGGATGTGTATTGGCAGGAAGATGCAACTTGCATGGAAAAGCGTCTCAACGCTAGGATTGATGACGGTATTGGATGTTTGGAGAGCATGATTTTAGATATGAATTGGAACCAATGACATAGAACTACACCTGTATCGGAAAATATGTTTGGTAAAGATGAAAGTAATGGAAGTTCTCGATTTCAACATCATGAGGACATGAGATCGAAAATCCAAACTCAAGTGATGGATAGTTGAGGGGAAGCGGGAATGAGAACGGAAATTCCATAATTCAAGGGAGGTATGCAAGCTGAAGAGTCTCTAGATTGGATTTCCACCATCGAGGAAACTTTAGAGTATAAAGGGGTTCCAAAGGAACATTAGCTATGGTTGCTACTAGATTAAGAGGTAGAGCTATGGCGTGGTGGCAACAAACTAAATTGGCTCGAGTATGAATGGGAAAGCCTAAAGTGGTTACATGGGAGAAAATGATGAGGGCGACATTTTTTCCCTACAACTATCAATCACTAATCTATCAACGGTTGCATAATCTACGACACGTAACTCGTTCGATTAATGGGTACACAGAAGAATTCTATCAGTTAGTTGCCTGTAATGACATATAAGAGACTGAAGATCGGTTGGCTAGAAGGTATATTGGAGGACTTATAAGTCAAATTCAACATATGTTCGATACCAATTCAGTCACTGAAGCACATCAAAGATCTCTTGCATGGGAAAAGCAGGGTCAACGAGGGCGTGGATTCGCAATTTCGAACAATTAGAATAATAATAATAGTGGTGTTGCTCCGACTAGTAAACTAAGTGTGGCAGATTCAGCAAACGCGAAAGGAGGTAGTAATTTGAAGTGCTTTAATTGCCAAGAGATGGGTCATAAATTTCGGAATGTCCAAAGCCCAGAAACAGAACTATGGTAGCAGATGACAGAGAAGTTTGCAACATTGAAGAAGAGTTTGATCCTTCAAATCCACCACAGTATGACGAAGATCAAGAAGAAATTGTAATTGGTGATGAAGGATTTAATTTGATGATGAGGTAGGCTTGTCTAACTCCTAAGACAGTCGATGAATCTGAATGGTTACAAAGCAATATTTTCCAATCAACATGTACTATTTTGCGAAAAGTTTGTCCATTTGTGATTGATGCGGGAAGTTGTGACAACATTATTTCAGAGGAAGCTATTAAGAAGCTTGAAATCAAGACAAAAAAGCATCCTCAACCATACAAGCTAGCAAGGTTGAAGAAAAGAGGAGTGGTAACTGTCTCTAAATGAGCATTTAGTACTTTTTCTATTGGGATTAAGTATAAAGATGAAATTTGGTGTGACGTTGTGAATATGGATGTATGTCATCTCTTGTTGAGGAGGTCGTGGCAATATGACAGGGCTGTACAACATGACGGGCGTATAAACAGCTATAGCTTCATTTTCGAAGGCACTAAAATCACTTTAGTTCCAAAGAGGCTTGATCAAAATGGAGAAAAACCTGACAAGAAGACTGAGACTATCAATTTGCTATTGTTGAATAACTTTGTGGACGAGGTGAAAGAGGGTGGCGAGATGTATTTGTTAGTGGGATTTGATGCTACAGAAAGTGAAGAAATTCCCGAAGCAGTAAAGTCTTTATTGTGTGAATTCGAAGATGTATTTCCGAAAGAGTTACCAAATGGTCTACTGCCACTAATAGACATCCAACATCAGATTGATTTGGAATTAGGTGTTGTTTTACCACATAGACCACATTACAAAATGAGTCTTACGGAACATGAGGAATTTGCAACGATAAGTGGAGGATTTGTTAAGTTAAGGCCATGTTCGTGAAAGCCTTAGTCCATGTGATGTACCTGCGTTGTTACTACCAAAGAAGGATGTTTCATGGAGAATGTGCACTGACAGCCGAGCTTTTAACAAGATTACTGTGCGATATCAATTCCCTATTCCACGTCTTAATGATCTACTGGATCAAATTAGTGGATCAGTTATTTTCTCAAAGATTGATTTGAAGAGTGGATATCATTAGATCAGAATTAGGCCAGGTGATGAATGGAAAACTTCTTTCAAGACTCGAGAGGGGTTGTATAAATGGTTGGTTATGCCCTTCGGGTTATCGAATCACCAAGTATTTTTATGAGAGTAATGAATCAGATTTTCAGGCCTTATATCGGAGAGTTTGTGGTTGTTTACTTCGATGATATTCTCATCTACAGTGCTCGTCCGAGTGAGCATGTACAACACTATCATGTCGTTTGAGCATCCTACATCAAGAACAATTTTATGCGGCAACAAAGAAATTTACATTCATGACTCCGAGTGTGCTATTTTTGTGTTATGTTGTTTCGAGAAAAGGTTTGCAAGTTGACCAGAATAAAGTTACGACAATCAGAGGTTAGCCTCGGCTGAAGACTATTTCTGAAGTTCGTAGGTTTCATGTTTTGGCTTCTTTTTATTGGCAATTCATTCCTTGTTTTAGTAGCATTATGGATCCAATGACTAATTGTATGAAGGGAAAATAGTTTGTATGGACTGTGTAGGCAGAGCATGCTTTTGAGCTTATCAAGATCTATTAATGACGACACCCATTCTGATATTGCCTGTTTTCCATCAACCGTTCGAACATCATACCGATGCTTCAAAATTTGGGATTGGAGGAGTGTTGAGTTAGAATGGGAGGCCTATTGATTATTTAAGCGAGAAATTTTCTGGGGTGAAGATGAGATACGACACTTATGATGTTGAGTTTTATGCAGTGGTAAAAGCTATTAAGCATTGAAGACATTATCTTTTCACAAGGAATCCGTTTTATACACGAATCATGAATCTTTGAAACATCTCTAGGGTCAAGACAAAGTGGCAGCTAGACAAGCGTCATGGATTTCCTAACTGCAGCAGTTCATGTTTGTAGTGAAGAATAAAGCAGCTGATGCATTATGCCGGAGGAGCAATCTATTGACAACCATGAGAGTTGAACTATTGGGATTTGACTTGTTATCAGAGTTATTGACTTCTGATCCTTATTTCTCAATTATTTTGGACAAATTAAAGAAAGGTGAACAACATATTTTACATTGATATAGGGTTTTCTGTTCAAAGAGAATCAACTATGCATTCCTGAGTGTAGCCTTCGAATGAAGATAATCAAAGAACTTCATAGAGGGGGCATGTCAGTCAAGATCGTACACTACAACTAATCTTGGATTCATATTATTAGCCTATGATATGTACAGAAGTGGAAAAGTTTGTGCAAAGGTGTCACATTTGTCAAGTGTCCAAGGGGACGACAACTAATCCGAGGTTGTATATGCCATTACTTGTTCCTTCTCGACCATGGGTGGATGTGAGCATGGATTTTATTTTGGGTTTACCGAGGACACAGCGAGGCAACAATTCCATTTATATAGTCATTGATCAGTTTTCGAAGACAGTTCATTTTATTTCTTGCAAGAAAACCGCAGATGCAGTGAATGTGGCTCAGCTTTACTTTCGGAAGACATATCGTCTTTAAGGATTGCTAGACTTGATTGTCTCAGATCATGATACTCGGTTCTTGAGTCATTTTTGGATCAATTTGTGGAAGATGGTACGGAACTGAGATTTAGTAGTGCATATCATCCACAAATGGATGAACAAACATAGGTGGTGAATAGATCATTGGGTAACTTATTGAGGAGCCTTGTTATTGATACCTTGAAAAGCTGGGATTCAAAGTTGTGCTAGGCTGAATTTGCACACAATCATGTTGTTAATCGCAGTACTGGATTCAGTCCTTTCATTATTGTGTATTCAGTAGTATCAAAGGGGCCATTGGATCTAACACCATTGTTACGACAAGATAAAATGCAGGAAAAAGCCATTGATCTTGTCTCGGGCTTATAGAAGCTCCATCGTACGGTACAAGAATGGTTGGTTGAAGCCAGACATAAGTACAAGCAAACTGCTAATTCAAACCAAAGACATGTCGAGTTCAGGAAAGTGATTTTGTGTGGGTTGTGCTGACGAAAGACCATTTTCTCACTGGCATATATAAAAAAATAGAGTTAAGAAAGAATGGTCCTTTTGAGATTGTTAAGAAAATCAACCCCAATGCTTATCAATTGAGGCTACCAAGTCATATTCGCACTGCTGATGCGTTCAATGTCAAACATTTGTTACCATACTATGAGAATTATTTGGTCGAAGAGAGCCCTGAGAATTCGAGGACGAATTCTTTTGAGCCAGGGGAGGATGATGCAACACAGGCCATAGTGGTGTCGACTTAGGAGTAGTATCGGTATAAACGAGGATCGGCTTAATAGTATATGGTTTCATTATATCAGGTATTACTTCGGGTTTTTGGTGTTGGTATCGGAGATCTCCTGCTTTATTATTTATCTATTTTGGCTCTATGGTATCGGCTTCAATTCAATGGTGTTAAGTTGTTTTGGCTCAGAGGGTCAAGTGGATTTACTTCTGGCTTCAGTTCGGCGGTTCCGATTTAACTTTATATTTCTGCTTTGTTGTTTGTTTTTATCTTTGTTTCAGTATTGAATTTCTTGTATTCTGTTTCCATATCGTGTTACGTGTGTTTATAGTGCCGGTGTCGGCTTTGTCTTCCTGAACATTATAAATAGCAGTTGTAAACTCTGTAATAGTTAGTTGATTTTGTTATAAAATTTTGCGTCCGCCATTGTTGGAGGCTCCAACATTTATCCCCATTTTCGGTGTTTTTTGTGAATCAACGATTTGGAAGATCAATCTATCCGACATCATTGGATCAATGAAAAATTGGTGACCAAGTTCCAGCGTCATTGGATCAAGGAAGTTGGCATTAGCTATATTCATCTTTAATCTCATCGAGATTATCGAGTTCAAGTTTGCAATCCATTATCGTCACCGATCAACAGAGTTGGAATTGTATCAGTTTATCTATAGTTTGTGATTAATTATGAGAATTCTCACTTTTTATCAATAGTTTAGGACTTTTTTGCTATTGATGCGTCAATTGGTATTGGAAACATATCGTTTATTTGGGTACATCATCGACATAGTTTGGCAATGTATCCAGGTTGGTTCATCGTTGTGTTGAGATTTTGTATTGAGGTTCATTGTTGCTCACTGTTTCAAGGATTGGTGTAGTGTTTATCGTTGTTCAAGGTTTGGATCAATGGTTTATAGCTTCAAGGATCGACAGAAGTGGTTCAACGCTTCCCCCATGGTCCTTCTTATTGATGCAGCACAGGCCATAGTGGTGTCGACTCAATAGTAGTATCGGTATCGATAAGGATCGACTTCATAGTTTCTTGTTGGATATGGTTTCATTGCATTAGGTATAACTTCTGTTTTCTGGTGTCGGTGTCGGAGATCTCCTGCTTTATTAGTTATATGTTTCGTCTCTATGGTATCGGCTTAAGTTCAATGGTGTTAAGTTATTTCGGCCCAGAGGACCTAAGTAGATTTTCTTTCGGCTTCGGTGTTGTGGTTCCTTTTCAACTTTATATTTCCGCTTCGTTGTTGGTTTGTATCTTTGTTTCGGTATTGAATTTCTTAAATTCTGTTTTAGTATCGTGTTACTTGTGTTTGTAGTGCCAATGTCGGCTTCGTCTTCCGAAACACTATAAACAGAGGTTGTAAACTCTGTAATAGGTAGTTGATTTTTTTATAAAAGTTTGGCATCCGCCATTGCTGGAAGATCCAACATTTTATCCCCATTTTCGGCTTAAATCAACGATTTTGAAGGTCAAACTTTTCGGCATCAATGGATCAATGGAAAATTGGTGATCAAGTTCCGTCATCATTGGATCAACAGAATTGGTGTTACCACCGTTCATCTTTAATCTCACCGAGATTATCGAGTTTAAGTTTCCAATCCGATATTATCACCATTCAACGAAGTTGGAATTGTATCAGTTTATCTATAGCTTGTGATTTGTTGTGGGAATTATCACCGTTTTATCAATAGTTCAAGATTTTTTTGCTACTGTTGCGTCACTTATTCTAGTAAAACCGTCGCCTCTAGAAGTATTTATAAAAATAAATATTAAAAGTATAGAACTTCTTTATCCCCGTAAAATTTAATTATTTAGCCCTTCCTAATTTTGAGGATAGGCCTGGGGAAGAAGAAGAAAAAGAAAACAGAAGTAATTGATGTGAAGAAATGAGAGAGGCTCCGTTGTTTATTTATAGGGTTTACTGAACATCCTCAGCCATCCAAACTTAAGATTAAATCTGGACCAACCACATCACTGTACCAATCAGAAAGTGCCACGTCAGCCTCAGGTTCAAAATTTAACCAACAAAACTAAGCCATCTCAGAAAATAACGGTGTAAAAATTATAACGTTCGTTGTCAATACAGGCGTACCAAGGCACACTATAATTACGCACTGGGCAACCCATACTCGCCTTGTGTCGATCCTGGGTCGACCCAAGCTTGGATAAACACTATGTTGATGCAAACGGGAGTGGGTCATCCCAGGCGACCATTTACTCAATATATTTTTATTTTTATTTTCTAATTTTTATCTTATCTTCTTTTATTCATGACTTATTCATATTAACTCCGTTCCCAGCAAACCAAGTGTCTATTTTCATCGAAAAGTTACGATGAATCCAATAGTGCTAGTCCATTGTCCAATTCCAAAATTTATTCTGATAGATATTCATTATATTACCATTTTCTATTTATTATTGTTTATTAAAATTCGAGGTGTTACATCATCCGCTCAAATGAAGCAATCACTCGTCTATTGTGGCCCGTATACTGAGCAAATTGCATTATAAAAATAGAAGTAATACATGTTTGTATACCAATGTGTAAAAAAGGAAATCCTGTAAAACTTAAAAGTTTTGCATTGCGAGTGATGCAAACCAGAAGATGGTACACCTTGAATATTATCTTTTGTAGGAAATTGCAATGGAAAGCCTGGTAACTCAGCGTGTAAACCATAAACTATGAATAGATGCTAAAGGGGTTCGAATGTTGTAGGTTGTGTATACCGAGTCGATATAGGTTCATATGTGATTGATGGCAGCGGAACTATACCGAAAGAGTTACTAGGGCCAATATGATTGAAGTTCAAACCACCTACGTAGTCCGGTAAATCGTAAGCCCATAGGGCACCTCGAACCCAATATGAATCAAAATATTTAAGTACGGTAAAAGGCTCACAATCTACCCATCGCTTCGGCCCTCAATACAGCAATATAAGTTGGATTAATCCAAATAAATCCATACATATCTTATATTGGAAGTGGATCAGAGGGAATGCATATTATACCATACAACTGCAGCCAACATCCCTCCACCAAATACCAAATGAATGGAATGTAGGGGCCTAAAAGAAAATCATATGTCATGAAAGTCAAAACTGGTAAGTGAGTGCATGATCCTCGCTAGTATCCACAAATAGAATATAATCCTGTCATGGACGGGTGATAATGTTGGCTTGTCACCTCATATCCATCTGCTTCCTAGCCTCCATCACCTCATTGTGCACCCCCTGATCAGTATGACGCATATGTATAGCTTATTCCTAATGATGGAATCTAAAAAAGTAAACATATGGTGTGTTGTTCACCTCAGCGATAAGTCGTCGATGCATATTAGCCCAAAACCATAGTATCAAAAAGGGAAGAACGTACCGAAAACCAAAAATCGCTCTAAAGTACTATAAAGAATATGTATTCAATGCTAAAAAGAGATAACCAAGGATGGTACTATCATACTTGTATATCTAAATTCCATCAACATCTACAATCCAGTCGAATATCCAAGTCTAATCATGCCCTTGTTGTTCGTCACTACAACAGAAAACCTTTTCGCAACAGGCAATATCTATTGCAGTAGGCCTATTGCAATAGACACCAGCCCGTCTATATAGCCGAAGTTGTAATAGCTCGATCTCTTTTCGCAATAGATTTTGCCTATTGCAATAAGAAGTTGCGGTAGACTTTTTTGCAACTTGCAGTTGTTGTTGCACAGAACCTTTTGCAACAACAAATGCCTTGTTGAAAACATGGAATAAACGTTGAAAAGGTGAGATACTAAAACTATTTCTGACAGTTGTAAATGACTCAACTACAACTGTTTAGTGTTAGGGAATGCAGTTTTGATGACAATAACCTTATTTAAATTATCATTGATTACAAAATATGTACTAACATCTCTATCTAGAATATATATACACATATATGCAAGATTTTTATACAAGGCTTAAATACTAAAGATTGTACAGTTTTAGAGATTCAAGAGATTCAGAATTTAGAGAAGATTCAAGACTCATGAGTAATCAGGAAATCAAGAGTTCAAGAAAAATATAGTAATATAGTGTAGTTTATATGTAAGACTTTGAATAACACTCCAGGTTCTAATTCAAATTCTGTTTTTCAAAATTCAAATTCTAATAGTTTTTCTATTTTACTTTTGATTTCAAATATAAGTATTTAAGTTTATATATATTTATAGTTATATACTTTTATATTTTTATATAGTTTTAAACCTTATAATTTTATAAAATTGATTATATAATATTTGTTTATGTTTTCATATGATTTTACACTTTATAATACTCATTTATATCACCAAGTTTTAATTCAAGAATTTCCAGAATTATATATATAGTTAGACACATGAAAATATTCAAAATTCAAATTTTTAAGTACATATGTCAACATACATATGTTGCTATGTCGACATACAACTGTCATTTTTTCAATTTTCAGAGGAAATGTCTTTTCACTATTTGTAACGTTCCAGAAGCATTGCAACCTTTCAAATCTTATAAATAGGGGTTGAATTCAAATTTTTTAACCGTTCTTCCTCTCCATCTTCACCCCTTTTCATTTCTTCATTAATATTTCTTATTTTATTGATTTCTACACTTCTACTCTGTCGATTTCTATTCAAATTACACAAAACTTCTTCTCTTCTTATTCTCTACTCATTACTCTTTGAATTGAAGTGCAATTAAGGAGATTTTGGGCTGTTGTAATCATTTGGGAAGTGTTTGGGAAAGGGTGCGTTCCTTGTATCCCTGAAATCAAGGAAAGGGAGCGGTGGTAATCTTGTAGCCGTGAAATCCGAACCAGTATAAAATCCGGTGTGTTCTTTCCTTTTCTGCATTTTATTTTTGTTTATTTATGTGTTTGTGTTTGATTATGTGTCTGTAATCATCTCTGTTGTGTGTGATTCATATAGTAGATCATATAAGTTTTAGATTTTCAATAATTCTTAGAAAACACTATTCACCCCCCTCTAGTGTTGGTGTTGCCTTAAGAACTGCATTCTGCGTTCCCTAACAATTGGTATCAGTGCAAGGTCTTTCAAAAAGTTCGTAATCTGATTTTTGAAAATATTAAATGGCAACCAACACTGGTAATAATAGTTCTTTTGTAGAGGGTCAGCCCACTGTCAAACCACCACTGTTTAATGGTAGTAATTATTCATATTAGGCATGTAGAATGAAAATATATTTATAGTCAGTAGGATTAGACACATGGAATATCACATAGACTGAATATGTATAACCCACAACTAATTTTGCATAATGGACTAATGAACAAAAGGCTGATGCACAAAGCAATTCTAAATCCATGAATATGCTATTCTGTTCATTAGACATGAATGAATTTAACAAAGTGTAAGTTTGTAAATCTGCTTATGAAATATGAAGAACTTTACAAGTTACTCATGAAGGAACTAATAAAGTTAAACAAACTAAGATATCTATGCTAATTAATCAGTTTGAGTTATTTAAAATGAACAATAATGAATCTATCTCTGATATGTACTGTAGATTCCAAGAGATAGCGATTCATTGATAGCATTGGGAAAACTTAACCAAAAGAAGATCAAGTCAGAAAAATATTGAGTTCATTGACTTCATAATGGGATCAGAAAACATTGGCGATTGAAGAAACCCGTAATGTCAATGAAATGAGAATTGAAGAGTTAATCGGAAATCTGATGTCATTTGAAGTCCAATTACAAAAAGAAAGGAAAATAAGCCAACTGAAAAGAAATCCGTAGCATTTAAAGCAACAACAAATGGTTCTGATTCAAGTAGTGAAGATGATGAAGAAACATCCTAAATGACAAGACATTTCAGAAAATTTATGAGATACAGAAGGAGAAATAATTTGCAAACAAATAATTAAGGATGTTCAGGAATAAATGATGATCGATGTTATAACTACAATAAACTAGATCATAAAAAGAGAATGTGTCTATACCCAGATAAATCAATTCAACAGACGGACAATAGCAATTCATCAAAGAAAAGAAAGAGGGCGTACGCAGCAACTTTAGATGATTCAGATTCATCTTCAAGGAATGAAGAGCCAGAAATTGGAAATTCAAATATGTGTTTCATAGCAATTCAGAATTCAAAGAACGTCAAAGAAATGGATCTAAAAACCGGGTGCACCTTAATTAATTTTTAATTTTTTTTTTGGTTGAATGGATGTTTTGTTTGCATTATTTTGAATTTGAAAATTAAACTTTAAATTCAAACTTGAAATTTAAAAATTCAAATTTGAAATTCAAAATAACAATAATAAAATAATAATTAACAAAATAATAAAATAAATTTTGGATGATAGTTATGATTAATATTCAGGAAATAATCAAACCTGAAATATTAATCGATAAATATAAAACCAAGACTCAAAAGACATATGTCCTTTAAATTTCTACGTGCATGTCGACATACATAGAAGGGCATGTCGACATAATGACCAAAAAAATGAAATTCAAATTTTGAATTTCAAAGGTTTAAACTTCCAAACTTCCCTCCTACTTTTCACCAACTCCCCAGGACTAAAACGATGTCATTGATTTCAGAAAAGTGGTGCCTATTCAATTCATATATATTCAATCTCTATTTATATATCTATGCAATCTTATTCTCTCTACCTTTCATTCAAAATTCAAACAACATTCTTCATATCTATTCTCCTCAAAAACAATTCTCTAATGGCTTCCTCTAGCACCCCTCAAACAATGAGATTGTCCAAAACCATCAAAGGATATCTCTATAATGATAAAGAAGCAGTCAACACCTATGTTGACTATGTAGCAAATGCAAAAGTCAATACGGGTGCATTCGCCATCTTTGGAGATTTTCCATCTTACGATCTTACTTTTCTTGTCAATCACAATAAAGTATTGAGCTTGATTGACGCTCGGAATAACGATGAAGTATGTTACCCGAAACTCGTCCAAATGTTCTATGCGAATATTAATCATGGCTTTTATGATGGAGATGAAAATCAATTTTGGAGTAGCGTAAAAGGCACACAAATCATTCTAGATTCTGAAATTTTGGGAAATATCCTAAATTGCAAAAGTACAGGCACAGAATTTTCGGAATTCGAATTAGTGAAATGGATTTAGAAACCTTTCATCACATATTTGAAAGCGATGCTCACATGGAATTCAAAAATCGCTTTTTCCTTCCAAAAAGAAGAATTGTAAACTAAAAAGTCGGGTGCGGCGATGAATGAATAGTCGCTATGCACTGGATCGATGATGGCCAATATATTTATGCAGAATTTGAAGCGCAGTAACCACAGCAGCGTAAAATGATTTTAATGGCAATGGAAAATATAAATCACACAGTAGATTTATACTGTTCAGATTTCTCGTCCTACGTCCAGTCCCGAAGCTCCCCTTCGGCTTTTTAACTATCACAACCCTCACTTCACTTGGAGGAACAGGTTTACAAACACTGCTTGATATCACGGGCCACAAGCTTATCCACTTGATTTCATAGGCCACAAGCTTACCCACTTGATTTGAACAGGCTACAAGCTTACCCACCTGATTTAAACGGGCTACAGGCTCACCGAAACTTTGAATATAAAGTAAGTAGACGACTGACTATATATTGTGTCTTCAATACACGAAGTAGTGGCAGTGTAGTACAACTTCTACAGCCTTCAACAATAATGATGTAGATTCAGTGCGCAGAGGTTAGGAAGTGAATTTTGACCAGATATGAATATTTATTGGGTGGAGCAGCGCAGGTCTAATATTTGCTTTGAAATGTATATGGAATTTTGAGCGTTCGGAAGCAATGTGAGCATGGTTTAGAGATTCGAGTTGTGTATTTGATTTGGGGAAGATGTGAAGTTTATATACGAGTGATGAGATGGCATTAAATAGTTGCAACCTTTCAGAAATTCAGTTTGGAGAAGATGCATTTGTTAGAACTTTGCAGCTATTCGAAAAAATGCTTTTGAACATTCCTTTAGAGTTGCTAATCTAAAAAACCCGTTTCCATTTAACTCAAAAGCATGTGCAGCCCAGTTGGTATGATGTGCTGTTGTGATCTATGTGTGCAGGGTTTGAATCCTGGCGTTGTTCCTTTTTTCAGTTATTAATTTATGCCCTTCTAATGTTTAAATAAAGTAGCCGTTTGGCACCTAGCATGAAAGGTTGCATCGGTTTGTCAGTAAAGCATGTGTCTCTCTATCTGGCAGTGCGTTATTGGACACCTGGCTAACATGCCCTCATGTTTTGTGTAATTTCATAATTCCACATTTTTCAATTCAATAGGTTTCAAGCCTTCTTTTTTTTTCAGTTATTAATTTATGCCCTTCTAATGTTTAAATAAAGTAGCCGTTCGGCACCTAGCCTGAAAGGTTGCATCGGTTTGTCGGTAAAGTATGTGTCTCTCTATCTTGCGGTGCGTTGTTGGATACCTGGCTAACATGCCCTTATGTTTTATTCAATTTCATAGTTCCACATTTTTCAATGTAATAGGTTTCAGGCCTTCTCATTTCATGAATGCTTCTATGGTGTAGTTGGTAAGTCGTTGGTTTCCATTTTTAGTGTTCCTTGGTTCGAGTCCCGCTTTTCACATGTTTGTTTTTCCTTGGTATTGAAGGTGACGTGGACTTCTTAGCAGCATCTCATTTTTGGTTGAATTGTATCTTCTGCCTTTTATACTTCAACGAAGCATTCATCCAAGTTTTGTGTGCTTGCCATACTATTTTTTTATAACATATAAACTCCATATCTTTTTGTTTTAATATTTCAAACTTTTCCTTTGTCCGTCGTATGATTGTAAGATCTAAAAACACTTAGCAAACGCATTAGCAGCAAACATTGTACAGTTGTCATCGTCAAAACATTAAAATCATGTTTTCAACATAAACCTCCTCCTTCAACATACTATTACTCCTCGTTCCGGAAACTTCAATAACCCAACTCTCAAAGTCCGAAAGGCACTCTTTGCTATTATTGGTGGCTATGACGTCAATTGGATCGATATGATCTTAAAATAATTTAAGCCTATAGAAACATCAACAATAGAAAACATTCTTTATTATGGAGTTTACCTTAATCGTATTTCAAAAATTTCGGAGTTGATCTCAAGGGAGAAGAATTTCTACCAAGAAAGGTGTTTAACTCCATAAACATACACTGTATGCAAATTCCACTCACTTTCAAACCTTATGAAACATTCGAAGACAAACAAACTCGAATGCAACAAGAACAAGAGCTTATGGATATCGCAGAAGAAGAAGAAACTTATTTGGAAAGTGTAGAGTGTCCACTCAACATTAGAACCATTTCCAAAGTGACACTTGTTCAAAATCAAGTGAAACTAGCCAAGAACAAAAAGAAGCTCAAAAAGACTCTTACCAAAATGATCAAGTTCATGGGCAAAATAGGAAGAAAACATGGAATTTCATCTTCCTCATCATCCGCTGAAATCTAAGCCTATCTAGTTTAAATTATCTTTAGTATTTGCTTCGAATCTCATAACTAGTTGGATGTATTTGATTTCAAGTTGAAATGATGGAGTTTTATTTATGTCAAAATCATCTTTAAGCTACTGTAAAAATATTAGAATTAAATATATTAATATAATATAATAACAAATAACTTAAAATTGAAAATTTCAAAAAAATTATATAGTATGTCGACATACATATGTCACAATGTCAACATATAACTGCCAGTTTTTCAAAATTGTTCAAAATTTAAATTTAAATAACTAACTCATGTCCATTCAAATCCAACGAATTCCGGAACCTATTTAAACCTATTTCCTCCAGAAAAATCTATTTTATCATTCCTCCTTCCTTTCTAATTGATTCTTATCCAAAACTATCAAATTATGGCAAATCCAATTCATAATTTGAATGAAAATCTTGAAGAAACTTGGACTTCTTTCAAGAAAATACTTTCTGTAGTACTACGTAATCAACATCATGGTCACTTTCTTCTCATTTCAGGGATGAAAACAACAAAGCACGACTCACTAATGAAGAAGACTGAAAGGACATCAAGAAGAACCCAATCGCTGGAGAAGATGAATGGGTAGAAGTCCCAAGAAATGTTTGACTGTTTAGTATGATTTGATTGGTTGAATTATGTTTGAATTTGTGTGAATTTTTTTTAAACATTTTCTGTAAATATTGCTTGGATTTTAAAACTTGTATGAATATGGATTGATACACTTGTAAATATTAAATACTTAGACTGATGTGTTTAGTATATAGGCATAAATTTAGGGGTGTTATATTTATATCTTAGTACTTTAGTATAGAATAATCATACGATATATATAGATATAGGATTTAGAGGGAGTATGTTTAGAATTTCTTTTTGATAATGCTAAAGGGGAGAACTTCTACCCGTTCATCTTCTCCAGTGATTCAGCCATCCCGCCCGCTGTAGTAGGCCACGCTGTAATATGTCCTTTTTTACTATGTGCAATGAACGTGGTAATAGGCGGTTATAATAGACTTTTTACAACGTTCTTATGTTGTTATTGTATGTTCCTTCAATAGAATAGCATCCCGTTGTAATATTTTTTGCAACAGGTATTGACCGTTGTAATATCTTCTATAACAACAATTAATGCCCGTTGTAAAATGCTGAAAGTTGCAATGGGTTCGAATATTACACATACTATTAATAATATTTACTAGAATTGAATATTTAATTCAGCTTTATTTTTAAACAAATATTTATTACACTTTCGAATAGTACACATTGTTTCCTCACTATTACACAATCACTTGTACATATACATCCTCACTACATTTCACTCGTATACATTGACTGATTACTACACACTCATTACTCATATATATGTACACAATCACCCATCTTCGACTTCTTGCTTTAGAGTTTGTCCAGTCGTATGTCATACCTGTCGGAAGAAAATAACGAACTAAATTAAAGAAGAAACAAACACAAAATAAATACAAAACATGGCAACATATGCATAAACTAAATGAATTAAAATACAACAATTAAAAAAAAATATGCAGCATAAGCAAGTTTATCCAAGGTAAATGCTAATATTGATTTCAACCAAAAACAGTAAACTGAAATTTAACCTAAAAATCAATGTTAGTAGCTCAAGATTATAATTAAAACTAGCATAATCATTTAGCAATTTTCTTTCTAAGAACCTCCATGAGATTTATTTTTAATTTGAGGATTACTTGCTCATAGTTGTGGCCACCGACATGAATGCCACATGAGAAGAAAGCGGTACCGCCCCAAAATTCAATATCAAAATTCAATATGCTGACAGGAATCCAAAACAAAAAACCATCAATGCCACATGAGTGAATTGTTCAATAAACCACATATTGGTGGATCCATGGACGTAGAATACGAACCATTAAAAGTATGAAACATACGGCTTATTTCACTAAGCTCTTAAATTAACTGATCACTCGGCCAAAGCCAATAAAATCTTGTTATAGAAAATGGCAGAAATAGTGTTATCTAATTACAGCTGGTGAAAAAAGGGGAGACTGCCATTTTAAGGGGATTAAAGTAAATGAATATATAATCAAAAGGCAATTTCATGTAATCTACCCAAAATTTAAGGTACAGGGAACAACTTAACTTTTTTTTTGCAAGAAGTGTATGAAACGAAGAAAAGGATTTACCATGGCCTTGGTTTTCGAGTAAAAGGAGCCTGCGTAATTTTGAGTGTCTTCCTCTTTGAATCCAATACCAGACCCTTCCGGATACTCAAAATACACCCACTAGCATAATTCACCATTAGCAGCCCATGTTGTCTACAAACATCAGCTATAGTCATAGTACCAACAACATTTGTATGGATAGACCAGGTCCATGAGTGATATTTTATATGAAATTGGGTTTGTTTTTTATCAAAGAAATAAGGAGAAAAGAAAATCAAAGAGCAATCCAAAATATCAAGCAAGAATTTAAAAGGAGATAAATATTTCAAAGCAACTTGTTTGAGGTGAGTAACTCAACTTGTTTGCAGTTCATAAAGTATTATAAAACTGCAAGTTTTAAGGTAACTAGTATGGTTTTTATTGCTTCACGTGTGATCACTTAAAAGGTATTATACATATATATTTTGACATTTGAAAACATGGGGAACCTTTGTTGTTAAATTGAAAATTGGAGCGGGAAGCTTGATAACTTATAATGTTATGTTCTTGTCCTTATTTATGATAATGTGTTTTCATATTTTAAACTTGGCTTGACTATTGATGTAAACAAAACCATGAATTTAGAAGAAAGCCTGGACCTGGTACAAAAAATAGTTAAAATCATGTTTGCTCAACAAAATGTAAACATCCAACCTTTAAAAATGTATATCTTCAAATCCCATTTGCTTTTTGATGAAATTTCAATAAGACCCCATTGAGGTTTTATAATTTACTACAAACTTTATGGCAAGTCCTTTTTGCAATTTTGGTTTCATTCATTCCGCTGGTGATTAGAGACAAACGATGAAACAAATCTTCTACTATTTATAAGTTATCATTTGTACCTACACATAGTATTGGATTACTGTGTTGATGGTGGTGTTATTGAGGTGATGCTTTGTATTTTACATATGACTTTACTTGTTACGAGTTCTCAGCTGTAGATTTTAACCTTTTTATTCTTGAAAACGGTATAGTTTGAAAGAGGCTACAATTTCATATTAAAACACACTATGCCGATTTAAAAAAAATGCAAAAGGATGAAGCAAAAAAAATATGCGTTTTGGATATGATTTGAAACAGGCAAGCTTGAAACCGCATATAAATGAAATTATACTTTCCAAATCATATCCAAAGTGCATCATGTTCAAAACTCATATATAGGCTTAAACTTCATATTTTAAAAATCACGAAGTGTCGGTTAACCAGCTAACATTTGAAATATATGCTCAGAGTGATACCCCTAAACTACTGCATATACACAAAGCCTCGGGTACAAAAGACAACAAATCAAAAGACAACAATTTTATGCCAAAATTCCCAAATAAAAAATATTCTAAAGAAAAATGACAATGGAATGCCTCATCTTATGTTGTTATCTTGTATAATCTTCAAAAGGCAGAGTGGTACCCCAAAACTACTTCGCATTTTTAGTGGATACTCTTATATAATCATATGTTATTATCTTGTCTACGTATAAAATAAGTTAAGGGCAAAGTTTTGTTCTATAAAAATGACTAACCTCAATTTGATCACCAAGGTTGATGACAATGGAATGCCTCATCGGTGGTACATTGATCCATTCACCATTCTTTAACAGTTGTAACCCACTAACCTTATCATCCTGAAAGAGCAATATAATGCCACCAACATCTGTATGAGCTCTTAATCCTTTGAACAGCTCTGGTTTCGGATATGGTGGGTAGTTACTGTAACGTCCCAGATTTTCGAGCGTTAATTGCGAACATTAAAATCCATTTAAATATTAATTTGGTGATATAAATGGATTTTATATCGAATTTATCTATTTAAAATGGAGTTCGAATTTATATATTATAAATTAATTAAAACGAGCTCGAAATGGCATAGTAATTCGTAATTTACGATTTATACTTCAACCGAATATACCGGATCCGATACAAGTCGGATTTCTGTGAAACAAGAAACGATAATCGATTAGATGATAATTTTCTAATGTAAGAGAAAAATCAAGATTTCACCGTACAGACGTTAAGTTATGTCCAATTCAAATTTTCAGAAAAACGCCATGGAATCATTTATAAACCGTAACGATAATATAATTATATTAAGTATCGATTTCGAATCTGGATAAGATTTCTGAGACACGGTTATAATTTAATTTTTAGAATTTTATTGTAATTTTTATTTCGTAAAATAAGCTACTTTTTATTTGGAGCATTTTGTATCCTGTATCAGCATTTTGGGGTTTCACAATATAAGTTGATCTACCGAAATTATTATATTTTTGGGATTGTGGGGCGTTGGTCGATACAGCGGTATTTTTAATTTTGTCGATAGCGGTCCCTTAATAGTATATTTTATATAGTGCAATAACCTTAAAATCTACCACTATAAAACAAAACGTTAAATCCAAATCCATTTAAGGGTGCGTTCGCAGTTAAAAATTGGCACGCTCAAGTTTTTGTTGGCGTCGGACGCGTCGGACGCCAACAACTTTTATCCCTTCCAGATTCCACGATTCTCGAACGTTGGAAAAGTAACTATTGGCGTCTGACGCGTCGGACGCCAACGGTTAATTTTCAAATGTATCGATTCATCAACTATAAAACCACCGCCACCCCTCATTTTCCACCATCATAACCCGAAAACATACATGAAAACCCCCAAAAACCGAATTTTTCGAGCAATTTGAAGTTGCAAAAAATGTATTTTTTTATACCGTTGTGTTTATTTTTCAATTTCCTATAACATATGTTTTTTTGGAATTTTTCTGAATTTTTTTTTTGTTTACGCAGATGGCTTCCTCTTCCACCTCTGCTACCTCGCAGCCATTTGCGAATTAGACGGTCGACCGAGAGTCCATTTTCATAGATATTTGCATTGAGTTTATAGCCGAGCGCGATACAGGCATCAGTGGGTTCTACTCAACAGTCGCGGCAGCAATGAATGACCATTTTAAACTGGAGTTCACAGAAACCCAGATCAAAAATAAATTGGACAACTTGAAGCGCACTTTTCGCAATTGGGACAGACTGCTAAGAACACCTGACGGTGTATGGAATGCAAAGTTCGATTATCTGGATGGTCCTGATGAATTTTGGAGTACCGGCGGTGGCAGACCATACAGAAAATTCAGGAAGAACTCGCCGTTGAAGTTCCGAGATCAGGACTTTATGTTCGAGGGTTCTTTGCACAAAGATACTTGTGCATATCCGATTCCTGAGGTTGCGCCTCCTACTGCACCTGCACCTCCACCAGTGCCTATGCCAGCTGCTTCTTTCTCCCCTACCGAAGCGGGTTACTATACTGGTTGGATGGCTTTGGGCGATCCCCCTTCTGGTCAGCCCTCTAGGCGCAGACACGTAGAGCGTGCCAGCTCGTTTATGACCAACCAGCTGAGATAGCTTACTGCTCATTGCTTGGAGCTTGTTCAGGGACCGGGCACGCGTGTGGAGAGTTGGGAGATTCTGACAATTTTCCGCAATGATCCGCGGAATGTGGATATTGTTCAGGAGCTTACCGATGATGGCATACGTGGATTTATTATAGCGGAGTTGAGCTTATTACCTCATCGTCGTTTATTTTAGATTTTCATGTACTTGTTTTAATTTCAGTCTTGTTGTGCTATTTATGTTTGTATTTCTGATCATGTACTGAAAAATGTAGTCGTTTTGTTTTATGCAATTAGTATTTAATTAATTCAAAACAATTAATTTAACAATTAAATACCATGCTCAAATACCCCGTTCGTAGCTAAAAACACATTCCCCGCTCGCTACAGTACCATACTCACATTCCTCGCTCAAATGCCCCGCTCAAATACCCCGCTCACGTTCGTTAAGAATGCACCCTAAATATCTTCAAAACCATTCTCCTACTGGTAACACGCATAACCTAAGTAAGGAAAAATCTAATTCTATACAGACAAAACATCTAGGATGATTCGTGCAAGCAAAAGAATGGTGGGGCTATGGGTAGCCTTACCCTAACTAAAATAAAATGCAACTGCTTATGTTTAACGCAATACTATATCTATGGGTGCATTCGCAATTAAAAATTGGCACGCTCAAGTTTTTGTTGGCGCCCGACGCGTCCGACCCGTCGGACGTCAACAGCTTTTACCCCTTCCAGATTCCACGATTCTCGAACGTTGGAAAAGTAAATGTTGGCGTCCGACGCGTCGGACGCCAACGGTTAATTTTCCAACGTATCGATTCATCAACTATAAAACCACCGCCACCCTTCATTTTCCACCATCATAACCCGAAAACACTCCTGAAAACCCCCAAAAAACCGAAATTTTTGAACAATATGAAGCTGCAAAAAAGGTATTTTTATACCGTTGTGTTTATTTTTCAATTCCTATAACATATGTTTTTTTGGAATTTTTCTGAATTTTTTTTTGTTCATGCAGATGGCTTCCTCTTCCACCTCTGCTACCTCACAGCCATTTATGAATTGGACGGTCGACCGGGAGTCCGCTTTCATAGATATTTGCACTGAGTTTATAGCCGAGCGCAATACAAGCGTCAGTGGGTTCTACTCAACGGTCGCGGCAGCAATGAACGACCGTTTTAATATGGAGTTCTCAGAAACCCAGATCAAAAATAAATGGGACAACTTGAAGCGCACTTTTCGCGATTGGGATAGACTGCTAAGAAAACATGGCGGTGTATGGAATGCAGAGTTCGATTATCTGGACGGTCCTGATGATTTTTGGAGTACCGGCGGTGGCAAACCATACAGAAAATTCAGGAAGAACTCGCCGTTGAAGTTCCGAGATCAGGACATTATGTTCGAGGGTTCTTTGCGCAAAGATACTTGTGCGTATCCGATTCCTGAGGTTGCGCCTCCTACTGCACCTGCACCTCCACCAGCGCCTGTGTCAGCTGCTTCTTTCTTCCCTGCCGAAGCGGGTTACTGTACTGGTTGGATGGCTTTGGGCGATCCCCCTTCTAGTCAGCCCGCTAGGCGAAGACACGTAGAGCATGCCAGCTCATTTATGACCGACCAGCTGAGACAGCTTGCTGCTCGTTGCTTGGAGCATGTTCAGGGACCGGGCACGCGTGTGGAGCTTTGGGAGATTCTGACGATTTTCCGCAATGATCCGCGGAATGTGGATATTGTTCAGAAGCTTACCGATGAGGGCATACGTGGATTTATTATAGCGGAGTTGAGCTCATTACCTCATCGTCGCTTATTTTAGATTTTCATGTGCTTGTTTTAATTTCAGTCTTGTTGTGTTTTTTATGCTTGTATTTCTGATCGTGTACTGAAAAATGTAGTCGTTTTGTTTTATGCAATTAGTATTTAATTAATTCAAAACAATTAATTTAACAATTAAATACCACGTTCAAATACCCCGTTCGTAGCTAAAAACAAATTCCCCGCTCGCTACAGTACCACGCTCACATTCATCGCTTAAATGTCACGCTCAAATACCTCGCTCACGTTCGTTAAGAACACACCCTAAATATCTTCAAAACCATTCTCCTACCGGTAACACGCATAACCTAAGTAAGGAAAAATCTAATTCTATATAGACAAAACATCTAGGATGATTCGTGCAAGCAAAGGAATGGTGGGGATATGGGTAGCCTTACCATAACTAAAACAATACAACTGCTTATGTTTAACGCAATACTATATCTATGGGTGCGTTCGCAGTTAAAAATTGGCACGTTCAAGTTGTTGTTGGCGTCCGACGCGTCGGACGCCAATAACTTTTACCCCTTCCAGATTTCACGATTCTCGAACGTTGGAAAAGTAGATGCGTCGGACGCCAACGGTTAATTTTCCAACGTATCGATTCATCAACTATAAAACCACCGCCACCCATCATTTTCCACCATCATAACCCGAAAACACTCCTGAAAACCCCCAAAAACCGAATTTTTCGAGCAATTTGAAGTTGCAAAAAAGGTATTTTTTTGTACTGTTGTGTTTATTTTTCAATTTCCTATAACATATATTTTTTTGGAATTTTCTGATTTTTTTTTTTTTATGCAGATGGTTTCCTCTTCGACCTCTACTACCTCGCAGTCATTTGCGAATTGGACGGTCGACTGGGAGTCCGCTTTCATAGATATTTGCGTTGAGTTTATAGCCGAGCGCGATACAAGCGTTAGTGGGTTCTACTCGACAGTCGCGGCAGCAATGAACGACCGTTTTAATCTGGAGTTCACAGAAACCCAGATCAAAAATAAATGGGACAACTTGAAGCGCACTTTTCGCGATTGGGACAGACTGCTAAGAACACCCGAGGGTGTATGGAATGCAGAGTTCGATTATCTGAACGGTCCTGATGATTTTTGGAGTACCGGCGGTGGCAGGCCATAAAGAAAATTCAGGAAGAACTCGCCGTTGAAGTTCCGAGATTATGACATTATGTTCAAGGGTTTTTTGCTCAAAGATACTTGTGCGTATCCGATTCCTGAGGTTGCGCCTCCTACTGCACCTCCACCAGCGTCTATGCCAGCTGCTTCTTTCTCCCCTGCCGAAGCGGGTTACTATACTGGTTGGATGGCTTCGGGCGATCCCGCTTCTGGTCAGCCCTCTAGGCGTAGACACGTAGAGCGTGTCATCTCGTTTATGACCGACCAGCTGAGACAGTTTGCTGCTCGTTGCTTGGAGCTTGTTCAGGGACCGGGCACGCGTGTGGAGCTTTGGGAGATTCGACGATTTTCCGCAATGATCCGCGGAATGTGGATATTGTTCAGAAGCTTACCGATGAGGGCATACGTGGATTTATTATAGCGGAGTTGAGCTTATTACCTCATCATCGTTTATTTTAGATTTTCATGTACTTGTTTTAATTTAAGTCTTGTTGTGTTTTTTATGTTTGTATTTCTGATCGTGTACTGAAAAATGTAGTCGTTTTGTTTTATGCAATTAGTATTTAATTAATTCAAAACAATTAATTTAACAATTATATACCACGCTCATATACCCCATTCGTAGCTAAAAACATATTCTTCTCTCGCTATAGTATCACGCTCACATTCCCCGCTCAAATGTCCCGCTCAAATACCTCGCTCACGTTTGTTAAGAACGCATCATAACGAGTTCGTTCTTCTTCCTGTCAAGAAAAGACTCCATTGCGCTAAAAGTAAGATAAAACAATATATTGCTGCCATCATCCAACCTTTAAATCTTCTTGTTCATTCTTCATATAAAATCCGAGCCTCTCATTTAATCAAACGGAATAAACGACTCCCTCGTTCAAACACAAAATGTTAGTAAGCTGTTTCGCTTATAACCAGTCCTCATCCTATGTACTACTTATGAAATGGATCACCAAGGATGAAAACGTGATAAGTGAAGCTCGGAGCTATTTCATGGGAAAGGTGGGCGTTTGTACATGAGAGAACGTTCGTGAAAAACGCTGGTGGAGGGTGCGCAGGGTAACATTGAAACCAACGGTTGTCATGTGGTATAGAGGAGTCTCAGTGGATGGATAGGATAGATCACGATGAAGAAGCAGCGTGCAAATTCGTGTGTTCATGGAAAGGCCGGCTAATTACGTGAGAAATAGAAAGGGGATTGACTGCGGTGAGGTTGTGACGGACGGAGTGTAGAGGTGCCTCGGCCTCGCATGAAGCTGAAGGTGGATTGGTAGAGCTGTCGTGAAGTTCACCAGAAAAGGAGAGTTAGGGGGTGAGTTCGCCGGAAGCCTCGGGTTTGATGAAGGAGGGCTAGCTTGTGGTGGATGGAGATGGAAAAAGGCATGGAACTGGAAAGCTTCTGGAAGAGAATGTACGTATGCGGAAATAAAGGGGCTGATGAGAGACAAGCTAGGTTACGAACGGCATGGACAAGAGCTGCAGACGTTGGTTGGTTGTATAAAAGTGTAATATATTGAGTGAGGGAAGTTGGCACGTTGAAGCCAGGGATGGAAGGGCTGTTAAGCTCATGAAGAGGAAAATTAAGCAGCGGCGTAAGGTGGCCGTGAGGATCACCGGCGGTTCTGACAGGGTGGCGGAGTCTATGGATGTGAACGTGGTGGCAGCGGGACGGACAGTATCTGGAAGAAATGTTTGGGGTTCAAAGTTTTGATGAACAACGCATGGGGTGATTTCACGGTTAAAACAGTTGGATGGAGAAGTAAGCGCGTAAGGATCGATGGTAACGAACGTGATCAGAGTTTAATTTGGGGATTAATTAAGGTAAAAACAGTAATTAGGTTTTTAATTAATTAATAATTATTATTTTTTTAACAATAGTTTAGAATTGTTAAATTGTAATTAGGATATCTATTGCAAACATTATTGGATTCGCCTCAAACAGGACATGTTGGAATCGTTGTAAGGAGCACGAGGCGTTACTGTAGAGGCATATTAAGTTAAATGCCTCTAAATATTTTTAGTTAGGGGCAAAATGAATATTGGTAACTAATAACTGTAATTAAGGCACATTCATCTACCCTTATTCTACCCATCTTTACACGTCATTTCTGCCTACCCGCGCATTTATCGCCATCCCTAATGCATACTTTACCCTTTTCATTTTTTATAGTCAAACCCAATCCTAGCTCTCTCAAAATTAAACACCTAAAATTCGTTAATGGAGAATGGAGATTCCAATAAGTGGATTGGACTGACGTTGCTTTGCTTTTTATGTTCGCGATTGATGACGGTGGCTATGCTTATCGGTGGAAAGATGTCGCTGTTCTAGATCCAGATCTCGAACGCTACAAGAAAAAGATGATTGAGGTTAAGGTCTACATCTTTACGTGTATCCATATTTTGATTTTATTTTAGTATTCTAGTTTATTGGATGATAGATATTTCGATCCAAGCTCACCTCAAATTATCTGTATTGTGGCGATTCATTGAATAATTTGGCCTTTTTTCTTATTTAGCTGCCATAAACAGCACTCGTCTGGTTCCGTTCATTACAGGTCACTTCATTTGTTTTAATAATGCATTCTGCTTGGGGATGTTGCTGTGTTACATTTGTTAAAAATTTCACTACAAACTGCTACTTCTTAATCAGTATTTTTCTTATTTTTTTAAACCTTCAACACCTTCTTGTTGAGAAATTGGACTGAATATCTATTTTCATCACATGATTGTCTGTATCTAATATCCATTTAACAAACTGAATTTGTAATATACAGTAAATTTCTTCGTACAACAATCCACTATGGACTTTTTTATTCCCTTCCACCTCTTCCACACAGGCAGCCCTGAGCCCGTGCAAACGGTGCTCACGCAAGACCACCTAGGGAATAAATTCAATCACCTAAACAACACCCCCCCCCCCCCCCCCAAAAAAAAAAAGAAGAAGAAGAAAAAAGCCCGGCGACGCGAACTGCAGAATGGGGCGAACCGCACAAACAGAAGGAGAAGTCGTCACTTGAGGGAAGTGTTAAACCAAAAATTTGGCAAAACAACCGAAGTATTGCTTGACACATCACCTAATCGGAGGCGAGATGCTTAGAAAGCACGTCACCTTTTCAGAGGCAAGGTGTAAGAATACCTTTACAATTGTGTGAAATCATATCTAAGATCTGAAAACATCGAAATATAAAAAGAAGACAAGAATTTATAGTGGTTCGACCCTTATTGGGGTCTATGTCCACTCTGAAGAGAGAATTTTATTATCCACAAGCTTTTTATAAGGTATAATCACTCATACATTAAACCAAGCTCTCCATCACACACATTCTTCACTTCAAATTACATAATATGGTGGAGAAAATGTCTCGGACAGCGAGGAGATCTCTTTATTATCAAGCTTTTACAATGAATCTTCGATCTTATGCTCTTTCACACACCATTCATAGAAGCCATGGTTACATACTTCATTGATCTTTTACGAATTCATTAAGGAATTGTGTTTATATGATCGGGAAGAAATGAGGGAATGATCCGACAGCACTTCGTCCTCCTCCCAGAAAAGTACCCCCCAAAATGATGGAAGTGCTCCCCTATTTATAGGTGACGAAATGGCTGAAATATGACTTTCTGGTTATGGGTCGGTATTCTGAGTAATTACGGAAATGTCACTGCTTTCTGTTACCAGCTGTCATGCTTTTGTACCAACCAGACCAGCTTTGACCGATCCAAAACCTATTTTAACGACCTGGAGGCTTTAGTGCGGAGCAGACCGACCAGTGGTCTTTGACGTAGGGCGGACCGACCCTGAGGCTTCGAAGCAGGTTGGGGCGACCAGGCTAGCATGGAGGTAAGATCGACCAGCTATGATAGGTTGGAGCGACCCGAAGACTTTGATCCAGAGCAGAACGATCAGGACTCCATGAATGGCGGACCCAACGAGGGTGATAGCAAGAAAGGAACCGATCGCTTTTCTTGGAAAAAAAAGCGACCAGGAGCCTTGTGAGGAAAAGGACGACCAGAGATATTGTCCATTATGACCGACCCTTCTTGCAAAATGGTCTGAAGGATTCCGACCGACTAGGAGCTCTTATGAGACCAACCCTCCTTAAATGTTACAGAACCGACCCCTTCTTAAGTGTTACAGAACCTGACCCCTTCTTAAGTGTTACTGAACCGACCCCTTCTTAACTGTTACAGAACCGACCCGTATAAATTTGTCAATAACCCATCAATTATACATATCGATTTTAGTGGATAACATTTTGCTCCTCGGAGTTTCATAATATTTTGTATGAAAAATTATGGACTTCGAAATATTATACGATACGCTGATGGATTTTATTGATCAAATTTAACTAGGGCTCGGTTTTAAACTTAATTCGCATGGGTCGTTTTTTTCTCTTCAGGTTAATTCGGTCCAATCAATAATGGGATGGGCTGGCTATATAACTTCACCTTAACCCTTTGATATTCTTCATTTCTCTCAATCCTGACTAATTCATTTTAATGGCGGCGTCCTCTTGAAGAAAACTCTCTAGTCTCATTTCGCTCCACTGATTCAATCCAGGAATCCGATCTATTCACGGCTGCTTACCTCGAATCTTTGACAAAGATTTGAATCCCAGTCACTTGAGTTCGCATCTCGCTGAAGCCTGGAAGTCCGATCCAAACTCCTCCAACTAGTTGATCTAATCGCAGGTATATGTCTCTGTTTTGATGTTAATTTGGGAATGATCGATGTTGACTTTGAATTCGACTGGATTCTTTGGGTTAAAATGCAATCGGAATGGGATTGATGGGAAATTGCAGTTTGTGATGTTGTTTGGGGTTGAACTGAATGGATATTGGATTGAGGTAACTCTTTTCATGTACTTAAATTCTTGGATTGGATATTCTTTGATTTTTAGAATAGCTTGAAACAATGCAGAAGTCGGTTTGGATTGTTTTGGGGTTGTATATGATGAAACCAACATGAAACCTTCCATAACATCTTAGTTTTGTAATCATACTAACAACATGTTTGTATAAATGTTTGATTTGATGAAGTTATGGTAATGTCTTGTGATGCACGTCTGATTTTCCTTCCAAAATCATCCCTTTATACTGTCTGTATCACATATTTGTAGCAGTGACCATGTTTGCTTTTAAAGTACGATCGACTCAGGTCGATTTTTATGTGTATTGCCTCTAAAACCGACCAGCTTAGAACCGACTAGGGCTTTGGTTGATTTTCGACCGACCTGAGGTGAAGTCTGATGCAAACCGACCCAGGCAAGTGTTGAGTGAACAGAGCTCTAGTTTTTGCTTTGAACCGACCAATCTTAGATAAGTTCTGGGGCGACCGACCAATCCGGTGGTCGCACAGGAGCGACCAATCCTTGGATCGTGCTGGACTGACCCTGTTCAAACTTGATTCTTACCATGTCCTGCATAGATTTAAGCGACTATTTAGAGCCAATATACTCTATCGCTGACCGCTCGTATCAGCGACAATT
The DNA here is from genome assembly GCA_030737875.1 of Allium sativum. Taxonomy (NCBI): domain Eukaryota; kingdom Viridiplantae; phylum Streptophyta; class Magnoliopsida; order Asparagales; family Amaryllidaceae; genus Allium; species Allium sativum. The sequence goes on from CM060926.1 coordinate 407,494,814, forward strand.
TAGATTAATAATTTCTAAACATACATGAAATTTCACATGATTATTGTAACTTATGCTTAGATAGATTTGTTATAGAAATAATCCATTTTGGCATAAGTTTTGAAATAGCCAACTTTCCTTACACATATATGATGCATACATAATTTTCTGCTTAAACCATCATTTCATGATGTTTTCATTATGCATTCGCATCAAATAATTCCTGTTTTCTTTCTAATGCACGACCAGCCTGGTCAATCTTAGCATAATTGAGTTGTGTCGGTCTTAGACTGTTTTTCATAATCCTATTAGCCAATTTTTGTTTAATCAACCAGTTTAAAGAGATAGAGCAGTGTATGGACCGAGCAGCCCTATTATATTCTGCTTGACCGACCAGAGGTGTACACAGAAACGAGCTCGTGCGAGATTGAACAACTTTACCTGACTGGACCGATCCATTCCATTACCGATCTGAGTTATGACTGATTTGATACCGACCAGGTCTTGATTGGCTTAGAATTATCCAGATCTGGATTGGCTCTTTAACCGACCAAAAATTGGTTGGTATTAGATTGACCAGGGCAGGTTTAAATCTCGACCAATCAGGTTGTGGTCGATTTTAGATTGGTCGTAATTGGATTGATAATGGAATGACTAATATTAGAATAATTTGCCGACCAAGAAGGGTTTAATTTTGTGCGACCAGAAGTTTACTGGTTTTGAGCGACCAGTTCCTGTTTGGCTTTGAACTGACCCGACTTCTAGCTTGCCAAGGCCGACCCAGTTTAAACTCACTTAATATTCTGGTAGCTTGTTTTTCAAGTGCACTTGTTTATGTAGAAATGATGACTAGACAAAAAGCTCGCCAAGTTGCTGAGGAAACTTCATTAGCTAGTGAAGCTGGAACTTCTGATCAAAATATTGAAACCTCTTCTGCCGCTGTCACTGAGACGAACGTTGATCAAAACTTTCCAATCCCTCGATTTCTTACTCATACACCAACTGATAGCTACTTGACGACGCTTGATGTTGACTTGTATCGCAAATTGTGCAAGCAACATAGCCTTTCTGATGACGAAGTCAAGTTCCCTAGAAAAGATGATTTTCCTGATCACCCTCCCCTTGGATATGTTACAGTTAATCGAGGGATGCTCCAGAGTGGAGCGATTCCTCCTTTCAACCCTTATATAGAAATGATCCTGAAAAACTTGGCCATTGCTCCTTATCAATTACACCCCAATGTCTATTTTATCCTTATGAGTTTATACGTGTTGTCTATGAGAGTTATAAAACGCAAACCGACTTTCAAAGATATATGCTCCTTATACTCTTTTAAGCAAAGGAAGAAGGATCGTCCTTCCTTTTTCTTCGTAGAAAGCAGACAATCTAGGGTCATAAGTGGCTTGCTAGAGTGTGTCAAAGGATTTCCCGATCAACATTTCTATATCTGGTGTCCTGACAGCTTTCTTGGCCGGTGGACCGAAGGAGGTAAATATTCACAAAAATTTCGTTTCACCTTCCACGATAGTTTACTGATTCTCTTCTTCATTTTATAGAGTCTCCTTCTGACCAAGGAACAAATGTTGACCAGTCACTTCTGGAATTACTACTATCTGTTAGCGAAACCGAAAAAAGTAGACAGTTTTTGCTTTCCAAAGAATTCCTCCGACAATACGACCTACTTCCCCCATCCCATACTTTGACGGTGAAGAAGACAGCCAAAAATACATGAAGAGGTGTACACAAGCTGGTAGTGGTAGCAAGAAACCTTTGGGCACCCCTGAAAAACATAAAGATATTTCTGAAAAACAGGTTGATACTTCGGCAACCCCGGAGAAAATTGCAGAGATTGTTCCTGAAAAACAGGCAAATACCCTGAAAACCTCAGAAAAAATTACTGAGACCCTGCCTCCTTCAAATACTGGAGAGAAATTTGTACAGCGGCAGGGTAAACAGCTTGAGGTAGAGGAAATAGCTTTAGATAACGAATCGAACGCTGAGGGTGTTCTTATGGACTCATCTATTCCAAGTACCCAAGATGGAGATTCCACGGGCACCTTTGGCGAACTTCCTGACTTAGATACCGTGCGATACCTTAATAAGGACAATAACCCTACCTCAGGTTCCACAGCCCCTAGCGTTCAGCTTGATACTAACCTTCAAGAGATTCCCGAATCAGTACCGGATGCAAGAATAGACTTAGGATTAAATCCCGACACAAGCTTGCTAGGCATGCTTTTTTTTAGGACTAAGCTTGCTTTCATAGCCGTATTTTTATCTGTCTACCCCATATGTTGCTTTATTTACATACTTCCAGGTGCTGAAGGAATCCGTTACTTTTACAGGAATGAGGTCGTCCTCACTTATTGACAATTTCTGGAAAAGTAGACAGTCTTCCTCCAACCTTATTCATCTTTCGAAGAAACGCTCTAAGCAAGCCCCTCCTTTAACCAAGACATCTCAACCTCAGAAGTTACACGACCATCACCCAATTCCTTCGCATGTCTCTTATGAACGAACTACAGAGCAAAGAGCATGGTTTTATGATCATCTAAGGTCAATGGATGATGAGGTAAGGCAAGAAAAAGGGAGCTCTCAGAAAAAGAGGAAAAGCGGAGATGATCTGAGCATGGAGGTCCCTCAGAAGCGTGCACGAGGATATGTTCCTCCTTTTCCGACCCCAGCCGAGCTTCAAGCTATTATTTCAAGGCCGCGCAAAGTACTCGACGTAGAGAAGGAATTTGGATGTTCCAGCCCCCCTCTTTCTCAAAGATTCGGAGATTGGAACATGAGAGGGATGAAATTCGACATAGATCTCTGCCCCGAAGATAAACGGGACATGATCGAGGATGTAGGAAGAGCTAAGGGTATTCTAGACGATGTCAGCAAAGCTATTGACAAGCGTTTCTCAGCATGGTAGCGACTTGGTTATGACTTTCAGAATCTCAATACCAAGCGAATTGAAAGCATCAAAAACCTGGAGGATGAAAAAGCCCAGCTTATTCAAGTCATCAAGGCCTAGGAAACACATATCTCTTCATTAGAAGGGGGTTCTAGGGTTAATGACTTGGAATTCGAGATCGAAAGGCTCCATAGAGAACTCGAGGATGCCAAACAAAAGGAAATTGAACTGAAATAACAATCTGAAGATGCCTTAAAGGCACAAGAGGATGCTGAAGCTCGGCTAGCCCTGGAAAGAAGGACTTCATCTGATCGTGAGTTGGAAATCATATCTCTTTGTGACAAACTTGCCGTTGAAACTGCCAAAACTTCTTCTTTGGAGAAAGAAAGGCAAGAAGCTTTATACAATGCCCGAAAGATTAAAGAAGAGGATGAAGCAACCTTCATGGAATTTTACGTTTGCAGCATTATGTATGGGGGGAGCCTCCGTTTCTTAGGGGATGGTTATGGGAACACCCTTGCCCACGTTTGGGAAGAGGTATTAAAATGATCCGACGGGGCCGAGGACAACCAACTCCAGCTTGACTTGTTGGATGAAGAAGATCGAGAGGCTTTGGCTGAAGGTAGAAACTTTCTCAAGAGCCAACGTGGTGAATCATCCGGAGCTAAAACTTCAGGTATTATTATTGATGATACTTTCACCAGGCTAACTGATGGTGTTAACACCTCAAGCTTTCCAACCCATGCAGATGTCTCAATTCCTCCCCCACTGTTGGAGGAGAGGGTGATTTTGCTGGAAATTCTGCTAAAAACAAACAGCAGGATTTGGATGGAGTAATAAACATTGATGATTATGCCATCGACACGAACCCTCCCATCTCAGGTAAAGATGACATGCGTCAAGTTATGCTAGACTTAGATTATCTCCTTGCCTCTATGGGACATTCTAAACTTGTGGACTGTTGTAATCATACAATGAGTTTACTTTCACCATTGCCTCCTGTTGGTGGATATACTGCCATGGTGATGAATGCCATCGAAACTGACTTGCCTTCATTTAATACAAGCCCATTTGTTGATGCTTCCATGGAAATAGTGCTCTCTCAACTAGGCTCTCAGGAAGAAAGAATTGATGCGATTGTCAACCTTGATCGAGGCCTCCATAAACTCCAAGAAGAAGATTATGACTCTGAAGAAACAATCGATGACGTGATTGACAATCAAGGAAAAAAGGTCAATTCTCCCACTGGTCGGGGAAACCGAAAGCGTTCTATCAGGAAGAAGGCTACTAGCTTGTCAACCCCTGAGGGTTCTGCTTCCAAACCTGCATTGAGATCTAGCGATTTGAAGAAGTAGTGGCTTAGACTTGCTCGTTTTGCATTTATGAGACTTTATCCAGACCGGATGTATATGCGAATGCCGGTCCTCGCTTACTACTTTGCAATGTCTTGAATTCTGAATAATTTGTTTGACAATGCTGGTACTTGATTTTGTGTCTGGATGTGATGTGACAATGTTCTGTGTTTTTGTACTTTTGACCTTGTTATTACGTTTTTTCCGCATATTCTGGTTTGTACACCACACTTGCACATCTCACTTTACACATTTTGCTTGTTTATGGATTTTTCAACTATATATGGTTGTAATGATCCTTTGGTACGTGAAGAATCAAACAGTCACTTTCGGCTTTGTGATATGATATTCCCCCGCACCAATGGATTGTTTCAACCCTGATATATTGAAAATGGACTTGAGGATTGGATGCTCTAGGTTGTAATCAGAATTTAAAAAGCGTTTGTCATTGCACAGTGACATCCGGAGCTTTTTATTCTTCATACGAACTTTGCATGTATTATCTGGAATTCTCCATCCTTTGCATCTGGATGTACTAGAAATTTGAGAAATGAGTGGATGCCTCTTGAAGAGGTCTTTTACCCAATTTGTGACATTATTTGGTTAGATATTTACTGACTTTTGCAGTCGATTGGGTGCCCCCGGAGAGGTCTTGGGTTAAAAACTTAGTTTGGCAATAACGTGGTCAGATTTTTCTGACTTTATGTTATTTGACTGAGCACCCCCGGAGAGGTTTTGGGTTAAAAACTCAGTTTGGCAATAACGTGGTCAGATTTTTCTGACTTTAAGTTATTTGACTGAGCACCCCCGGAGAGGTTTTGGGTTAAAAACTCAGTTTGGCAATAACGTGGTCAGATTTTTCTGACTTTAAGTTATTTGACTGAGCACCCCCGGAGAGATTTTGGGTTAAAAACTCAGTTTGGCAATAACGTGGTCAGATTTTTCTGACTTTAAGTTATTTGACTGAGCACCCCCGGAGAGGTTTTGGGTTAAAAACTTAGTTTGGCAATAATGTGGTTAGATTTTTCTGACTTTAAGTTATTTGACTTAGTACCCCTGGAGAGGTTTTGGGTTAAAAACTCAGTTTGGCAATAACGTGGTCAGATTTTTCTGACTTTAAGTTATTTGACTGAGCACCCCCGGAGAGGTTTTGGGTTAAAAACTCAGTTTAGCAATAACGTGGTCAGATTTTTCTGACTTTAAGTTATTTGACTGAGCACCCCTGGAGAGGTTTTAGGTTAAATTTGTGTCTGCCTAGTTCCACGTAGTAGGTATTGATTTTATTGGACATTCGAATTGATCAAGATGTCTTAGTAGTAAAACCATAACCCTAAGTCCATCCTTTCGGATGATGCTCCTTTGGTGGAATTTTAGCGAGTTTTCTTGATTTTATTCCTTTGGTTTTTCCCGCTGGTTGGCCTTGGTGTTTTGTTCTTCTTTTTATCTTATGGAGACATTTCATACTCCCGTATTTTGACGGGCAGTGCTTTATGAATCCATGTACGCAATTTGTCCTTTTATAATATGCTATGAACTAACACCGGGCTTTCATCGGACAATGAGCCAGCGGATTTATTATGTCCAGTAATCAGAAATCATAACTTTGCATCTTTGAATATATAATCAAAGGTATGCAAATGTACAATTTAGACAGGAATCAAAAGAACTGTTTTATTTGTGTTCATGTAATCTCATACAAAATATCTACTATATTCATAGAAGAATACAAAGGAATATGAGTTAAAAAGTCATTTGAAATAGCGACAGAGGTGATCACTGTTCCAGGCCCTTGGGAGTTCCACTCCGTCTGTAGTCTTGAGTTTAAAGGTACCATCGAGGAGCTTTTGGTTTATGACAAATGGTCCTTCCCAATTGGGGCCAAAGACTCCTGTTGCGGTCATGATCTTTTTTAACACTAAGTCTCCCTCTTCGAATGTTCTATGCCTGACCTTTTGATTGAAGTGTCGGGCAATTCTTCTTTGATGGGCGACTATTCTAAGTTCCGTCTCGGCCCTTTTTTCTTCGAGTAAATCAAGGGCTTCAAGTTGCAGTTTTTCATTCTCTTTCTGGTCAAAGTGGATTCTGCGGTGAGTAGGAACCTCTAACTCCACAGGTATCATTGCTTCCGAACCAAATGCCAAAGAGAATGGAGTGTGCCCTGTTGCAGTTTTATGAGTCGTACGGTAAGCCCATAGCGCAAGTGGCAGTTCTTAAATCCAGTTTCCTTTAGCTTTCTCGAGACTCTTCTTAATGGTAGATATCAGGATTTTGTTGACTGCCTCGACTTGCCCGTTGGCCTGCGGATGGGCAACTGCTGCAAAACTTTTCTGAATATGATATTTGTCGCAAAAGTCCCTGAACTCATCACTTTCAAATTGCGTGCCATTGTCGGTGATAATCTTCTGCGGAATTCCAAATCTGCATATGATATTTTTCGGAAAAAAATTGATCACCTTTCTTGATGTGATGGTTGTCAGTGGTTCAGCTTCAGCCCATTTAGTAAAGTAATCCACAACAACTATGGCATACTTGAAGCTGGATTTTGTAGTAGGTAATACTCCAATCAAGTCTATGCCCCAGACGACAAATGGCCAAGGACTCAACATTTGTGTCAACTCAGTCGATGGAGCTCTCGGAATTTTTGCGAATTTCTGGCATCGGTCACATTTTTTAGCGAAGATCATAGAGTCGAGATTTACTTCAGGCCAAAAGTAGCCATATCGGAGAACTTTTTTGGCAAGAGTTTGTCCTCCTACATGCCCTCCACAATCTCCTTCATGTAATTCTGCCAGGATTGCTTCGGATTCTTCCTTTGTTACACATTGTAGCAAAGGTGTTGAATATCCTCTCCTATATAAGTGACCATCTTGGACGAGATACAAGCGAGACTTTCGGAGCAACTTCTTGCGACTCTTCGGGTTTTCAGGAAGTGTTCCATGGAGTATATAGTTTTTGATGGGGGTCATCCACGAGTCTGGCTCGTCGGTTGTCTCCATAACCCAATCTACATCAGATTCTTCAATACTAGAACTAGATAAAACTTCAACAGGAACTAGATCGAAGATTTGAGGATCTCCGGTACTAGCAGCTTTGATAAAGAACCTTCTTTCCAATTTTCTCCTCTAGGGATATGGGAAATAGAATAATACTCTAGATTGTCAAGAACCTCTTTGGCTTTGCGTAGATACGTCGGGAGCTTTCCCATCTTGGTCTGAAATTCACCTTTGATCTGGGAAACCATCAACTGTGAATCGCTGAAGATTAATAAACTTTTCAGGCTTAATTCTTTCGCAACTCTCAATCCTCCAAGCAAAGCTTCATACTCGGCCTCGTTGTTGGTAAAGGGGAATTCGAACCGCAGAGCACAACATATCTGTCGTTTTTCTGGAGTTTCGAACACTATCCCTGCCCCATCACAGTATTCATTCTTAGCACCATCAACAAAAAGCTTCCATCTGGCAACCATTTCATTGGTTTCTTCCATTTCCTCTCCTCTATTAGTGAACTCGGCAATAAAGTCAGCTAGAGCTTGCCCATTTATCTCTTTCCTGCGGTGATAAGTGATATCATATTGGCTGTGCTCAATATTCCACTTTAGTAGTCTCCCCGAGGTTTCTGGACGGAACAACACTTGTTTCAAAGGTTGATCTATAAGGACTTTAATAGAACGAGAATGGAAATAAGGCCTGAGCTTCTGTGATTCGACAAGCAAGGCATATGCAAGCTTTTCTGTCTTTGGATAATTCCTCTCCGCCCTGGTAAACCTTTTACTGATGTAGTATACCGGCCACTGAACTTTATCTTCTTCCCTGATGAGGGCTGCGCTTAGAGCATGGGATGGTACTGCAAGAAATAGGAACAGGCTTTCTCCATCCTTTGGTTTTGACAGCATCGGTGGTGATTCCATGTGCTTGATGAGATCCTCAAATGCTTGCTGGCACTCAGGAGTCCACTAGAAACTCTTCCTTTCCTTTTTCAATGCATCAAAGAGGGGAATACACCTGTCCGTCGCCTTTGAAATGAAACGGCTTAAAGCTGCTGCCTTGCCATTCAAGCTTTGGAGTTCTTTTTTAGTCCGCGGAGCTTGCATTTCCCGCAAGGCAACCACCTGCGCTGGGTTTACTTCAATGCCCCGAGCATTTACCATGAAGCAAAGAAATTTCCCTGAAGCTACACCAAATGAACATTTGAGTGGATTCAGCTTCATGCCGTATTTCCTTAGGATTTGAAACATCCCGTTAAGGTCTTCCATATGACTTTTTGCCTCTTTGGATTTCACCAACATATCATCAACGTAGACTTCCATGGTCTTTCCAATTTTCCCTTTGAACATTGAATTTACTAGGCGTTGATATGTGGCACCTGCATTTTTCAAACCAAATGGCATTACCTTATAACAATACAACCAACAATCAGTTATGAAACTAGTACTATCCTGGTCCGGCTCGTGCATCATGATCTGATTATAGCCTGAGTACGCATCCATGAAAGACAATAGTTCATGCCCCGCCATTGCATCAACAAGATGATCAATTCGAGGTAGTTGTTGTCTTTTGGGCATGCTTTGTTTAGATCAGAATAATCTACACACACCCTCCATTTACCGTTTGACTTTTTCACAAGAACTGGATTAGACACCCAGTTTGGATAGGTGGATTCGCGAATGAAATTGTTCTTCAATAGCCTATCCACCTCATCTTTCAAAGCCTCAGATCTTTCAGGGCCTTGCATCCGTCTTTTCTGTTTTACAGGATGTATGCTAGGATCAATATTCATCTTATGCACCATCACCTCCAGAGATATTCCGCACATATCTGAGTGGTTCCAAGAAAAGACATCCAAATTTGCATTTAAAAAAACAATCAATTCCTTTTGCAGCAAAGGATCCAACTGAGATCCTATCTTCGCCACCTTATCTGGATCATTATCATGAACCTGTATAGAAATGGTAGCTTCGGCTGGTGCTGCCCTTTCATCCCCTGCACTGGTTTTTCACGGATCCATATCTTATTGCATGTTGTTGTATTCTCCAGCACATGGGGAGGTCATTAATTGCTATAAGGGGGCTTCACGGATACAGAGAGGAGACTCCACATCCTTCTTGATTTCATACTTCCGAGCTTCAATCAATTCTGCCATTTAGCAATCTCTTGAGGATCTCCTTTGATTACTCCCACTCCGTTTGCAGTTGGGAACTTCATCATCAGGTACCATGGAGCAAGAGCTATTCTGAAAGCAGCTAGTGCTGGCCTTCCCAAAAATGCATTATACCCTGAAAGTGAGTCTATTATAACAAAAGTCCGCATCATGGAAACTTGATTCTTCCCCTCACCAAGATCTACGAGGAGATCGACCACACCAATAGGCTGAGTTGGTACACCAGTGAAATCGTGTATTTTATTTTTACTTGCTCGCACATTATCCATAGACAACCCCATCTTAGAGAAAGTATTGTAAAAAAGGACATTTACAGATGCCCCATTATCAATCAGTACCTTCTTTACTATTGCTGGACCCAAGCCAATAGTGATCACCATTGGATCAATAGTTGGAGTCAGCATTCCATTAGAATCCCGATCTCGGAACACCACATCTTCTCAGGATGTTTTTGGAATTTCCAACGAAGGGAGTTACTGCAAACTTCGAATCCATCTTCTTTTGAAGCACTGCTTAGTACATTTGTATATCTGACAATGTCCTCCCAGGTATCTCCTGCAGGATGAGGTCCACCACTAATCGTATTGACAATAGGTCGAGAACTGTTTGCAGGTGTTCTTCCGTCTTGAATTGGATGAGCATGCTGCCCCTGAGTAGGCTCAGTATCTGATGAACGCTTCACATACTCCTGAAGACGGTTTTTTCTTATCAATTCTTCAATCAAATTCCTCAAATGCCGACACTCATTCGTGTCATGACCCGGTCGATTATGAAATCGACAGAAGCTTCCTGAATTTGCAGCTTCTTCGGACACCTTTATCGGCTTCGGGCTCGGATAATCGTCCGTTTCCTTAGTTTCCATGTATATGTGCTCAATTGTATCACTCAACGGAGTAAGATCTGTTGGCTTGAAGAAGCGTAGCTTTTTGGAATCCTTGTCGTTCCTAGCATCATTACCGTTTCCTCTTTTTTGCCCCCCTCCTAAGTTTCCTTGATTGGTTTTTGTAGAAACTTCCTTCCTTTCCGGAACTACATTAGTTTTGACATTGCCAACATAATAAATGGGATCATCTTCAAGACACATGTATTCCTCAGCTTTGTCATAGAATTTCTCTAATGTATTGGGTTTCTTTCTCTTTAACCACCTTCCAAATTCAGATTGTTTATCTATGCCTCCCTTTAAAGCCATTAGAATTAGCCTTGGCTCATGGGTCCCCACTTCGACAGCGGTAGCATTAAAACGATTCAGAAAAGATCTAATCGTTTCACCCAGGGCTTGTGCCAACTCATTGAGGGACATAATTTCTCTAACTTTCGTTGTCTGGAGGCGGAACTGGTCTTGGAAGCATCTTGCAAGTGTGAAAAAATTATCAATAGACCTGGGAGGCAATTTAGTGAACCATAATGATGCTACCCCTTCCAAGTACACTGGGAAGTACAAACACTTAAGCTCGTCAGTTGCTTGGGCCCCATCCATGTGTTGGTCGTATCGAAACAAAAACACATTGGAGTCGCCTGTCCCATTGTAAGCTTGGATTGTAGGTGGCTTGAATTTCCGTGGGAAAGTTTCCTTTTCGGTTCTTTCAGTGAGAGGGGTTTTTGATGGTGCGAACTCCCATTCAGCCTCATCATCGTTTCGACATTTGCTTTCTTTCATAATCTGTCGGACCATTTTCCAGAGATGATTCTTCTCGTGGAGGCTATCTGTGGGGCAGACGCTTTTGTCTCGATCGGAAGCTTGCTTAAGCAAACCATTACGGTTGCGACTCCGGGGTCCTGGCCTTTCTTCATTGGAAAGTGCCCCTTTGGCAGAATTAGCAACTTGACGAGAAGTAATCCCCGCATTACGGTTCCAATCAGCTAGCTTTGAATTCTCTAGTTTTCCTTTATCAGGATTAGAGATCTCTTGGAAAGATTTTTCTCGATTCGGACTAGAAGAGGAGGAACCGAAATCTTCTGCATGAACAGGCTTTGAAGCTACCTTTGCCGTTGTGGCTTGAAGAGCAAAGAGTGAATCTAGCCTTGCCAAGATGGCTTTGTTAGCTGTCTCCTGCGGTTGTGTCAGTCCAACGACGGCTTGATCAAGCTCACCTCTTGTGACATTCACGCCTCCATTCGATGTTTCACCTACTTCAAACCGGTTAACCACGGGGGTTTCCTCTCGATTTCCCTCATTAGATGCTCTAGCCCTTACTTCCTTTTTTGCTTTTGGTGGCATTATTTCAGAAAGTAGCTTGAACTTTGAGGAGTGTTCGTCAGAAGGTCCAACTCGTAGACTCGAACGATCTATTTCGAGACTGGGCTTAAAGATTTCAAGACCTTCGTAATATATTGGATGTCAGAAAGAAGATCTGGCCCCACAGTGGGCATCTAATTGTTAAACCAAAAATTTGGCAAAACAACTGAAGTATTGCTTGACACGTCACCTAATCGGAGGCGAGATGCTTAGAAAGCACGTCACCTTTCCAGAGGCAAGGTGTAAGAATACCTTTGCAATTGCATGAAACCATATCTAAGATCTGAAAACATCGAAATATAAAAAGAAGACAAGAATTTATAGTGGTTCGACCCTTATTGGGGTCTACGTCCACTCTGAAGAGAAAATTTTATTATCCATAAGCTGTTTACAAGGTATAATCACTAATACATTCAACCAAGCTCTCCCTCACACACATTATTCACTTCAAATTATAGAATATGGTGGAAAAAATGTCTCGGATAGCGAGTAGATCTCTTTATTATCAAGCTTTTACAATGAATCTTCGATCTTATGCTCTTTCACACACCATTCATAGAAGCCATGGTTACATACTTCATTGATCTTTTACAAATTCACTAAGGAATTGTGTTTATATGATTGGGAAGAAATGAGGGAATGCTCCGACAGCACTTCGTCCTCCTCCCAGAAAAGTCCCCCCCAAAGTGATGGAAGTGATCCCCTATTTATAGGTGACGAAATGGCTGAAATATGACTTTCAGGTTATGGGTCGGTATTTTGAGTATTTACGGAAATGCCACTGCTTTCTGTTACCAACTGTCATGCTTTTGTACCAACCAGATCAGCTTTGATCAATCCAAAACCTATTTTAACGACCTAGAGGCTTTGGTGCGGAGCAGACCGACCAGGGGTCTTTGACATAGGGCGGACCGACCTTGAGGCTTCGAAGCAGGTTGGGGCGACCAGGCTAGCATCGAGGTGAGATCGACCAACTATGATAGGTTGGAGCGACCCGAAGAATTTGATCCAGAGAAGAACGATCAGGACTCCATGAATGGCGGACCCAACGAGGGTGATAGAAAGAACGGAACCGATCACTTTTCTTAGAAGAAAAAGCGACCAGGAGCCTTGTGAGGAAAAGGACGACCAAAGATATTGTCCATTATGACCGACGCTTCTTGCAAAATGGTCTGAAGGATTCCGACCGACTAGGCGCTCTTATGAGACCAACCCCTCCTTAAATGTTACAGTACCGACCCCTTCTTAAGTGTTACAGAACCGACCCCTTCTTAAGTGTTACAGAACCTGACCCCTTCTTAAGTGTTACAGAACCGACCCCTTCTTAAGTGTTACAGAACCTGACCCCTTCTTAAGTGTTACAAAACAGACCCCTTCTTATGTGTTACAGAACCAACCCCTTTTTAAGTGTTACAGAACCTGACCCCTTCTTAATTGTTACAGAACCGACCCCTTCTTAAGTGTTACAGAACCGACCCCTTCTTAAGTGTTACAGAACCGACCTGTATAAATTTGTCAATAACCCATCAATTATACATATCGATTTTAGTGGATAACAGGAAGAAAGGAGAATCACAATCTATGGTAAGAAAAATCGCAGAAGAAAATTGGAATGAAAGAAAGCAGATGCGATTATCGAGGGCAAGAAAAAGCCCTTGAAACTGAAATTTTGTATACTGCTTGCAAAGAAGAAACCGAATCTAACAGCTTTGAGGTTAGTAACTCAAGCAGTAGGAAGAAGGATTTTTTTTTCCAACTATTATTATATCGCGAAGTATGCAATTTCTGCGAAAGTTACATGGTTTCATTCAATTTTTTAAAATTGGGAATTTTGATGGTTAGTTCTTTGATGTCCTGCTTCTAATTGTAACAGTGATAAGTAAATTATTCTATTTGATCAATTAAACTTACTTCACTGTGAAATAAAAAATTCAATGATGAATAGCCTAGTGGAACATCTGGTTTATGTAAAGAAAACCCCACTGGTAGTCCTAAAGATTCTAATCCAAGATTAAGGTAAATACATATTGCAATAACTGCAAACTGTCTTAATTTGAGCTATGACATGTTAATTGAGATGACTTTGTACAACGATAAAATTGGTAGTGCTATCGTGCCCTGAGGAAATTTTAAACAATCGTTTATCATTTATATAGTTGTTATCATGTTGTATCATCATTAATTAGGAATTTGAAGAACATAGACTTAGCTACAAACATTAGAATTTATAAATGTTGATAGTGCAAAAAATGCCATTTTTTTATTTTGATGGAAAAAACGTCATTCTATTATTTATTATAATAATAATGGTACTACGTATCTTTTATTTTATAGTAACATTTTTCAAAAATACTCATGTTATCTATATTTTGACTTGCAAATATACTCTATCTAGTGGTAAAAAGGAAATAAGTGGTGGTAGTTAGTAGTTGGAACACATCAAGTTTTGTATGTAATTTTCAGGACTTATTGAGCATGTTATATTCATATGTCGTGTTTGCGTAGTGTTGAGTTTTCAAAAATTAGTTATGCTTTATGAATAAGAATTTTATTTGGTAGCATCGTGCAAAATTTACAGTTGGGCATCATTTCACAAAGCGCACCGGGTATGGTAAACTTCAGAACCAGCTCTGCTCTTCCACTTACAACCTGCAGTCACCCGCTTGCATTTGCTGATCGGATTTTCATATCTCAACTGATTTTACTATTCTGAGTGATCTTGCTAAGATGAACAATGCTTCCTTCACAGGTTAGTACATTTCAGCACTTTCTTTTGTTCTTGTTACTTTAGAATTAGCTTTGCAATATTGGAGAATTTTTTTAAATGTGTTTTGCTGCAGTATGGTTCCAAAGAATTTAGCTAATATTAAATATGTAATACATGTTCTTTTCTTATTCACGTTTATTCAATAACCACTTTTAAATTTTAATTTTTTAGTTCAACTATTTTTTTATTATGCTACCAACACTTTTTGAAGATTTTGAATCTGCAATTTGACATGACGAAGATATTAATTTTTAATATTGCAAACTTCGCTTTTGACAGCTCAAGACGGAACTAGGAATAGAATTTTGTTGTTCAGCCGTGATAGTATTTATGTTATCACAAATTTTTTCATTTGAATGTTCAATCTGTTTGAAAGTTAAGTAAATTTTCCGATTTATCCGTAGTGCAGACAACAATCTTGATTTGTTTTTCTAATCCGAATGTGCAAGTATTGACCATTACCACTTCGTTTCTTTAGATTTGCCTCTTTAATAGTCTTATAGATATCAATAACATGTAATTTCATAATTTCTTGTTATGCATGTTTTAATTATAATTTGTACTTTATGCAGCAAACTTATATGCTAGTAAATTGGGAAACATCAGACAGCTTGCACAAACATGTAGTGCGTAATTGTGAAAAACTTTGAAAGGGTACCGATATTTGATTTTCTAATGAAGGTTCCGCAAAGTAGGCAGACTCATTTTATTGAAGAACCAAGGCCATGGTAAGTTAACTTCTTCATATAAGATGTAATTTTACTCAATAACCACTACTTCACTTGGAAAATACAAATAAAAAAAACACCTAAATAGCATCAAACAATTGAATCAGTCTGCAACCCCCCGGAATCCACTCTAAATTTTCATTTTAATTGATTTAGAAGCCTCTATTTTCGGTGTTGCAACATCTCCCATTATTGCTGAAATTATTTGTTACATAGTATTGCATAAGTTACATAATAGGTTATTGGCTATTGTGAGAGATCTCTTAAACATATGTAATTGTTAGTATATGTGAAGTTTATCATAGATATGGAAAAATTGAAATTGTATCATATCGGCAAACAGATTTAGCAGGAAAAAACAATCTAACCTACCCTAGAAGTGTAAATTTGAGATGACATAAAAATGGT
Source organism: Allium sativum (assembly GCA_030737875.1). Lineage (NCBI taxonomy): Eukaryota > Viridiplantae > Streptophyta > Magnoliopsida > Asparagales > Amaryllidaceae > Allium > Allium sativum. The sequence goes on from CM060926.1 coordinate 407,510,343, forward strand.
AGCAAAGAGATGTAATCTACTTAAAAGGCAAAAATGTTAAAGGGAGAAAGGAATCTCGAATTCTATTTAATGCCCAAAGTTTTGTGTTTCTATGTCTTTTATTGCATTTATATCTTATTTAACCCACCAAGTTCTTATTATTACTGGACTCTTTAACTAATAACTTTGCTTTAAAACTTGCAAGGATTAACATATAACATGTTATTATTTTGATAAAGTCATTTGACTATTGTTTATTGTTCTACCGTGGTTTGCTTGCACCCATTTAACCACTAAGAAGCTATTCAAGAAAATAACATAAAATTAGATATACACATGTACTATAAAGAAAGTCTCATTTTACAATATTTTAAGTGGATATGGTTTCTTAAAGCATCTTGTATTTACGTGGACATGGTTTCTTCATCGATATTAAGACATATACGTAAAACTTTTTAAACTTTGTTGGTTTGTTTCTCCTTCCTTTTTTTATTCATTATTGCTAATATTAATCACAAAATTGTCTATTTTGTGTAATTTCGATCATAGTTGTGAAAGGCACGGCGCGACGCGGCATTTGCGCCATTTTTGCTTGCGGCGCGGCGCATATGAAAAGGCACGCTAAATGGCGCAAACGGCATGCAGCGCATAGGAAAAGGCATGCCAAATGGCACAAACGGCGTGCGGCGCATAAATATATGCAAGTTAAGCTTGTCATGGCTAAATATTAGTTATAGCTCATAACTTATGGCAATGAATAACAATTTCTCTCTTTGTTTCTCTTTGCAGTTGAGAATTGATGCAAATAAAAGAAGTATTGAGTTAAATAAGTGATGCGCATTCCACATGCCTTTTTCTAATGTAAGAGATATGTGTTTCCTAGAAGGATTTGATTTACTTTGGCTGGCAGAAATTTTTAATGAAACTTCTATGGTGTTGTTGTATAATGGATATTTGATATGTGATTCTGGTTTAGTTTAGTTTTTTGATGTTTATGCGATAATATGGTTTTGTGGAGTTGTATTTTAAATGTTAAATAGATGTGATGATTTATTTTCTGTAATTTAACTTTTTTTTTATCCCAAATGTTGCATTCTTGCAATAAATGTCAATGAAAACTTTGTTATATTCATGATTTTGTTCTTCTTAATACACCAGTTTCTGTGTCATGCTTGTTGATGTTTGAAAACATATCTGGAAAAAAATTGCTGGTATGTATATGAATGATAATCGTTTTAATTGTATTAATTAACGATATTAAATTTGATATTTTATAGTAAGGGCATATGGTTTTGCTGTAGTATTTCAGCTAGAAGGGCAACACAAACTGCCCCTAGTGTTGTTATTATGTCATATTTGCTTAGGTGGCATTGGGCATATCAAAGGCAACTGAATGGTCCAGTCCGCCCTTAAACATCATTAGGGACGTGACTTTTAGAGGCAGCTATTATTTTGCCTCTCCTTCCAATAGGGGCTGTCTAGTGGAACTTCTTGCCCATATTTAAATTAGTAAAGACAATTTTAAATGCCTCCACTATCTCTAAATTCAATAGTGATAAGCTGGTTGGACTGGAACCGGAAAGGATTGGAATTTCGTTAGAATTAAAAGTAACAACACGAACCGTCGAATCGAAACCAAGGTGAGTTAACTCACACACTTTTCTGGAATTCTAGGATGTGCTAAATTCACATAACTATAATTCACCTTTTATTTGGTTGATTGTTCGTTAATGGTTGAATGTGTTCGTTTAAATTATTATCCAAATGTTGTTATAAAATTATATTATGATCTGATATGCAGAGAGGAACAGGTCGGAGGGATCCGACCGGATTTCTTAAATAAAATATGTATTATTAATTGTTCATATTATCCACACATGAATTATTTACCCCCAAATGATGTTATAAGTTGTTGGATGTTAATCGTTGAATTTATAATCAACGATTGTTATGTTTTAATCAATAAACCGTATTGATTAAGTTAGTGGCAGCAGACGGCCTAATATCCATCATTTAAAGACATCGTTTTGTCATTAGGCGAACTGTGGAGTTTATGTTATAAAAATATATTTTTATAACTGAATCGAACTTCGAATTTATTTTATAATAGTTATTTAAACAAAAGGATTATAAATATATTTTATTTATAATCATATATTACAGAAATTATCAAGCGTTATATATATAACAAATTCTTATGTCGTTATTAAGATTTTATAAATAGGAAAGTAATAAATTAACCGACGGGTCAGAGAATTGAAATAATTGTTTATTTAAACAATTAGATAGTATCATTGTGTTAATGAAGTGTTAATTAAATTTATAAAGGTGTATTAGTATTAATCCATTAACTAATGTTTATAAGTGGACAAAACCAACTGGTTAACGAAGATTGAATATTAGATTAATCTAATAGTGCTATGATCAGTCGTTAAAATTTAACGAATGTTTTAAGTAATTAATTTATCTTTAATTAACTACGGTTTAAGATTATTTATTTAATTATATATATTCTAATAAAGTATTATCATTTAATAATCGTCCTAATAATGAATTATAAGTTTATATTGAAGTAAACTACTTTTACTTCAAATTTGATGATAAAGTTTATTAAAGAGATTTACATTTGAAATAGTTTCATTTAAATGTAAGCAGAGTAATAAGAGTCTAAATTGAATCGAGTAAAGGGGAATTATAATAATCCAAGTTTTGTAGCTATGCCGATAAAAAGGGTTGAAATCAGATAGAATGCTTTCCAAATGAACTGTTACTTAATAACTAGATTAAGTAAGATAGGAAAAGATGGTAAATGGTTTTCGAGGATTAACACAAGTTAGGTTAAAATAAGTTACTGGATATGGATATGCGTAATCATTTGGTAAATGAATCGTATAACAAATCCAAGTTATAAAAGAAAGTTATAAGGAGGCTTGTAAGCTAATATGAAGATTTTAACAAGACTTTTCCTAGTTAAGAATAATGAATGTAAATGAGATGAGAATTTCAAAGAGATTGATTAATGGATTTGTTTTAGTTATGGAAATCCAAATTTACATTTACAATTAAATAAATAGGTTTGGGTAAAATATTAGTGAATGGATTATTTTAATATAATCCAAGTCATAAATGGGGTTGTATAAGAAGATTTAGGATAATGATATAAAGGATGCTTAAGAGTAAATAAGATTTGTCTAGAAATAATTTACTTCATTAACGAATTAAGTACAAAGGAATTAGAATATAAAGCGAGTTTCTGAATGAAGAAAATGGTTTATAAAAACCATATCTAAAATATATAGAAATGGGGGATAATATATTAGATTTTGAGTCCAAACTTTTATTGTCTTAAGATAAGAACGTCATTGATCAAGGTCTGAGAGGTATTTAAAATACCCCAACTTAAACGGCTTCACTATTATCGATGGACGATATCAGTTTGAAATGGTAAAAGGATTTGAGATCAGCTTATTATATCGCAACATTTACAAGACTTTAATTATAATTAAACAACTGGTTTAAAGATAAACAAATGTATAATTTAACATTTGTTCGACCCGAGCTGGAATGTAATGAAATAATATGGTATGAAATACACTTATTCCCAGTAATAAGTAAATAACGAATGATTTTCGAAGTAATGGAGATGGTTATGCTGAATAGGAAAACAAAGGTAAATATTTGAATTCGAGTGATATATTTCCATAGTGACGTGAATTAAAAGTAATATTTGAAGTTTGAGATTAATAAAACCAATTGGGTTATAGTAACCAAATTATCGCTTGACAGTATTTGGCCATACGAGGACTAATAATTGGAGTTATACAATTAAGCGGATAATATATCGATATTTCCTGGAGTAAAGTAAAAAAGGGAATTTTGAAGAATATAAGGTAATATTTCCCAGATAAAGGAAATGGAAAGGTTTTACTGTAACGATATTAAATCGATATAATGGTTTAAATAAATGGTTTTTATCAAAGGGTCGGTGTTGCCAATGTACTTAACAATATTATTGAGATTGATAGTGAAAACACCGACTATCAATGAAATATTCTAGTGGACCTTTTGACGTGTTGTTCGAAGAGACCGGGATGGGAACTAGACCCAAAACCACTTCGATCCAACGTTGTGTATGAAACGAACTGCAGTAATTAAAGATGGAGCATTGAAGATCGTAGATCTTCATGAAACGGAAGAACTACTTATAATCTCGGGTTCGCGCCCCGAGATAAACTGTGGCTCTGTCGTGGTTGGAATCTATGGATTGCAAGGACTACTCGCTACTGATCTATAGGGTGATTCCGTGGATGATGTAGGAGGGTGCCTTCGGTTCATCCTGTTCCTGGATGACTTGTATATACGAATGTCTGACAGAGTATTTTCGGAGGTTCACGTACTTTGATTTTTACAAACATACCAAGTTTGGTGGCAGAGAAGACACCTTCTCTTGCTTAACACCCAGAGTGTATTTGTGGACATCAATTAGTAATTTGACGGATCTGATGATGTGGCATTCAAAGTGAATGGTGACCAGATATTCTGAAAAGATAGACGTAGCCTCTAGCCTCACAACCGGGAAATGACAGAAATCGGGCAAGCAGCATGGCTAGTTGGGTCATACCCAAGCAGGGTGTATTGTCATCGATATAGAGAAAATTCGTATTTGTTCTTCTTTTCGTTTCTGTATCTTCGGATGATAGTTGGACGGCCGGCAACCGTGGTGACAATATATTCAATACACTCAAGCTAAATGAGTGGTCGGTAATGTGTAGCCGGGTTGCAAGATGTTCTTGTTGAACCCCAGTGTATACCCTCTAGAGTACACTGATCGGAAGGTGATCGCATACCTTGTCTGTTGTAATCCATTCTCCAATAAGAGCCCTGCGGTTTCTGATTTTATAATAAATATGTAGAGCGTGAGATGCAAGTGTTCTACTAGATGATTATTTACTTGTGGTTTGATAGACACTATTATAATATCACTGGATTTTGATATATCAAAACTGTTTTGGATTATAGTAAGGTAAAAACCGTCCGTGTTTATGTGTGGACTGGTCTTACTATTATCTTTTTCTTTCAAAAAGGATTTCTAAAGTTGAGCAAGATGTTTTGTTGTGAAATTACCACTGATAGTATTCCAGACCGATCTGGGTGAATTTTGTTTTAAATCAAATGTGCTCTGGTCAAACCGAGTATATTTACAGGTTCGGTTCTGCATGGAGGTTCAAGAGCTGGAAGCAGGAGGCATCACCGCTAGATATCCAGAGTTATTTCCGCTGTGATTGATATGTGATGTACTGTGATGATTAGTATGTATATACCGCTTCTTTTTGTATAAAGAGATTTGAGATATTATACTTTACTCGTTCCGATGTGAGATTATGATGTTCGTCTTATTCTTCTATTCTATAATTTCTTTCTATCTACTTCTCATCCTCTAATTCTTTCAATTAAAGATTCGTAATTTTGTGTCATTTGGGTTGTAATTAGTCAGCTCAAATTGGTACGGATTTATGGGCCTTTACAATTACTATCTGTAATTCCATAGTTTGTCCATTTAGATCCCTGAAATGCTGTCTTCAGGTACCCTTTCTCCAGTCCTAAATTTTCACACAGCAAATCTTGTAGTTTTTCAGGTAGTTTCTCAATCTCCAGTGCAAATTCCTTCATTATTTTCCTGTAATTTTATAGAATTCAACTTGCATCTCAAACTCTTTGAATCTCTGCTCCATGCATTTCTTATAGTGTTCTTTTGTTAGCCTTTCCACTTTGTTCATGAACTCATGTGATATTCCGTGATTCAAAAGCTATGATCATCAACCAAGATTCAGTAATTGAGGAAATCCAAGAGGGGGATATCGAGTGGTGATTCGTGGGTGCTAGACTGTTGGGGTGTAACAACCCGTATTTTCAATAACCTGTAATAACATAAATCGAGGCAGAATTTAATTCTAAAATGGGAATCAAGGGAAACGGGCTATACCATTGTGTTCGTCTCGGAAAAATACGCGAAATAGAGTCCGAGTTTTCGAAAATCGGAGTCCGTATGACCAAGATATGGCCTCGCGAAGTTTCACGAAAATTCCCAAATTAAAGTATACTTAATTAAGTGAAATGGGTTGTGTAGATATATATATATATATATATTGATATATATATATATATATAATTGAAAATTTAATAAATAAATATGCAAAAATGCTCAAAACAGCGAATTGGGAGAGGGGAATAACCGAACCGGCCGATTTTTGAAGTCGACCCGAGCCCGCTGGGTCGACTAGGGGTTAATCCAGGGTGTTTGGCTGTCAACCCGTGGGCCGATTCGCTCAAGTGCAGATTTTGCATTTGAATGGTTCTCATGGTCCATCTTTAATCTAAAGGCCCTAGATGGTTCCTACACTTGACTTCTTCCCCAAGACATGCTTTGATGGCTTGGATTGAATCTAGGGTTAATCCTATGGCCTAAAACACTTGCCTAATCTATAAATAAGACCCTAACCTACCCTAATTCATTCATAATTAAACCTAGTGACTAAACTATGGCAAAATGCTAGCTCTCATGGCCTCCACTAATTTTATGAAGAGGGTTGCATACTAATCACTCTCTAATCAACTTCTAATCCCTTCTTAGCATCTTAATCTTCTTCATTTGGTGTTCAAAGTTGCTAGTTGTGAGTTTCTATCACTTTGATGATCTTTTGGTAAACTAATTAGATGAGATGTGATGAGATTTATGGTTTTGTATGTGGGTTAATGAGCTTTGAATCATATGATATGATGTTAGCATTAATCTTATGTTTATGCATGTTGAGTATGTAAGCTTATGCAAGTTTAATATGATGTATGTTATGTTTGCATGATGCTAAATATGCAAGTTGTGGGCTATGTAATCATATGCATGTTATGCAAGTTCATGGTAATATGCTATGCAAGTTACATGTTTGTTAATATGCAAGTTACATGTTTGTTAATATGCAAGTTACATGTATGTAAATATGCAAGTTACATGTTTGTTAATATGCAAGTTACATGTTTGTTAATATGCAAGTTACATGTATGTAAATATGCAAGTTACATGTTTCTTTATATGCAAGTTACATGTTTGTTAATATGCGAGTTACATGTATGTAAATATGCAAGTTACATGTTTATTAATATGCAAGTTCATGATGACACATTATGCAAGTCTATAAGCTAATATGCAAGTTTGTTATGCAAAATGAATATGTAAGTTATGTGACATATTATATGCAAGTTATGTGACATGTTATGCAAGTTCATATGCAAGTTATGTGTTTGTTAATATGCAAGATGGCACCTTTGAAACATGTTCATTCATATGCAAGTTGACACCTTTTATATGTGTTATATCATGAACGAAATTACGTGGGAACGATGGGGTAATTAAATGCATAAGTTAATAAGATTGTGTGAAATTAATATAATTATGCATAACACAAAATAAATAAACATAGTATGGGAATTTGCCTATTTGGTTAGGTGTACCCATACTATGTGTTGGGAATTTACCTATTGAGTTAGGTCTACCCCATGGGAATTTACCTATTAAGTTAGGTCTACCCATGTTAAGAAAACTTGATTAATTAGGGATAATTAATATAAAATTATGAGGGTGATTAATTAGGTGTAATTAATTGACTAAGACACGAGGTTGGACTCAGTTGTAGCGTAAAACTGCCCGGACCCAACCGGCTTAACCAGTTGCTACAAATGTTAGCCCAATGTGAGAGGTCTTAGGCACAAACTAAATACGTAATTAATGTAAAGACACGAGGTTAGACTCTGTTATGACATAAGGCTGCCCGGACCCAACCGGCTTAACCAGCGGTCATAAAAGACAGTCTAATGTGAGAGGTCTTTACAAAGGTTACGTTCTTAATTAATTAATTAAGAAACACTTAACCACATTAGCATGTAGAGGGACATGAGGGGTTAAGTGGGTGCCTCGGGTGGCATGAGAAAATCTAGTGGTTGCCTTGGGTGGCAATAGAAAATACGATTAGAATACTTAACCAAAATAGAACATGTAATTAAAACATGATTAAAGGGTTAAGTGGGATATACTAGAAAAAGGGACAAGCTTAGGTGGGTAGCTTGTGGAGGCCCATTTCAACCAGTAACCCATACGTATCTTTGTGGGCTCGACCCATGTCGAGGACGGGACACGCATACTGGGCTTGACTGTAAGAGGCAAACGGGTTAGCGGTGGCAACGCAAGTCCAACGGGCTTCATATGCGTGAGTGGGCCCGGGTTGGTAGATAAGCCGTTGTTGCATCGTGTAGATATAAGCCGTGCACCGGTAATTATATCGGGTTGCCACGTTGGGGAATGGTACACCCCATGGTGGGGCCAGCACGGGTATCTACGTTAGGGAGCCGATCGAATGGGGAGTAGTGTGTACACCTGGTGGATTGTAGGGCCCCGTGGCGCCTACTTGGACACCTAGGGGTACGCAAGTACTATTGAAGTAATTTTATAAGTCCTTAGGTGGGATCAACCTTTAAGTTAGGAACGACTGGTGTGGTGCAGTTTAGTAATTTACCTTAGGAAGGGTAGATGCGTCTTTATCCTTTATCTTAGTTTAGTTGATTGCTTAGGGTAGCTATTCACCCCTATATGTTACCGTATATCAATTCAGGTCTTCTCTGGTTACTTTAACGATTGTATTGTTGAAGTTATAGGACTCGCTCAGACTTATGTCTGACCCCGTTGTTTTTATCTTTTTCCCAACCCTCAGGTCCTGTGGTGGATCCTAGCAGTAGTGGAGCTTGATCGGATTGCTGTTCCAGTCTTTAGGAGCTTGGGTAGATGTAAAGCTCCAGTTATCCAGTTATCTTTTCTTTTGTTTTGGCTATTGTATGAGAGTGGGATTATGTACTTCTTTATTTTGATGGATATTGTACTTGACTTTTATTGTGGGTTTATGATGTAACCAGACATGTTTTACTTCCGCTGTTATGAGATGATGTTTTAAAATTTCAAGTACTATTTATATCTGTCTTGTTGTAATTTTTCTGTTCTATATTCACTAAAATACTCCACCGATGCTATGGCATTCCCTTAGTGAGTGATCATAGCGGGAGTGGGGTGTTACACGTGGTATCAGAGCTTAAGGTTACCAGAACAGATAAAATTTTTGAGAAAAACTACTTTCTAAGAGTATTTTCGAAGAAAGTATTTTTAAAAGCATGTCTTCTAAGAGAAAAAGTTTTTGAAAAAGAAAAGCATAATCCCCAATAGCCATATCTTTATCTTTCGGAATCTCCTTTTTGAATCTTTCCTCTTTCGTTTCAGCATGGCTGAAGATCTTAACATCCCGGAGGGTTTAGTTATACCACTATGGTATAGGAGGTTGCAAGAGGCTAGGGCCGCGGCTGCGGGTCCGGCCAATGCTACTACACCAGAGACAACCGCTCCTCCTCCTCAGCCTAGAGTGGATAATTTTGCTAAGGTTTGCAAGGAGTTCAAGGCTATAGGAGGAAAACCTTTTCTTGGTTCAGAGACTTTCGTAGAGGCTAGAGATTGGCTTAAGGAAGTGGAAGAGTTGCTAGATATCTTTGAAGTGGAAGAGGGAAAGAAAGTCAAGTTGGCGGCTTGGTTAATGAAGGGAGAGGCCTCATTCTGGTGGGAGGTCACTAATGGAGAACGCCCTGTTGACTCTTGGGCAGATTTTAAGCAAAGGTTTGGGGCTAAGTTTCTCTCAAGGGCGGAAGAGAATCTGTTTATGGAGAAGTTCTTGAATTTGAAGCAAGGGAATCTCACGGTGAAAGAATATGTCAACAAATTCAATCAATTAGCAAGGTTTGGCATAGAGTTGGTGAATACACCGGAGAAGAAGGCTTTGAGGTTCGTTAGAGGCTTGAACGAACCATTGCAAGGAATAGCTATGACTCACATTCCTATGGGGGCCACTTTTGAGAAGCTTGTCTACATGGCACTTATGCATGAGGATGATAAGAATTCTAAGGCACCAGAGAAAAAGGGGGATCAGAAGAAACCGCAACAGCAACAACAAGGCAAGGGCGGAAAAGGCAATGGTGACAAAAAGAAGACGAAGAAGAAGTGCTTCAATTGTGGAACACCAGGACACCTCAGTAAGGATTGTCGCAAAAAGAAGAAGACCGGTTGCTTTCATTGTGGTGAAGCAGGGCATCTTGTGAAAAACTGCCCAAAGAAGGGGCAGAAGACGGGGTCTACCTCAGGAGGCCAGGTGCAAGCTCTTATAGCACCACCTCAGTCAGGGGGGCAAGTTCAGGTTCTCTCAGTTCCACCGATTCAGCAGAGAGGTAGAACTATTTCCGTTGAAAGTCTGGTTTTTCTGTTTGATCATCCAGTTCGTACTTTGTTTGACTCTGGCGCATCGCATTCTTTTATCTCATCATCGTTAGTTGAGTCACTGCACTTAGACACCAGTCTAGTTGATGATCCCTTGGTTGTCTCAAACCCAATTGGGGGCTCCATATATCTGTCTATGATATGTTTGGGTTTGAAGATTTCTATACTTAGCGTTGAGTTTAGATGTGATGCTTTTGTATTGGGCTTCACGGGCTATGGGTTGATCTTGGGCATGGACTGGTTATCCAGTAATGGTGCCGTTCTTGATTGCGAAAGGAGAGTTGTCAGGCTCATGACCCGCTTGGGTAACACTCTCGAGATCTCTTGCAATCCCATGGAATCTGTTTTGCTAAGTTATCTTGAATCGCTCGATGCTTCGGTCGAAAGTTTGTGTTCTGTCAGAGTAGTCCGGGAATATCCGGATGTGTTTGAAGAAGTAAAGGGTTTGCCTCCGAAGCGGGAGATAGATTTCCGAATTTATTTGGTGGATAATGCCAAACCAGTGTCTTTGCCAGTACGCCACATGGCTCCTCGTGAGAGAAGAGAACTTCATAAGCAAGTAGGGGAGTTGCTTGAGAAGGGGTTCATAAGGCGAAGTATATCGGAGTGGGGAGCTCCAGTAGTGTTTGCCACGAAGGCGGATGGGTCCCTCAGACTTTGTGTGGATTATAGGGAACTTAATAAGCTCACGAAGAAGAATAGACACCCATTACCGAGGATAGATGATCTCTTTGATCAGTTGGTTGGCGCGTCAGTATTTTCGCAGATGGACTTAGCTACAGGGTTTCATCAGTTAAGAGTGGCGGAGGACAGTATAGAGAAGACTGCTTTCCGGACTCCGGATGGTTTTTATGAGTGGCTAGTGATGCCATTTGGGTTGACAAACGCCCCCGCATACTTTGTTGATCTCATGAGTAGAGTGTTCAGAGAGTATCTGAATAAGTTTGTAGTAGTTTTTGTGGATGACATCTTGGTCTTTTCCAAGAATGAAGAAGAGCATGCCTTACATCTCAAGGAAGTGTTGGAGACTCTTCGAGCGCATAGTCTTAAAGCTAAATTCTCTAAATGCCATTTTTGGAGAAGAGAAGTGCGATTCTTAGGGCATGTGGTCTCTAAGGAAGGGATAGCTGTGGATCCCGCAAAGATAGTATCTATCCAGGATTGGAAAGTTCCTAGAAATGCTACCGAGGTAAGAAGTTTCTTGGGGTTGGCAGGATATTATAGGAAGTTCATCAAAGACTTCGCGAAGATATCAGCCCCATTAACCCTTAACCCGCTTGACGAAGAAGAATCTGGTTTTCTCATGGGATGTAGATTGTGATGATGCTTTCCGACGGTTAAAGAGAGCTTTGACCACCGCTCCAGTTTAGTGCTTCCAGATGGGAGTAAGCGTTTGTTGTTTATACCGATGCTTGTGGAACAGGATTAGGCGCAGTCTTGATGCAGGAGGGAAGGGTAATAGCCTATGGAGGGAGACAATTGAGAGTGCATGAGCAAGAATTACCCTACCCATGATCTAGAGTTGGCCGCGATTGTTTTCGCACTTAAGTCTTGGCGCCATTATCTTCTTGGTGAGAGATTCGAGTTGTTCACCGACCATAAATCATTGAAGTACTTATTCTCTCAGAAGGATTTAAACTTAAGACAGCAAAGGTGGATGGAGTTCTTAGCATCCTATGATTTCGAGATAGCGTATACCCCTGGTAAGGGTAACGTGGTGGCAGACGCCTTAAGTAGGAAAAGGCTATCTTTGAGTCCATTGTTCGTGGAACGACGAAGCTTGGAGTTTCTTTCTTTGTTTGACTTCAGACCTTCTGTTGATTTTGTACCTGGTTGTTTGGCATCCTTGGAGGTTAGACCTACTCTTTTGAGACGGATTGGCGAGCTCAGCGAGACGACCCACAGTTGGTTGTGTTGGTAGAGAAGCTTATAAGAGGGGAGTCGTCCAGCCATTTGGGTAGATACACCATAGATGATAAGGGATGGTTGCATAGAGACGGTAGACTTTGTGTACCGCAAGATGAGGGTTTGAAGAAGGCTATTTTGGATGATGCACATCGTTCAAGAATGACTATTCATCCCGGTGGAGGACAAAATGTACCAAGACATGAAGAGAGTTTTCTTTGGGCCGGTATGAAGAGAAGATGTGGCCGAGTATGTGGCTAGATGCTTAGTGTGCCAACAAGTTAATGTGGAGCAAAGGAAACCCGGTGGGTTGCTACACCCTTTGGAAGTTCCACAGTGGAGTGGGATAGTGTCTCGATGGATTTCATCGACGGGTTACCGAGATAGAGGAAGGGCAATACGGGAATTTGGGTTGTGGTAGACAGACTTACAAAGAGTGCCCATTTTATACCCGTAAAGAGTAGAGGACCGCTCCATGGCTTGCTTCAGTCTATGTTAGAGAGATTGTTAGATTGCATGGCGTACCATCCAGCATTGTGAGTGATCGAGATCCTATTTTCACTAGTGAGTTTTGAGATGTTTGCAAGAGGCGGTAGGGACCAGTTGTGTTTGAGCACCGCATATCATCCTCAGACGGACTGGTCAGACCGAGAGGTGAACCGTATCTTAGAAGATCTTTTGAGGCTTTGTATCTTGGATTTTGAGGTACATGGGAAGAACATCTTCCTTTGGTGGAGTTCGCATATAATAACAGCTTTCAGTCCAGTATTGGTATGGCTCTTTCGAAGCTCTTTATGGAAGGCCTTGTCGATCTCCTACATGTTGGTGGGAATCTACGGATAAGATCTTGCTTGGGCCGGATATGGTTAGAGAGACTTCAGAGAAGATTGATTTAATTCGAAAAGATGAAAGCAGCGCAAGATAGACAGAAATCTTATGCGGATCGGAGAAGGACGGATTTTGAGTTTGAGGTTGGGGACATGGTTTTTGTCAAAGTATCTCCATTGAGAAATGTTGTTCGCTTTGGGTCCGTAGGGAAGTTAGCACCGAGATTTGTTGGGCCGTTTCCTATTAAGGAAAGGATTGGACGGATGGCATATAGGGTGGAGTTGCCCGACAGACTTAGTGGTGTTCATGATGTATTCCATGTATCACATTTGAGGAAGTGCTTACATGAGACCGCGGAGGTGGTAGAGCCGAGCTTGCTTAGAGATGTAGAGGTAGAGCGTGATGCGACGATTCGACGAGCTCCTACTCGCATCCTTGGGTCAGAAACTAGGAAGTTGAGGAACAGAGAAGTTCAGCTAGTTAAAGTGCAATGGGGAGATGACGAAAGCAATGCTACTTGGGAGACGGAAGCAAAGATGCGTTCTTTGTATCCATTTCTTTTTGAGAGTATGTCTTTTAACTTCTCCTTTATTGCTTGTCTAGTACTTATCTTATCTTTAGTATATCCTCTCGCTAATACCTATGACCTTTAGATAGGGTAAAACCTATGGTTGAGACATGTGTTTGAAACATGTTATGGTTGATGGATGCATATGGATGCAATTGTTTGCTAGTGGTTGCTCGTGGATGCATATACACACACATTAGGCACTAGATCGGCTCAGTCACTTCATGTTGCATATTGCATAAATGGATGTGGTAGTTAGATTGATGGATGTATCATGGCTGTGTTATCATATGGATGATGCATTTTTGTGTATGGTTGTGCACGCATGTAGAAATTTGTATGTGTCAATAGGGTTTCGCATACATATTGGATGCATGGCACTATCATGGTTTGCATTAAGGAGGTTTACTGTATCAGTAACCGCCTGATTTTCGCATTAGGTAAGTACATATACACACACTTTTGCATATATCCATCCAGCATTTAGAATCTTGTAAGGACAATGATTGCTCGTGGATGATGCTTTGAGTAGATGGATGATTGGATGGTAGGATACGTTCTTCCTAACTTGAAGATTTCGGGGACGAAATCCTTTAAGGAGGGGAGAATGTAACAACCCGTATTTTCAATAACCTGTAATAACATAAATCGAGGCAGAATTTAATTCTAAAATGGGAATCAAGGGAAACGGGCTATGCCATTGTGTTCGTCTCGGAAAAATACGCGAAATAGAGTCCGAGTTTTCGAAAATCGGAGTCCGTATGACCAAGATATGGCCTCGCGAAGTTTCACGAAAATTCCCAAATTAAAGTATACTTAATTAAGTGAAATGGGTTGTGTAGATATATATATATATATATATTGATATATATATATATATATATATATATAATTGAAAATTTAATAAATAAATATGCAAAAATGCTCAAAACAGCGAATTGGGAGAGGGGAATAACCGAACCGGCCGATTTTTGAAGTCGACCCGAGCCCGCTGGGTCGACTAGGGGTTAATCCAGGGTGTTTGGCTGTCAACCCGTGGGCCGATTCGCTCAAGTGCAGATTTTGCATTTGAATGGTTCTCATGGTCCATCTTTAATCTAAAGGCCCTAGATGGTTCCTACACTTGACTTCTTCCCCAAGACATGCTTTGATGGCTTGGATTGAATCTAGGGTTAATCCTATGGCCTAAAACACTTGCCTAATCTATAAATAAGACCCTAACCTACCCTAATTCATTCATAATTAAACCTAGTGACTAAACTATGGCAAAATGCTAGCTCTCATGGCCTCCACTAATTTTATGAAGAGGGTTGCATACTAATCACTCTCTAATCAACTTCTAATCCCTTCTTAGCATCTTAATCTTCTTCATTTGGTGTTCAAAGTTGCTAGTTGTGAGTTTCTATCACTTTGATGATCTTTTGGTAAACTAATTAGATGAGATGTGATGAGATTTATGGTTTTGTATGTGGGTTAATGAGCTTTGAATCATATGATATGATGTTAGCATTAATCTTATGTTTATGCATGTTGAGTATGTAAGCTTATGCAAGTTTAATATGATGTATGTTATGTTTGCATGATGCTAAATATGCAAGTTGTGGGCTATGTAATCATATGCATGTTATGCAAGTTCATGGTAATATGCTATGCAAGTTACATGTTTGTTAATATGCAAGTTACATGTTTGTTAATATGCAAGTTACATGTATGTAAATATGCAAGTTACATGTTTGTTAATATGCAAGTTACATGTTTGTTAATATGCAAGTTACATGTATGTAAATATGCAAGTTACATGTTTCTTTATATGCAAGTTACATGTTTGTTAATATGCGAGTTACATGTATGTAAATATGCAAGTTACATGTTTATTAATATGCAAGTTCATGATGACACATTATGCAAGTCTATAAGCTAATATGCAAGTTTGTTATGCAAAATGAATATGTAAGTTATGTGACATATTATATGCAAGTTATGTGACATGTTATGCAAGTTCATATGCAAGTTATGTGTTTGTTAATATGCAAGATGGCACCTTTGAAACATGTTCATTCATATGCAAGTTGACACCTTTTATATGTGTTATATCATGAACGAAATTACGTGGGAACGATGGGGTAATTAAATGCATAAGTTAATAAGATTGTGTGAAATTAATATAATTATGCATAACACAAAATAAATAAACATAGTATGGGAATTTGCCTATTTGGTTAGGTGTACCCATACTATGTGTTGGGAATTTACCTATTGAGTTAGGTCTACCCCATGGGAATTTACCTATTAAGTTAGGTCTACCCATGTTAAGAAAACTTGATTAATTAGGGATAATTAATATAAAATTATGAGGGTGATTAATTAGGTGTAATTAATTGACTAAGACACGAGGTTGGACTCAGTTGTAGCGTAAAACTGCCCGGACCCAACCGGCTTAACCAGTTGCTACAAATGTTAGCCCAATGTGAGAGGTCTTAGGCACAAACTAAATACGTAATTAATGTAAAGACACGAGGTTAGACTCTGTTATGACATAAGGCTGCCCGGACCCAACCGGCTTAACCAGCGGTCATAAAAGACAGTCTAATGTGAGAGGTCTTTACAAAGGTTACGTTCTTAATTAATTAATTAAGAAACACTTAACCACATTAGCATGTAGAGGGACATGAGGGGTTAAGTGGGTGCCTCGGGTGGCATGAGAAAATCTAGTGGTTGCCTTGGGTGGCAATAGAAAATACGATTAGAATACTTAACCAAAATAGAACATGTAATTAAAACATGATTAAAGGGTTAAGTGGGATATACTAGAAAAAGGGACAAGCTTAGGTGGGTAGCTTGTGGAGGCCCATTTCAACCAGTAACCCATACGTATCTTTGTGGGCTCGACCCATGTCGAGGACGGGACACGCATACTGGGCTTGACTGTAAGAGGCAAACGGGTTAGCGGTGGCAACGCAAGTCCAACGGGCTTCATATGCGTGAGTGGGCCCGGGTTGGTAGATAAGCCGTTGTTGCATCGTGTAGATATAAGCCGTGCACCGGTAATTATATCGGGTTGCCACGTTGGGGAATGGTACACCCCATGGTGGGGCCAGCACGGGTATCTACGTTAGGGAGCCGATCGAATGGGGAGTAGTGTGTACACCTGGTGGATTGTAGGGCCCCGTGGCGCCTACTTGGACACCTAGGGGTACGCAAGTACTATTGAAGTAATTTTATAAGTCCTTAGGTGGGATCAACCTTTAAGTTAGGAACGACTGGTGTGGTGCAGTTTAGTAATTTACCTTAGGAAGGGTAGATGCGTCTTTATCCTTTATCTTAGTTTAGTTGATTGCTTAGGGTAGCTATTCACCCCTATATGTTACCGTATTTCAATTCAGGTCTTCTCTGGTTACTTTAACGATTGTATTGTTGAAGTTATAGGACTCGCTCAGACTTATGTCTGACCCCGTTGTTTTTATCTTTTTCCCAACCCTCAGGTCCTGTGGTGGATCCTAGCAGTAGTGGAGCTTGATCGGATTGCTGTTCCAGTCTTTAGGAGCTTGGGTAGATGTAAAGCTCCAGTTATCCAGTTATCTTTTCTTTTGTTTTGGCTATTGTATGAGAGTGGGATTATGTACTTCTTTATTTTGATGGATATTGTACTTGACTTTTATTGTGGGTTTATGATGTAACCAGACATGTTTTACTTCCGCTGTTATGAGATGATGTTTTAAAATTTCAAGTACTATTTATATCTGTCTTGTTGTAATTTTTCTGTTCTATATTCACTAAAATACTCCACCGATGCTATGGCATTCCCTTAGTGAGTGATCATAGCGGGAGTGGGGTGTTACATGGGGCTTCGATTTCCTTGGTGTGGGATAGGGAGCGTCGCCATTGAAGATGCTCCAAGGGTTTTATTTCCTTTTTTAGATCGAGAAGATGGCTGTTGAAACTGGTCCACGCGGATTTTGGTGCGAATGGTTTTGTGATGGCTTTGTTTCAATTTAATCACTTGCGTTGTAATCGGCTGTCTGCTATTTTGTTCTTTGGTTTTTTTTTTTTTTTTTTTTTTTTTTGCCCTTGGTACATTGTATTTCATGTACTTTTTTTTATTGATGCGTTATCAATAAATTGCCGCACTCTTTTTTCCTGTCTTGTATTCATGCTGAATACATGCACAGGTTTTTAACAAGGCTGTTTACCCATTTTCAAAAAAAAAAAAAGATTCAGTAATTGAATGTATTCAACTTCACATATATCTATTTGCATATAAAGTCGGGCATTCTTAATTTTTATTACAATAAAATGTTATCTATTTAAACTATTTTCTTCTTCATTGCTGAACAATTTTTCATTTTTTCTATCCAAATTGCAATCACTACAACGAGAGGTTCTTTTGAACAAAGTAGTGGTAAATAATTGAATTGTTGCATGCTTTATCTTCAATTCTTTTTAGTAACTCAAATGATCATGGATTCACTTTAATCCTATGATTTTAATCCTTAACCTCACCCTTTTATTCTTTCACACTTATCAAATCCTACTTCTATTACTTAATAATTCCTAAGATATCATAAATCGGTCTACATATTTAAGCCAATAGTATAGTAAATGTAGCCTAAAGTCATAAGATTATATAAATAACTAACTTTACCGTGGACATCTTATGACTGCACGAAAGGAACACCCAAAATGGCTCAAACTTTTCAATAGTGAAATGTTTTTAGACTTAGCAGACTCCACTGGCAAAGTTCCAAAAAAAATTCTTCTTTTAAAACCTAGAACAAATAAAAAGTGGCCAAATCAGAAATTAATAACAACACTACAAAAAAAATATCCACCTAGAGTAAAAATTATTTAAAGATGCAACTTAGACACATAAAGATGTTCAAAGGACTTTACCAATTACCGAATTCGGCCCCATTATATTCAACCCGTAAAATAACAGCCCCATCATCGCACTCACCCACCCCACAATCACTAGTTTCCACACCAAAAGCTCTACACCAAATGCGTACCCAACAACCTACCCCAACCCCACGAATAATCCGTACCCCCGTCCTCCCTACCTGGTTACACCTCGTTCACATACTTCTTCTTCGCAAACAAACCCATGAATACAACCCCCCACATCCGACACCCTCTGTGAAGTTGCACAGCCTCCAGTGGATCATCGTACTTCATCTTCTTCTCAGCCTCCAAGGGATTTGAAAAGGGAAAGCAAAATTGCAAGTTTAAGTGAGGATGATTTGGGATTAAAGGTTCGGCACGGGAGTTGAAATGGTTTTGGGATTTAGGGTTAGGGAGCTTGTAAGTTTAAGCGGCCATCGATATTTAGATTTGAAAGTTCTGTGGTGGGCCTTAAATTTTTAGATATCACTCATTGATTAATAACTTGTTAATTATCTTACATTAATACTGATAAAAGTAGTATACTAATTATAAAAGTTAAATTATTATTTGAGAATCATCGTATATTTGTTTGTATGATCGGGTCTGGGAAGGTAATAACGAATATAGTAAATCACCGGTTATATTCTTTTAATATTTAATTATAAATCATAAATTATAATAAAATATTAATTATATAACTTAAACCTTTGTTACACATTATTATTTATTAGCAGTCATCAACTATAAATTATACTATATCAACAATTATTAATTATAAAATATAGAATACTAAATATTACTTCTTAGTTATTAACATTGTTTGTTAATTATGAATTATATTAGATATTTGTCTTAATTACTTTTAAGTTATTTTCTTAATTATCAATTTATAATAACAAATAATTAATTTATTCATAAGAATACCACTTTTAAACACAAATTATAAATTAATTTACTCAAACAAAATATTTTTAATTACTAATTACTTCTCAGTAGTAATTATTAATCTCTTATCATTTATTTATTTATTATGAATTTATCCATTAATTATTAATTATATATTATATATTATTGATACATATTATTTCTGTTTTCAAATACGTTTACCTATTTCATTTTAGCAATAAAATGTCTTTCATATTCTACATCACTCATTGTTTCTTTACCAATAGAAAAAACATGTTCAATAAACACACAAAGGTATGAATTTATCATTAAAATTTAAGTATTAATCATCAATTATTTAATATTATTAATTATCTTATATTAATTACTAATATACTTAATTAAATGTAATTTGCTAATTATTAATAATTAACCATAAAAAATATTAAATATAATATTATTAATGATTAATTATTAAATATTAATAAATAATATAATATTATTAATGATTAGTAATCAGTAATATAATATTATAGTTAATGATTAATAACATATGATTGATGATTAATTATTAAATAATAAAACATAATCAGTACTAATTTTATAAAACATTTATTACAACGGGCCTGAAATGACCCTTGTAATAGCATTCTATTACAACTTGCAGATTTTACCCGTTGTAAAAAGACTGTTGTAAAGAACATCTATTACAACTGTCCAGAAAAGATAAATTCATGATAATTAATAATTAATTATCTAATATAAATTACTAATATATTTAGTAAAATGTAATTTGCTAATTATTAATAATTAACCATAAATATTAAATATAATACTATTAATGATTAATTATTAAATATAATATTATTAATGATTAATTATTAAATATTAATAAATAATATAATATTATTAATGATTAGTAATTAGTAATATAATATTATAGTTAATGATTAATAATATATGATTAATGATTAATTATTAAATAATAAAACATAATCAGTACTAATTGTATAAAACATTTATTACAACGGGCCTGAAATGACCCTTGTAATAGCATTCTATTACAACGTGCAGATTTCACCCATTGTAAAAAGTGTGTTGTAAAGAACATCTATTACAACTGTCCAGAAACAATAATTCATGATAAATATATTAGTAATTAATATTAGATAATTAATAATATTAAATAATTGATGATTAATAATTAAATTTTAATGATAAATTCTTACCTTCGTGTGTTTATTAAACATGTTTTTTCTATTGGTAAAGAAACAATGAGTGATGTAGAATATGAAAGACATTTTATTGCTAAAATGAAATAGGTAAACGTATTTGAAAATAGAAATAATATGTATCAATAATATATAATAAATAAATAATAATTAATAGAAAAATTCATAATAAATAAATAAATGATAAGAGATTAATAATTACTACTGAGAAGTAATTAGTAATTAAAAATATTTTGTTTGAATAAATTAATTTATAATTTGTGTTTAAAAGAGGTATTTTTATGAATAAATTAATTATTTGTTATTATAAATTGATAATTAAGACAAATAACTTAAAAGTAATTAAGACAAATATCTAATATAATTCATAATTAACAAACAATGTTAATAACTAAGAAGTAACATTTAGTATTCTATATTTTATAATTAATAATTGTTGATATGGTATAATTTATAGTTGATGACTGCTAATAAATAATAATGTATAACAAAGGTTTAATGTAATTACCCGGAAATTCTGAGCCAATTTAAAAATTTTATTTTGGCAATTTTGATGAATTTTGTATATTTAAAATGAATTATTTTAAATAATAACGACAGAAAATTTATTTTCGACGAAGTTAAAACGAATAATTTTATTTCAATTATATAACGAGCCTGAAATGGCGCTGTAGTTCGAAAATTCAATTTCAAATTTCAAATGAATATACAGGACTCAAAATAAATCGGATTTACACGAAACAAGAAATCTTTGAATTTGTTTGACGATATCTTTCTAACGGATGTAAGAAATTGAGATTTCACTTTAGAAGTTGAAAGATATGTCCAGTTTAAAATTCAGAAAAGTCGCTATGGAATTTATATATATTTTAATATATATATAAAGGCCTTTGAAAATGGAAATTTTGCAAACGACCTCGGTTTTCGATGAAACCACTTTTGTTGGATCCGTGATGTCAAATTATTGATAGGTTTCAAAATTCATAATTTTTCGAATCAATATGTGAGTGTGGCGAAGTTAAACGTGTATTGACAGTTTCAGTCAATTTTGATCGATCAGAAAATGGTCATTTTTCAAATGGTCTCAGAATTTGGCGATACTAGTTTTGTTAGGACCGAATCGTCAACACGAAGCTAGAAATAATTTTTTAGTAATTTTTCAAGTCTGTATGTGGCCCCGGTAAATTGAAATGTGCATTTAAATTGAATATATAAAGATTTATATTTTAATTTAAATCAAAACTGGTCGAAACGATAAAACTGGCTAACGAAACATATCCCATTGTGTTCGGAATAGGGGTAATTAGCTAGGAACGATAGTCGGTGGACTTGATTTCGAGTTAGTATGAAAGTCAACTTAAATGAGAAATAATAAAATAATAAATTACATAATAAAAAAAACCCTCACTCTCTATACTCTCTCTCATCCCCCCCTCTTTCATTCGATCGACAGGAAATCAAAATAAAAAAACCCTAACTAATCGCCATCGCCTTCCCCCTCAGGCGGCGCCACCACCCGCCGTGACCCCCCCCCCCCCCCCCGCTCCAGCGCCTCCACCACAGGCCCCCTTTCTCTCGATGCACCACCGCCTCCTGACGCACGAGATCCCCTCCCTCTCTTCTGAAGTGATCGCGCCCCCCTATTCCTCCTAGAAACTGCCGCGACCTCTGAGCAACACCGCCATCAGGTGCTCCGACCACCTCAACGCGTGCTGAGCCTCCCCCTTAGTCGCTGAGGAAGGAAACAAATATGTGTGAGCATTTCGTTTTACATTCATTTCATTTAGTTTTGTTTTTATTTTAATTTGAAAACTTCGTTTTTCCTTGATTTTGCGATTCCTTTCTATAGAATGATTTAAAGTAAAAAAGGCAATATTTTTAATAGTAAAAAGAATGGATTTCTATATATATATATGTTAGCATAGGAAAAAAAATGAGATTTTTATATGCGAGAAGTTAGGATTTTTAGAGATGGAAAGGTCGGGATTTTATACATATAAAGTGATGATTTTTATCACATAAAGATGTGATTTTTTACAAAGATGGAAATGTTTAAAAATATGATTTTTATATTATAGAAATAATAAAAATTTGATTTTTATAGTATAGAAAGATAAAAATACGTTTTTTATATTATATAGATAATAAAAATTCGATCTTTATTATGTAGGCAATATAAAAATATAATTTTTATTATATTACTAGCAAGATGAAAATATAATTTTTATCATGGAAGTAGCGTTGTAAAGGAGTGATATTTACATATGTGGAAGCGATATAAAAATATAATTTTTATATAGAGAATTGCGTAATATAAAAATATAATTTTTATTATATGAACACCGCTGTAAAAATAAATTTTTTTATCTATATAGTAGCGGTATAAAAAAAGAATTTTTATCTACATATCAACAATATAAAAATGTGATTTTTATATATGTAGTGGCTACGGACGATGAAATTGACAAAAAGGCGAGCACGACGAAGATTTCAACATTTGAAGAGTCGTGGCGTTTGGTTTAGCTTTTCGATGAGAACTTCTCACTCTAAATCTTGTTTTCTAGTTTGAAATATATACTAGGACGCAGATGGTGCTTAGCAGTACTCGACACCCGTCGTCCAGAGACCATGGACGACTTGTATGCTTGTTTGATGTGTTGTGAAGTTTGTTTGTGATGTTGATGTGAAATAGATAATAAATATTCATGTGTTGAAATGAATCAATTATTGTTAAAAATATAATATTTAACGTGAATGTGAATAAATAAATATTCATTTACAAGCCGGATGGTTTGTTTATGTACACCTATTTGAAAGACATTGATTGGGATGATAAATTTTACACGTCGCCCAATTGCACAAATAATATTCAGTTTTGTGGATTAAAATCCCACACGGGTGTTGGGATGATATTTGGCGTACACTAATCCCAATTATTTATTTGTATGCCGATCGATTGGTCGACAGACTGTGTAAGCGTTAATTATTTATATTTAACGCTTATGCAGATGTGTGGTGCACTTTGGATGATGATTGATTATTTATCGTTGCTATTATATACATGTGTTGTATGGAATCCATATAATTAACATTATATGGTAATTGATTGGGCCTCATTCCAATTGGGAAAATAAAGAATATTATAACAAAAATAGTTATGTGTTGACAGTACTCATGTGTTGAGATTAGTCATGTGTTGAAAGAAATATAGATTCGTGTGTTGAACGTAATATTTTAACAATAAAATTTACATCTTTATCATATATAAAATTAGAACAAACTAGAAAATATATAAGATGAGTGGTCTCTTGGATATTGATCTGATATTGGTTTCGACCTTCGGGGTTAATATTTAGGGAATTGCTCTCTTGCTAATTTACGGTTAGAGTTTGATTAAAAATTTAACGATAGAAATTAAAATTTTATATAATATATTACATAACAAAAATAGTTATTTGTTGACAGTACTCATGTGTTGAGATTAGTCATGTGTTGTAAGAAATATAGATTCATGTGTTGAATAGAATAAATATTCATTTGTTGAATAGGATAACGAAGTTATTGAAAAATATAAAGTCGTGTTGATTAGAGATGTGCTATTTTGACACGAACGATATTTATATCGATTATATTCGTTTTTGTAATGAATATTGAAAAGAGATTTAAAAATCGAATATTTAGAAAATGAATTCGAATTGAATTGAATATAAAATGAATTCGAATTGAATTGAATATAAAATGAATTCGAATTGAAATTTATTCAAATCGAATTGTAATCGAATTGAAATTGAATTAAATAGAAATGCAATTGGAAATCGAAGTGAAATCGATTTGGAATGAATTCAAATCGAACTGAAATTGAATTGAAATCAAATAGAAATGAATGTAAAAAGAATTTATAATGGAAAATTCAATTTTGATTTGAATTTGAAATGAAGGTTGAAATTGTTTTTGAAACAAATTTGAAACGATTTATAAATTTCATTTTAAAAGGAAATCGACGAAATATATATATATATATATATATATATGTATGTATATTGTATATATATATAATGGCTTGAATAGAACGCGCCGCGCTGCGGCAGTTCGTGAATTTCGACCATTGACTTCGAATTGACATTGCGGGAGATCCGACCGTCGGATTCTCCTAAAACTGGAACCATTGGGTTCGTATCGAAAAGAGCTTTTCAATGAATATTAGGAATTTGAAATCTAACGGTTGGATTTGGGATTATGTCCAAATCAAATTTGGAAAAAGGTCGCTGTGAGTGCAGTTCGGTGGCAGTTATTTAAAACCGACTGCACGGGCCTTGATAAAATTATTAAAAATATCAATAATTTGTGTAAAATCATAAGAAATGATTTGGGAAGAAATGGGATGAAAAACTCCATATTTGAAAAGATAAAAATAGATTTTTATCGAAATGAACCAGTTTCGAACTAGAATTAAAATCAATTTATTTTTGAAATAAATAAATTGAATTTGAAAGTGGTTTTAAAAATAATCAGAATTTCCGATATACGAATTGGAATGGATTTGAATCAAGATTATCTACGGAATACTTCGATGTTGGATTTCACGATTATACAGATGTGGTTGTGGAAATTTGAAAGATATATTTTATATCTTTATTTCCAATACGATATTTGTTGATTTCAGAATTTGATATTGAATATAAGCCGATATATTTTCTATTCAGAGCCTTGTATTTATTATCAAATGGGATTTGGGTTTGTCGTGAATGGTGTCTTCATCAACACTATTCTTAAGCCCCGTTGAGAAAAGATTAAATATTTTTATTTAGATTTAATGAAGTATACCAATTAATTAATACATTTAATTGGAATTGAATTAGAATTGATTTGTGGGTTTATCGTGAACGGAGTTTAAAATAACACTTGTTCTTTAACCCGATAATAAATAGAATGTGATTTGGGTTTATCGTGAACTGTGTTCTAAATGACATTAGTTCTTTAACCCAGTAAAAGGAGTTTTAATGAGTCTATAATTAGATTGAATTGTGAATTGATAATTTAAATTATCAAATTTGGAAAGTGAGCGAGAATGGAGTATCACCAGTTTTGCTCCAAAGCGTTAGTTAAATCTTTAATTAGATTTGAACGTGAAATGGTAATTAATTTTACCGATAACACCGTGGTGTTAGATATGGAGTATTACCAGTTTTTCTTCATGGGATGAATAGGTTGGGATTGGGAAATAAAATAAATAATTACTTTGGTGTGGTTCGCTAATCCCCACTAGTTTGGAAAACCATAATTTGGTTTGAAATGACATCCAAAAGAAGATTAAAGAATAAATTTTAAAGAATTTATCTTTAATAAGATTAATTGGAACCTTTCCCTAAGATTATGAAATTTAGAAATTAGCTGTAGGTTAGCTAAGAAGAATGGTTTCCTGGGTATTGATCTGATGTTGGTTTCGGCCTTCGGGGTTAATATTTGGGGAATTGCTATCTTTCTAATTTATAGTTAGTGACTGATGGATTGGAATGAGGCATATGTTGTGTTTTCTGGCACTTGTTTATTATATACGCGAGTTATTCGGAAAGGCCGGGTCTATACCCATTCGGAATAAATGTTTCGACGATAATTCGAAGATGAAGACGGTGGTCGAAGACCGGAAGTCTTCACATCGTTTGGATAATTACTGATGATCTTGATTAGGCTGTACACCCACGAAGATGGAAATAGTTAGTGATCGTCCAGCCGTATTTGGAGATCAATGGATATGCGAGGTATAAAGTGCCTCCGGTTTCGTTCAGACCCAGAATGGATGTGTAAATTGATTGTGTGTCTGACATTGGGTTTTATTCTGTGTTGATTGATTTCTGTTAAATATATATCTGTTTGGCGGTGGAGAATTTATTCTCTTTCTTAACGCCCTTCTCTGGGACGTACGAGCTCAGAGGTTATATATCGGTAGATATCAGTCGCATGGCATGAATTGCCTGTATGGCATGCTGATATGCAGTGATCAAGGCTTTTGTTGAAAAGCAGAGTCTTGTGGTTGATGATCAAAGCACGTCCTTTGTGGCGTAGCTTTGTGTATAGCTTGGATTCGCGAGCCTCACACCTCGGTATGAGTTAAAAACGGGATACGGACCGCTGGGAAAACACGACGTTTCTTTCTAGTTATGGGTGGTGTCGATGTTTTACTAGCCCTGACATCGTTGATTATTATACCTATGTGGATGTTGGATTGCAAGGCGCCTCGATTGTAGGTCTGTAAGGACCAGGAAACGTGTGTTCAGGAATTGCCAATCCTCATACGTAAGAGAGGACCGGCCCAGCCGATTCCAAGGGTACCCCAGAGTGTGTAGTCCTGGGGCATTTACTAGATTGTCTCGAAGCGGTGAGGATCTTGCCCCTTGCCTCGATTCATGACGGAAATCCAATTTCCAATGCGAGATATTTCGGTTTTATTTGTAGAGCCTAGTATGGCGACATGATATATGGTACCCATGCCGTCTATGATTGATATTTATGATTGAAATTGTTTTGACACTATACACTTATAATAGTATCAAATGATTTGTTTTAAACGTACCAAGCATGTTTGGCTATTATAAGGGAAAACCCTATCCTCCGACTTGCGTTGCATTGTGTGATGGGACCTGGGTCTTATAAAAGCTTCATTTTTCGAAAAAGCATTGCGTTGTTTATTCTATGCACTGGTATTCTTGGGAGGAAACCCGTTCCGTGTTATACGGCGTGGTCCCTTGAATTACTCTCTTTTAAAGTAAAGTTTTAAATAACTTTTTAGTTCTCACACCAGTCACTTGTTTGGCCTGGAGTTTATTCTTTTAATCTAAACTCTGGGTGCCCCTATTTTCGACACGGGCAGCTAGTAGTTTTGTTTTTGCAGATTTATATTCACAGGATCCTGATTTACAGCTGGAACGATGCTCGGAAAGCTCTGTATCCGTGTATTACTTTCAGTGGTGTTTTATATTGTTTTTTCGCTGCTATGTAATTTATTGTAATCTCTGATATTTTTCTGTTGTATAATATTTATTCATAATCTGTATATTCTTGTAATTGATGGAATTGTTGTAAATAACAATGAAATGTTCTTCTGTTTGTGTTCTGATTCATCTTGTCCTCAATTCTATCCGTGCTTTCCTTCACGGGGAAGTTCGGGTCGTCTCATTTAAGTTTTATAATTAATATTTTATTATAATTTATGATTTATAGTTAAATATTAAAAGAATATAACCAGTTATTTACTATATTCGTTATTACCTTCCTAGACCCGATCATACAAACAAATATACGATGATTCTCAAATAATAATTTAACATTTATAATTAGTATACTACTTTTATCAGTATTAATGTAAGATAATTAACAAGTTATTAATCGATGGGCGATATCTAAAATTTTAAGGCCCGCCACAGAACTTTCAGATCTAAATATCGATGGCCGCTTAAACTTACAAGCTCTCTAACCCTGAATCCCAAAACCATTTCAGCTCCCATGCCGAACCTTCGATCCCAAATCATCCTCACTTAAACTTGCAATTTTGCTTTCCCTTCTCAAATCCCCTGGAGGCTGCGGAGAAGACGAAGTACAATGATCCACTGGAGGCTGCGCAACTACACAGAGGGTGTCGGATGTGGGGGATTGTATTCACGGGGTTGTTTGCGAAGAAGAAGTATGTGAACGAGGTGTAACCAGGTAGGGAGGACAGGGGTACGGATTATTCATGGGGTTGGGGTAGGTTGTTGGGTACGCATTTGGTGTAGAGCTTTTGGTGTGGAAACTAGTGATTGTGGGGTGGGTGAGTGCGATGATGGGGCTGTTATTTTACGGGTTGAATATGATGGGGCCAAATTTGGTAGTTGGTAAAGTCCTTTAAACATCTTTATGTGTCTATGTTGCTTCTTTAAATAATTTTTACTCTAGGCGGATATTTTTTTTTGTAGTGTTGTTATTAATTTCTCATTTGGCCACTTTTTATTTCTTCTAGGTTTTAAAAGAAGAATTTTTTTTGGAACTTTGCCAGTGGAGTCTGCTAAGTCTAAAAACATTTCACTATTGAAAAGTTTGAGCCATTTTGGGTGTTCCTTTCATGCAGTCATAAGATGTCCACGGTAAAGTTAGTTATTTATATAATATTATGACTTTAGGCTACATTTACTATACTATTGTCTTAAATATGTTGACCGATTTATGATATCTTAGTAATTGTTAAGTAATAGAAGTAGGATTTGATAAGTGTGAAGGAATAAAAGGGTGAGGTTAAGGATTAAATTCATAGGATTAAAGTGAATCCATGATCATTTGAGTTACTAAAAAGAATTGAAGATAAAGCATGCAACAATTCAATTATTTACCACTACTTTGTTCAAAAGAACCTCTCGTTGTAGTGATTGCAATTTGGATAGCAAAAATGAAAAATTGTTCAGCAATGAAGAAGAACATAGTTCAAATAGATAACATTTTATTGTAATAAAAATTAAGAACGCCCGACTTTATATGCAAATAGATATATGTGAAGTTGAATACATTCAATTACTGAATCTTTTTTTTGAAAATGGGTAAACCGCCTTGTTAATAGCCTATGCATGTATTCAGCGTGAATACAAGATAGGAAAAAAGAGTGCGGCAATTTATTGATAACGCATCAATAAAAAAAAGTACACGAGATACAATGTACCAAGGGCAAAAACACAACAAAAATAAACAATCTGCCCAACCAAAAAAAAAAACAAAGAACAAAACAACATACAGCCGATTACAATGCAAGTGATTAAACTGAAACAAAGCCATTATAAAACCACTCGCCCCAAAATCCATGTGGACCAGTTTCAACAGCCATCTTCTCGATCTAAAAAAGGAAATAAAACCCTTGGAGCATCTTCAATGAAGACGCTCCCTATCCCGCATCAAGGAAATCGAAGCCCCAACAGTCTAGCACCCACGAATCACCACTCGATATCCCCCTCTTGGATTCCCTCAATTACTGAATCTTGGTTGATGATCATAGCTTTTGAATCACGGAATATCACATGAGTTCATGAACAAAGTGGAAAGGCTAACAAAAGAACACTACAAGAAATGCATGGAGCAGAGATTCAAAGAGTTTTGAGATGCAAGTTGAATTCTATAAAATTACAGGAAAACGATGAAGGAATTTGCTTTGGAGATTGAGAAACTACCTGAAAAACTGCTAGATTTGCTGTGTGAAAATTTAGGACTGGAGAAAGGGTACCTGAAGACAACATTTCAGGGATCTAAAGGGACAAACTATGGAACTATAGTTAGTAACTGTAAAGGCCCATAAATCTGTACCAATTTGAGCTTACTAATTACAACCCAAATAACATTCTATTACAATGGGCCGTCTATGCCCCTTGTAAAAGGGTGTTGAACAAGCATCTATTACAACGGTTCAGAAAGTGACCTTTGTAATAGCATCCTATTACAACGGGCAGATTGCACCCGTTGAAAAATGGACGTTGTAATAAGGTATTTTTGTTGTAGTGTTTATTATAAAATATATACTAACATCTCCATCTAGTATATATATATACATATATGCAGGATTTGTATACAAGACTTAAATACAGAAGATTGTACAGTCTTAGAAATTCAAGATATTCGTAATTCAGAGAAGATTAAAGACTCATGAGTAATCAAGAAATCAAGAGTTAAAGAGTTCAAGACAAATATAGTAATAGAGTCTAGTTTATATGTAAGACTCTGAATAACACTCCTGGTTCAAATTCAAATTCAAATTCTGTTTTTCAAATTCCTATTTTCAAATTTCATATTCTGTTTTTCAAAATTCAAATTCTAATAGATTTTCTATCTTACTTTTGATTTCAAATATAAGTTTTAAAGTTTATATATATTTATAGTTATATACTTTTATAGTTTTATAATTTTATATAGTTTTAAACCTTATAATTTTATAAAAATGATTATATAATATATGTTTATGTTTTCATATGATTTTATTCTTTATAATACTCATTTATATCACCAAGTTTTAATTCATGAATTTCCAGAATTATATATATAGTTAAATTCATGAAAATATTCAAAATTCAATTTTTTAAGTACATATGTCGACATACATATGTTGCTATGTCAACATACAACTGTCATTTTTTAAATTTTCAAAGGAAGTGTCTTTTCACTATTTATAACGTTTCAGAAGTGTTGCAACCTTTCAAATCTTATAAATAGGGGTAGATTTCGAATTTTTTAATCATTCTTCTTCTCCATCTTCACCCCTTTTCATACCTCCATTAATATTTCTTATTTTATTGATTTCTACACTTCTACTCTACCAATTTGTATTCTAATTACATAAAACTTCTTCTCTTCTCACTCTCTACTCATTACTCTCTGAATTGAAGTGCTATTGAAGAGTTATAGGGCTGTTGTAATCATTTGGGAAGTGTTTGAGAAAGGATGTGTTCCTTGTAGCCTTGAAATCAAGGAAATGGAGCGGTGGTAATCTTGTATCCATGAAATCAAG
Organism: Allium sativum; assembly: GCA_030737875.1. NCBI lineage: Eukaryota > Viridiplantae > Streptophyta > Magnoliopsida > Asparagales > Amaryllidaceae > Allium > Allium sativum. The sequence continues at coordinate 407,541,491 of CM060926.1, forward strand.
AGTGGTTGGAGCGGTGTTAACCTTGTAGACGGGAAATCAAGGGGATTGTACTTGTATATTGATATAGTAATAAAACTCTGCTCAATTCAGCGTTGCGTAGGACTGGACGTAGGAGTAATCCGAACCAGTATAAAATTCGGTGTGCTCTTTCCTTTTCTGCATTTTATTTTTGTTTATTTCTGTGTTTGTGTTTTATTTTGTGTCTGTGATCATCTCTGTTGTGTGTGATTCATATAGTTGATCATATAAGTTTTGGTTTTTCATTAGTTCTTAGAAAACACTATTCACCTCCCTCTAGTGTTAGTCTAGCCTTAAGATTCGCATTTCGCGTTCCCTAACATTTAGGATAGTTGCAATTTGATTATTTGCAACATTATATGCCTATTGCAAAATTCAAAAAACTCATTTGTCAATTATAATTCACCACCATCTACATTTAATAATCTAATAATGAAAGCATATATTACCAAGGAATAAGTAAACATACATTTCCAACAGACATAAACAAGATAAAATCAGATTCATTAAGATCTAATAGACATTTCAAAAGGTTGGTTAAAGTTACATTCACTACAAGAAAAACCGAAAATAGCAACAGAATTTTAGCAGCGGAAATTTCTGTCGCAAATTAGCGACGGATTTTCGTGGTATCTGTAAGGGGTACTATCTAGGAATTTTTATTTCAACTTATTTTAAAATATTACCGTCAAATTCTTTTTTCTGTCGCTAAACCATAGCAAATTGCAACGGTTTAACGTCATCATTTTTTCATCATTGAATTCCATTGCAATTTTAGACAGTTTACCGTCGTGTATTTTTTGAAGCTATTTTACAGCTGATTTGCAAGGGATTGATATGCTTATTCTTTATAAAATGTTTTACTTTTATGTTTTTACTAAGTAATTGATAAATAAAAATAAATTTTAAATAATTAATGTTAATAATATACTAATAACGAAAATATTTAATTAATAATTACTAAATAATTAAGAAGTAATAATAATTAATAATATATGTTAATAAGTAATCTTTAATATTAATAAGTAAATTTTAATAATTAACAAGTGAAAATTACTATCATGTATCTAAAATTCAATAATTATAATTGTCAATTATGTTTAATACGTATTAATTCCAAAATTAAAACTTTCTTATTTTCTAAAATAAATATAAATTTTAAATATAAACTTTTGAAGTTTTCTTAATTTTGAAATAAATATAAAGTTGTAACAAACACATTTTTAACAATAGAGAGTTTCAGCTAGTTGCAATTAACAAACTTTTGACAAACTTCATTTTCTTACCAATTGTAATAAAAATATTTTTTACAACTGATATTAATATTAAAATTAATATCTAATTTAATATTAATTAAATTAATATTAAAATATTGAAATAATGCGTTTATTTGGTTCTAGTGGTGTATTCCATGTGTAGAGGAAGAAAAGAATCTAGCGCCTATCGCGTCTATGGTAAAGGATCCAAACGGCTATTTTTTTTAAAATGGGAAAACATACTATTTTACAAAATCACCATTTTACGATGTTTTCTTACAATGATTGATAAAAAACATTGTAAACGATGTAATTTTACAACGTTTTTGATAAAAATGTTAAAAAAACTTATATTTTCAGAACATTTAAAGACGTTGTAAAATATAAACATTTATAACATTTTCATATAACATAGTAAAGCAGCAAGTTTTGACAACATTTGTTCCTATAATTATCTATTAACCTTTTAATAGCTATTCAAAAGCTTATATAAAACGTTGGTTCCAACTAGAATTGTTTAGAAGTAATTTTACTTTACACATAGCTTTATGGTAAAAAGATTAAATGTATTTATTATTTATTAAAATATTATAGCAACAAATAATTTGTAGTTAATAACAAATATTAAAATACAGTTAAATAATTTATAAATGGTAATTAATAGTTTGTAGTTGAAAACTTAGAAGGGTTAATTACCCACAATTTATAATAAATGATTACAAATAAATAATTTATAATTCATTATTATTGTTTATAATCAGTAACTAAATTTAAATTTATATGGTTAATTATGAATAGTTAGCAAATCACACATAATAATTTATACTAAATCTTGTTTACTGCAGGTTCAAACTTTTAGCTCCAAGTTCATACTTTTGACTTAAATCTAGGCGGTAGTGTCAAAATAATTGGCTCCAGCACCTTACACGAAAACATAGCGTGAAACAAACCCTAGCCTCCACAATGTTTCATGAAGCTTTAAAATAAAAAAAGCCACTTCAGAAAGAAAAGAAAACACGAAAAAATGGCGGACCAAGCATCAAACTATCGAAGCTAAACAAAAGCCAAGGCTTATGGGTGTTTCCGGAGCCGATCTTCTCTGGTAAACTTCTCTGATATCTCGTGTTAACTCATTGAATAATTCGATTTCCTCCTATCGATCTTCTTACTCTTCGATTGCTTCTTGGAATAATGAGTTTTCTATTGCTTAGTGCTGTATATTTTATTGCTTTAGAAGCTCTTGAACTCGTCGAGCATTTGGGGAATGTTAACGACTTTTCTGGAAAAGCTAGACTCATTCAGTCATTCTTGTTTTACCAGTTGCTTAACTCAATGCAACCTTTGTTATTTTGATTTTTTCTTCATTATCGAAAACTTTAGAAAAGCTTTAGATAAGAAGTGCGGCCAAAGTCAATCTGTATAGGAACTTCATGAATACACTTGCAGTGTCTGTGCTGCTCTTTGTTGCTTGAATTGGTTACGAGGTAATACATCTGGCCCTTATCTATGTAGTAACCTACCGGGCATGGTCGACTCTAGAAGAAATGCATGTCATTTTAGTTTTAAGACAGTGGTAATACTTTCGATAATTAACTAGGTAATGGCATTCCCAAAAATGTGTCTAGCTTGGCTATTTATTTTCTTTGTTAAAGTGGAGATATGAGTGATTGAATCTTTATTAAATTGGTAAAAAAAATTAAAAAGAAATGCAACAGAAACTTGGAACTTTCAAGCCTATGAAACAGAATATCTTTCAATAAACATAGTCTCATGTATTCCTATCTAGAGTATTTGACGAAAATATTTCAAAACACCTCTTCTTTTCTGTAGATCCCAATTATAAGTTGAAAACTACTCATTGCAAAGTTGGGATCTCAATTTGAATTTAAAATTTTAAACTATGTTTAGGGTGTTTGTTTGCTTGATTTATATAAAAATGATTGATATTTAATTATACTGCAGTTGTATTTCAATGCAAGTGATCCTTTGAGTGAGCTTTGGGAAAGGGCTTGGATTCTGATTTAAGATTAAGATGACAATCATGCATTCTCTATTTCTGTACAACAGTTATATTTGGGTTAATTTGGTTAAGTTGGTTAAGTTTTGCTAATCCTCTGATATGAATTTGGGTTAATTTGGTTAAGTTTTGCTAATCCTATCATTTGTTTCACCTAAACATGCTTAAGGGGAAAATATGGGGTTTTGGATATGTTTGATCCATTTTAACCTATCATATTGTTGTTTTGGTATTTGAGGTCACTTGTACATGTTGCTGTGACTGTATGGTACGCTTTGTGATTGATTAGAAAAGTTAGAATGGTCGAAAACGCCATCGAGAGGCGTATAGACAGTCGCTGGACAAAGTGCAGGGATTTACCCCGGATCGGATCGTAGGAGAGAGCCACCGAACCGACCCGTTCGTGGAAACACCCCACGACCCGAACCACTCATAACCGATCCGCTCTCGTGCTTCGCACTCCGATCCAACCCAGATGATCACGATCCGATGGGGAAAGGAGCTCGAACCCGAACCGCATCACAAGCTGGAGGTCACGATCCGAGTTGTTATGCGATCCGCACCGTCACGTGGAGGAGGCAAGGGATCCGAACCAAACGATCTTGGAGAGCACGAGCTGACACCATGGGCGATCCGCGAGTCATGATCTGACCCGAGCGAGGGTGATGACCACGATCTGAAGCAAGGAAGTGAAGACCGATTCGGGGAAAGAAGACCAAAAACCCGAGATGTAAAGGTAGTCCAAATGGGAAGTTGTAACTCAGGATCCAGACGGGAACCATTGAGTTCACTTCATGGTTGGGCTTTGCTGTGGGACGTGTGCTAAGGAGTTGTCGATGTTCATAACTTCGATTCACCACTAAAAATGGATGATGGGCTACTTATCAGTGCAGTAGAGTCATTATGACTCGAGGGGCAAGGTGATGGTAGCAAGACTATGAGCCAGCGCAGATGGGGTGAATAACTCCAAGGGGCAAGTGGACATAGTACAGGATTGGTAAGACTATGAGCCAGCGCAGATGGGGTGAATAACTCCATGGGGCAAGTGGACATAGTAAAGGATTGGTAAGGCTATGAGCCAGCGCAGATGGGGTGAATAACTCCATGGGGCAAGTGGACATAGCAAACGATTAGTGGCTACGTTATTAATGCAGTGAAGCCATTTATGACTTCATGGGGAAAAGTGATCGTTGCAAGGATGGGTGATCGAAGTGGTGAATATCGTATGCTTTACGCACTGAGCGAGAGATGTGAGGATGGATGCTTTGTTTGATTGTTTGCCATCACTATGACATGCACACCTCCCCCACCTCCGTATCTTTACACTGTTTGATATGGCACCTTAGAGTGTTGTACAGTATGTAGTGCTAACTCTTTGGTTGCAGGTCCAGGTTCAGGTATGTTTTAGTCTACCTGTTATTGTTCACTTTAGATGCTTATCGCTCATACCAGGCTTTATGTCTGACCCAGAGTTTTATGTCTCCTCTTATTACTCTAGGTGCTCACACGAGCAGACTAGAGACAGGTTAGCTGGTGGTGCGCGAGTAGCTGATTCGGAGGCGGGCAGGAGGCTTCCACGTATGATATATATATATATATATATATATATATATATATATATACACATTCTCCCTGTGTCGTTGGTGGTCGCTACTTGGGCATTAGTAGTGTACCTCCTTTATCTTATTTTTCTTTGAGACAGTTGAAAAGTTGTAATAAGCTGTATTTTGGATTTCCGCTGCTATGATGCTTATTCTGGTTTTTAGCTTATGCACTGTCTCTCCTGTTTTATGTCAAGTATGTTATTATTATATTTTGTTCTCTGCACTGTGAGACATTCTACAGGTTCTTTGTATGTTCATTTCCTTCTTCCTTTTTCCTTCTGACGACCCGTTCCGTGCTAACTGGACATGTGTACAGCGCACTTTTGGAGTAAATGTCGGTTGGTGCGGGGTGGGCCGTCACACTTGGTATCAGAGCTCTAGGTTGCGTAGTTAACCTAGTGAAAGACACTAGGGAGAGATAGTACGTATATGAGAGCGCGTATTTGTGATTACTTTGGTTTTCAAAAGCTATATATGTATATATTATTAGTAGTATAAGAATGAAGTCGCACTGCACTAGCACCACTACGGGGTCGTTAATCGTTTCCCTTTTTTAGATTGACGATGAACCGAGACACGAGGGGTGCTGGTAGAGGGACCAACCAGGGGAATGTCGCTGACACGACGGCGATGTTTACTAACCTCATGAGAGACATGCTTAGAGAGGTGCAAGGGGCAGTTCCCAATCCCGGGGTTGGTGTTGGCCCAGTAGTGCAGGCGCCTAGGGTCGATTTCGTCAAGGTTTGCAAGGATTACACTAACCTTGGTGGGAAGCCGTTCCACGGAACGGAATCGGCCACGGATGTTCAGGACTAGATGGATAGCTGTGACCGTATCTTCGATGACTTGGGTCTTGAAGATGCGATGAAGAGAAGGCTAGCGTCTCGTCAGCTGCAAGGGCGAGCGATGAATTGGTGGAATGCCATTAGAACAGCTACTCCAGAAGACCAGGTTACTTGGGATCAGTTCAAGCCTCGCTTTAGCGAGAAGTTTATTCCATCTGCCCAGAAGTCAGTGTTGTTCAAGAGGTTCTTGGAACTCAAGAAGAATGGAAGGGCAGTTTCTGACTATATTGCTGAGTTCGACACTTTGTCGAAGTATGGGCTATCTCTTATCGATACTCCTGAGAAGAAGAACGAGAAGTTCATTACTGGCTTGGATGGATACTTGGGGGAAAGGCTTATCAACCACATCGATGAGACTTTTGAATCGATTGTGGGGAAAGCTTTGAGATCAGAGAGTCTTTAACCTAAGTCAAAGACTGAGGCTGCATCTGCAGAAGGGCCAAAGCCGCAAGCAGGCGGTGGAGGCAAGAATAACTCTCAGAATAAGAGGAAGCAGGACCAATCTAAAGGTGGCCAGAAAAAGAGCAAGAAGGATGTTGAGTGCTTCAGCTGTGGAAAGAAGGGCCATTATGCTAAAGATTGTCGGGCCAAGCCAGCGGATAAGAAGTGCTTCAACTGTGGTCAAGTGGGACATTTCAAGGATAAGTGCCCACAACCTCTTAAGGAGAAGCAGATTGTGAAAGCTTATGCTATTGATGTTGTTCCTTCTTCGTCGAATGCCCCAACTGCGGCAGAGAAAGGAAAGAATGTTGTTATTCAAGGTATGCTTTCTATTTATGATGTACTAGTTCGAGTTTTGTCTGATACAGGGGCTTCCCGTTCCTTCATATCTAGTGACCTGGTAGATAGGTTGGGACTGGAACCCGAGATAGTCGATAGACCATTGGTTGTGACGAACCCGATTGGTGGTTCGACTAGCCTTAGTATGATTTGCAGAAATTTGGTATTATCGAGTCATGGATGTATGTTTGTTTGTGATTGCTTTGTTTTGGACTTTACTGGGTATGGCATTATATTGGGAGTCGATTGGCTCCAAAGATACGGGGTGGTGGTAGACTGTGAGGGCTTTTTGGTGACAGTGAGGGCAGATGATGGGCGGAGGGTAGTGTTTGGTAGTCTACCTAGTGATGGGGTTATGGCTAGTTTTGTAAATTCCCTCGACATCCCGCAGGATGAGTTGTCAGATGTGCCCGTGGTTGGCCAGTATCCGGACGTCTTCGAGGAGGTGACCGGACTTCCACCACACCGAGAGATTGAGTTCCGTATTGATTTGGTGAAAGATGCCAGACCCATAGTGATGCCACTTCGTCGTATGGCACCAAGGGAGCAGCGAGAGCTCGGGGTGCAAGTCAACAATCTTTTGAAGAAGGGATTTATTAGAAGGAGTGTCTCCGAGTGGGAGCACCGGTTGTGTTTAGCACTAAGGCAGATGGTTCCCTTCGTTTGTGTGTGGACTATCGCGAGTTGAATAAGGTGACGAGGAAGAATAAGTATCCTCTACCGCAGATAGATGATTTGTTTGATCAACTAGAAGGAGCAAGAGTGTTCTCCCAGTTGGACCTCGCGACAGGATTTCATCAGCTTCGAGTAGCGGATGAGAGTGTTCCGAAAACGGCATTTAGGACGCCGTCTAGATTTTATGAGTGGTTGGTTATGCCATTTGGGTTGACCAATGTACCAGCCTATTTTGTGGATCTTATGAATCGAGTATTCAGAGATCAGTTGAATAAGTTTGTTCTTGTGTTCGTGGATGATATCCTTGTTTATTCAAGGACAGAGGAGAAACACAAGGGACACTTGAGGATAGTGATGGAGGTGTTGAGGAAACACCAATTGAAAGCGAAATTCTCTAAGTGTCACTTTTGGAGAAGGGAAGTGAGATTTTTGGGTCATGTTGTTTCAGAGAGTGGTATTGCCGTGGACCCTGCGAAGGTGGCTACGGTACAGGATTGGCCTACGCCCAAGAATGCAACAGATGTAAGAAGTTTATTGGGATTAGCTGGATATTATCGTAAGTTTATCCAGGACTTCTCCAAGATAGCAGCACCGTTGACTCAGTTGACTAAGAAGAATCAGTCCTTCGTCTGGGACGGAGTGTGTGAGGATGCCTTCAAGAGTCTAAAAGAGAGGTTGACGCGTGCGCCAGTGTTAGTCATTCCTAAGGGGAATGAAGAGATGACGGTATACACGGATGCTTGTGGTACCGGACTGGGTGCTGTATTGATGCAAGGAGGTAGGGTTGTAGCTTATGCTAGTCGACAGCTAAAGCCGCATGAGAAGAAGTATCCTACCCATGATTTGGAATTAGCAGTGATCGTGTTTGCGCTGAAGATGTGGAGACATTATCTCTTGGGAGAAAGATTTGAGCTGTTTACCGATCATAAGTCGTTAAAGTATCTCTTCTCCCAGAAAGACTTGAATCTCCGTCAGCAGAGATGGTTAGAGTTCTTGGCTTCGTATGATTTTGATATCGCATACACACCTGGGAAAGGTAATGCAGTAGCCGATGCCTTGAGTAGGAGACATGCCAGTTTAGGGGCAATGTTTCTTGAATGGAAGCAACTAGAATATATCGCGGGGTTTGATTTCAGACCAAAGTGCGAATTGGATCCAGTCATGCTAGCTAGTTTGACGATCAGACCCATTTTGATAGAGCGGATTGGTTCCAGCCAGAGGGACGATCCTAATCTATTAGAAATCATCTCCAAGTTAGAGATGGGCATCGACGGTGAGGAGATGAATGTGTATGGGCTTGATCGAGATGGATGGCTTCGAAATAATGGAAGACTAGTTGTACCCAACGTAAATGGTTTGAGAGATGAAGTGATTAGAGAATGTCATCACTCAAAGCTGACTATACATCCCGGAGGTAATAAGATGTATTGAGACATGAAGCAGACTTACTACTGGGAAGGGATGAAAAGAGACGTTGGGAAGTTTATATCCAAATGCACGAATTGCCAGCTAGTTAAAGCCGAGCAAAAGAAGCCTAGTGGGTTGTTGCAACCATTAGAAATTCCCGAATGGAAATGGGAGCAAGTCTCGATGGATTTCATCGATGGTTTACCAAGGACTAAATCGGGACATGATAGCATTTGGGTAATTGTGGATCGATTGACTAAGAGTGCAAGATTTATACCAGTCAAATCGACCAGAACGACAACCAAGTTGGCAGAATTGTATATGAAGTGTGTAGTGAGATTTCATGGAGTACCTAAAAGCATTGTGAGTGACCGAGACCCGTTGTTCACTAGTGGGTTTTGGAAGAGCTTACAAGAGGCTCTAGGGTCAGGATTACATCTCAGTACCATATATCATCCTCAGACCGACGGCCAGACGGAGAGGGTGAATCGTATATTGGAAGATCTCTTGAGAGCTTGTATATTGGATTTTGGTGGATCATGGGATGACCATTTGAGTTTGCATATAATAATAGCTACCAATCCAGTATTGGTATGGCTCCATATAAAGCTTTGTACGGAAGACCGTGCAATTCACCATCATGTTGGATAGAGACTGGCGAGAAGTTTATGCTTGGACCAGATGTGGTGAGAGAAACTTCAGATAAGATTAAGATCATTCAACAACGAATGAAAGCTGCCCAAGATAGGAAGAAGAGTTATGCTGATAAGAGGAGAAGAGACTTAAAATTCTCCGTTGGTGACTTGGTGTTTATCAAGATTTCTCCGTTGAAGAGCGTGATACGATTTGGCAGGAGAGGCAAGTTAGCACCAAGATTTGTTGGCCCATTCCCTGTTCTTGAATTAGTCGGGAATTTGGCATATAGAGTTGGCTTACCAGAGAAAATGGAGGGAGTTCACAATGTGTTTCATGTTTTCCAACTAAGGAAGTTCATTCACGACTCAGATATGACTATTTCACCTGATCAGTTAGAGGACTTCGAAGTAGAACCCGAGGCGGTTGGGAACCGCAAGCCAATTCGTATTGTGGGGCACGATACGAAGCAACTTCAAAGGAAGGCGGTGAGGCTAGTCAAGGTTCAGTGGGGCGAGGACGAGAATGATTGTACTTGGGAGACAGAGGAGAGCATTAGGAAGGCATATCCAGAACTCTTTGCCTGGTATGATTTACTTTGCAATTTAGTTTTCCGCATGCTAGGATAGACTTATCTTGCTTGTTGTGCATGTTTGATTGTTGTTTTATGATTGATAGGCATGCAGGACCTTTGTGTGTGCTTTGATTAGGGAATTTCGGGGGCAAAATTTCTTAGGGGGGGAGAGTGTATTGACCCGCATTCTACGCATTGAGGGATCGTAGAATATTTATTTCTTTCCCATATGAAGTCGTATTGTCATGTAACTTTGGGAAACATCTATTAGTGCCATTTCCCATGTTCATGATTTTTGTCGATTTTTAAATGACCATTTTGCCCCTAGTTGGTACTGTTTTGGCCATAACTTTTGATTGGAAAGGAATTTTGACCTGAAACCACTTCCATTAGATTCGTTTGATGGTTTACCTTTCCGTAGAGTGGTCATAATAGCCAAACGGACTTACTGTTTGGGAGATATGGCTGAAATAAGGTTTGGAGGGTGAAAAACTGCTTAACCGGGCCAAATCGGGTGATTAGTGAGTAGGCCCATAACCCATTTCGGGATTAGGGTAATGGGAAGGCTGAAATGAGATAGAGAATCATTCCATTTCAGTTTTCTAGCCTCCACTTATCACCAAGAAACCCTAAAAATGGCCTCCAACCTCTAAATCACCTCCAAATCATCTTTTGGTCAAGGATTTGGCTTAGCAACCTCTAATCAAGGAAGATCTTCACCAAAGCAACATTGGGGCTGCTGTTTAGCATTGGGATTCGCATCAAATCAGAGATTCATTTCAGATCTTAGTTTTGTTTGTGGCTAAGGTGAGTGATTTGCATAGTTTTGCACTAATTACGGTTAATTAAGGGTAATTAGTGAAGATTAGTGAATTTACACATTAATAAATTCTGGAAAAATGTTCATAAATTCTTAAATGATGTTTTAGACCTCTGATATGAATTTGGGTTAATTTGGTTAAGTTTTGCTAATCCTATCATTTGTTTCACCTAAACATGCTTAAGGGGAAAATATGGGGTTTTGGATATGTTTGATCCATTTTAACCTATCATATTGTTGTTTTGGTATTTGAGGTCACTTGTACATGTTGCTGTGACTGTATGGTACGCTTTGTGATTGATTAGAAAAGTTAGAATGGTCGAAAATGCCGTCGAGAGGCATATAGACAGTCGCTGGACAAAGTGCAGGGATTTACCCCGGATCGGATCGTAGGAGAGAGCCACCGAACCGACCCGTTCGTGGAAACACCCCACGACCCGAACCACTCATAACCGATCCGCTCTCGTGCTTCGCACTCCGATCCAACCCAGATGATCACGATCCGACGGGGAAAGGAGCTCGAACCCGAACCGCATCACAAGCTGGAGGTCACGATCCGAGTTGTTATGCGATCCGCACCGTCACGTGGAGGAGGCAAGGGATCCGAACCAAACGATCTTGGAGAGCACGAGCTGACACCATGGGCGATCCGCGAGTCATGATCTCACCCGAGCGAGGGTGATGACCATGATCTGAAGCAAGGAAGTGAAGACCGATTCGGGGAAAGAAGACCAAAAACCCGAGATGCAAAAGTAGTCCAAATGGGAAGTTGTAACTCACGATCCAGATGGGAACCAATGAGTTCACTTCATGGTTGGGCTTTGCTACGGGACGTGTGCTAAGGAGTTGTCGACGCTCATAACTTCGATTCACCACTAAAAATGGATGATGGGCTACTTATCAGTGCAGTGGAGTCATTATGACTCGAGGGGCAAGGTGATGGTAGCAAGACTATGAGCCAGCGCAGATGGGTTGAATAACTCCATAGGGCAAGTGGACATAGTACAGGATTGGTAAGACTATGAGCAAGCGCAGATGGGGTGAATAACTCCATGGGGCAAGTGGACATAGTAAAGGATTGGTAAGGCTATGAGCCAGCGCAGATGGGGTGAATAACTCCATGGGGCAAGTGGACATAGCAAAGGATTAGTGGCTACGTTATCAGTGCAATGAAGCCATTTATGACTTCATGGGGCAAAGTGATCGTAGCAAGGATGGGTGATCGAAGTGGTGAATATCGTATGCTTTACGCACTGAGCGAGAGATGTGAGGATGGATGCTTTGTTTGATTGTTTGCCATCACTATGACATGCACACCTCCCCCACCTCCGTATCTTTACACTGTTTGATATGGCACCTTAGAGTGTTGTACAGTATGTAGTGCTAATTCTTTGGTTGCAGGTCCAGGTTCAGGTATGTTTTAGTCTACCTGTTATTGTTCACTTTAGATGCTTATCGCTCATACCAGGCTTTATGTCTGACCCAGAGTTTTATGTCTCCTCTTATTACTCTGGGTGCTCACACGAGCAGACTAGAGACAGGTTAGCTGGTGGTGCGCGAGTAGCTGATTTGGAGGCGGGCAGGAGGCTTCCACGTATGATATATATATATATACACACACACACATTCTCCCTGTGTCGTTGGTGGTCGCTACTTGGGCATTAGTAGTGTACCTCCTTTATCTTACTTTTGCTTTGAGACAGTTGAAAAGTTGTAATAAGCTATATTTTGGATTTCCGCTGCTATGATGCTTAGTTCTGGTTTTTAGCTTATGCACAGTCTCTCCTGTTTTATGTCAAGTATGTTATTATTATATTTTGTTCTATGCGCTGTGAGACAATCTATAGGTTCTTTGTATGTTCATTTCCTTCTTCCTTTTTCCTTCTGATGACCCGTTCCGTGCTAACTGGACATGTGTACAACGCACTTTTGGAGTAAATGTCGGTTGGTGCGGGGCGGGCCGTCACATTAATGTCACTGAAATAAAACAATTCACTGAGTATGCATCTAAATTGGGTTGATCTTATGATCTGCATTATTTTGGTTGGTAAGAAATGTTTCTTCTCTTTCTTCTTGTATTTTCATACCGAATGTATAATTTTATTATATGTACAGCTTTTCAATTAGATGACTTCCTTGCTTTCCATTTTCCGAGATGTACTAATGCACATATTCCGCTTTTTATATGTACAGCTTTTCAGTTCGATACATAAAGTCAAGATTGGAGATTATTGCACATATAATGTGAAGTGAAGCAAGATAAGAGTAAGCAGTCTCCACTGGACGCATTACCATTGAAGGAAAGCAGGTAACTTTATACTTGCACTGGTCAAATTGAAGGTAAGCAGGCAACCTCTAAAATACCTATAGTTTTACTCTGTTATGCTTTAGGTTTGGGTTGTTTTGCTTTTGTGTTTTGCTGTTCTCTTTTTGGTTTGAGATTTTGGTCATAACTAATGCTGCAATTCAGCTTGAATGTCATCTAACTGTTGGAATTTTAATATATCTGGTTTAGTTTCTAGGATCCTTTTATTAATCTTGGGGTTCGGATCTAGTTTGTAACCGTTAATGGCATCAGGGGTTACTCCCCCTTTTTCTTCAATTCTCCATGTTCACTCCCTCATAGTCCTTCCTCCAACATTCTTAACGACTCACAAACATCTACTGCCTTCTCTCTTCTCCCCTGCTTATGCTTGCATGGCAACAAACCAGATCCCTAATTATTTTGATTCAGATCTAAACCCCAAAAGCTCCAATTTTTTTTTCCTTCCAATCCTCTCTATGACTACTAATGTTCACATTACTTCGCACCGTACTCCCCTTTCTTCCTGAGCACGACGACCACCATTTGTCTTGAAGGAGGTTTCAGCTTGCAAGGGAATTGAGGAAATGGAGACTACACATAGCTGCCAAGACCAGCAGTATCTTCTAGCTTCATTTTTCTCTCGCGTCTCACCCTGGTTGTGATGGTGGAATTGCAAAGCTTGATATTCAATGTTTTGTTTGGGCTGTCGTCTAGTAGCCTCTGTTTTGAGTGCTGTTTTTCTGGGTTGATGATAGTTTGTTTGTGGAGTCTAAGGGTTGTATCCTTCATTATTGGAGCTTTGTTTAGTTGTGCTACTGGCGATGGGAGGAAAAAGGTCTAGAAATTGGTAGTCTTTGCTTGTTCCTTCCTGTTGGCGCACACTCGTGATGGCCTCCGCTGGTCACTTGTCACTGTGCTCATTCATGTCAAAGAATAACGTCATTTGGTAGAGATATGTTTTGTCTGTTGATGCTGATGTCACTATGCTTGCGCATAGATTGGTGTTGGTTTACCGTTTTGCCTCTCTGTTGTGCAACTCTTGCACTGTTCCTATCTCTGTTAGGCGCAGCTGCTTGTCATGGACTGGCTTCCTACTTTGCTGCAGACACACGTAAGATCATTGTATTATGTTAAGATGTATTGTAATATCTTTCTAGGTTTGTGCACCTTATGTCAGATGTACACTGCTTTGAAGTGGACCAAGGTCCTAACTTAAGTATCTAGGTTAGGACTGTGAAAATATAACAGGTTTTTCCTGTATGAATTTACCCCTTACATGGAGACTTATGTAGTGGAATATTAGTCTAAAAAAAATAGGATCCTTTTATTGTGCTTGAAAATAGTTGTGTTGCATTTGTTTTTGTTGTTATCTTATGCTCCATATTCTTCTTTGGTGTCATTCCCTATCAACCCGCTACCTTATTTGAGAATAATCTGATATGTTTGAATCCATGGTTAGCGTGCTTTCTGTTATGCTGTGTTGTGCGGATTTTGAAAAGTTGAATAATACATACGGTGGTATCAAATTACACTGACCGCATCTAAAAAGTGCAGCTAGCAGGTTATACTATAACACAACATTACTGGGCAATTTTTTTAACTAGAAGTTTGGTAAAATTTACATGTTTATTTTCTTAAACTACTCCCCTTGTCTGGTAGTTTAGATTATATTTTTTGTGAATCTAGATTGCTTAACTAGTTATAGTTGTTCATTAAGCACACGACTTACACAAGAGTTCAGATTTCTTTTAGGCTTGTTACAGCATTAACCATCTTAATTGCATGTCTGCTAATGGCTCTTAACAAAGACTAATCAAGTGTTTGGCATTCCCGCTACTTAAAAATCTTCTCTAGCATTCAAGTATTTTATAATAAATAAGTCATTATTTGCAATGTATATAAATGTATATGCTCCTTAAAAAGGGATTAATATGTTGCATGGTTATTGCAGGTTTTTTGTGATCCACAATGCACTGGTTTGTGGTTACTCACTGATGTCTTTGCCTTGTGCTATAAAATCTAGTGTAGAAGGATATACACTGCCTGTTTTCGACTTGGTATGCATATATATTCCAATAAATGCCATATGTTTGATTGTTTTATAATATAATGCAAACAAAATATATAAGTGCAGATGAGTATATGGGTATCCATGGCTTCAGCGTCAGCGGCAACAGCTATAGCTTATGTGGGTATGAATAGGAATGATTCATGAAGTGGCAGTACATGTTGAGGTGTTTAGTGTTGTTTGTTGTGAAGGAACTGCTTGCTTGTGAGGAAGTTTTGTGAGTCAAGCGTGTAGGATCTAAATTAACCCTAGAGGGGGGTGAATAGGGTTTATCGCAGATTTTTACAGAGTAATTAAATAACAACAACACAGATAGTAATCAAAATAAATGAGGAAAATAAATAACACATAGATATACCCAGCTTCGGCAAAACCCTGCATACTGCTGCATTCCCCAAGGTTTCTACTAGGAGTTAAAACAACCACTAAGCTTACAATCTCCTGTAAACTCGCGACACTCGCTCCCAACTGTTCTTAACCCTACGCTCAAAACCCTACACTGGTTTTTATCCCCAAAATCAGATTTCTCCGAATTACAAACCCAGTAATTCATCTCCCTAGTTTTAGAGACAAACTAGAAAACTCCGATTTGATTACAACTTGAATCTAAAGACGAATAGAAAGAAAACAATAAAAGCAAATTTAAAAACAAATTCTAAACCCTTAGGAGATTAAAATAAATGGGTTATCCCCTTTTGTAGACAAAGTTGGCCGACCCCTTTTATTTTGTGTTGCACCCTCTCTTAGTTATCTTCACCACTTCACTTTAGCCCGTTCACTTTTTTTTTGAAATAAAATATGGCGGCGGCTATGCTCCTAGGGTTTCTTCCTGGAGATTAAAGAGGCAATTAGGATTTTGATTCTCTTCAATTTGAAGGCCACTGCTATGTCGTATGATGATCTCGAATTATTCAGTGGCTATCCTCTTCGATTTGATGTTGAATTCTCGATCCAAGCTTCCTCCTCTCCTGGTATGATTTTTTAATTTAAGATTCAGTTTTGAATTAGTGCTAGAACTTGGATGGATAATTGCCGATGAGGATTGGTGTTTAAATAGGATTGAAAATCCGATATTCACTCTGATTTCGTATTACACTTGGTTCATGATATATACGAAAATTTTGGGGCTTTTGAAATGGTTTTCTTGCGACTGATCTGGTGATTTGAATTGATCCTTGATGTTTAAAAATGTTCATATTTTCTGGAATATTTTGCGAGATAAATTCTAGAAATTTCTTCGATTTGAAAATTGTGTGGACTTCTAAAACTGTTGATTGAGTTCGAATTAATAATTTGAATATTTCATCCTTCCTATTATATTTCTCACTGTCAAATTTAAACTTTTGGTTTCAGGAGATTTTGAGCTGTACTTTGAATCATTCAAACACCCTCTATGTTTCTGTCTTTTGATAAAACTACTTGTACCCTTGAATATAAATCTGATATGAACCGACGCTTCATTTTATCAAGGCTGATTTCAACTGAATTTATTTTGAATCCTTTGATTAGCTACTTACAAAAAAAATGGTACAAGTAGATGCTACATAGGAACTTGGTACCGCCTTGTATAGCTGTCACTATATTCCATGTATTGTTTCATGTTGCCAATACTTCCTTGCATATGAACTTTATTTGAAACATACTGTGTTCACCATAATTACATTGCTTTGCTTGTCCATCCCTTGTTAAAGTGTTGCTACAAACAGATTTTAAAAAAAAAACTTCTAATTGAACATTTTAATGAATACTATGTGTCATTCTTGCTCCATACAAGTGACTGTACTTGTTTGTTTGGTTAGTCTGGCTCGACTTAAACTGCTATGACCCATTAACTTGTACCAAGAGATTCATTGTTATGCACCAGCCAATTTCACACACGCACCATGTATTTGTCACTGTGTTGGTTGTGCACCATTTTGTCTTGCCATGAATTATTGCTCCATTGTTTTATAGACTTGAGTTGTCCACTAATGCACAGACCAGTGCATGTGCACTTGTGTTGACTACTTGAAATCTGATACTTGGGTGTGTTCAACCTTGTGACAGACATCATGTATTGAACATGCATTTGTATCATATATATATATATATATATATATATATATATATATATATATATATATATATATATACACAGCACCCAAATTTCATTAAGTAGAACCATTTCTGAAACAATGCTGAACCACTTCATTGAGTTCAATCCATAACATGTATCATATTTATGAAGACTTATACTGCTGAAGCAATGCACTGTTGAGTTGAACCATTCTTGAAAACATGCATGCTTGCTTGACAATTTTGTGCTGTCCAGATTTGTATATGTTCTCATCCATATTCATGAATACATGCATCCATGTTAACTTGTTATATCATTATGTCTGGTTTGAAACTTGCTCATCCATGTTGTTCATGTTGCTTGTCGTTTCTGCTACACCACTTGATCACTTAACATTAAGTTGTTTCGACCAATACTTTGTATGCATGTTGCTCTGCCTTGTTTACTTGTACCTAAAACACCATTGAGCTGCATCTCCAACCCTTGGCAATGTCCAATGTCACATGTTATTTTCGTGCACCTGTGTTGATCATATTTGTATCTCTATGATCCTAATTCATTTCAATTTTACTTGTTTATCCTCTTCCTTCAAAACATGTATATGCTGAAATGAACACTTGTATTTGGGCTATTTGAATATTTGTTCAACTTTAGCTTTTGTCTCGATTATGAACTGTGCACTGAGTTGAGACGGTCCTTGTGGCTACTCCTCAGTTGCACTCTGGTTTGGTGAGGTAGTGCACACGTGTATATACACGTGTGTGTATATGCAGCCATCCAGACGAGTTTTTCTGTACCTGCATATCATACCAAGTTTAGAAAAATGATGAGAAACACATTGTAATTATGAGGCAAATAAAATTTACAAATAAAATTTTATTTGTTTGTATTGAATTTTATTTTTGTTGCAGTCTACTGTGTGTGTTCTTCTGTATTGACAGGTATGAAGATGACCGGACAGTCAGAAGAACGCTGTGATCGAAGATGAAAACAAGAACAGTGTTGGTGTGTGTCTGTATTTGTGAGTAGGTGTTGTAAAGAGAAGCTGAGTACGAAATTGAATATATTGACATGTATATCAGTGATGTATATACAAATAGTGGAGTTGTAAATCTATACTGTTTAAATATTGAAATAAAATATTCTTATTCAAATAAAATACTGTGTGAATATTTCAATTTCTGTACAGTTGTATTTTATAGAAATATTTTATTTCTGTCTGTTGTGTAGTATACCAGTACAGTTAGAAACACATTCAATAATAAAATATATTTGGTTGTTATCATCAAACAAAAATCATATAATTGTGTATACAACACTGTTATATACAACAATCTCCCCCTTTTGATGATGACAAACAAATAAAAGATTTTGAATGTGTTTGAACGTGAAATATATTACTCCCCCTATTTGTATGCTCCCCCTACAACTGAACTCCCCCTATATATGTGGAAAAAAATGAATGATGAAATCCAATTGACCATTATCCATCTAGATATTTAATTTCCAATCTTAAAATATTTTTGAATTAAATATTCATCAATCAAAATCTTGACCATTCTCCCCCTTTTGTTATCATCAAAAGGATAATAGAAATCGAAACAGTGATGAATATAGACTAGAAATATAAATTCAAATCAAGAGAGAGAATATATATCGTAAAACCCATTTAATCGAACAAAAATCATAATAATCTTTAAATCAGAAGCAAAATTTCACTTTCAGAATGAATGGATTTACGCTGGATTTTATAGAATGAGGAGAGTTCAGTAAAAATTGAATATTTGAATATGAATTTTAAAGATTTTAAATATGCTCAAAAATGTGTTCAGCACTTTCTAACCATGCATAGCCCAAAGGTCTTTTAAGTGAGAATAGAAGCACATAGAGATTAAGGTAATTCACCCACGCATAACCGCGAGGACTTTTAAATGGGAGTGAATACCGAGGATAAATAATTTATTTATTATTTTATTTTTTAATTCCAAGAATAATTAGAACTCCCCAAATTAAATAAAACCATGATGAATGACAGAAATATGGCAGATATAGAAGATGGTCGTGAAATAAGCTCTAATTCAAAGATATTATAAAATATGTCCAATCATCATGAGATTTAAAATAATATCTCTTCTATTTATGAATTATACCATAGTCACAACCCATCACAAATTCATAAATCTATTAATAATTTTGATGGGTCACAAAATGGTTCAAATCAATCAATAATTTCAATTTTTGAATAAATAATCAAAAATAATTTTAAAAATTGAAAATATCAATTTCAAGAGGAGTTTTTGAAAATATCAATGCAAATTTGAAAATCAACTTCAAAAATTAATCAGTAGAATATGAAATTATCTAATATTTATAATGCTGATTGTTCCTAGACAATTTTAAAAACATTTATATATTTATTTCAAATTATCTATGGAATTTAAAGATATCTAATTACTTGAAACACTCCACCTCCGTTAGGGTCACTCTCAAAGGGAATGCCCTAATTTTGGTGGAGGTTTATAAGTATAAGTCACAGATATACAAGACAGATATAAATACACATATTTTTGAACAACGGAAAACAACAGCAATTTTTATTTCAACAAAATATGTGTTACACAAACCATGTCATAATTTGTCTTACAATAATTCCGAAAGCATAACATCTTCATAACTGCGTTGATTACATTATTTAAAGAAGCATAAAAACATAAGTAAACTGCATAAGTCCCATAATTGCTGTCCAATGCCATAGTCCAAAATGAAAAAGACCCAAGCAATATATTCTTTCTCTTCAAGCTGGATGTGAAAACTGGTCAAGCTGCGGTATTCCCTCCCTGTGGACCTGTGGGGGGGGGGGAAACGAAAGAAAAGAAGATGAAAGAAAAGTAGAGTCAGACATAAAGCCTGAGTAAGTCTAGGACTATTCAGTCTATGAATAAAGAATTGGGCATGATAAGTATAAACTGGAAATGGGAAAGTACTATAAACTAGGTTAAGTTATCTAGAGTCGAGTGTACTATCGTACCCCATATTAATCTCGGTATCCATATAAACTAGTTCCCAACAGGCACCCCATAATCAGGGTGAAGTGATCCATTTCTAATGATCGGCTCCTAATCGCATAGTTACATGTGTCTTACGGCCCCCGATGTTGTAGTTACCTATGCTGGACCCACCATGGGGTGTATCAAGTCCCATGGTGGCGGCCCGACACAATTCTAGAAAGCACAGGTATTCTACTGGTGCCCAGTGCCTTATTTTTCTGCGTCGGAGTGTGTGCACGCCCGCACCCTGTTAGAACCTACACTGCCGCACCACCGCCATCGATTTGACCTCTTACAGTCAGCCCAGTAATCGTACCCCACCCTGCCTAGTTCAGGGTATCCTGATACACCTTGTAGGGTTACTGCTGAAAAGGGTCCCCCGCTACTAGGTTTTTCTATTTCTAGTCAACATGCTAAGTTGGTTAAGTGTTTTGTAAACCTAACCCCCAATCAGTCTGTATAGTTTAGCATGTTCCATTTTTGATTAAGTATTAATTCAATTTACTTAATCCTACCAATCCTGACTCAGCCTTAATTGTCTTAAAGCCTCGACCTCTCACATTAGACAGATATTGTTGTGGTTGCCTGTTGCCGGTTGGGTCCGGGCAGTCTTACGCCACAACTCAGTCTAACCTCGAGTCCTTATTGGGCTCCGTGTTTAACCACCCACATTGGATAGGTATTGTTGTAACTACTGGACAGCCGGGCGGTTCCGGGCAGGTTTACATCACAACTCAATCCAACCTCGGTTTAAACACATCGTATTTTCTAAATTTACATATTTTGACTCTTTTCTTTTTATATGTAAATATTTGCGGCCCATTATTCAAATTCATCTTTATTAGGTGAAATTAATTTACACCACTTAACTGTTTTTCAAGGTCGTTGGCATGCGTCAAACATGCCAACACATATGTTTTACATTTTAACCCAAACGTCATTACCCCCGTTTTATACATTCGCTACAATATAACATATGTTGGGTTTAACATTTAAACCCAACTTAGCCACATGAAAAAGGGGAGGCTTAGAACATGGTGTTTATATATTCTAAGTAACATAAAAAGAAGGGGAGTGTGAACGCATGAACTTGCAACATAGCGAACCAATTAACTTAAATTTGGCACTTGTGAACTTGCATTGTAATAGCATATAATCATGACATAAACATGCCTAAACATGAAATCATGGTTTTTGATCAATTCATATAATCATGGCATAAATATACCTAAACATGAAATCATGGTTTTTGATCTATTCATATAATCATGGCATAAATATACCTAAACATGAAATCATGGTTTTTAATTTATTCATGCAAACTTGCAATTGGAATGTAAATCTAACTTAGCTATGTGTCACATATATTATCATATGATTTTTGATAACAATATAGGCCTAAAACATGTTTTTCAATTAGGCATAACACCAAATATAGTCTAGTCATGTTCATAGAGTCAACACAAGTTCACGAAGATGCTTACTTTTGTCTCTAATACAAAAGTATGGTTTTACACTTGAAACATGATGCCAATTCCAACATAAATTCATATGAGTCATAATACCCAAATGGATCCAACTACACTAAAAGTGATTATAAAAAAAAATTATGTTGGCATAATAGTGAACCATATACTTGCATGAATCTCAAATAAACTACCACAAACATATAGTCGTTACTTTCAACATGAATCATATACTTGCAATTATCCGATAGGTGTTGTAATAAACTACCACAAACATGTAGTTTTCAACATGAATTACATACTTGCGAATATCCAATCGTTATACCACAACATTCCAAATCGATTAGAATCATAGCAACATACAAATATGAATTATTATCACCACAAATCAAGTACAATTCTATTTCTCATTTTACACAAATCAAAACACAATTATTTATTCACATCGGAATAGCACTCTACTTACAACGTATGACGAATCTTCAATTCAGGAATCTGAATTCTGAATTTGGAGATGCTATCCTTTGTTGTAGGCGTTGTTTTGATTTAGTTGTCGTTGCTTTAAGCTTTTGAATTATCTCCTATTCGTCTCCCAATTTTGACGGCTACTCCTTGTCTCTCCTCGGCAGCATGACGGTCTCATTCTCATTTTTATTTGTATGAATTAGGGTGAGTCTTAGGTCCTTTTTATAGAGTTTGTGAATTGATTAGGACCGTCGATGGAGGTTGGATTAATATTAGCTATTCATTTGAAGGAGAGACCAACCAGGAGCTGACACCTAGCCCTAGTGACAAGGCAAGGCTCATAAATTCGACCAGACCCTGATCAGGCCAGCCAAGACCTGACCAGCAGGTCATTCTGACCTGGGCGCACTTGGCAGGTGCGCCAGGCTACAAAAGTACTGGTGCACTTCCCAAGTGCGCCAGTTCATTTCTGTTCTGGCGCACTTCCCAAGTGCGCCAGTGCATTCTGACCCGTTTTCTGGTTTTTCGCCCAACTTCGTTCGTCCATATCTTCTTCATACGATATCCGTTTTACGCAAACTCGGACTCTATCTCAAGCAGAATTTCGAGACGAACGCAATGGCGTAACCCATTCCCTTGATTTCATCATTTATAATTAATTATACTTTAATTCGTGAAGCTTAACGTTATAGAATTCACGGGGTGTTACATTCTCCCCCACTTAAAAGGATTTCGTCCCCGAAATCTTCAAGTTAGGAAGAATGTATATCTTAACATCCAAACATCCATCTACTCATCCATCAAACACGAGCATCCATTGTCCTTAAAAGACTTCTATTGCTTCATGATCATATGCGAAGTGTGTGTACATGTACTTATCTAATGCAAAATCAGTCGGTCTACTGATTCAGTTGACCACCTTAATGCAAATTATGTAAGTGTCATGAATCCATTATGTATGCAAATTTTCCTATTCATGATTCTACATGAGTGCACAGTCATTCATACAAATGCAACCTCCATATGACAACACATTAAACTTCAACCATATACGAATGCAAACATACATATATGCATATGCAATATGAAGTGACTGAGCCGATCTAAAACCTAAATTGTGTGTGTATATACAACCACGAGCAACCACTAGCAATCACTTGCAACTATCATCCATAACATGTTTCAATTACATGTTTTCATCCAAAGAGTTTCTACCTAAAAGATAAGGTCGATGAGATATACCTAAAAAGATAGATAAAAGCGCAACTTAAGGAAAAAGAAAGATCAAAGATGTACCCTCGAAAAGAAAAGGGTAGGCAGTGCGTATTCTAGCTTTAGTTTCCCAAGTTGCGTCTCCCTCGGCGTCGCTCCACTGAACTTTGACGAGCTTGACTTCGCGGTTGCGTAGCTTCTTCACTTTCGTTCCTAATATGCGGGTTGGAACTTTCCTCACGGTTGCTTCGCGTTCCACTTCATCTTCTTCTAGGATATTTGGCTCTACCACTTCAGCAGATTCATGTAGACATTTTCGGAGGTGCGAAACGTGAAAGACGTTGTGGATTCCGGCCAGCTTTTCGGGTAGCTCTAATCTATAGGCCATTTTCCCAATTTTCTCGATGATAGGAAATGGCCCTACGAACCTTGGTGCTAGCTTCCCTGTGGTTCCAAAACGAATAACGTTCCTTAGCGGAGATACCTTAAGAAAAAATCTGCCCCCAACCTCAAATTCAAGGTCGGTCCTCCTCTTGTCGGCGTAGGATTTTTGTCTGTCTTGGGCTGTCTTCATTCTTCTCCGTATTAAGTCTACTTTTTCTGAAGTCTCTCGGATCATATCTGGCCCAAGTATGAGTTTATCAGTAAACTCCCACCAACAAGTGGGCGATCGGCACGGTCTTCCATATAAAGCTTCGAAGGGCGCCATTCAGATGCTGGCTTGGTAGCTGTTGTTGTAGAAAAATTCCACCAAAGGAAGATGGTCTTCCCACGTCCCTCCGAAGTCAAGGACGCACAGTCTTAAAAGGTCCTCCAAAACTCTGTTCACTCTTTCCGTCTGGCCGTCGGTTTGGGGGTGATAGGCTGTGCTCAAGCATAACTGTGTGCCTACCGCTTCTTGCAGACTCCGCCAAAACTCACTTGTGAGGATAGGGTCTCGGTCACTAACAATGCTGGAGGGTATTCCATGGAGTCGAACAATTTCCTTGAGGTAAAGAGAAGCTAGGGATGAGGCAGTTCTTTTACTTCTGACAGGTAAAAAGTGGGCGCTTTTAGTAAGCCTATCAACTATTACCCAAATGCTAGTGTTGCCTCTTCTAGACCTAGGAAGCCCATCAATGAAGTCCATTGAGATGCTATCCCACTTCCATTGCGGGACCTCTAGAGGATGGAGCAGACCGCCAGGCTTTTTCTGTTCCGCCTTAACCTGTTGGCACACCATACACTTAGAAACGAAATCTGCCACGTCCTTCTTCATGTCGTTCCAAAAGAAAGTTCTCTTTATGTCCTTGTACATTTTATCCCCGCCTGGGTGTATCGTCATCTTGGAGTGATATGCTTCCTCGAGAACCGTCTTACCAAATCCCTTGTTTGTGGGACGCATAGTCTTCCGTCTCGCCTTAGCCAACCCTTATCGTCGATGGAGTATCTGCTGAGGTGACTTGAAGTCTCACCCCTAATTAGCCTATCAATCGTCTCCACAAGCTGAGGGTCTTCGCGTTGTTCTGTCCCTATTGAGTCCACTAAAGTCGGGCGTACTTCGAGAGATGCTAGCAAGCCCGGTACAAAATCGGAGGAGGGCCTAAAGTCAAAGCTGGCTATAAACTCTAGGCTTTGTCTTTCAACAAACAGCGGACTTAGGGTTAGTTTCTTTCGGCTCAACGCGTCTTCCACTACGTTGCCTTTGCCCGGAGTGTAGGAGATCTCGAAATCGTACGAGGCATGAAACTCCATCCATCTCTGTTGCCTCAAGTTAAGATCTTTCTACGAGAAAAGATATTTCAACGATTTATGGTCAGTGTAAAGTTCAAACTTCTCACCTAGGAGATAGGGTCGCCAAGACTTGAGTGCAAAGACGATGGCGGCTAACTCAAGATCGTGGGTCGGGTAGTTCTTTTCATGAACTTTCAATTGTCTTCCTCCATAAGCTACAACCCTTCCTTCTTGCATTAAGACAGCGCCTATCCCTGTCCCACATGCATCTGTATAAACTGTGAACATCTTGCTTCCACCTGGCAACGTCAAAACTGGGGCTATTGTAAGAGCCCTTTTTAGTTGTTGGAAAGCAAACTCGCAATCCAAGTCCCAATTGAACACTAGATTCTTCTTGGTCAGCCTTGTGAGCGGAGCTGAGATTTTCGAAAAATCCCTTATGAATTTTCGGTAGAAACCTGCTAGTCCTAGAAAACTTCGGACCTCAGTTGCGTTTCTTGGTGTCTTCCAATCCTGCACCGCTACTACTTTAGCAGGGTCCACAGCTAACCCATTTTTGGATACTATGTGCCCAAGAAACCTTACTTCCTCTCTCCAAAAGTGGCATTTGGAGAATTTGGCTTTTAGCTGATGGACTCGCAGAGTTTCCATGATTGCCCTTAAGTGCTGAGCATGCTCTTCCTCATTCTTTGAGAAGATCAAGATATCATCTACGAAGACCACTACGAACTTATTGAGGAAATCTATGAACACCCTACTCATTAGGTCCACGAAGTAAGCGGGTGTGTTTGTCAAGCCAAAAGGGATGACAAGCCATTCAAAGAAGCCGTCTGGGGTTCTGAATGCTGTCTTATCGATGCTATCTTCAGCCACCCTTAGCTGATGAAAACCGGTCGCCAAATCGAGTTGGGAGAAAACAGACGCTCCTACAAGCTGATCAAACAGATCGTCAATTCTGGGGAGAGGGTGCCTATTCTTTTTCGTTAGCTTGTTGAGCTCCCTATAATCAACACACAGACGGAGTGAACCATCCGCCTTTGTAGCGAACACCACTGGAGCGCCCCATTCTGAAATGCTCCTTCTAATGAACCCCTTCTCTAGAAGCTCTTTAATCTGTTTACTGAGCTCTTTCCTTTCCCGTGGATCCATGTGTCTGACAGGCAACGCAACGGGCTTTGCATTATCTACAAGATATATGCGGAAGTCTATCTCCCGCTTCGGAGGTAAGCCCTTCACCTCTTCGAAGACATCCGGATATTCCCGGACCAATCTAACTGATTGCAAACTTTCAACAGAGGCATCTAGCGATTCAAGATAACTAAGCATAACCGCATACGAGGGATTACAAGCAATTTCCAAAGTGTTATCGAGTTGGGTCAGAAGCCTAACCACCCTTTTCTCACAATCAAGGATGGCCCTATTACTGGATAGCCAATCCATGCCCAAAATCAAACCATATCCCGAGAAGCCCAAAACAAAGGCACTACATCTAAATTCTACGCTTAGAATAGAAATTTTCAATCCCACACAGATCATAGACAGATGAGCTGGGCCCCCAATTGGATTTGAAACAATTAAGGGGTCCTCTACCATACTAGTTTCTAGGTGCAAAGATTCTACTAAAACAGATGAAATAACGGAGTGTGATGCGCCAGAATCAAATAAAGTGCGAACTGGGTGATCATAAAGATAAACTACACTTTCTACAGTAGTATTTATACCTCGTTGTTGCAGAGGTGGCGCTTCTAGCACATGAACCTGTGCCCCTGAGGTGGATCCAGCCCTCTGCCCCTGCCCTCGTTTCTCTGGGCAATCCTTAGCCATGTGGCCTATCTCACTGCAAGAAAAGCACCCACCATTCATCTTGGCCTTCTTTTTCCAGCAATCTTTCACCAAGTGCCCCACTTTGCCACAGAAATTACACTTCCTTTTCTCTTTGTTGTCTTTCCCGCCCTTCTTAAAGTCTGTCTTCTTAGGCTGTAAACCCTCTTTCTTCCCTTGAGAGCTTTCTGCCTTTGTCTCCTTCTTGCCCTTATACTCTTCGTTCAGCAATGCCATCTGCACCAACCTTTCATACGTAGCTCCCATGGGTATATAGGTCATGGCCAAACTGTGTAATGGCTCATTCAATCATTTGACAAAGCGGAGAGTCTTCTTGTGCGGAGTGTTGACTAGGTCCAGTCAGAACCTAGCCAGCTAATCGAACTGATTAACATGCTCTTTGGCTGTCATGTTCCCTCGCTTAAGAAATAAGAATTTTTCCAACTGAAGACTCCTTTCAGCTTCTGAGAGAAATTTAGATTCAAACCCTGCCCTAAAGTCCTCCCATGTTTCCACTGGCCTTTTTGCATTGGTGACTTCCCACCAGTAGGAAGCCTCGCCTTTAAGTAGCCATACTGCCAGTTGTACCTTCTGCCTATCTTCTACCTCCAAGATAACGAATAAGTCCTCGGTTTCCTACAGCCAATTCCTGGCGGCCACGAAGGACTCGGTTCCATGAAAGTCCTTTCCTACCATAGTTTTAAAATCTTTACATATCTTAGCAAAAGTATTACCCCGCGGAGGAGGTGGAGGAAGAGGTGCTGCTGCAGCTGGATGATTTCCCACAGCTGGGGGAGGGGGAACGGTAGGACCTGGCTGAGTGGCCCTCGCTTCTAAGAATCGTCTAAACCAACCAGGTATTGGTATAACCTCTGGCAAGTTAAGTTCTTCGGACATGCTGAAACAAAAAGGATAGATTTCAAACGAAGGATAAAAGATAGTACCTATGGCTTTGGGGGGGGACTATGCCTTTTCAAAATAAAATAGTATTTTATTTTTAAAAATGCTTCTTTAAATTTTCTTTTGAAAATAAATTTTCAAAACTTTTATCTTATTTGGTAAACCTATGCTCTGATACCAAGTGAAACACCCCACTCCGTTAGGGTCACTCTCAAAGGGAATGCCCTAATTTTGGTGGAGGTTTATAAGTATAAGTCACAGATATACAAGACAGATATAAATACACATATTTTTGAACAGCGGAAAACAACAGCAATTTTTATTTCAACAAAATACGTGTTACACAAACCATGTCATAATTTGTCTTACAATACTTCCAAAAGCATAACATCTTCATAACTGTCGTGATTACATTATTTAAAGAAGCATAAAAACATAAGTAAACTGCATAAGTCCCATAATTGATGTCCAAAGCCATAGTCCAAAACGAAAAAGATCCAAGCAATACATTCTTTCTCTTCAAGCTGGATGTGAAAACTGGTCAAGCTGCGGTATTCCCTCCCTGTGGACCTGGGGGGGAAATGAAAGAAAAGAAGACGAAAGAAAAGTAGAGTCAGACATAAAGCCTGAGTAAGTCTAGGACTATTCAGTCTATGAATAAATAATTGGGCATGATAAGTATAAACTGGAAATGGGAAAGTACTATAAACTAGGTTAAGTTATCTAGAGTCGAGTGTACTATTGTACCCCATATTAATCTCGGTATCCATATAAACTAGTTCCCAACAGGCACCCCATAATCAGGGTGAAGTGATCCATTTCTAATGATCGGCTCCTACTCGCATAGTTACATGTGTCTTACAGCCCCCAATGTTGTAGTTACCTATGCTGGTCCCACCATAGGGTGTATCAAGTCCCATGGTGGGGGCCCGACACAATTCTAGAATGCACAGGTATTCTACTGGTGCCCAGTGCCTTATTTTTCTGCGCCAGAGTTTGTGCACGCCCGCACCCCGTTAGAACCTACACTGCAGCACCACCGCCGTCGATTTGACCTCTTACGGTCAGCCCAGTAATCGTGCCCCACCCTGCCTAGTTCAGGGTATCCTGATACACCTTGTAGGGTTACTGCTGAAAAGGGTCCCCCGCTACTAGGTTTTTCTATTTCTAGTCAACATGCTAAGTTGGTTAAGTGTTTTGTAAACCTAACCCCCAATCAGTCTATATAGTTTAGCATGTTCCATTTTTGATTAAGTATTCATTCAATTTACTTAATCCTACCAATCCTGACTCAGCCTTAATTGTCTTAAAGCCTCGACCTCTCACATTAGACAGATATTGTTGTGGCTGCCTGTTGCCGGTTGGGTCCGGGCAGTCTTACGCCACAACTCAGTCTAACCTCGGGTCCTTATTGGGCTCCGTGTTTAACCACCCACATTGGATAGGTATTGTTGTGACTACTGGACAGCCGGGCAGGTTTACATCACAACTCAATCCAACCTCGGGTTAAACACATCGTATTTTCTAAATTTACATATTTTGTCTCTTTTCTTTTTATATGTAAATATTTGCGGCCCATTATTCAAATTCATCTTTATTGGGTGAAATTAATTTACACCGCTTAATTGTTTTTCAAGGTCGTTGGCATGCGTCAAACATGCCAACACATATGTTTTACATTTTAACCCAAACGTCATTACTCCCGTTTTATACGTTTGCTACAATATAACATATGTTGGGTTTAACATTTAAACCCAACTTAGCCACATGAAAAAGGGGAGGCTTAGAACATGGTGTTTATATATTCTAAGTAACATAAAAAGAAGGGGAGTGTGAACGCATGAACTTGCAACATAGCGAACCAATTAACATAAATTTGGCACTTGTGAACTTGCATTGTAATAACATATAATCATGGCATAAACATACCTAAACATGAAATCATGGTTTTTGATCTATTCATATAATCATGGCATAAATATACCTAAACATGAAATCATGGTTTTTGATCTATTCATATAATCATGGCATAAATATACCTAAACATGAAATCATGGTTTTTAATTTATTCATGCAAACTTGCAATTGGAATGTAAATCTAACTTAGCTATGTGTCACATATATTATCATATGATTTTTGATAACAATATAGGCCTAAAACATGTTTTTCAATTAGGCATAACACCAAATATAGTCTAGTCATGTTCATAGAGTCAACACAAGTTCATGAAGATGCTTACTTTTGTCTCTAATACAAAAGTATGGTTTTACACTTGAAACATGATGCCAATTCCAACATAAATTCATATGAGTCATAATACCCAAATGGATCCAACTACACTAAAAGTGATTATAAAAAAAAATTATGTTGGCATAATAGTGAACCATATACTTGCATGAATCTCAAATAAACTACCACAAACATATAGTCGTTACTTTCAACATGAATCATATACTTGCAATTATCCGATAGGTGTTGTAATAAACTACCACAAACATGTAGTTTTCAACATAAATTACATACTTGCGAATATCCAATCGTTATACCACAACATTCCAAATCGATTAGAATCATAGCAACATACAAATATGAATTATTATCACCACAAATCAAGTACAATTCTATTTCTCATTTTACACAAATCAAAACACAATTATTTATTCACATCGGAATAGCACTCTACTTACAACGTATGACGAATCTTCAATTCAGGAATCTGAATTCTGAATTTGGAGATGCTATCCTTTGTTGTAGGCGTTGTTTTGATTTAGTTGTCGTTGCTTTAAGCTTTTGAATTGTCTCCTAATCGTCTCTCAATTTTGACGGCTACTCCTTGTCTCTCCTCAGCAGCATGACGGTCTCATTCTCATTTTTATTTGTATGAATTAGGGTGAGTCTTAGGTCCTTTTTATAGAGTTTGTGAATTGATTAGGACCGTCGATGGAGGTTGGATTAATATTAGTCGTTCATTTGAAGGAGAGACCAACCAGGTGCTGACACCTAGCCCTAGTGACAAGGCAAGGCTCAGAAATTCGACCAGACCCTGATCAGGCCAGCCAAGACATGACCAGCAGGTCATTCTGACCTGGGCGCACTTGGCAGGTGCGCCAGGCTAAAAATGTACTAGCGCACTTCCCAAGTGCGCCAGTTCATTTCTGTTCTGGCGCACTTCCCAAGTGCGCCAGTGCATTCTGACCCGTTTTCTGGTTTTTCGCCCAACTTCGTTTGTCCATATCTTCTTCATACGATATCCGTTTTACGCAAACTCGGACTCTATCTCAAGCAGAATTTCGAGACGAACGCAATGGCGTAACCCATTTCCCTTGATTTCATCATTTATAATTAATTATACTTTACTTCGTGAAGCTTAACGTTATAGAATTCACGGGGTGTTACATTATTGATTTTTCAACTCGTCGTTTAATCACCAACACACCTAAAACGAATCAAACCAATTTCCTTATCAGAGCAGCACAAGATCATTTTCAAAGCAAGAATCATAGGTGAAACTTTCAGAGAATTTTTTAACAAGCACAAGAAACAGTCAGTTATCAAATCTGAAGATAATTATTTGAAATCACTTGAAACAAAATCAAATTTTTATAATGATTGATTTCAAATTCAGCTAAGTTAAAAAATAAAGAAAATAAAAGAATTAGAAACTAAAAAAGAAAATAAACTAAAAGGTATAAAAAAACGAGTTTAGAGATCATACCTGACTTACCATAATCGATGTGATCCAATGAATCTCCTACTCTGAATCTATGGCTAAGAAACCTCAAACAATTCAATAAAGTGGAACAACTTGAAGTATATCTCTTTTAAGCACAGTCGTTCCTTAGCCTCCCTCGGTACCTAAATGATTATAGAATCGAGTGGTCTAACAAAAATTGTTTTACCACTCTTATCTTTGTTTACACATTTTGGTACCCAAACCCGTTTATATAACAATCCATTACTATCCACTAGCGTACCCTTTGGAACCTAAATTCGTTTTGACTTATTTAAATTTATTTTTTTGGAATCCAAACAGATTTAAATGAATTGTTTTTAAACGAGTTATTAATTTGTTTATGATTTAAAAACCTTTTGAACTTATTAAATTTCAAAAGTTCAATTTGATTGTTTTCAAAACCATTTAACGAATTTTTAAAACCATTAGAATTTTGTTTTTCAACTTGATCGGATCCAAAGCCAAGTCCCTTTTTATTCTGAACAAAAAATTGGTTTTTTAACAACATATTCAACGATTTCTCTTCTCTAGAAAATTTAGTCAAAGTTGATTCAAGTCGTTGAATTTTAAATTTAAGATTGCTATTTTCTTTCATTAAATTTGAACAACGATTAATAGCGATTTTCCTCTTTTCAGCATCAGTTTGTTTTAAAACCAAAATTTGGTTTTCAAGTGCTTTGATTTTAGCATTGGACTTATAAATTTCAATTTCAAATTGTTTTTGCTTTTCAAAATCAAGTTTTTCAGATTCTCTAAGATTTTTAATTTCCTTCTCAAAATCATGATTTTCATTTTTCAAATTCACGTTTTCACTTCTGAGTAATTCAAAATCGGTTTTGAATTTCAAAGTATCATTACTCAAAAATTGACATTTTTCGCATTCTGAAAATGGTGAATTCTTAACTTTTTCAAGTTTTCTTTCCAAACTGTTATTTTCCTGAACTAGTTTTGACCTATCAAATTTCAATATCTTAACTTTTAGTTCAAGAGAATCAATGGTTTTTGTGAGATCGTCACACATTAAAATTAAATCTTTATAAGTAAAATTCGATACCTCACTTGAATCCTCTTCACTACTTTCTGAATCAGATTGAGCCATAAGACACAAATTAGTTTCCTCTTCATCACTTTCAGAAACTTCTTCTCCTTCTTCGTCATCCCATGTAGCAGCAAAAGCCTTCTTCTTTCTTTTGAACGTCTTCTTCTTCTTTTCATTTTTAAGCTGTGGGCAATTTGGTTTGATATGTCCGGGTTTCTTGCAGATGTAGCAAAACACTGAACTTTCTAAACTTTCGGATTTGATAGTTTTCTTCTTTTGTGGCTTGTATTTTCCTTTGGCCCACTTTCTCAAAACCATGGCTAGCTCTTCAGCGGGATCATCATCATTACTTTCGACAGAATTATTTAGAGCGATCATCTTTTTCTTTGATTCAGAATCCTTTCGTTCTTCTCTTGCTTTTAACTCCATCTCGTAAGTAATCAAATTTCCGATCAACTCTTCCATGCTTACTTTATTCAGATCTTTTGATTCTTTTATTGTCGTCACCTTAGCTTCAGAATTCATCGGTAGCACTCTCAATATTTTTCTGATCAATTCCACTTCGGTATACGTTTTTCCAAGAGCTTTTGCATTGTAGACTAGTGATGAGAAGTGTCCATACATCTCTTTTATATCTTCGTCTCTTTGCATAGAAAAATTTTCATATTCGTTGTTGAGTAGAGCGAGACGAGATTCCTTCACTTGAGATGTACCTTCATGTGTGACCTCCAACGTATGCCATATTTCCTGTGCAGTTTCACAATGAGAAATTTGATTAAATTCTGTTTTATTAAGAGCACAGATTAAAGCATTCATTGCTTTGGCATTAGTTGAAAATAATTTTTTATCATTAGCTTCCCACCTGTCTTTTGATTTAGGAATTTCAACACCACTAATAATAATAGTGGGAGATCTATAACCCGTTTCAATAATATTTCACACATCATAATCGACTGAACTCAAATAAATTTTCATCCTAGATTTCCAATATGCTTAATCAGTTCCATTAAACATTGGTGGCCTAGCTATGGACTGACCCTCAGAAATAGCATTATTAGACAGATTCTTGACTCTAGAGTTAAAATAAAATAAAAATACCTGCTCTGATAACACTTGTAGGATCTAAATTAACCCTATAGGGGGGTGAATAGGGTTTATCGCAGATTTTTGCATAGTAGTTAAATAACAACAGCACAGATTATAATCAGAATAAATGCGGAAAATAAATAACACACAGATATACCCAGCTTTGGCAAAACTCTGCCTACTGCTGCATTCCCCAAGGTTTCTACTAGGAGTTAAAACAATCTCTACACATACAATCCCCTGTAAACTCGCGATACTCGCTCCCAACTGTTCTTAACCCTACGCTCAAAACCCTGCGCTAGTTTTTATCCCCAAAACCAGATTTCCTCGAATTACAAACCCATTAATTCATCTCCCTAGTTTTAGAGACAAACTAGAAAACTCTGATTTGATTACAACTTGAATCTAAAGACGAATAGAAACAAAACAATAAAAACAAATTTAAAAACAAATTCTAAACCCTTAGGAGATTAAAATAAATGGGTTATCCCCTTTTGTAGATAAGGTTGGTCGGCTCCTTTTATTTTTGTTGCACCCTCTCTTAGTTATCTTCACCACTTCACTTTAGCCCATTCACTTTTTTCTGAAATAAAATATGGCGGCGGCTATGATCCTAGGGTTTCTTCCTGGAGGTTAAAGAGGCGATTAGGATTTTGATTCTCTTCAATTTGAAGGCCGCTGCTATGTCGTATGATGATCTCGAATTATTCAGTGGCTATCCTCTTTGATTTGATGTTGAATTCTCGATCCAAGCTTCCTCCTCTCCTGGTGTGATTTTTTAATTTGAAATTCAGTTTTGAATTAGTGCTAGAACTTGGATGGATAATTGCCGATGAGGATTGGTGTTTAAATAGGATTGAAAATCCGATATTCACTCTGATTTCGTATTACACTTGGTTCATGATATATACGAAAATTTTGGGGCTTTTGAAATGGTTTTCTTGCGACTGATCTGGTGATTTGAATTGATTATTGATGTTTAAAAATGTTCAGATTTTCTGGAGTATTTTGCGAGATAAATTCTAGAAATTTTTTCGATCTGAAAATTGTGTGGACTTCTAAAACTGTTGATTGAGTTCGAATTAATAATTTGAATATTTCATCCTTCCTATTATATTTCTCACTGTCAAATTTAAACTTTTGGTTTCAAGAGATTTTGAATTGTACATGGAATCATTCAAACACCCTCTATGTTTCTGTCTTTTGATAAAACTGCTTATACCCTTGAATATAAATATGATATGAACCGACGCTTCATTTTATCAAGGCTGATTTCAACTGAATTTATTTTGAATCCTTTGATTAACTGCTTACAAAAAAATGGTACAAGCAGATGCTACATTTGAACTTGGAACCGCCTTGCATAGCTGTAACTATATTCCTTGTATTGTTTCATGTTGCCAATACTTCCTTGCATATGAACTTTATTTGAAACATACTGTGTTCACCATAATTACATTGCTTTGCTTGTCCATCCCTTTTTAAAGTGCTGCTACAAGCAAATGTTAAAAAACTTCTAATTGAACATTTTAATGAATACTGTGTTTCATTCTTGCTCCATACAAGTGACTGTACTTGTTTGTTTGGTTAGTCTGGCTCGACTTAAACTGCTATGACCCATTAACTTGTACCAAGAGATTCAGTGTTGTGCACCAGCCAATTTCACACACGCATCATGTATTTGTCACTGTGTTGGTTGTGCACCATTTTGTCTTGCCATGAATTATTGCTCCATTGTTTTATAGACTTGTGTTATATTGAGTTGTCCACTAATGCACAGACCAGTGCATGTGCACTTGTGTTGACCACTTGAAATATGATACTTGGGTGTGTTCAACCTTGTGACATACATCATGTATTGAACATGCATTTGTATCATATATATACATGAAGCTGCACCCATATTTCATTAAGTAGAACCATTTCTGAAACAATGCTGAACCATTTCATTGAGTTCAATCCATAACATGTATCGTATATATGAAGACTTATACTGATGAAGCAATGCACTGTTGAGTTGAACCATTTCTGAAAACATGCATGCTTGCTTGACAATTTTGTGCAGTCCAGATTTTTATATGTTCTCAGCCATATTCATGAATACTTGCATCCATGTTAACTTATTCTGTCATTATGTCCGGTTTGAAACTTGCTCATCCATGTTGTTTATGCTGCTTGTCATTTCTGCTACACCACTTGATCACTTTCCATTAAGCTGTTTCGACCATTACTTTGTATGCATGTTGCTCTGCCTTGTTTACTTGTACCTGAAACTCCATTGAGCTGCATCTCCAACCCTTGGCAACGTCCAATGTCACATGTTATTTTCATGCACCTGTGTTGATCATATTTGTATCTCTATGATCCTGATTCATTTCACTTTTACTTGTTGTATCCTCTTCCTTTAAAACATGTATATGCTGAAATGAACACTTGTATTTGGGCTGCTGGATATTTGTTTGACTTTTGCTTTTGGCTTAATTATGAACTGTGCACTGAGTTGAGACGGTCCTTGTCGATACTCCTCAGTTGCACTCTGGTTTGGTGAGGCAGTGCACACGTGTATATACACGTGTGTATATACACGTGTGTATATGCAGCCATCCAGACGAGTTTTTCTGTACCTGTATATCATACCAAGTCTAGAAAAATGATGAGAAACACACCGTAATTCTGAGGCAAATAAAATTTACAAATAAATTTTTATTTGTTTGTAATGAATTTTATTTTTGTTGCAGTCTATTGTGTGTGTTCTTCTGTATTGACAGGTATGAAGATGACT
Organism: Allium sativum; assembly: GCA_030737875.1. Classification (NCBI taxonomy): domain Eukaryota; kingdom Viridiplantae; phylum Streptophyta; class Magnoliopsida; order Asparagales; family Amaryllidaceae; genus Allium; species Allium sativum. Next base: position 407,577,814 of record CM060926.1, read on the forward strand.
GGACAATCAGAAGAACGTTGTGATCGAAGATGAAAACAGGAACATTGTTGGTGTGTGTATGTATTTGTGAGTAGGTGTTGTAAAGAGAAGCTGAGTATGAAATTGAATATATTGACATGTATATCAGTGATGTATATACAAATAATGGAGTTTTAAATCTATACTGTTTAAATATTGAAATAAAATATTCTTATTCAAATAAAATACTATGTGAATATTTCAATTTCTGTACAGTTGTATTTTATAGAAATATTTTATTTCTGTCTGTTGTGTAGTATACCAGTACAGTTACAAACACATTCAATAATAAAATATATTTGGCTGTTATCATCAAACAAAAATCATATAATTGTGTATACAACAATGTTATATACAACAGAGCGAACTACATGTTGGTATAATGGTCAATTTAGGTTGTATGAGAAAGTATAAGTCTGACCCAAAAATTACTCTATTTGAAAAATATGTTGCATAAAAGTAGAAAATGTTGTATATGAATGACGTATAAATATTGTTGGAACTTCTTTACAATTGTTTCTACTATTTAATTTTTGTTGAAATACATTTTTTATTTCATTCTATGATCTACAATAGCATTGCAACAACCACATTTAATATATAATATTTCATAAGTTGCAATGGTAATGAACTGCATATTTTGTTGTAGTGTACCGTTTTTCCGACAAAATACCTGATATAGTTTTTTTGTTAAAACTTTTTGTTGCTGATCCCTTGGCAATTAGCAAGGGTTTACCAACGCCTTTTATAAAATATATTGTATTATAAATTAATTATCCGTCGGTAAATAGTCGGTATATAAATTAAAATTAGATTAATAAATAGAATTTTATTTCTATTGTATAATTAGTAAAATGACAGAAAACTGTCGGAAAACTCATGCTAAATTCCTTCGTAAAAATCTGACACAGCTACCGTCATGGTTTTTACCGACCACACCATTATGCAGGAAATCTGTCGTTAAAGCCTGTTTAGCGACGGATTAGAAACGGACACTACCGCTGCTATATGCGGTTTTTCTTGTAGTGGTTCAAAGTTCTACCATATTAAAACATGTAATCCATACATGTAATCTAAACGCATATTGTAGTGACGATTCCAAAATACAATACAACACAAAACCAAAAAGCTAAAAATGCACATACTACTATAGCGAAATGAAGTTTTTGTCTCCTCGGTCTTCATAATATTCACCATAGATGTTAAAGAATATTATTGTTCCTGCTTATAAGAAAATAATCATCAAAACATTAAAATGCATGAACTTAATGAACTAACTTTTATTTGCATCAACACATGCATTTTAGTAACAAAATAATAAATTATACTGAAACAAACCAACTGCCTATCATTTACGAATACTTATTTTTCTACAGTTTTTGAATCAAAGTCAATAATGAACATATTTTACTAGTTAATGTTAGATTTTGTATGGTCAAAAGAAATTAGCAGATGTAACGATATTTACAATTAAATAAGTAATTTTGTTACCTGGTTTATATGAATGATCCTAAATGTATAAGCTTCAAAATACAAATCATATATTTTACTAGGAATAAAACAAATAGGACAGTGTAAGATTTGATGAAATGAGAAAGAAACAACTTACATTTGTATGGCAATGTGAAATTATAAGATTTTGTTTCTCCCATGCATCCCATTTCAAAAACCTGAAATGTGGCACTTATTGTGAGTAGAGATAAACTACATAAGGACTTAAACTTATACAAATAAGGAGGCATATTTACCAAATGCTTGTAGTAAAAGACAAATATGATAAGATAATCATCCCAGTTTTCAGTCATGTTCTGCTTTTACCATGTTCTTAACTAGTGTGTTCTATCCAACACCCACCTTGGTAGACTATGCAGGAAGTTAACATGTAACCATGATGTTGCATAAGTTCAGCACCCACGATCTTAATAGATGTGTTTTATCACTGGAAAACGCAAGTTAGAACCAAGCAACCATAAATGAGCATTTCCCACGCTACTACTCAAAACCATTAAACTGGCACACTGACTGTAGACAGTAGCTTTTATTTTGGTGTATACTATGACCTTCTCCATAATATCATTATAGTTATTATGGGATTCAAGTAGAAAAAAATTTCTCCAACTTTCCCATTTACCAAATGAATAATGCTGTCAAAAGGTGAAATATGCTGAGAAGATAACCGTAAACTGCACTAACTATTTATTAGGCACTTTAACCAAATAGGACCAAAACTTTTGTGATGTATCCAACTTTCTATCATATGCTATAACTGGAACTGATTTCAATTTATGTAAATTAAAACTCACTGTCTGGTTCTCCAAGGTGTGAAACTGCATTAACGAAACATTCATGTTATAAGATTGTAAACAGAAATGATTTTGTAATTTTATTCAATAGTTTACAAGAGAGAATTTGTACATATATATAATACCCGAAGTGGGCTTATTTATAAAGCAGAACAGGATAATGGGCTAAGCCCAGTTGTACTAAATGGGTACAAAGAGTAACGTTGTTTTGTTACTCCTCATACCCCCCGTCAAACCCTAATACATGATTTAGGGTTTGCTTCAGAAAAGAATGGCCGCCGCAATGAGATATATCAAATCATTTTCCTCAGCGATTTTCTTCAACTTCAACATCATCTTCTTCCTTTTTCTATCTTCTCTTCAAAGTCTTGACTTTAATTTGAGTTTGAGCTTTCTCTGATTTGCTATTTGCAGTGGATACTCCCTGGTCGGCTTCGGATCTGAACTTATTATGGGATTGATCAGAGTTTCTTATGGATTTGGTTAAGGTTTGAGGTTTTGTGATAGAATTGAAGCTAACACTTGTGGATCTGCTCGATTTGGTTTCTAGGGTTTGTTCAATGCTTTGTGGATTAGGATTTGTGATCTCTACAACGCATAGCTTGTCTCCCAGAGTCTCAAACCTAGGTCTTGATAACGGTTTTGTCAGAATGTCCGTCGTTTGGTCAGTGGAAGGTACGAGATTTACCTGAAGCTTTCCTTTTTGAACTAATTCTCTTAAGAAGTAAATATCTAGCTCTAAGTGCCTAGTTCTAGAATGTAGAATAGGATTAGTTGTTAATGTTATAACACTCATGTTGTCACACCATATTGTTGCATTAGCACTTGAGTTAATTTTTAGTTCACTTAGGATTGATTGAATCCACATGATTTCGGCTATAGCACTAGCAATAATATGATATTCTGCTTCTGTACTTGACCTTGAAACAGTATTTTGTTTTTTAGCACACCAAGATATAGGGTTTTTGCCTAAGAATATACAGTATCCACTTGTAGACTTTCTATCATCATAGTCATTGGCCCAATCAACATCTGCATAAGCATTAATATTTAGATTGTTGCACGACCTTAGGATTAATCCCTGATTGATTGTGCCTCTTAAGTACCTCAAGATTCTTTTTACAGCCTCCCAGTGATCACTAAGAGGTTTTTCCATGAATTGGTGTGACGACCCCAAACCCCGTACGACGGTGGCAAGGGTAATCTTTGGAATATAACTCATAAACAGATAACAGCAGAACTTAAATAATTAAATACACCAGATAATGTACAATAGAATACACCGGATAGACATAATCATCAGAGTTACACAATACACAGGATCATACTTAGTACAAATACAGTTCAGCTATACATAAATGTCTACAGCGGAAAACATAATATGTACAATAGGAGATGAACAGCATAAAAAGAGATAAATGATAGAATCCATCTTCAGCTCTAGCCATCCAGAAAGAGCCTGCTAAAACCTGAATACAAGGCTGCCCGTGTAGAAATAGGGGCACCCAACTTTGCAAGTGAAACAAACTACGAGTCAGTCTTGGGACTGGTATGAGAAATCTACTTAATACATTTTATAATATGGCCAATCACAGGACCATGCCACTTTCGCGGAACGGGTTTACTCCATTGGATTGCCAGTGCTTCAAAACAAGTAAATTTTATAAACATCGCAATGCTTTTTATAAAAATGAAGCTATTATAAGACTCAGTTCCCATCACACAATGCAACACAAACCGGAGGATAGATTTTTACCTTATAATGGCCAAAATTTGCTTGATACGAATAAAACAAAAGCATTTGATATTATTACTAGTGTTTATATGTTTCAAAAACAATTTCAAAGCATAAGTATCAATCATAGACGACATGCGTATCATATATCATGTTGCCATATATAGGTATACAATCAAAACCGCACGGTATCGTATTTGGAAATTGGATTTCTGTCATGAACCAAGGAAAGGGATCGTCCTTACCGAATTCAAGACGCTCTAGCCCGTCCCTCAGGAGCAGCCGCAACTGCACCTTGGATCGTCAGGGTCGGTCCACCAATGTGGATTATAATGCCTGAACACTGCGTTTCCCCGCCCTATGGGGCGTCACTGGTCATATCCGACCAAATCATCGGCTCTAAAGAGACCGAACTAACTGAGGCCTCGCTTTCCATCATCCACATAAGTAAAATACCCGGGCATGCAAAACCCAAAGCACCACTCCTAGCTAAAAGGAAACGCATGTCCTCCCTGATGTCCTCTCCCATTTCTGGCTTATACCGGGGTGTGAGGCTTGCGAAACAACGCTATACACAAAGCTATGCCACACAGGTCACGCTTTGATCATCAACCACAAGACATTGCTTTTCAACAGAAGCCTTGATCATTTGCCACTTAAGCGTGCCACACAGGCAATTCCCTCCATGCGACTAATTTCTGTTGATATATAACCTCTGAGCTCGTACGTCTCAAAGAAGGGCGTTAAGCAAGAGAATAAATTCTCCGCCGCCAAATAGATATATATTTAATAGAGATCAATCAACACAGAACAAAATCCAATGTCAGACACACAGTCCATTTACAAGTTCGTTCTGGGTCTAAACAAAACCGGAGGCACTTAATACCTCGCACATCCGTATAATCAACAAGTACGTCCGAATGGCTACTACTTCAGCCCCCTCAAGGTAGCTACTCCTATCATGAGCATCAGTAGCACCCTTCCATTCGACGTGAAGATCATCGGTCTTGCACCGTATTCATATCTTCGACTTTCAATCGTCGATCAATTATTTGAAATGAGAATCAACTCAGCCTTTTCAAATAATTCACGTATATTTAGAATTTCAAATCAATTCATTTCAATGGTTAAATTATTCGATATCGCTAACTCTGTTCTTTAATGTAATTTTCACGCCAAACACATTCAACCATCAAATATCAAATAAACCGAGCCAATTCAGTTTATTTCCATTCCATATCGTTTATAATATTTTATCACGATTTATCGCTATTTTTATTTATTTAAAAATAGCCAATTCGTTCAAACGATGCTTCAGGCCATAATGCGGCCGTAACGCTGTTTTTCTTCAGATTTGATTTACACGTATCTGAAAATCTAACCGTTGGATCTTCACAAAGTGGGTTTCGTTGGAAAGATATTTCCAAAGCGTCGGATCTCCCGCAATAATGGTTTGAAATCTCGATTTCAAAACACGAACTGCAGCTTCGTTATTCTATTTATTTTAATTATATATATATATATATATAATCGATTCTTGTGCTGTTTTTCTTCAGATTTGAATTAAACATTCCAGACAATCCAACCGTTGGATCTTCACAAAGTGGGTGTCGTTGGAAAGATATTTCCAAAGTGAACCCAACGGTTTCTGTTTCGGGAAAATCCGATGGTCAGATCTCCTGCAATAATCGTTTGAAATCACGGTTTCAAAACATGAACTGCAGCTTTGTTATTCGATTTATTTTAATTATATATATATATATATATATATATATATAATTCATTCTTCGATTTCAAAACCATATCCACTTCATATATTTGATAAAAATGATATTTTTATCATCAAAAATATTTATTCAACCCATGAATATTTTTTGCACTTCATATTCACAATAAAAAAGTAGATTTTATTATTCAATCTATATATTCAACACGTGAATGTCTTCACACATACGATAAAAATATGATTTTTATCGTTCTAGTCATTTATTCAACACATGAATATTTTCTATAGTTTATATATATAATAAAAATGTTATTTTTATTGTAAAACAATTTATTTCAAAACACGATTATTTTATATAGTTCATACATAAGGTAAAAATGTTATTTTTGGTGTTAAAACAATTTATTTAAAATACTAATATTTTATATAGTCTATATATATATATATTAAAAATGTTATTTTTTTTCAAAGAATTTATTCAACACATGAACTTCATTCAACACATGAATTCCTATTCAACACCTGAATTTCTATTCGACACATGAATATAGTTTCAACACATGAAAATAATTCTATAGTCTATATATATAATAAAAATGTTATTTTAATTGTAAAACAATTTATTTCAAAACACGATTATTTTATATAGTTCATATATGAGGTAAAATGTTATTTTTATATTTCAAAGAACTTATTCAACACATGAATTTCTATTCAACACATGAATTTCTATTCAACACATGAATTTGGTTTCAACATATGAATTTGGTTTCAACACACGAAATTAATTCTATAGTTTATATATATATATAATAAAAATGTGATTTTTATTGTAAAACAATTTATTTCAAAACACGATTATTTTATATAGTTCATATATAAGGTAAAAATGTTATTTTTATATTTCAAAGAATTTATTCGACACATGAATTTCTATTCAACACATGAATTCCTATTCAACACATGAAAATAATTCTAGCACATGAATATTATTGAAAATTTCGGCAGCATAATGACAGGGTAGTTAAAACAGGCACCGTCCCTAGTACGGCTCCTCGCTCTACCTTAAAGCCTCGCAGCTTTTGAGAATGGGGATTTTAATATCTAGTTCGTATGCAGACGAACTTTCCCATGCACTAATCCTATTGCGATTTCAATCAATCATTTCAAATCAACCATTCATGGTATTGACAAAATTTCACATCAACCAATAATCCAAACAATATCACAACCAATATATATCGTCCATAGTCTGTGGATGAGGGAAGTATATATATATATATATATATATATATATATATATATATATACGTATATAACTATATTTCGATTTCATTTCAATATCATTTCAATTTATCTCAATGCATATATTATTTTTACAACGTATATATAACTTATACATCGAACATACAACTTATACAACGCTTATACATGTGGTGTACAACGCTTATATAACTCATACATCGACTATATAATTTATACATCGTCGTTTTCCATATCTTCTATAATTTAGAACTCTCACATTGGGTTCCACTCCACCAAAAATTGCAGAAGGTTCAAAAAAAATATCCGGTCTCTTCTAAAATGTAGAAGACGTCCTCACGGTCCTGGTGTCTCTTGTTTCACTGAATTTTGACGAGAAACGAAAAAGATATGATTTTTACAATGAAATCATAAACCGTAGCGAAGTGCTATAGAACAGTATAATATTAAAACAGCCGTTACCTTCTGAAATTCTTCAAAACTAGGTTTGCTGATTTCACAAAATCCATAGCACTAGGGAATAATCGGGCTTCACCACATCGTAGAGCAAGGAAGTGCGCTCAGATCGATGGGGGTATGGTGGCACTCGGTTGCGGATCTGGGGGGTTACGGCGGACGAGGCGGCTGAACTTTGGGGGGCCAGAACTCTCGATTCACTCAACAAAAAAATTCAAACTTTAGATGGATTTGAAGAGGAAGGGATCCTCTACAGAATTCCCAACTGGGTCGAGGTGTTTCGTGGAGCGGATTGGAAGAAATCGGGCTGGGAAGTGGTGAACAACTTCTGCCGTCGCGACCTGCTATCGAGGAGAGAGAAGATGAGGGTGTCGATTTATGATTGGCTAAAGGGTTTTATTTATTTATATATTTTTAAAATTTCAAAAATACCCCTTATCTCATATGAACTCCAATCCAAACCCAACGACTTTCGTCCCTAACTAAATACCCTCATTCTGAACACAATGGGATATGTTTCGTAGGCCCATTCGACTGCTTCAGTCAGTTTCTCTTTAAATTAAAATATAAAACATTCAATATTCGATTTGAACGTTCATTTCAATTTTTCGGGGCCACATACTGATCCCAAAAATTCCAGAAAAGTAAATCTGGCTATGTTTTGACGATACGGTCCCAACAAAACTAGTTTCGTCAAATTCTGAGACCGTTTCAAAAATGGCCATTTTCTGGTCGATCCAATTTAACAGAAATTGGCCAAACACATTTTCCTTCTCCACGTTCACATATTAACTTCAAAAATTATGGAATTTGAAACCTAGCAATAATTTGACATCCCGGATCCAACAAAAGTAGTTTCGTCAAATTCTGAGGTCGTTTGCAAAATGTCTATTTTCAAGGGCGACATATTCTCTATAGCGACCTTTCTGAAAATTCATTTGGCCATAACTTTTTATTCCCGCTATGAAACTTCAATTTTTCAGATTCTTTAGAAATATATTCAGTAACAGATTTAAATATTTTTGGTTTCACTAAAATCCGTTTTATATTGCACTTGGTACAGTCAATCAAAGTTTGAATTGAAATTTTGAAACTGCCACACCATTTCAAGCCTTGTTTATAATTTAAAATAATTATATTTATTTTCAAACATCGATTCAAACTACTTTTATTCGTTATTATTCAAAATAATTTATTTTAAATATCTAAAATCCACTAAAATAGCCAATTTAAAAATTTTAAACTGGCTCAGATTTTCTGGGTTGTTACAATCTCCCCCACTTAAAACTTTTCGTCCCCAAAAAGGAACAAAGTCGAAAGTTGTTTAATTAACTAACTCAACTTTCCTTCTGGCTTTCATTCTTCAATTTCTCCGTCTCTAAGAATTTTCAAATTCTTCAAAAATTTGGCTAACACCCTAAATTTTCGAAAAAATTCGCCATAACCTCCTTTGTACGGGGAGCTTCGGGATATTTCAAATAGCCTCCCATGGCCCTGACCAATCCAAAAGAAAAAGGAAAAGCCAATCGGCTCATAAAATCATCAAATCCCAAGAAATACAATAAACATGTACCTATTTGTCGGGCAAACAATTTTATTCCCCAACTTAGCAGTTTATCCATAACCTGTTCACACGTATATAATGCACATGTATATGCATGCGATTTCTATCAATTTTCTAAATCAGTTCAATACTTGCTCAATTGCATACATTTAACTTCATTCTCTTATTGATTAAATTAACTATCATTCTAATAATTTAATTAATCAAATCCACAATCACACAACACAACCAACAATTAATTTGTTTTTAACTTTTAAAAAATATACCAAATACTTCATAACTCTTTTGAAAACATTCAGACTATATAATTAAAAAGTTTACATGCATGAAAAGAAAACAACAGCAATGCAGAGAACAAAATGGTAATGCAAAGTATGGTAAATGTACCTTGCACCAGAGTTAATCAGAGATATCCACCCTGCACTTAGGATAGGCTTTCTTAATGCTTTCCTCTATTTCCCAAGTACAATCTCGCGGATCTCCACTCCATTACACTTTGACTAAGTGAACCTTCTTGTTCCTTAGTTCTTTGGTTTCTTTGGCAATAATATTTAGCGGCTCTCTTCTCACAGCCAATTCTGGAGTAATTTCTATATCCCATTGCGTTGCTTCTTCCATGATCAAGTCTGGATCATGAACATGCTTTCGAAGTTGAGATACGTGAAACACATTATGTACTCCAGGCAACCAATCTGGTAATTGAACCCTATAAGCTAGAGTTCCAACCCATTCCATAATAGGAAACGAACCAATAAATTTAGGCGCCAATTTCCTTGTTTTATCGAACCGGATTACTCCTCTCATCGGAGATACCTTCAAATACATGTGGTCGCCAACAGCAAATGATATATCTCTTCTTCTCTTATCTGCATAGCTTTTCTGTCGGCTTTGAGCGGTGAGTAATCGTTTCTTAACGAAATTGACTTTGTCCGCAGCTTCGCGAATCATATCGGGTCCCAATACGAGTTTGTTACCAGGTTCTACCCAACAAGCAGGAGATCGGCACGGTCTACCATACAATGCTTCGAATGGTGACATTGTCAGGCTCGCTTGGTAGCTGTTGTTGTATGAGAACTCAGCCAAATGCAAATGGTCTTCCCATGATCCGCCAAAATCAATAACACAAGCTCGCAATAAATCTTCTAGAATACGGTTCACCCTCTCAATTTGACCATCTGTTTGAGGATGATATGCGATGCTCAAGTTCAGTTTCGTTCCCAATTCTGCTTGGAATGCTTATCAGAATTTACAAGCAAAAATCGGGTCTAGATCACTATTGATGCTCATGGGAACTCCATGAAGTCTGACTATTTCCTTGAAATAAATCTACACCAGACTCTGAGCAGTTCTATTCGATCTGACAGGTATGAAATGGGCGCTCTTCGTGAAACGATCTACGATCACCCAAATACTGTTATTTCCTTTCCTGGTTCTGGGAAAACCATCTATGAAATCCATAGAAATTTGTTCCCACTTTCCACCTGGAATTTCCAACGGTTGCAACAATCCAGTGAGCTTCTGCTGATCGCTTTTGACTTGTTGACAAGTAGGACACCGGCTAACATATAAAGAAATGTCTCGTTTCATAGATCTCCACCAGAAAGTGTGTTTGATGTCACTATACATTTTGCTCACCCCTAGATGGATACTAAGCTTGGCTTTGTGACATTCATCTAATACTTCTCTCCGGAGCTCAGGAATGTTTAGCACACATATTCGGCCTTTCAACCTAAGAATCCCCTCGTTATCTATCTGAAAACTCGAGGGTTCACCTTTCTGGATTCTCTGTCTGATCTTCTGAATGAAGTGATCATCCTTCTGAAGAGCAGATATGTTATCAATCAATGAAGGTGTGATGATAAGACTAGAGATAATTACATTCTTTCTGCTGAGCGCATCAACCACAACATTAGCTTTCCCCGGAGCATATATGATATCAAGATCATATGCCGCGAGAAATTCTAACCAACGCTGTCGTCTCATATTCAGATCTTTCTGGGTGAATAAATATTTCAATGATTGGTGATCAGTGTATAATTCAAACTTCTCACCCAATAGATAATGCCTCCAGATTTTTATAGCAAACACGATGGCTAACAATTCAAGATCGTGAGTTGCGTAATTTTTCTCATGTGGCTTCAATTGACGGCTAGCGTAAGCAACTACTTGGCCTCATTGCATTAGCACTGCGCCAAGGCCTTCTTTAGAAGCATCAGTCCAGACTTTCAAGTCCTGATTGCCATCAATAATTGTTAGCACTGGAGCAGTCGTCAATTTTAACTTCATCTTCTGGAAAGCTGCCTCACATTCAGGAGTCCAATTGAATCTCGAAGGTTTCTTAGTAAGCTATGTTAAGGGACTGGACGTCTTCGCAAAATCCTTAATGAATTTCCAATAATAACTGGCCAATCCGAGAAAATTCTGACTTCTGTGGGCGTACGAGGCTGTTTCCAATTCTGAATAGCGGTGATTTTACTGGGATCCACTGAAATTCCTTGTTTTGACACGACTTGGCCAAGAAATTTGACTTCTTCTTGCCAGAATATACATTTGGAAAACTTTGCTTTTAAAACATTCTTTCTGAGAATTTCTAACGCTTGTTCCAAATGTTTTCCATGCTCGCTTTCTGACTTAGAGAAGATCAGTATATCATCAATGAAAACCAGAACAAATTTATTCAACACTTCTCTGAATACCCGGTTCATTAGATCGACAAAATAAGCTGAAGCGTTATATAAGCCGAACGACATTACTAACCACTCGTAGAATAAATCTGGACCTCTGAATGCTGTCAAAGGAACACATTCTTTGGCAATACGAAGCTGATGGAAACCCGTAGCTAGGTCCATTCGTGAAAATACTTGGGCTCCATTCAATCGATCCAACAAATCATCAATCCGCGGCAATGGGTATTTGTTCTTCAATGTCTGCTTATTCAAGTCACGATAATCCACACATAGTCTGAGAGTACCGTCTGACTTCGGGACAAATACCACTGTTGCTCCCCAATCAGAGAAACTAGGCCTGATCTGACCTTTCCATACTAGCTGTCGAGTTTGACTGTCTAACTCTTATTTCTCTTTCAAGGTCATTCTTCGAATAGCATGAACTACTGGCCTTGCATTCGGAACTAAAGAGATTTTAAAATCAATTTCTCTCTACGGAGGTAAGCTAACAACTTCTTCGAACACATCCGCATAGTTCTTGGCAACTGGAATATTTTCAATGTCAACCGGAATATTCTCGGGAACGACAGGAACAGGTTCTAATTGAGCAGGAGAAACATCCAAGGCAGACCAAAAATCTTTCCTATCTGAATTCGGCCCTTCACATGGAATGGTTATATGATTGCCTGATTTAATCTTCGCCCTTACGACTTTGTCGGCGCATTTAACCTCAGCTTCATATTTGGTTAACCAATCCATTCCCAGAATAAGATCAAACTCTGTAAAATTCATGACGATCGCGATAGCAGGGAATCGATAGCAGGAAAAAGAAACAGGAACCCCGCAAACCCAACTAAGATCGAGGGAACCCCCCACCGGATTATGGACAGTAATGGGTGTTTTAAGCTTTCTCAAATTCAAGTCCAGTTTCTTAACCGCATTCTTTGCAACAAAGCTTCGCGATGCACCCGTATCAAACAGTACTTTAACTGGGATGTTTTTGACAGAAAGCGTGCCTTCTAAAACATCTGGCCTTCCCTGGCTAGCTAAGGGCTCAGAAGTTTCTGCTACTTCATTCACTTGTACTATTTCCGATTTCTTTAATAGTTGGCAATCCTGCTTTACATGGCCAGCTCGATGGCAAAGATTGCATCTTCTGTTCTCTTGAAACTTTCACTTGGGTTTAGATTTATCCTTCTTCCGTTTGTTCCAAGATTTGCAATTTATCGCCAAATGTCCTCACCTATTGTAGCTCGAGCATGTGGCAGTCGTTATTGGCACTTCCTCAGATTTAACCTTTCTCCTATTGAATCCAGGCTTCTTTCTGACTCTAAACGCCGTACTTGGCTCAACCTGTGTACTCGTCTCTGGGCTATCAGTTTCAGTTTTCCTTTTGTTGCTCGAACTGACTTCCTCTTCGTCGACTAAAAGACCTTGATTATTTAGATCTTTATACTGATAAGCCATGTATATCATTTCATAAAAAGGAAGCTTCACATGCCCCATTACTTTATTCTGGTTGAATTAGATGCGGGGCAAAATGAGAAAGTTCACTGAATCTCTTATGATATTTTAGGATATTCATATCTCCTTGTATCAAATAGTAGAATTCATCACATAACCGCTCAGTTGCTTCTGGAAGAGTAAATCTTTCACTAAAAATCACTTTGAATCTATCCCAGGTGATATCACCTTCTGGATTATCTTTAATAATTGTTTCCCACTAGATTAACGCTTCTTCATTGAGTGACCAAGATGCTACTAATCTTTTTTGATCATCTCTCAGCTGGGAACGTTCAAACAGTTATTCTGCAGAACTCATCCAAGCTTGAGTTTGAATAATGGATTCATTACCCGAGAATTGTGCTCCACCCTGATTTCGATATCTCTTTAATAGAGCCTCTAGATCTGATTTTGCATTCCTTATGTTTCTGACACTCATTTTCTAGTACTTCTACAAATAGCAGACCAAGTGTCAGGTCAACAGAAAAGATATTTTAAAGCATAGAGACATATACTTGAACATAAATGTGTCTATCGAGGTGTATTTCATTCTGCTGTACTCGTACTAGGATCTTTCTGATCCTATCTGTAATGAGTTACTCGTCCTAGAACACTACTGGTTCTATTTTGGATGAGTTCGTTAATATTTTATATTCCAGAACTAAGCTTAACCAAAGCTCTGATACCACGTTTGTGACGACCTCAAACCCCGTACGATGGTGGCAAGGGTAATCTTTGGAATATAACACATAAACAGATAAAAGCAGAACAGAAATAATTAAATACACCAGATAATACATAATAGAATATACTGGATAGACATAATCATCAGAGTTACACAGTATACAGGATCATACTTAGTACAAATACAGTTCATCTATACATAAATGTCTACAGCGGAAAACAAAACATAATATGTACAATAGGAGCTGAACAGCATAAAAAGAGATAAATGATAGAATCCATCTTCAACTCCAGCTATCCAGAAAGAGCCTGCTAAAACCTGAATACAAGGCGGCCCGTGTAGAAATAGGGGCACCCGAGTTTGCAAGTGAAACAAACTACCAGTCAGTCATGGGATTGGTATGAGAAATCTACTTAACACATTTTATAATATGGCCAATCACAGGACCATGCCACTTTCGCGGAACGGGTTTACTCCATTGGATTGCCAGTGCTTCAAAACAAGTAAATCTTTTAAACATCGCAATGCTTTTTATAAAAATGAAGCTATTATAAGACTCAGTTCCCATCACACAATGCAACACAAACCGGAGGATAGAGTTTTACCTTATAATGGCCAAAATATGCTTGATACTAATAAAACAAAAGCATTTGATATTATTACTAGTGTTTATATGTTTCAAAAACAATTTCAAAGCATAAGTTTCAATCATAGACGACATGGGTACCATATATCATGTCTCCATATATAGGTATACAATCAAAACTGCACGGTATCGTATTTGGAAATTGGATTTCCGTCATGAACCAAGGCAAGCGATCGTCCTTACCGAATTCGAGACGCTCTAGCCCGCCCCTCAGGAGCAGCCGCAACTGCACCTTGGATCATCAGGGCCGGTCCACCAATGTGGATTATAATGCCTGAACACTGCGTTTCCCCGCCTTATGGGGCATCATTTGTCATATCCGACCAAATCATTGGCTCCAAAGAGACCGAACTAACCGAGGCCTCGCTTTCCATCATCCACATAAGAAAAATACCCGGGCGTGCAAAACCCAAAGCACCACTCCTAGCTAGAAGGAAACGCATGTCCTCCCTGATGTCCTCTTCCGTTTCTGGCTCATACCGGGGTGTGAGGCTCGCGAAACAACGCTATACACAAAGCTATGCCACACAGACCGCGCTTTGATCATCAACCACAAGACTTTGCTTTTCAACAGAAGCCTTGATCATCTGCCACTTAGGTGTGCCACACAGGCAATACCCTCCATGCGACTGATTTCTATCAATATATAACCTCTGAGTCGTACGTGTCAAAGAAGGGCGTTAAGCAAGAGAATAAATTCTCCGCCGCCAAATAGATATATATTTAATAGAGATCAATCAGCATAGAACAAAATCCAATGTCAGACACACAGTCCATTTACAAGTTCATTCTGGGTCTGAACGAAACCGGAGGCACTTAATACCTCGCACATTTGTACAATCAACAAGTACGTCCGGACAGCTACTACTTCAGCCCCCTCAAGGTAGCTACTCCTATCATGAGCATCATTAGCACCCCTCCATTTGACGTGAAGATCATCGGTCTTGCACTGTCTTCATATCTTCGACTTTCAATCGTCGATCAATTATTTGAAATGAGAATCAACTCGCCCTTTTCAAATAATTCACTTATATTTAGAATTTCAAATCAATTCATTTCAATGGTTAAATTGTTCGATATCACTAATTCTGTTCTTTAATGTAATTTTCACGCCAAACACATTCAACCATCAAATATCAAATAAACCGAGCAAATTCAGTTTATTTCCATTCCATATCGTTTATAATATTTTATCACGATTTATCGCTATTTTTATTTATTTAAAAATAGCCAATTCATTCAAATGACGCTCTAGGCCATAACGCGGCTATGGCGCTGTTTTTCTTCAAATTTGATTTGCACATATCTGAAAATCTAACCGTTGGATCTTCACAAAGTGGGTGTCGTTGGAAAGATATTTTCAAAGTGAACCCAACGGTTTCGGTTTCGGGAAAATCCGATGGTCGGATCTTTCGCAATAATCATTTGAAATCACGATTTCAAAACACGAACTGCAGCTTCATTATTCGATTTATTTTAATTATATATATATATATATAATCAATTATGGCGCTGTTTTTCGTCAGATTTGAATTAAACATTCCAGACAATCCAACCGTTGGATCTTTACAAAGTGGGTATCGTTGGAAAGATATTTCCAAAGCGAACCCAACGGTTTTGGTTTCGGGAAAATCCGATGGTCGGATCTCCCGCAATAATCGTTTGAAATCACGGTTTCAAAACACGAACTACAACTTCGTTATTCGATTTATTTTAATTATATATATATAAATATAATTCATTCTTCGATTTCAAGAACATATCCACTTCATATATTTGATAAAAAATGATATTTTTATCACCAAAAATATTTATTCAACCCATAAATATTTTTAGCACTTCATATTCCCAATAAAAATGTAGATTTTATTGTTCAATCTATATATTCAACACATGAATATCTTCGACTTCACACATACGATAAAAATATGATTTTTATCATTCTAGTCATTTATTCAACACATGAATATTTTCTGTAGTTCATATATATAATAAAAATGTTATTTTTCTTGTAAAACAATTTATTTCACAACAAGTTATTTTATATAGTTCATACATAAGGTAAAAATGTTATTTTTGGTGTTAAAACAATTTATTTAAAATACTAATATTTTATATAGTCTATATATATAATAAAAATGTTATTTTTTTTTCAAAGAATTTATTCAACACATGAACTTCATTCAACACATGAATTCCTATTCAACACCTGAATTTCTATTCGACACATGAATATAGTTTCAACACATGAAAATAATTCTATAGTTTATATACATAATAAAAATGTTATTTTTATTGTAAAACAATTTATTTCAAAACACGATTATTTTATATAGTTCATATATGAGGTAAAATGTTATTTTTATATTTCAAAGAATTTATTCAACACATGAATTTCTATTCAACACATGAATTTGGTTTCAACACATGAATTTGGTTTCAACACACGAAAATAATTCTATAGTTTATATATGTATAATAAAAATGTGATTTTTATTGTAAAACAATTTATTTCAAAACACAATTATTTTATATAGTTCATATATAAGGTAAAAATGTTATTTTTATATTTCAAAGAATTTATACAACACATGAATTTCTATTCAACACATGACTTTCTATTCAACACATGAATTCTTATTCAACACATGAGTATAGTTTCAACACATGAAAATAATTCTAACACATGAATATTATTGAAAATTTCGGCAGCATAACGGCAGGGTAGCTAAAACCGGCATTATCCCTAGTACGGCTCCTCGCTCTACCTTAAAGCCTCGCAGTTTTTGACAATGGGGATTTTCAATATCTAGTTCGTACGCAGACGAATTTTCCCATATACTAATCCTGTTGGGATTTCAATCACAATCAATCATTTCAAATCAACCGTTCATGGTATTCACAAAATTTCACATCAACCGATAATCCAAACAATATCACAACCAATATATATCGTCCATGGTCTGTGGACGAGCGGAGTGTGTGTGTGTATATATAAAGATATAGATGTACGTATATAACTATAGTTCGATTTCATTTCAATATCATTTCAATTTATCTCAACGCGTATATTATTTTTACAACGCCTATATAACTTATACATCGAACATACAACTTATACAATGCTTATACATGTGGTGTACAACGCTTATATAACTCATACATCGACTATATAATTTATACGTCATCGTTTTCCATATCGTTTATAATTTAGAAATCTCACATTGGGTTCTACTCCACCAAAAATTGCAGAAGGCTAAAAAAAAATCCGGTCTCTTCTAAAATGTAGAAGACGTCCTCACGGTCCCGGTGTTTCTTGTTTCACTGAATTTTGACAAGAAACGAAAAAGATATGATTTTTACAGTGAAATCGTAAACCGTAGCACTTTAAAGTGCTATAGAACAGTTTAATATTAAAACAGTCGTTACCTTCTGAAATTCTTCAAAACTAGGTTTGCTAATTTCACAAAATCCGCAGCACTAGGGAATAATCGGGCTTTACCACATCGTAGAGCAAGGAAGTGCGCTCAGATCGATGGGGGCATGGTGGCACTTGGTGGCGGATCTGGGTGGTTACGGCGGACGAGGCGGCTGAACATTGGGGGGCCAGAACTCTCGATTCACTAAAAAAAATTCAAACTCTAGATGGATTTGAAGAGGAAGGGATCCTCTACAGAATTCCCAACTGGGTCGAGGTGTTTCGTGGAGCAGATTGGAAGAAATTGGGTTGGGAAGTGGTGAACAACTTCCACCGTCACGACCTGCTATCGAGGAGAGAGAAGACGAGGGTGTCGATTTATGATTGGCTAAAGGTTTTTTTTATTTATATGTTTTTAAAATTTCAAAAATACCCCTTATCTCATACGAACTCCAATCCAAACCGAACGACTGTCGTCCCTAGCTAAATACCCCCATTCCGAACACAATGGCATATGTTTCGTAGGCCCATTCGACTATTTCAGTCAATTTCTCTTTAAATTAAAATATAAAACATTCAATATTTGATTTGAACGTAGATTTCAATTTGCCGGGGTCACATACTGATCCCAAAAATTCCAGAAAAATAAATCTGGCTATGTTTTTACGATACGGTCCCAACAAAACTAGTTTCATCGAATTCTGAGACCGTTTGAAAAATGGCCATTTTCTGGTCGATCCAATTTAATAGAAATTGGCCAAACACATTTTCCTTCGCCACGTTCACATATTAATTTCAAAAACTATGGAATTTGAAACCTAGCAATAATTTGACATCCCGGATCCAACAAAAGTGGTTTCGTCGAATTCTGAGGTCGTTTGCAAAATGTCTATTTTCAAGGGCGACATATTCTCTATAGCTACCTTTCTAAAGATTCATTTGTCCATAACTTTTGATTCCCGCTATAAAACTTCGATTTTTCAGATTCGTTAGAAAGTTATTCACTAACAGATTTAAATATTTTTGGTTTCACTAAAATCCGTTTTATTTTGCACCCGGTACAGTCAATCAAAGTTTGAATTGAAATTTTGAAACTGCTGCGCCATTTAAGGCCTTTTTTATAATTTAAAATAATTATATTTATTTTCAAACATCGATTCAAACAACTTTTCGTCGTTTTTATTCAAAATAATTTATTTTAAATATCTAAAATCCGTTGAAATAGCCAATTTAAAAATTTTAAACTGGCTCAGATTTTCCGTGTTGTTACAATTGGCTAGCCTTGTTAACACTATATGATATGTCAGTCCTGGTTATAGTTACATATTGTAAAGCTCCTATGATACTTCTGTACAGTTTTTCATTGCATGTAGGTTCACCTTTTTCCTTACTTTAGTGAGAACTAGTTATCATTAGTGTAGGTAGAGGATTAGCCTTGTCCATGTTTGATCTGGTTAGGATTTATGCCATGTATTTCTTTTGACTCAAGTGAAGTTCATTGTTGTTTTTCCTATTGACTTCAATTCCTAAAAAGTAGGATAGTTCACCCAGGTCCTTGACAGAAAATTCATTGTTTAGTTGATGGGTAATAGTCTTGATTTCAGTTTCACAGTTGCCTGTAATTATAAAATCATCCACATAGATCAACACATAGGTAACTTTATCACCAATAAATTTTGTGAATAGGGAGTTGTCTGATTTTGTAGGACTGTATCCAAACTTTGACAGGGTTGTCTTTAGCTTATTGAACCAAACACGTGGTGCTTGCTTTATCCCATAAATGGCTTTGTTTAATTTGCACACCATCTTTCCATTTGTCTTTTCTTTGAGTCCTGGTGGTAGTTCCATATAGACTTCTTCCTGCAATTCACCATTCAAAAAGGCATTATTAACATCAATTTGGTTGATGGTCCAATTTCTGTACAAGGCTATTATCAATATGATTCTAATTGTTGTAGGTTTCACAAATGGTGAGAATGTTTCACTGCAATCAATTCTCCACTATTGTGAATATCCTTTTGCCACCCGTCTAGCCTTGTATTTAGAAATTGTACCATCAGCCTGTCTTTTAATTCTATATGTCCATCTACACCGAATAATATTTTTGTTTTTGGGTGGTTGAACAAGACACCAAGTTTGTTTTTTATTTAAGGCATCTAACTCTCCATTCATGGTTGATATCCACTTATCACTCAACTTGGATTGTTGATAAGTGGATGGTTCAGTCTCACTAGATTCAGTGCAAAAGATTTTCGGTTTGAATTTACCACTTTTTGCCCTTGTCATCATATGATGTTGATTTCGAGTTTGAGGTTCTTCCCTTTTTTCTTCAGACTGAATGCTTTCCTGATCATTGTTGTCATCATATATTGCACTGTTTTGTGGAGAATTATCACTATTTTCATTGGCATTGTCTTCTTCTTCATTCATAGTCTCTGTTCTAGAGTTTGAATGTTGTGGTGTACTAATAGTGTGTGTACTTTGTGTGTGTGTGTGTGTGTGTGTGTTGTACCATTATTAAAAGTGTTGCACATGCACAATATCACTAGTTTGCTCAGGAAATTCAGGAACTGAAATCTTTGGATTATAAATCTTACTTGTAGTTTTGCATGTGTCACTTTTAAATGGGAACACTTTCTCATTGAAAATAACATGTCTGGATATATAAATTCTTCCATTGTTGATCAAACACATGTAACCTTTCTGATTGGTAGTATAGCCAAGAAAAGTACATGGGATGGATCTATAGTCAAGTTTATGCTTATTAAATGGTCTGATATGAGGAAAACACAAACATCCAAATACTTTTAAATCATTATAATTAGGTTTAAGTTGATTTAAAACCTCAGTGGGACATTTTAAATCAAACACCTTTGTAGGCAACCTGTTAATGAGATGTACAGCTGTTGCAAATGCATCAGGCCGGAATTTTAATGGCATTAATGCATGTGCTTAACAGTGTGAGAACAGTTTCAACAATATGTCTATGTTTTCTCTCGATCAACCCATTTTGTTTAGAAGTGTGAGGGCATATCAGTCTATGAGTGATACCCTTTTTGCTAAAGAAATTTTTTAGTGGTAAAAGTTCCTTACCCCCATCACTTTGCATAGTTTTGACTTTATGGTTTAGTTGATTTTCAAAATTGGATATAAACTGCATTACTATATTACAAGTGTCTGACTTTGATTTCATGAAGTAAATCCACACATATCTTGAACGAGCATCAATAAATGAAATATAGTAATTGTACCCATAGTCAGTATTAATAGGTGCTGGACCCCAAAGATCAACAGCAATTAGTTCTAATTGGTTTGTATATTCAGTTTCAGAGTATGGGAATGCTAATTTATGTCTCTTTCCCATTTGGCAATAAGTACACACATAATCATTTGGAATATCAACATTGATGTTACTTTTATGTAAAATTTCTTTCGTAATTCTTGAACTTGGATGTCCAAGTTTATAGTGCCACAAGTCAAACATCATGCATTCATTGCTACTTTCTAATTCAGTCACATTACAACACTTGCTTTTAAACTCTGTATGTCTGAGATTTCCAGAATTAAACCTGTATAGGCCGTTTTGTTCCCTACCCTATAATAAAATGTTCCTAGTCAGCATGTCCCTAACTACACAGTGATTTGGGTGGAATTCAAATGACACTTTATTATCTTTGGCACACTGTGACACGCTGATCAAATTTTTTCTTATGAGTGGTGCACATACTAAGTTATTTAGACAAATCTGTTTAGCACCCTTAATTCTAGCATGCCCAGTGTGAGAAATAACTATAGAGTTTCCATTACCCATAATTCGAGATTGCTTACCTTTGTATTCACGATTACCAAGATTCAGGTTGTTTAAATTGTTTGTGATATGGTGTGTAGCCCCTGAATCTGGATACCATGACTCATCTTGAATATCATCAGTAGTAGCAGGATTTGAAGTAGATTCTTGATTGTTTTTGACATCTGCTTGAGTATTGACCATATTAACATTGGGATTGTTGTTTTTATTGCTATTATTTCCTTGTTGGTTCACATTGAAACTGTTATCAAATCTGAAGTAACATTTGTTTGCTATGTGTCCAATCTTTTCACAAATCTGGCACTTTGGTCTGTTGTTGGAATTCCATCTCCTAGCTCTTCCTCTTCCTCTGTTTGACTGACCTCCCCTTTGGTAAGTATTTTGATTTCTTGTATTCTGTTGGTTCTTGTTTTTGCCAATAGCAGTATAATTGAAAGAGGAGTCAATAATCTGATCTTTCTTTTGCATTAATCTACCTTCATGTGCAAGAAGCATAGAGTAGACACTTTGTAGAGTAGGGGTAGGTTCAATAGATGTTATAAATGCAACAATAGCTTCATATTCTTCTTCTAATCCTCCAACAATATACAACATCTGCTCCTTTTTTCTATTCTGTTTCCAGTGCACACAAGTTGATCACATAAATTTTTCACCTTCATAAGATATTCATTCATACTGGAGTTTTCTTTCTTTATTGACTGCAATTGTTTTTTGTAATGCAACACTCTTGCTGAAGACTGGCTTGTAAATGATCTTTCTAGCATTGTCCATACATCATGAGATGTCTTACTGCCAATTAGTTGTGGCATGATAGATGAACTTACTTTTGACATTAACCATGCACTAACAAGATTGTCTTTCCTTTGATATGATGCATGTTCTCGATTAGGAATTCAGCTATTTTCAGCACCTCTTTTATATTTTGCTGGAACTGTATGTGATCCATAAAGATAGTCTTCTAAACCATATCCTTTTACTGTTGTTTCAACTTGCAGTTTCCATAAAAGATAATTGGATTCATCCAGTTGGATTGAGATGATGTTTCTTTGCGGCTTGATGATGGATTTAATGAGGTCTTCAGTGCTCTCAGCACTAGCCTGGTTCGATCTGGCAGATGATCTTGGAGAGTTTGGTGGGTTGGTTTCAACCATTTTTCTCTAAATGTGATGCCAAGAGACAATTACAGGAAGGGATGCATGATTTCTTCAAAAACAGGTGAATATTTTTCTGAACTCGTTTTTCTTGAATTGAAATCCTTTGAAAGATTTCTTTGATCTGAGTTTGAAAGTAACCAGTATTGCTGAAATGAGGATTTTGATGAAGTTTTGATACTCTGGATGTCTGATTAGCCATCTAGGATGGCTTTTAAATTCAGATATTGATTTCTTCAGAGTTTTGTTGATCGAAAAATGAGTTCTTGAAAATATTTTGCTGCCACGCCGTGGAATTGAAAAAACTGATGCAGCCACTGAAAGGTGAGCGAGGCACAGTTTCTTTGATCACAGCCTCAACTCTCAAATGACAGGATGAAAGTCTTGGATGAGAGGCATCCAAATGATGACACTTTTCTGATGGATGATCTATCTTTCGATAGATTTATAGAGCACGCGATTGTTGGATCGAATCTTGATGTTGTTTGCATACAACAGCTCTAATACCATATAAGATTGTAAACAGAAATGATTTAATTTTGTTCAATAGTTTACAAGAGAGAAATTGTACATATATATAATACCCGAAGTCGGCTTATTTATAAAGCAGAACAGGATAATGGGCTAATCCCAGTTGTACTGAACGGGTACAAAGAGTAATGTTGTTTTGTTACTCCTCACACATGTTGCCATCGAGTCCATTTCAGTCTGATCTTAGCCTCGACTGACTGAACCAGTTCATTCTGATTATTTGGCATTTCCTGTAAAATGAATTTCAAAATGAAGAACAGGCTATAAAAATAAGGGTAGATATAGTAAAGTATATTATATTTGATCTCTCACCTCTTCTTCAACATATAGATATATCATTTAATTATGTTGACAAATGAGAGTGATATTATTCTAGACTTATATGATGAAACTTGGGTACTTTATATGTGATACTTTCAGTAACATATATTATCCTATGAACCTTTTTTTTTATTATTATTTTGATACATAGGACTATGTTATGGTAGGAAATATACGGGATGAATTGTTCTATCCCCATCCCCTATGTGCCCGGCGTTCCCGCCCAATTACAGCTCCCTGATTTCGACATTTTGTTTTAAGTCCCTCAATTGTTCCGAGGATTTAATTGTAAAAGGTGGAAATCAGGGGTCTGTGATTGAGTGGGCACACGGGGCAACACAGGGGATGGGTACAAAAGAATTGGCCTCGAAATATACAGCATGATGAGGCTACAACTCATCATATAGCATTCACCTATTCAAAAAATACTTGTACCAAAGCAGAAAAATAGAAGTAATATAATTCAATCACTTAGCATCTATTTAAAAGGATCTGCAGTTGCAAGGTCTTGAAAAGAACGAAGTGTAACAGGAGTTGAAACAGCAGTTTTTGATATTACGGTAGGATCATCCATGGCTTCAAGAACAGCAGCCTTTTCCTTCGCTCTTTTTGCCATCTCCAGTACTTCTTCCTCGAAGTCCTTTACTTGTTTTTGCTGTCCGGCCTGCCATTGGCCAACCACACTTAAGACTTCCCTAACAGTAGAGTCCATTCTCTCATTAAGTGCTTCTGCAAAAGCCTTAGACCATAACCAACCATCCGTTCTATTCAGTTATTTTCTCTCTTGTTTTGAAACTGGTCCAACGAGCGGAGCAACCAGAAGAAGGAACCAGCCACGGGTCAGGTAAGGGGGTTATAACGGCAAAGTGTTTGCCATTATAAAGTTACAAAGGCAAACACTTTGCCGTTATAAGGTTACAACGACAAACACTTTGCCGTTGTAACATTACAATGGCAAACACTTTGCCGTTATAATGTTATAACGGCAAAGTGTTTTCCGTTATAACTCAAACCCAGAAAACCCCCCCACCGCTACCTCTCTTCTTCATTCTCCTTCTCCACATTTCATACCCAAAAATCAAACCTCATCCCCCATTTTTCAACAATTTGTTTCCACTAATTCACTAATCCGTCAGCTTTGAACCAAATTAACTACCGTATTTGAGATATTCGTTCGAAAATATGGCCAGATTACTTAAAAATTTCACCAAAAAATTCATGCACGGCGACGATGGCAGCATCAGGGGAAGTGGCACAGGCGGGAGTGGTGCAGGGGTAGTGGGGAACAACCAGCGCTTGGAATAGAAGACTTGCTTGCAGCCGCCGAAAACATGGAGAACAAAGACGTAGGGGCGCATGAGGAAGGCGGCCATTGTGGACGTGGCGGGCGTATAGGCGGACGAGCAGGCAGGGCGCGTAGGGGTGTGGGATCGGTTTCCGCTAGACAGGCCGATCTCGATGGTTTTCTGGATATGAACCTCAGCGCCGCGAAGCTTCCTTTCCTATCCAACTTTCGCATTCTTCCAGAAGACAAAGTACACGTTAGCACGCAGTCGAGTTTGGCTGTAAGTATTTTTAGTATTATTTAAATAGTATTCTTTGAGTATTAGATATTGGGTAGATAGTATAACATTTTGTTGAACCGTTGACAGTCGCGGAATATACGTTCACGTGGTTCGTTAGCGACCACACTTAGATATTATCATACACATTTGACGGGTAAGGAGGGGGTTGCAGGACTGTTACATACTCTCGGATTTCAATTTTTTCTAGGTAATATTAAAGACCTTTTAATGAAACAAGTGGATAACTTATTAGTCATATTTTATCTTATTGTGCGCTTTACAATTTTAGGAATAAACCATGTTATAAATGCCGATGTCCAATTGTGTGCGGCCATTGCTCTACGGTGGTACAAAACCACCCACACATTTCACTTTCCTTGTGGTGAGTTAGGACTTACACCGCTTGATTTCTCCATGCTTACCGGTATTAGCATTGGAGTAGGTGCTTATCCCCCACTGCCTTATGACGATGGTCGATGGCATGATCGTGCACTTGTTCAGGATCTACTGCCTCATTTTGATGTTTCTGCTGCATCGTATTAGGCAGAAGGCGCTATTAGGGTTAGCACCATCCGTGCGGCCATAGACAACATACTCGGTCAGTACTCTGTTGATGACGACTTGGAGCTTGCTCGATTATTTGTGTTATACCTTATGGGTAACCTATTCTTTAGTTCTTCAAGCAGTAGTTTGCCTGTGGGGTTTCTTGAGGTCGCGGCTGAGTTAAAAGCCGATGGGGGGATTTTATATGATTGGGGCACACCTATCCTTGCATACCTATAAAGATGTCTCGACATGCAGTGCACCATCTCTGATTCTCAGGTTTCTTTATTTGGATTCTGGGAGTTGTTACAGTATTGGTACTTAGAGTACTCTAGAACTTTCATTTTTTCACCCGTACTGCAGACCCATCGACCTTTTTCCCCCGTATATCGTTTTGGACTGCGGACAACCAGGGGTCTAGGGATAATGAGTCACGCCATGTGTATCCAGTTGCCCACAACCAGATCGAGCTGAGGATGTATAGGGATCAGATTATATGGCATCCATTTGAGCAAAGTACATCCACCAGTCTTGAGATCATACAGATTGCTAGGATTCCTGCCGGACGGAGATTTCCACTTATATCTTATCCCGTGGCGGTAGGTGCTTATTGGTATCTTGGTGAGAGGTGCTGGAGACAGTTGTATGACTTCGATGCTATTCCAGATGATCCACACCCACATACTTATCAGTGTACGATTTACCCGACGGAGCAGCTAGATATAGTCAGGGCAGCAGGTTGGTGGACGGCCGAGAGCTTTTTTATTACCGGGGAGTGTTACCTTACGTTCTGGCGTAGATTTTTCACCGGGTCCTCCGACACGATTACACATGCAGCATCGATTGATTTAGTAGGACCATCTTCTATACGACACGGCATACGTCCACCTGTTGTCGGGGATATTACCTAGCCCATCCAGAGTTTTCGTGCAGCTGATCATGTGGCTGCCATGGTAGTGCCCACCATTGGACCAGATCGTTACGTTGACGTGTTTCATCCTCCGGCCCATCACGATTACCCGGATCCTACACAGATATCATATCATGATCTGTATGATATGCAGATGGGGATTAGGCATACGGGCTATATAGAGCATAGGTGTAGCCTAGATTACTATGATGGTGAGCTACGTCGTGTTGCAAAGGAGGCACGACAACATCAGGCGCATTTAGAGGCCCAGCTTGAGGCAGAGCGCTAGAGATTTCAGGACTTGCAGATGTATTACCACCATTGGTCTAGTGCTGGGTCCAGTCAGCCTCCGGATGTTGGTGATGATGAGAGACGTCATCGGCGCCGCACACGTATACGTACACATCCACCTTCAGATGACTCGGACGAGTGACTTACTACCACTTTCATGTACTTTTGTAGTTGTCAGTTGTATGTACTTTTTATGTATTATGTTTTCCTAGTTGTTAGTTGTACGTCTCTGTTGTTTGAGTAGACGTTTTGTGTTTGTTCACTACCACTATTATGTACTTTCGATGTATTACGTTTTCGCAGTTGTCAGTTGTATGTTCCTATTGTTTGAGTATGCGTTCTGTATTTGTTGACTACCACTATTATGTACTTTCGATGTATTTTGTGTATGTTCTGGTTATGTTTCTGTGTAGAGACTGTATTTGGTTCTGTGTAGCGACTGTATATCTGTGTAGAGACTGTTTTTGTGTAGAGCCGGTATGTTCTGTTGTTCTAGTTCCTGTAAGTGTTTTTTGGAATGTAATAACATTTGAATTTGATGTTGAACAAGATTGCCCTCTTCTCGTGTAGGAATGCAAAATTCTTAAATAGCATGCCAAAATAACAAGGTTTACAGATAACTCCATATTCTACGGACAAACATCAAATTAAATAGACAGTAAAACAACAATAAAATCACAATACCATAAGCCAACTCAGTTCCATAGCGGGTCAACCAACTGTAGCAGAGTTTATACGCTTTGTAACCAACAAACTCCTCACCGTACTCAAAAAGGTAACGAGAATCATATGTTGCTTGATTTGTTTTAAATATGTTCTCGTCTTCAACAGTTTCGATAATCTTTGTGTACCGATCACAAGCGTCTGCAAAATGACGATTAGCCATTTGGATTTCAACCGATGTTCATCTAGTGGGCCGGGAAAGATGGTTGTTGTATAGCCTCGTGATCATTGCCCATCTTTCTTTATATGTTAAACCCCATCTACTTTGCATTAGTAACTCATCTCTCTTTTCAACCTCAATATAGGATTTTAGAGGGCCATCAAATCCTTCGACGAAAAATCTAGAGTAGGAGAATTCAATGTTTGAGCACTATTACTAGGTCGTTGATTTACTGGAGAAGGACGTGGAGATGTAACCGCTCGATGCTGAATCACGACAAGCACCTCTTCAACTTGTGTATCATGAACTAATCCAACTTCATTATCGTTCACTAAGTTTCATTCGTACTCATCATAAATCCTTCCCATTTGTTCATCACTTATTTCTGAATCGTCCATGTAACCTACGCATCAGTAGAATAAGTAGAGTTACTAAAAGTACGAATTTTGTTGATAATAAATGTTACCTTTAAGAAAACATGAAAATAAATTTTCTCACTTGAGCCTGCAACGGTGCTGCTTGAAGCTGTAGAGGGTATGAGATGGATTATCAAATATGGAGTACTTATAAGGGCAATGTACGACCAACAGTTACAATTCAACAGACTTGAATACCCATTACAGAGTTCTTGTGATATTATGTTGGATTCTGTACAATGACCGGTCACATCATTGCAGCACGAAAAATGGTGCAATCACATGAAATGTTGGCATGTACTTTTAATCTCGTGATATTACGTTAGATTCCCTATAGTGACTTTTCACATCACAACAAATGTGGGCAGTTACTATTAATTTCGTATACTGTTGTCATTTAATTCGGAAGTGACTACTCAATGCAGTCTGCGAAAGATGGAGACGTTTAATGGAATCCCAGCAACGAATGATGGAGACGCGTCTTTATTTTCTTCTTCTCAGTGAATGGTCTAATCATGTCATACATGCATGTGAAAGGGTATAGTCTACATACACGTGACTCGTATTAATTTGACAGTGATATTGCAGTATGTAATATTGTTGTATGCCTCAGTGTCAAGTCATTTCATTGACTGTAGCAGGCTTTTGAAACATTATTCATAATTGTTTTGTCATAGTGGCAATTTTGTGTATATGTAGGAGTTTAAAAATAGGGGTCGCCCACCGGTGCTTTAACCATTTCAATTCATGAAAGTGTTAAGAAAAATGGACCGTTCCCATGTGCCTTACATAACTTAGAAGCTTACATGACTTGACAATTATAACAACTACGACAATTGCGCAATTATAACAACTGAAACAACGACAACTAGTACAACAGAAGGAAATGCCAAACCATAATCATACAAACTACAACAAATGAGCACACAAGCATCAAATTCAAACACGTACACCTACCATGGCCTAGGGAAAGGACCATCTCTAGTCTTACCGGCATTAATCTTGCTCAAGCGTCTTATTTCTGCTTGTGCTTCGAGTGCATACTGACGTCCATGTTCGCACATGGGAGGGCCAATCCACTGCTTAAAGCAACAACAAACAATGTCATCAGGATAATTCATGTGGTCGTTGTAGGCTTGACAGCCGAAAAATCGACGACCAGCATTTGTTTCGGTCTCGTCAACAGCCATGACCGACTCTTGTCCACAATGGTGAATAGGGTTGGATCCAATCGTCCGTAGTGGCTCGGAAACCTTCCCTTCAAGTACAATTTCTTTTCCAGATCTTTGATGAACAGAAGAGGCATCTTCATTTGAATACGGTGAGTGTCCGTATTCGTGAGTTGGGCGAAACGATTGCTGGTGTTGGCCTGGACGTTGCATGGCATATGATGACGAGTGCGCTTGGGACATGGGTTTCTTGCTTGCAGATTTTTTGCCAGTACGCTTGGGTTCAGACGAAGACATTTTTCTGGTTGTCACAAATGAATTTGAGAAGGTGGTCTAGTTGTGTGGAAGAAGGAGGAGGTAGGTTGGTATATAAAGGGAGGGCTTGCGACCGTTTAAGTAGCCGCTATGGTGCCACGACTATAAAATATAACGGCAAGTAGTTTGCCGTTATATTTTTATACAAACAATTTCTTTTCCTAGTGTGTAGGCCTGTCACTCTTTTTCTACAGTTTTCAGACCAGAGTGTGGTCATGTCACTCTTTTTCTAAAGTTAAGAACGCATTTTCCAACGTAGCTACAGGAAACAGTGCACAGTGTACAGTATACAGCGGACAGTATGCAGTAAAAGGAGCACAGTATACAGTGCGCAGTCCAACGTAAACATTACCCGTTGTCAATTTGTTTTCACATTCATTGTCTTTTGGAAACGGGAAGTAATATCCTTATGCAGTGGTAACTAAATCTCCTCCTATATATAACTAACATTGCTTCAGCGATACCCAATCCATACGGACTGAAAATTATATCTCAAATAAGAAAAATGCCAATATCGTATCCATCTTCTTACAATTACACGGACCTTCTCTCAGGACCATCAAACCCTAATCCGTCGACACCCAGAGAACCAACAGAGTGGTATATCGAAATGGAAGAGCGACACAATGACGAGGTGCGACAATTAGAACTTGAAGCAGGAATGCATGAAATGGAAATACGACATCAGCATGACAATCGTAATCGACAACGTGATCGCAGGTCTAACCTTGTAATTCCTCGTGTTAGAGCCACGGTAGAAGAAGGCGAGGTGCAATCTACAAATATTGTATGCTTTTTTGGATTTGAAGCACCGCAATTAGTCGTCCGTCATGGAAACGATGTTGGACGTCGATATTATAGTTGTCCAGTACGTGGAAACCGATGCGAGTTTGGATAGTGGATAGATGACCGTTTTCCCCGTCGAGCAATTACGTATGCTTTGGAACTAGAGGAAGAAATAAGAAAGCTGCGAAATCAAGTAAACGACCTAAGTAATGCAAATTATCGCCTGCAACGTGGGTTAAATAAGGATTTAAATATTTTATGTTATGCGTACTATGTACTGTATTGTTACGCGTCGTATCACTTTTTATCTTTATGCTTTATTTTAGTTGAAAACCTTCACTGAAGTTCGAACGAAGTATGTAACCCTATAGCTGTGTAACGTTTAGGTTATGTAGGCTGATTTTATTTGTGGAACCTATTGTTTGTCTAATCTACCGTTTGTGTAATTTATCATATTTGTTACTTATTATCACTTGTGTAACCTATGCGTAAGGGTCGTTCCTAGGTGCATTAAACGATTCAATACAACGAGTTAAAAAACATGGGTCGTTCCGCATTGACTGGTCAAGTCTTGCACAATTCCCATAGTTCAGCCATGTTTTATGGCAGGGTGGAGTCATGCCACTGTTTTCGAGAGTAGGAATTAAAAATAGGGGTCGTCGTCGGGTGCATTTACCATTTCATCATGTGTAGGAGTTAAAAAAAGGGTCGGCCTACTTTGTGTCAAACAATTTATGGAAACAGTCAAATAGTATACAGTGCAAATAGTGATACACTATACATTGATACAGTACCAATAATTATGTCACTGATAAAGTTGATGCATTATATATCAATACCAAAAATTTATCACGGGTATCACCTGCTTTGTGTTTATGTTGGGAATTGCAATATCTCTTTTTACAAATCTAGCCTTTCTTTGTGTTCAAACGCAGCAATAAATTTGCACCAGGTTTATATCTCTAACAGAACAAAAATTCCTTACACTTTGAATTCATTTCAATTGCTTAAGGTTTTGTTTTGTATTGAAGCTATGGACAACTTGGAGATTGACGATGAAACAATGAATAATTGTTATGAAGAGTTTGAACGGTCAAGGAATAGTGTACAACACAATAAGCCTAAGGTGGAATTCGGTGAAGGAGCACAAGTTCTGTCTAAATCAGTGAACCTGAGAACAAAATCCTTGAATGCTCGATTGTGTGAAGTTGTAGCAAATCAGAGACCTGGTAAGCAGATCGTATACGAAGGACAAGAAATCGAGCCCCTACATCCAATCGGTCCAACGCTACCTAGTGGAGCTTACCCTATTTGTTGTTGTGGAGATGAATCGGTTGTTGTTGCCAAAACTGAAAAAAAATGCTGGACGCCGATTCTTCGGATGTCCTGCCTTCGAAGACCATAGGTATTACCCCAATGATATTCAATGTTGTAATTTTATGCAGTGGATAGACCCCCCGATGTGCCAGCGTGGACTTCAATATGCACTGGAAGCGCAAGCCGAAATAAGGCGATTGAACAAGATTGTTGCGGATGCAACTAGAGCTGGCTATCTCAGAAATCGTTGGGATTTGGTTTTTCTTGATCGAAGATTTATTACTGTACTTTGAATTTGATGTTGCTATGTTCTGTTGTTCTAGTTCCTGTAAGTGTTGTTTGAAATGTATTAGCATTTGAATTTGATCGTGAACAAGATTGTTGTCTTCTCGTTTCAAAATGCAAAATTCTTAAATAACTAGCCAACATAACAAGGTTTGCAGATAACTCCATATTCTACGTAAGAACATAACGGGTAAACCAACTGTAGCGCAATGACTGGTCAAGTCTTGTGATCTTCGCATAGTGCAGTCATGTCATCTGGCAGATTCAATATAGTATTCCTTACAGTGTAGCTTTTGACCATTCACACCATTACCAATCTTCCAGCTATATATACGTATGTTAACTTACTCACAACATACAAAACTCAAACAACTTCTTCCCCATTATTAGAGCACATCCTTGGATTCGCACTCGCTGAAAATGTCTTCGTGGGCAACATCTACAGATTCCGAGGAACAAGCTTACGAAAACATAAGGCTACAGGAGCTTGAAAACAAACTGCAGTTCCTAAGCCAAATGAAACCGCAAACTATACCGCCGTACGAACTAGTGAACGTTCAACCTCCACATGAAACACCAGTACCACCTGTTCAAGTATCATCTCAACAGGAGGTCACTCAGTCAACGAAGGAAGCAGAGTTCTTTCATGTACCACTGCACGAACATGTAATTGATTCTTATCCAGTTCGTTGCTACTGCGGGTATGCGGTTGAAGTTGTCGTTCGAGCAGAGGGCAACAATATAGGTCGGCGCATGCAGCGATGTCCAGCCTATCCAAATGGTTGCAATTACACGGACTGGATAGACCAACCTTTGTGTCCTCAGGGAATAGCATATGCTAATGAACTCGAACGAGAAAATAGACGTGTTCGAAGTGATAATGAGCAGTTGCGATTGAACATCATGCGACGCCCGTAAGACTAAACGTAACATGCATTGTAATGAAGTTGCTAGTGCCTACTCCATGGTTCGATTGAGTTAGTTCGCATGTACTATCGTCAGTTGTTGTGCCTTTATAAACTATTTTATCTTTGTGCTTATTGTTGGATCTCCTTATCCTACTCTATTGTGACAAAATCTTTGTTGTTAATATTATATTGGAGATATAATTGATTTTATATCGAGTTTATTATATAAAATGAAGTTTGAATATATATGTATATAGTTTATAATATAATTAAAACGAGCCCGAAACGCGACGGTAGTTCGTAATTTTCAATACCAACTTTAACTGAATAAAACGGATCCAATATAGGTCAGAATTCAGTGAAACAAGAATCGTTCAGGTCGATTAGATTTAAATTGTCTGTTGGGGGGGGGAGGGGGGGGGATTTTGAGATTTCGTGACATAGATTGTTAGTTATGTTCAATTTAAATTTTTAAATAGTCGCTATGGAATTTCGTTAATAAATGATAACGTTTATTTAATTGAATATAAAGGAATTTCTATACATCTGGATATCGTTTCAAACGTAAATTTCTGAAAATTTACAAAAACATTTATCACATAAATACAAAGGAAATTCTCCATTATATTCTGTATTACTTTCACATCACAACAACTGTCCGAATTGACTATTCAATGACATAACCATTATTATCCCAACCATTATGTCGGAACCATTATTGCCAACCATTCTTGGCTAGAATAATTTGACTACTCAAGGCAGAGATATTATCCAAACCATTATTACCAACCATTCTTGCCTACATGTATTGCCAACCATGTAGCGTACACCATAGCCATGATGGTGAACACTGAAGCCATGATTTTGTCGTTAATATTATATTGGAGATATAATTCATTTTATATTGAGTTTATTATATAAAATGACGTTTGAAAATATATATAGTTTATAATATAATTAAAACGAGCCCGAAATGCGGCGGTAGTTCGTAATTTTCAATACGAAATTTAACTGAATATACGGGATCCGATATAGGTCAGAATTCTGTGAAACAAGAATCGTACGGGTCGATTAGATTAAAATTATCTGTTGGGGAAAAAAATTTGAGATTTCATGACATAGATTGTTAGTTATGTTCAATTTAAATTTTTAAATAGTCTCTATGGAATTTCGTTAATAAACGATAACGTTTATTTAATTGAATATAAAGGAATTTCTGTACATTTGGATATCGTTTCAAACGTAAATTTCTGAAAATTTACAAAATCGTTTATTACATAAATACAAAGGAAATACTCCTTTATATTCTCTATGATTTTCACATCACAACAACTGTCCGAACCATTATCGGCTACATGTATTGCTAACCATTATTGCCAACATTTCACAGCACAACAGCAGACCCATTTGGCTACTCAATGACAGAGATATTATCCACACCATTATTGCCAACCATTCTTGTCTACATGTATTGCCAACCATTATTGCCAACCTTTCACATCACAACAACTGCCCGATTTGACTACTCAATGACAGAGATATTACGCCAACCATCCTTGATTATATATATATATGACCTACGTCTACACTCAGGGAGAACAACGAAACTAAATTTATAGAAAAGCAAGCAATGGATCCAAATCTATACTACCATTACTACGAAGTCAATAATCAAATTGACGATTCTGAACTTGAAATGGAGGAAGAGATGGAGGAGGAGCTGGAACAGCATGCAATGGTTGGGTATTCCAATTATTTTGCTGAAGGCTCAATGAACAACCGTCGAGGTATTATGCTTGGCCGGATTGACCGGCGGTATAAGAGAGACTACAAGGATGGACATGAATGACTAAAGAGGGATTACTTCATCGACAATCCAACCTATGATATAACTTTGTTCCGCCGTCGTTATCGTATGAGTCCGGCAATTTTCTCAAAAATTTATCTTAAACTTCATCATTCAAACCCATATTTCACTTATAGACTAAACGGAGCACAAGAAATCGGCCACTCGCCCCACATCAAAATTTCATCGGCGTTGAGGATGTTAAGCTATGGAACATCTGGCGACCAAATGGATGAATATTTCAGAATCGCAGCATCAACAACAATAGAGTGTCGGAAAGAATTCTGTAAAATAGTTGTTGAACAGTTCGGGCAGAAGTATCTACGGACGCCTGGACCAAATGATATAAGTAGGATACTATGTAGGGGAGAAGCTAGAGGATTTCCAGGTATGATTGGAAGTTTAGATTGCATGCATTGGCCTTGGAAAAACTGCCCAACGAGATGGAAAGGAATGTTCACCGAACATAAAAAAGTGTCGTTAGTGATCCTTGAAGCAGTATCAACAGACGATTTATGGGTTTAGCATGATTTTTTTGGAGTCCCAGGTTCATTGAATGATATAAATGTTTTAAAACAATCATATTTTTTCACAGAACTTGCTAATGGACTGTCAACAGATGTTTCATATAAAGTTGGTAATATCGAACACAAAACTGGGTACTACCTGGTGGATGGAATATACCCAAAGTGGAGAACTTTGATGCAAGGATACAGAGTACCATCATATGATAAAGAAAGGTATTTCACTGAAAAAGTAGCTAGCTACAGAAAGGACATCGAACGTACGTTTGGTGTTTTACAAGCCCGATTTCATATTTTATGAAATCCTACTCGTTTTCATGATGCAAGAGTGCTTTCAGAAATCATGTATGCTTGTATAATAATACGTAACATGATTGTGGAGTCTGAAAGAGGCGAATATAAGAATCAAAAGTCTAATTATCCTGACATGTTTACGGGGTCAAATGCAAAACCCCATAAAGATGTAAACTCAATGGAAGAATATGTTGATATGGTTCAACACATTGAAGATCAAGCTACGCACTTCCAATTGCGTGACTAGTTGGTGAAACATTTGTGGGTGCATAAAGGAAGGAATAGTTGGAATCAGTAATTGGTACTAGAACTATGTATCAGTGTGTAGTCGTGTACTGTGTATCAGAGTACTATCTATCAGTGTGTAGTTAGGTCAATGAATCTGGTTTCCAATCATATTGTAGATTGTATCATTATTTCAACAACTGGTACATAAATACAAAAAACTGCTCACAATCATATTACAACTCAACCCAATATATACAGCTAGTACATAAACGACAACTACTACATAAATACTACAAACAGGTCACAATCATATTACAGCTCAACCCAACATATATAACTAGTACATAAACACCCACCAGTACATAAATACTACAAACAGTTCACTATCATATTACAACTTAACCGAACATACATAGCTAGTCCATATACGAGCCACTATCGCTTCCGCTTCCTTTGTGTTTTCTGTACTCTCTAATCTACTCGGTTACTAGTTCTTGCTGTAGAGGGGAAAGCTTGCTAAAATCACATGTAAACATTTTAATATAATTCTTCTCTCGCATCATAGCTTTTGTCTCCTCCAACTTCTCTCATACCATTGCTTTCTTCTCCTCCTGCTTCTCTCGTAGCATGGCTTTCTTCTCCTCCTACATTTCTCGTACCATGGCTTGTTTCTCCATATGTACATGTATGCGAAGCTCTCGATCATCCCTAACCGCCTTTTGCACCGAAAATTGAGCTCTTCGCTCTTTTGTCGCCTTAGATGAATTCTCTATTGTTTCCATAAATCTAGAAAACTCTACACCGCTTTGCTCCAGCTGAATTGACTTGGCTCTGCCAACGGGTCGTCCGTCACTAGTTCCAATTAAAGGGTTTCTTTCTTGCGAACTCGGGTCACTTCCTGGACTAGAATCAGAGTAGTTCATCCTTCTAGCTTTGTTCTGCTGCTCAAACATGAAGTTGCTTGGGTTCTTCCACTTCGGCAAACTAGATAGAAGCTCGAAACAGTCTTGAAATTTAAATAGATGACCATACTTTTGTTGGTAGGCCATTCGTGATTCTTCAATCTGTAACACAAAGTGGAAATTGTATGAGCGTATGACACTTCTAACTAATCAATCATAGTACAGTAAGTTATTTTTCAAAGTAATCTACGGTACTTACAACATCATAAGGTGCAGCACCGCTTTGCTGTCTGTTCTGCAAGCCTGTTAGTATTGCCAGATAGTTCTGACATGCGGCATTCATAACTCTATAACCGCCTCTAAGTGATGCCCATGTTCTATTCCTCGCTTCCAACGAATTGTAAAACTCTGCTACTCTTTCCCAAAAATTTTGACCTTTCATATTATTCCCAACAATGTTGTCTTGTGAAATGCGTATCCACGATTTAGTAAGTGAAACGTACTGCTCAGAAGTAAACTTACATTTTTTTTTTCATCCGCTGCTAATCCTTCCCCTTCAGCATGATCATCCTCAATATCTTCTATTCCGGGATCCGGCTCCGATTCAACTTCGGTTTGGTGTCGTTTACTGAAAATGCTTTTTAAAGACTTCCACTTCGTCTTCTTTTGGTTATATTCGGGACTAATAGGTGCAACGTATTCTTGAATAAATTCTTCAAAATTTGTAACATTCGCATCCTCATTTGCATCTTCTTCCGCCTTCTCCGTTGAAGTTTCAACATTTTCTTCGGTAGTAGGAGAGACATACCCGTACGAAAACTGTCTTTCAAGATTTTACGTAGCTTCACGGTCACGAACCTCGGTCTGTTGCGGAGTTAGGTGAGGTTGTTGACTTTGATCGGTCTGCATCATCATTGACATATACGACGAATGATCGTCGTACATGCCTACCTCGGTTGGTCGTTGGTAAAACTGTGGTTGGGCGGTAGAATGGATTGGAGGAAAATTAGGAGGAGCGAGCGGTTGGTATGGTGGTCGGTATGAATAATTTGAATACGGAGAGTAGCCATATTCGTGAGATGGCTGCAATGGTTGTTGTTATTGGATTGACCGTTGCATGGCATACGATGACGAGTGCGGTTTGGACATGACTGTCCTGTTTGTGGATTTTTTCCCACTTCGTTTGGGTGCAGAAGAAGACATTTTGTTGTTGAAGAAGTTGAAGTTAAGACGGTGGAGTGGTTGTGTGGAAGAAGAAGGACGTAGGTTGGTATAAAAGGAGGAAGTGCACTAGCCGTTGGAGTGCAAAGGCTAGTGCTTATAACGGCAAAGTGTTTGCCATTATAAGCTTATAACGGCAAACTAACAGCAAAGAGTTTTCCGTTATAAGCTTATAACGACAAACACTTTTCCGTTATAAGCACCAACCCCTGTTCAGTCAACCAGCCACGAACGAGCTCAAAACTAGCCACAGACTAGCCACGAGTGACTGCACAAGCCACACGTCTTGTTTAGTAACTAAACAAGCCATTATTGGTTGTGCTCTTACCCAAGAAAAATGCATCCAAAACTACTTACTGTCATTGTTATCTGAAATACGTTTAGACTTTCCATTACTGCTGCAGCTACAATGTAAAACCATATTACTTCGATTGGATTTGTTATACTTGTAAATAGGGAATCTAGGTATTCGTGGCCTGGAATGATTCGGGCTAGTTTCAGCCAGAATCTGGTGAGAAAATGGAGAAGACGATAACCCAGTGTCATTTTTAGGAATTAGCTTTTCCTATGGTTGGGACTATTATTTTCTGGACCTTATATATATATATATATATATATATATATATATATATATATATATATGAAAATTGACACACTTTTATTTAGAGAATAACATTACAATCAGAGTTAATATCAAAATCCAAACCTGATAAACTATAAACCAAATACAAGATTCACACCCTTCTTAAACTGAAACTGCATTGATTTCCAGGTCCAACTTTCCAAAGGATCGGTAATTGATGACAAAGGTGATTTGGCTTATGATGTTGAAGTTAAAAATGGTGCCGCCGAAACACACTTGTTCACTAGTGGCTTGATCGTCTGAATGTCGAATGCGTCTTTAACATCCGGTCATCAAAAGTGAAAGCTTTTATATCAAAACAGATCCTCCTCAATAGCCAAAGCCGTAATTGAACTGATTATGACTCAAAATACTCGTATGAGCTATCAAATGTAACCGACATATGGTCTAGCCGGCCAACATCTATATCAGTCAGCACACGAAAATATAAAGGGTGGTAGGCCACCTTCTATATCAGTACGTAACTATGGAAAATCATCAAAAGGTGATGCAAGTTGTCTTGCCCTAATTAGGTCAGGTAGTGTGTTAAAATAATCCGCAACACACTTATGTCAAGTACCGTATATAGTAATATGATGAACCTAAATAAGCAATTATTTAACCTTAACAGTATAATAATCAAACTAGTGATCTACAACATATATTATACAAGTATTACTTTATTGGTTAATAATAAAATTATATATATGGTGTCACTAGTGCAAAAGTAAGACAATGTGATATATTTAGGGGAAACTCTTGCAATACTCGTAGGTAGTCTTTGGTCACGCCAGTATTGAGAATAGTATGAGCTGATCCAGCATTGTTTACGGGTATACAATGAACGATCTATCTGCCAACTTTGACAGAACACGATGGCATTTGGACGTCTCGACGAATAAATGAAAAATAAAACGTTTGAGGTAAATGTAAAAAGTAAATAAAAAATTCATATTTGCGTCTCATATAGGCAAAAATGTTAGGCACCTGCAGAACAGGAGCATGTCGAGCAGGTGTTCGATTTTTTTTTCGAACGCCTATTGGACAGACGCCTGACACGATAATCTTTTGATAAATCATCGAATGCATAAATTTAAAGTGCAAAAACTATAATTTGTACATTTTAAACCATTGGAGATGTTCTTATAGTTCGAACGGGATGCTCATACTTATAGTTCGAAAGGGAAACACAATATCTCGTTCACTACAAAGCACTGATTGTTTTAGTAAGTTCAGTACAGTGAGTAAAGCAAGTGAGCATAATACCGCAAGCATACGTACTTCAATTGCATGCCATATTCTATAGAGGGAGTGACGAGAGAGCACTTGCGAATTAGCGTTGTCACTGTATATGTATGGGATGTAGAAGTCCAGTGTACTCTGAACATGTTTACTGTAGAGTTCTATTAACTAAATTGGATGTGATTAGCCATTGTGATAGTGCTTTTTGTTGAAGATTTTGTGGTTTGAGACTATTGGATGATGATGAATTGTCGTACTTCAGACTTTAATGATCTATTTGGTAAATTCTTTCAGACAATAGTTCAACCCACCAGGTACAAACGGGTTATCGAACTATCGACTTTAAGGATTCAATAAAGCCTTGGAACAACAAAATCAAATTCAAAGTTTATATGTCTTTAATCCGATCAAGAACACTCTAATTTTATATTTTTGATGATGTAATTAGATAGGAGAAATATGAAGAGAATAAGAAGAACATTTCTACAACGCCACTTAGACATTACAAATTCGGAAATTAGCAACGCCATAACAATGTGGCATTGGCAGAACTTATGATAAGAAAAAGATGAAGTTTCTAAGTAGTTTTCCATGGTTTTGGTCGTGCCTATTTATATATGTAAAGGGAGACGATCGTTCATCCAAGCATCACGACTGTTATTTGCCACAGTCATATCTATTTGAATTCGAACAGAAGCATCCTTTCAGTTTTGCAACATTCATAAGCGTCGCGAATTTCAAAACCGCCACGCCTTCTTCTTACGTTCTGGAACGTTTCACATTCTCCTTTTCGTTTGAATTTCATTCGGGTCCATGGGCTGAAATTCGACCCATTTAAGTTTTATAAAAACTGTCCAAAAATATTGCTATCGGACCCGAGACCCGTGCTCGGCCCGGTTCGGTCAGTCGGTCGGACGGCGGAGGCGGCGCGCGTGTGTGGTATAGAGATGCATGGTCTCCCTCCTCACATCAAAGTAAACATTTGGGTGCCCCAAGGCCCCAACACACTTGTGAGAAGGCTATTGATATAGTGGTATACCTCTCAATCTTCTATAGTGTGGGACTAATCCCCACGCACTAT
Source organism: Allium sativum (assembly GCA_030737875.1). NCBI lineage: Eukaryota > Viridiplantae > Streptophyta > Magnoliopsida > Asparagales > Amaryllidaceae > Allium > Allium sativum. Next base: position 407,618,956 of record CM060926.1, read on the forward strand.
CTTTTTCCATTCTTGCTTCCCTCTTTAAAAAACAAATCCATTCCCCAAAACAAACTTTGAAAATTTCTAACAATCTCCCCAATTTTCAAAATAAAGAAATAAGTAAAATAGATGGTTGAATCACTAGTGTGACTTTCTACATATTCAAGTGGGATCAAGCCTATGTAGTTCTAAGATCAAGTTTTGCATCATCGTGGAAACAACACATAAACAAGAGGTATCTTTTGGATTTGGACCTTTACTTAGTGTAAATCATTCAAAGCTCTATCGAGATTTTATGGTGAACGAATCTTGAACCAAGTATTCATTAATGATAAAAGTGGAACAATTATACATGTCGATTTCCTTAGTTAGAGTGTTATGTATTGCTCAACACGTTAATGGCCATGTGCTTTAATCCTGGATCTTGAGTCTCCTTTAGAAAGCGGTCTTATTTTCCTAGGAAATGGTCTGATTTCCATACTCATTTAGGTAAGTCTCTTAAAAGGTTTCTGCTATACACCTTTTAAGGTTTCTAGACTTATTAAGGATATTTATCCATCCTTTGTTCTTGCAGAATCCAACACTAAATATTATGGGATTATTTGTAACACACCGTAATTTTAAAGGACATTAAAACGATAAACTAAAGAATACTTAATTAAATATTGGGAATTAAGTAAAATGGTTTGGGCCATTGCGTTCGTCTCGGAATTCTGGTTAGGATAGACTCCGAATTAGCATAAAACAGACAATGTATAAGGAAGTTATTAAGCTTAGAAGTTTGTATACATGTAAGTTATATATATATATAACAACTCAAAATTTTCAAAACAATTCAAACGGCGAGGCAGCAAAATAAGGCGGGAACCAGAGCCGTTGGATCTTGCCTATGCCTAGGCTAGGTCGACCTATGAGTCGACCCAAGGCCACGTGGGTCGACCTATGGGTCGACCCACGTGAGGGTGGGTCGACCCAACTGAGATCTAGCCGAATTCTCTGAGCATTTTTGGACTTTTTTTGACCGGGTTCATTAGGATAGGCTATATATATGACAACATTTCTATTGTTTTTCTACACCTAAAACGATGGAGACAATGAGATGCTACCCCAGCTTGGATTGAATCAGCCTATCTTCTTTAACATCAGCTTATATGTGTACAAGAATCTCTTCTGCAACTTCAACATATTATTCTTTGTTCTTTAGATCCAATATATGTCAGTTCATGTTACTTTTAGATATAAAAGTTTAACAGTAACCCTGACATGTTTATAAATCTGGATGTAAATCTATACTTGTTAAGAATCTGATTCATACCTAAACAGTTATGTTATTACATGTTCTCTTCTGTACACATGATCTGTTGTTCAGTTCTTATATGCCCATTTCTGCCATCGTATGCCCATCTCTGTTATTATATGCTTGTTTTGTTTTTATACGCCTATTTTGTTCTTCTCTCTCTCATTCCCTTTTTATTTTTATAGCCTAGGCTACCTTCGGGCCTAAGCCAATACCGCTGAAATATGCGCACGAACGGAAATGAGATAAACTGGGGAAGGATAATTTGGGGGAATAACCTATACTGTGAAATATGACTGAAATATTGGGTGTATATGTTATACTGTGAATTATGACTTGAATTCAGGGGATATGAATCTGTAGGCTTAATTTAAGATTAAGCGAAACATGTTAATGGAAATGTAAGGAACCTGTAAAACCTATTTAAATATGTTACGGTTATATAAATCTGTTTAATCCGTTAGGGTTATGTAAACATGTTTAATCTGTTAGGGTTAAGTAAATCTTTTGGGGTTATGTAAACCTGTTTAATCTGTTGGAGTTAAATAAACCTGTTAACCTGTGAAACTTAACCTGTTGATCTGTGGGGGTTAGGCAAACTAGTTAATCTTTAGGCTTAACCCGTTAAAAATCCTAGTTTGTTGGGGACACAATTTTAGGGGGTTGACTTGTGTCTACTATGTGGGACCCATATCAGTCAGTAACCCATCTGGTATTAAAAGGAGACCCCGCACTAAGGGTCAGGGCACGCACACTGAATTGATTATTAGAGGTTCATATGAAAGGGGGTGTGTACGGGCGCGTTCCAACAGAGTCATGTGCGTGCATAGGTCTAGCCTGCCTGGGAAAATAAGACGCTGTAGCACCAGTAAATAGGTTTGTGTCCTTCCTAGGTTGCCACTTTAGGAAGTAATACATCCTACTGTGGGGCCGACACATGGTATTTACGAGTTAGGGAGTCGATCGATTGGGGGGTAGTAATTAGAGTACATCAAGTCATGTCTGTTTCTATGGGGTATCTGTATTTCTGTTTGGGGTAACACCCGTTATTTTTGTTTAGGTACCAGTTATTTCTGTTTGGGATAAAACCTGTTACTAGAGTACACTTAGAACTACTATTATGTTTCTGTTGGGATCTTTTTGTTTCTATTATGTAAATATGGGTACCTAATCCCGTTATATATCTGTTATACTGGTATTGTTGCGGAGAAAAGTATTTGAGAAGCATAATCTACTATGTTTATTCTGTTATTTCTTTTTAGTCTATTTATACTTGTTATATCCTACTGTTGTCTCATCCAGTTTATATGCCTATCATGATATTTTCACTTCTTTATATGCTAAAAGTCACTGGACTCGCCAGACTTTATGTCTGACCTATTTTGATTCCTTTTCTTTCTTCCTTCACCCCCCAAGGTTTTCAAGGTGCGAACGCTCGAGCTTGGTTAGGATTCTCTCTTCGGTTTTTGCTTGGATGTGGATCTGCTTTGATGTATCGCTTTGACTACTTGTCTACTTGTTTATGGCTACGGGGATTATGGTTTTTCATTTCTGCACTCTAATGGTTTTTAGCAGAAGACAGATGTTTTTATTTGATGTTTTTTGTTCCAGTATTCCAGTCTGGTGTTGTAACTGGATTTTGAGACCACGATGTTTTCTATTGGAAAATAAAGTTTTAAATTTCTGTTTCTATTTTATATATATGTCTTGTGAGATTCTGTTTTATTTTCCTATAATGCTTCACGGAACTTAATGCATTCTGATAAAGAGTGGCATTAACGGACGTGGTGTGTCACATTTGGTATCATAGCTGTAGGTTACAAGATCGGATAGAAGGTTTTGAAAATTGTTTTAAAAAAGGTTTCGAAAAGAAAGTATTTTCAAAAAAAAGTCTGTTTTTGGAAAACGTATTCCCCCGAGCCATATAAAATATCTTTCGATTCCCTGTTTGAATCCCTTTTCCTTTTCTTTTTAGCATGTCTGGGGAACCGAATATTCCTGAGGATGTTCAGATACCGGCTTGGTTCTGTAGATATCTTAAGGTTACGACGCCTGCCGGAGGCCAAGCAAACGCCCCTCCCCCAAATGCAACCACTGTTCCTCCTCCTCCACAAGCGGATAATTTCTCTATGATATGCAAGGATTTCTTTGCTATGGGAGGAAATCCATTTCGAGGAACTGAAAATTTTATGGAAGCACGAAATTGGCTAAAAGTGACGAAGAATTTGTTTGGGCTTTTTGAGGTTGATGACCGTAGAAAGATACAGCTGGCTGCATGGAAGCTTAAAGACGAGGCTTCGGTCTGGTGGGAAGTGATGCAAGCAGAGTGTCCAGTTGATACTTGGGATGATTTCTGATATAGGTTCAAGACGAAGCTTCTTTCTCAGGCAGAAGAGAGTATGCAAATGGAGAGGTTTCTGGCACTTCAGCAAGGAAGTATGTCTGTTAACGAGTATGCCAATAAGTTCAATCAGTTGGCAAGGTTTGGTCTGGAGCTGGTGAATACCCCGCAAAAGAAAGCTTTAAGGTTTGCAAGAGGATTAAATCAGCCTCTTCAAGCATTGGCATTATCTCACATTCCGATGGGAGCTACTTTTGAGAGACTGGTTGATATGGCATTGATGCACGAAGATGGTAAAGATGAGCAAAAGGAGGTTAAGACTGAAAAGCCACAAAACAAGAAATTATGGCCTAAGAAAGAACCACAAAAGAAGGGCGGAAAGAACGACAAGGCTCAAGGAGAAAAGAAGTGTCATGGCTGCGGGAACGTGGGTCATTTGGTCAAAGATTGCAAGAAAAGGAAGAATGTTTACTTCCACTATGGAGCGATCGGACACTATACTAGGTAGTGCCCGAAGAAGCAAGGACAGGGCCAAAGGGCAGGATCTTCTGGAGGGCAGGTGCATGCTCTCGAGGCCAGTGTACCGGACAGAGGTAGGAAAATTTATGTTGAAGGTTTGATTTCTCTTTCCGATCATAATGTTAGGACTCTTTTTTATTCTAGCGCTTCTCACTCTTTTATATCTGATTCTATGGTTGAGTCTCTGCACCTTAGTACTAGTATTGTTTCTGATCTCGTTATTGTCTCAAACACCAGTGGGGGCCTGGCTCATTCGTCTATGATAAGTCGGGGTTTGAGGATATTTGTGTTGGGTGTCGAGTTTGAGTGCAACGCATATATGCTTAGTTTTATGGGCTAAGGTCTGACCCTAGAGATGGATTGGCTAGCCATGTATGGTGTCATTCTGGACTGTGAGAGGAGGGTCGTTAGACTTTTGACTTGTCGAGGGAGGACTCTCGTGATTTCCTTCAACCCAAAGGGGTTTGTCATGATTAGTTTCCTAGAATCACTTGATGCTTTTGTCGAACATTTGAAATTTGTACCTGTTGTCTATGAGTATCCGAATGTTTTTGAGGAGGTCAGGGGCTTACCTTTGAGGCGCAAGATTGATTTCAGATATATTTGATGGATAGTACGAAGCCAGTCACATTGCATGTGCGTTACATGGCTCTTAGGGAAAGGAGGGAGCTTAGCAAGCAAGTAGAGGAGCTACTTGAGAAAGGGTTTATTAGGAAGAGCATATCAAAATGGGGTGCTCCAGTCGTCTTTGCAACTGAGGTGGATGACTCGCTTCGCTTATTTGTGGATTACGGGGAGTTTAATAAGCTCACAAAGAAGAATAGACACCCACTTCTGAGGATTGATGATATGTTTGACCAGCTTGTTGGTGCATCTGTTTTCTCTCATCTAGACATGGCTACAGGGTTTCATCAGTTGAGGGTGGACGAGGACAGTATAGAAGACCGCTTTCAAAATTCCAAATGGTTACTTTGAGTGGTTAGTCATGCCTTTGGGTTGATGAATGCACCCGCGTATTTTGTTAATCTGATGAGTAGAGTGTTCCAGGAGTTTCTGAATAAGTTCATTGTGGTCTTTGTGGATGACATTCTGATCTTCTCGAAGAGCGAGGAGAGCATGCCCTACATTTAGGGGAGGTGTAGAGACTCTATTGGCACACCTGCTTAAGGCGAAGTTCTCCAAATGTCAATTTTGGAGAGAGGAAGCAAGGTTTCTAGGGCATGTGGTCTCCAAGAATGGGATAACGGTGGATCCAGCGAAAGTGGTTGCAGTGCAAGATTGGAAGATTCCAAAGAATGCAATAGAGGTAAGGAGTTTTCTCTGTTTAGTGAGATGTTATAGGAAGCTTATTAAGGACTTCGCAACGATATGATACCCACTCACCAGACTGACGAAGAAGAATCTGGCCTTTTCCTGGATCATTGACTGTGAGGATGCTTTTTATTGGTTAAAGAGGGCTTTGACAACAGCCCCAGTCTTAACTTTGTCTGATGGGAACAAAGTGTTCACAGTGTACACCGATGCATGTGGTACAGGACTTGGTGTCGTATTGATGCAAGATGGAATGGTAGTATGTTAAGGTGATAAATAGTTAAGAGTTCATGAGAAGAACTACCCTAACCATGATTTGGAGTTGGTTGCTATATCGTTTGCACTTAAGACTTGGCGTCATTATCTACTTAGAGAAAGGTTCGAGTTGTACACGGATCATTAATCTCTCAAGTATCTGTTCTCGCAAAGGGATCTCAACTTGAGACATCAGAGATGGATGGAGTTCCTAGCATCCTATGATTTTGAGATTACTTATACACCTGGCAAGGGTAATGTGGTGGCGGACGCGTTAAGTAGGCATAGGGTAACTTTGAGTCCTCTATTCGTAAAGAGGCGGAGCTTGGAGTATATATCGACCTTCGATTTTAGGCCATCTACGGATCTTACACCTGGTTTGTTGGCATCCTTAGAGGTGCGACCTACAATTATGGATCAGATAGGATTTTCTCAGCGAGAGGACCCTCAGATAGCAGACATCTTGGACAGGCTCAATAGAGGGCAGACTTCTAGTCACCTCAGTAGATATTCTACGGATGATAGAGGGTGGTTGCGACGGGATGGAAGGCTTCGTGTTCCCCGAGTTGGGAGTCTGTTAAAGACGGTTCTCGAGGAAACCCATCATTCTAGGATGACTATCCATCCGGGCGGTGATAAGATGTATAGAGATATGAAGAGGGTTTTCTTTTAGGCTGGGATGAAGATAGATGTGGCGGAGTTTGTCTCCTGATGTTTAGTTTGCCAGCAAGTTAGAGCTGAACAAAGGAAGCCAGGCCGTTTGCTTCATCCTTTGGAAGCCCCACAGTGGAAGTGGGATAGCGTCTCTATGAATTTAATTGATGGTTTTCCTTGATCGAGGAAGGAAAACACCAATATTTGGATTATAGTAGACAGGCTTACTAAGAGCGATCATTTCATTCATGTTAGGAGTAAGAGAATGGCAACATGGTTGGCATTAGTTTATCTTCGTGAGATAGTCCGGTTACGTGGAGTGACTTCTAGCATTGTGAGTGATCGTGACCCCATCTTCACTAGTGAGTTTTGGAAGAGCTTACAAGAGGCATTAGGTACACAATTGTGTTTGTGCACTGCATATTACCCTCAGATCGATGGGTAGACTGAGAGGGTGAATAGAGTTCTTGAGGATCTTTTGAGGCTGTGTATCCTAGACTTCGGAGGGACTTGGGAGGAGCATATTCCGTTGGTTGAGTTTGCCAACAACAACAGTTATCAGGATAGTATAGGTATGGCACCCTTCAAGGCATTGTACGGACGACCTTGTAGATCAACGAATTGTTAGTGGGAGTCCACATATAGGCTTCTACTTGGACCTAAGATGATTAGAGAAACTTCAGAAAAAATTGATCTTATCCGAAGATGCATGAGGACGACTCAGGACAGGCAGAAGTCCTACGCAGATAAGAGAAGGACTGATATTGAGTTTGAGGTGGGAGACATTGTTTTCATCAAAGCATCACCTCTGAGGAATGTGGTTCGCTTTGGATCTATAGGGAAATTGGCGCCAAGGTTCGTACGGTCATTTCCCATAGTGGAAAGGATAAGTCAAATGGGCTATAGGGTGAAGCTACCAGATTGGCGGGTGTTCATGGTGTTTTCCATGTTTCTCATTTGCAGAAATGTCTACACGATACAGGAAAGATAGTTGAGCCGAGCATGCTTGAGGAAGTAGAGGTAAAACGGGAAGCGATAGTTAGAGGAGTTCCTACCTATATACTTGGATCAGAGGTTAAGAAGCTTTGCAACCGAGAGGTCAAGTAGATGAAAGTTCAATGGGGGAAAGACCGCGAAGATGCAACTTGGGAGACTGAAGACAAGATTCGTGCTTCGTATCCTTTTCTTTTCAAGGGTATGTTCTTAACTTCTTTTTCCAAGCTTTTATTCATACTTGCTTCTATCATTTGAGTATATCCTATCGATTGAATCCTCGACCTTTAGGTAGAAAACCAATTGATGTAAACATATGTTTGAAACATGTTATGTTTGGTGGATGCAAGTGTTTGCTAGTGGTTGCTCATGGATTCATATGCATACACTAGGCACTAGATCGTCTCAAAGCACTCTCATACTACATATGGATGTGTGTGCATTTTAAACTTTTATGGATGGAAATGCGTGTACCATCAGATAGATGTTGCAGTTGGATGGATGATTGTGCACACATATAGAGTTTAAATGATATACTAGGACTATTTGCATACATATTGGATTCATGGCACTAACATACATTGCATTAAGGAGGTCGACTGAATTGGTAGACCGCCTAATTTTTCGCATTAGCATAGGGACATATACACACAAGTTTGCATATGTTCTTATAAGCATTAGAAATCTCTTAAGGACAGTGGATGCATGTGATTGATGGATGAGTAGATGGTTGATGGATGTCAGGATAAACATTCTTCTTAACTTGGATATTTCGGGGACGAAATCCTTTAAGTAGGGAAGAATGTAACACCCCATAATTTTAAAGGACATTAAACTAATAAACTAAAGAATACTTAATTAAATATTGGGAATTAAGTAAAATGGACTGTGCCATTGCGTTCATCTCAGAATTCTGGTCAGGATAGACTCCGAGTTTGCATAAAACGGACATCGTATGAGGATGTTATTAAACTTAGAAGTTTGTATACGTATAAGATATATATATATATACATATACATATATATACATATATATATATATATATATATATATAACAACTCAAAATTTTCAAAACAACTCAAACAGCGAGGCGGCAAAACCAGGCGGGAACTAGACCTGTTGGGTCTGACCCACGCTTGAGGTAGGTCGACTTATGGGTCAACCTAGGTAAGGGTGGGTCGATCCAACCAGGATCTAGCCGAATTCTCTGAGCGTTTCTGGACGTTTTTGTGACCGGGTTCGTTGGAGATAGGCTATATACAGGACATCATTTCTATTGATTTTCTACACCTAAAACAATAGAGACAATGAGATGTTGCCCCATCCTGGATTGAATCAGCCTATCTTTTTCAACATCGGCTTATACATGTATAAGAATCTGTTCTGCAACTTCAGCATATTAGTCACTGTTCTTTAGATCCAATCTCTGTGAGTTCATGTTACTTTTAAATATAAACGTTTAATAGGAACCCTGACATGTTCATAAATTTGGATCTAAATCTATTCATCTTAAGAATCTGATTCTTACCTAAACAGTTTTGCTATTACATGTACTCTTATGTACACCTGATCTGCTGTTCAGTTCTTATATGCCTATTTCTGCCATCGTATGTCCATCTTTGTTATTATATGCTTGTTTTGTTTTTTTACGCCTATTCTGTTCTTCTCTCTCATTCCCTTTTTATTTTATAGCCTAGGCTACCTTCGAGCCAAGGCCAATATCGCTGAAATATGCATACAAACGGAATTGGGATAAATTGGGGAATGATAATTTGGGGGCATAACCTATACTGTGAAATATGACTAAAATTTTGGGGGTATTTGTTATACTGTGAATTATGACTAGAATTTGGGGCATATGAATATGTAGGCTTAATTTAAATTGAGCGAAACATGTTAATGTAACTGTAAGGAACCTGTGAAACCTGTTTAAATCTATTAGGGTTATATAAACTTGTTTAATCCGTGAGGCTTATGTAAACCTGTTTAATCTGTTGGGGTTAAGTAAATATGTTGGGGTTATGTAAACCTGTTTAATCTGTTGGTGTTAAATAAACCTGTTAACTTGTGAAAGTTAACCTGTTAATTTGTTGGGGTTAGGTGAACCTGTTAATCTTTAGGCTTAACCCTTTTAAAATTCTATTTGGTTATGGGACACAAGTTTAGGGGTTTGACTTGTGTCATCTACTGTGTGGGACCCATATCAGTCAGTAACTCATTCTAGTATTAAACGGGGACCCCGCACTAGGTAGGGGTTGGGGCACGCACACTGAACTGTTAAGTAAATATGTTGGGGTTATGCAAACCTGTTTAATCTGTAGGTGTTAAATAAACCTGTTAACTTGTGAAAGTTAACTTGTTAATTTGTTGGGGTTAGGCGAACCTGTTAATCTTTAGGCTTAACCCGTTTAAAATTCTATTTGGTTATGGGGCACAAGTTTAGGGATTTGACTTGTGTCATCTACTGTGTGGGACCCATATCAGTCAGTAACTCATTCTAGTATTAAACGGCGACCCCGCACTAGGTACGGGGTTGGGGACACGCACACTGAACTGATTATAAAACGTTCATCTGAAAGGGGGCGTGTACGGGCGCGTTCGAATGGAGTCATCTGCATGCATGGGTCCGACCTTCCTGGGAAAATAAGACGATGTAGCACCAGTAAATAGGTCTGTGTCCTTCTGTAGGTTGCCACTTTTGGAAGTAATACACCCTATTGTGGGGCCGATACAGGGTATTTACGAATTAGGGAGTCGAATGATTTGGGGTATTAATTAGGGTACATTTAGTCCTGTCTGTTTCAGTGGGGTACCTGTATTTCTATTTGGGGGTAACACCCGTTATTTTTATTCAGGTACCGGTTATTTTTGTTTGGGATAAAACCTGTTACTAGAGTACACATAGATTTCCATTATGTTTCTGTTGAGATCATTACGTTTCTGTTAAGTAATTAGGGGATACCTAATCTCGTCATATATCTGTTATACTAATGTTGGTGCAGAGAAAGGTATTTGAGGAGCGTATTCTACTCTGTTTATTCTGTTATTTATGTTCAGTCTGTTTATACTTGTTATATCCTACTGTTATCTCATCCAGTTTACATGCCTATCATGATACTTTTACTTCTTTATACGCTAAAAGTCAATGGACTCGACAGACTTTATGTCTGGCTTGTTTTGTTTCCTTTTCTCTCTCTCTCTCTCTCTCTCTCTCTCTCTCTCTCTCTCTTCCTTCCCTCTTAGGTTCTCAGGGTAGGAACAATCAGGCTTGATTATGATTCTCTCTTCTGTTTTTGCTTGGATCTGGATCTGCTTTGATGTACAACTTTGATTACTTGTCTACTTGTTTATGACTACTTATGGGATTTATGATTTTTTTTTTTTTTTTTTTTTTTGCACTCTGATGGTTTTTAGCGCAAGACAGATGTTTTTATTTGATGTATTTTTTCCAGTATTTCAGTCCAATGTTGTAACTAGATTTTGAGACCACGATGTTTTCTGTTCGAGAATAAAGTTTTATAATTTCGTTGCTATTTTATATATATCTGTCTTGTGAGATTCTGTTCTATTTACCTATAACACTTCACGGAACATAATGCATTATGATAAAGAGTGACATTAACGGATGTGGGGTGTCACATTATTGATTTAGTGTTCCATAATCATTCTCTTAACTTGTTGGTACCCAATGAACTTCGTCTATCCTTTTCAAGACACAAGTTGGGTTTCTACTAAGAATGATCAATCTTCCTTCACAGACTTTTGCCCCATTTTTTTTGACTTTATGGAAACCATAGCCTTTGGAAGATCTTTTGTAAGTGGGTCAACCAAGTTTTTCTTCATTTTTATGTAGTCAATAGTTATAACTCCACTTTTGAGTAATTGTCTTACCATTTGATATCTTAGACTCACATGTCTAAACTTTCCATTATATGTCTTATTAGAGACATTATATATCGTTGCTTGATTATCACAGTTAATCAAGACTGCTGGAGATGACTTCTTCCATAGTGGAATTTCCATTAACAAATTCCAAAGCCATTTCGCTTTCTTACATGCATCTACTAATGCAATCAATCTATTATCTATTACTTAAATAGTAAAGCAGGAAAATGACACCATTGATGTGGACATCTCACCGCTTGGTATTTCAAAATAACACTCGATTACGTACTATCCTCTGCTTTTTTTCTTTTGTTTACAGCACGATCTCATAAAAAAAACTGATCTGTAACTACACTACGTGAATACCCTTCCTTGTACGTGGAAAAACCGCCTAACCATCTTCTCTTTTCATCTCTCGGAAATGTCATCCCTTTTTATCGCTTAGAATTTCCCCCTTCCCTCCCACACTGACCAAACTTCTCCAACATCTCTTCCTCCTCCTCCTCCTCGATCTTCATCCCCTGTCGTTCCAAACAACCATCGACATATTTTTATGAGGCAACCAACGCTTACATCCTAGATGCACAACTGATGAATATCTGTTTGATTTCTGACGTACCGCAAGTTTAGTAATATTTCCCAATTTCGTACCTACTTCTTCAATGGATTTTCTCTACTTCCCACAACCCTTAGAAAGAGGTTAGTAAAACACAAGTATTATTTGATAGACACCCTTCTGTTGACATTCGCTTTTATTACATCGGTTATCTTATGACTGAGAACAATAAGCTCTTTAATTAATCCATTCTTGTTGTATTGGATTCAACAAATTTTTAACAGAAATACTACCTTCTTGATTGTTGTTATCCCTGTTTTCTGCACTATTTCATTTTACTGTGTAAGTTAATCATGTGCAGTGTTTGCGCAATATATCATTTACATAAATCAACTTTCAGGATGTTTTCTGAGCGAACTTTGTGATATTTTACTTTGTTCAGCTTCTTCACACCAACCTTTTTCCCCCTATCTGAAGTGGTAGTAGCGACTTAGGCTGTTTTCCACATTCCAAGTCATGGTCTGCATATCCCTGCCACTTTTTTTTCATGCTCTCTTTCATCTTCCTATCGATAATATATTTGTTTTCTTTTTTCGCTTCTTTGTTTTGCTATTTTTCATTGAACTACGAATATTTGGTCATGTTAGTTATGATAAAAGACGACCCAATTTAAGTGGTTATTCTAAAGAAAATGGGCATATGTCCTTACCATATACTGTTATACTGCCATTATGATCACTGTCTTTGTATGTTATCATATAAAACTGTCAGTTATTGATCATGCAACACTGGCTCATTTTAAGACATGTGTTTCTAGATTATTAATAATCTACTATGTAACACTGAGTCGTTTCCTGTCTTAGCTGTTTGTTTATTTAAATTGGTTTGGTACCAGGTTAGATTTTCATTGTATTCATCTTAACTGTGAATCAAAGGAGAAGTTTGAATTTATTAACTCAAGCTGCGAGGACAAGCTCAAGTACAACAACAAGTTCATGCACAATGGTTAATTTTAATTTATGAATTTCTTTGAAATATTCATACTAAATTGAGTGGATTATTTTAAATAGATTCAATTATTTCTCCATGTAGGAAGCTTAAATCTTTATTTCTCTAACTCTGCTCTCTAACTGACTTTAACAAAGGTTTACAAAATTTCTCATGTGTTACTACAAAATAGGAGTATTTGTAGATTTCATTTTGTTTTTCTATACGCAGACGGTATGAATGTGAAAATGGAGTTTATGGATGATAATGAGTTCAGTTGGTAATCCCAGAGTAAATAATAAAGGCACTATGAATAGCAACTACCATTGTTTAGTTTCAGATACGGTGAAGTTGAAAGTCGAAATGTAGGTTGGTGTTGTCGTTTAAGTGAGTCAACACAAAATGTAAAACCAGATGGATTACACCGTGACGTAGCATGATTCTTCATCAATGTGGCTTCATAGCAATATTCACTATGACGCTGTTTTTGGTTTCTCCTTACTGTACAAGTTAGTGCAACCAAATTTACCTTTATGGTGTAGGTATGTCAGTTTAGACTGCCTTATGACTAGCTATCTTACTGATTTTCACATCTTCTTTTCCAGCAACATGCAACCGTATTTCTTTTGCTTCCTTAGGTGTTTACGCTTATGGCTTCATTCTAACATGTATGTATGTATGTTTATTAAGTTGGAAAGTTTTTTTTTTAAATACTATGCAAGACTTTTAGTTTTTGTACTTTCCTATATCAATAACCTTACATATGCGGAATCTGATTATATTATTTTATTCTAAATTAAAATTTATGCTTCTCATGCAAGGGTAGAATACATAACTATGTTTGTGGAAACACTAATCAATCAATCAAATTTTAAAGCGTATTGTAGATGTATTACTGTTAGGGAATTGATATATGCAATCGGTGTCTCCATTACCTCCAATACTCCAACCTGCATATGTTACCATCATAAAATGATGCCTGCAATTGTGACTTACAGTCTTTTAATGCAATGATAATGATCCGATCGAGCAGCTGCAGTGCAACTGGTTGATGTTGAACCTGACGGTTAAGGCCTGCAAAATAATTGTGTTGTGTCTCCATTTGTCCGTATTGTCGATCATTATGAAAATGCTTCTGGCCATCGTAATATAATTGAAGCAATGAAGTGTTGTACTAAATCAAAACTTGTGGTTCTTTTCTCATTTGGTGAACATGGTGAGCTCATCGATGCAAAAACAAGAGAGATCCTACGGTTCCATGCACTACTGGGCAGATTGCAAACAAACAAAAGCATTTATACATGGAAACCTTCCCACATAAAGCAGAGCATGTTGAAACTTCCAATAAAGACAAGATTAGTTTTCCTGATGATTTCAAGGATCAATCAGAGAATATAGCTGAAGAAATTCTTTGAACACAACTCTTGCTTAGAAGAATTGGTGCTTTTATCTAGAAACAAATGCATTCAATGTTGTAAACATGTGTACAGAGAGCAAATAACTTGAATAAAACTAATTTATATCTGAAAATGAAATTTATAAGTGGTAATGCAGTTCAGGCTAGCATAGAATAGGTGGATCATGAATCTTCACTCTTCAGCTATGGGGACTTGGTTGGTCAAAAAGGCAAACAGGCGGAGCGTTATGTTTGTATGCTTTTCCTCAAAGGTAATGAGCAGCTATACCTGTGTCATAATAGCATTATAATTCATTCTACTTTTGTTAAAAAACGACCCTTCAAATGTAATTATCTTTTTGTTGTCTGCTTAACTTCTTCCTACAGTTTAAGTTCATGTTCTACATTTCACTTATATGTAACTCTATGTGGCATGTTTAGTTTTAATTTACTTACGCAGGCTAGTTTTGCTAATTTCTGCTACACGAAACAACATGTTGTGCCATAGCCTTCATTACTATGCATAATTAAGCTACAACTTTTGCTGAATATATTACTGTTGTATTTTCATCTCATTGATAGTTCTACCTTAAACAAACGGGCAGTTTTAGAATTTGTAGAACCTGATATTTTGTTTCAATTTGACATTCTTGATTGTTCAACAATTACACATTCACTGGAGCTGAACTGACCACAATACTATTTTCTTTAGTGGTTTACTGGGTCTGAGCTACCTACACCAGAAATGGATGGAAGTTATGCAAAACCAGTGTGTGTATATATATATATATACATACATACATGAAGCCCAAACAGACGTGCACTCAACCTAATGGCCTCATGCGTAACTTGCATTCAAAGACTCGATGGTTCACGGGATTCTGCAATTTGAATCAATATATAGGATTTCGGGAAAGCAACACAGTCAGTTACATATTTTACTACGAAAAAACTCCAAAAATAAATATTTTAAAGGGAGATCGATTTCTGACTAAGCCCATATTTAATTGCAAAGAATGTGCATTGCCAGATCATATACCATCTACATCAAGAAAACGGGTGAAGTCTGAGATCATTGTACCAGGTTTGATGGTATTGCTCATATTTATAGTTAACGTGTAATGCGAGTATTTAATGCATTTTGAAACTGTGTTAGAGACGATAATGATTTTCTACCTGATGTTAAAATGTGAAACAGTAGTTACGATTTAATAATTTGATGGATGTGTCGTCCACTGATTCATTCTATTATTTTTAACTAGGAAAAATTAATGAAATTTAAGTTACCATCAAATATCAATAAAAAATTAAGTCTAGGTCTTAACACCTCGTTATTTCATGCAGCAATTTAATTTGTAATTGTGTCCGTTTGACTTCTTTTCTACGGTTTAGTAATGCTTTAGATTGATAAAAATAAGCAATCACACAAGTTATTATAGGTATATCTCAGTTGATGTCAAGAACCAGTGGTTACTAAAAAGAACTAATTTCAACAACAAATTACAAATAAAGATATCAATAGTCACCACCTTACAAATGAGCATTGAATACCACTTTGGGAGTGCATAAATTCCAAAATTATGCAATACAAGCAAAGTATTATATGACCAAATGACATCAACAACATACATCAATGTGATTAATTTAGGTATAAATTGAAATTAAAGCATATTGGTTGAACCTTACATTTACGATTTCCAAATATCATATTCCTAATCCATAATGTAAAAAGTTTTAGAGGTTTGCACAAGAATTAAAGAAAAAATCAAATGACAATTTACCGCATACTTAAATTAGTTTTGTCTTGTACATTAATTTCTCTTTTCATGTCTGCCAACTAATACTCCTATTCCTATCAACCATTTTTTATTTTTTTCATGCATAAAAATACTCATAAAGTAGCTTTTGAGTTAGATCATTTTGTCTTTAAGTAGAGTAGAGGAATTCATGGGATGATCCAATGGTGTAAATTCATTGTGTCACCAATTGTGTCTACATCTTGTGTAATGAGTTTGAGTTGGAGTTGGTGTTGGTTTGTCATCATAACGCCCATACTTCTTTAGGAACTTCTCAATGTAATGAGTTTGAGTTAGCAATAACTCCCCTGCTTTCCTAATGATTTTAATTCCTAAAATTACATCAGCCTCTCCTAGTTCTTTCATATCAAATTTAGAAGATAGAAACTTCTTAGTTTCATTCACACAATATATATTAGAACCAAATATTAGCATATCATCCACATATAAACAAATTATAACATAATCTTTGTTATCCGATTTGCTATAAACACATTTATCTGCATCATTATCAATGAATCCAAATGACAGTGCAACTTTATCAAACTTCTCATGCCATTGCATGGGAGCTTGCTTGAAGCCATAAAGAGATTTGACTAATTTACAAACATTCTTTTCTTGGTCTAGGTTTATAAAACCTTCAGGCTGTTCCATATATATTTATTCTTCTAAATCTCCATTTAGAAAAGCTGTCTTTATATCCATTTGATGTATGACCAAATTATGAATTGATGCAAATGCTATTAAACAGTGTATAGAGGATATGCGAGCCACCGGAACATATGTATCAAAATAATATACTCCTTGTCTTTGTTTATATCCCTTAGAAGCTAGTCTGACTTTAAACTTATCAATGGGTCCATTTGTATTCAACTTTTTCTTGAATAACCATTTGCATCCTATAGGTTTAGCACCAGGAGGTAAATCAGTTAAAACCCAAGTTTAGTTTAACATTATGGAATTCGGTTCATCATTGATAGCTTCTTTCCAGAAATTAAAATCTCTAGAACTCATAGCCTCAGAATAAGTTTTGGGATCATCATCGACATTCACTACATATCTTGTTACATTGAGGACTTCGTCCTTATTGCCATTTACGAGATATGTTATAAAGTCAGGACCATAGTTCTTCTATATTGTCGCTCTTTTACTTCTCCTGTGTTCAATACTATTATCTGGTACTGACAAATCCTTACTGTTTTGAGCAAGAGCATATTCATCATCATTGAATTCATTAGTTACAGTTGGTTCTGGACTAGATGATGTCAATGGATTCTCAATAGTTTGATTTTCAAAGAATTCTACATCTACATATTCTATAACTTCTAAGGTGTCAAGAATAAGGAACCTAAAAGTTATACTATTAACAGAATATCCTATGAAAACACATTTAAAAGCCCTATCACCTAACTTTGATCATTTGGGGTCAGGTTTTCTAACATATGCTAAGCAACCCCAAACTTTAAGTCTAGTGAGGTTAAATTTTCTATTAAACCATAATTCATAAGCTGAAATATTATTCTTTTTAAGTGGTATTCTATTTAAAATGTAACATGCGCATAACATAGCATCACCCTATCGGTTATACGGTAAATTAGAACTTATAAGCATGCCATTAACCATTTCTACTCAAGTTCTATTTTTCCTCTCAGCAATTCCATTTGTTTGTGGTGTATATGGAGCGGTACATTGGTGAACTATACCATGTTGTTTATAAAATAAGGTAAATTCATTTGAAAAATATTCATCACCACAATCTAAATGTAACACTTTAATCTTAACTCCTAATTGTGTTTTGACTTCTGCTTTGTAAATTTTGAATTTATCAAAGGCCTTGTCTTTTGATTTCATTAGATATACATATGCATATGTTGTATAATCATCAGTAAATGTTATATAGTATTGGTTACCACCATAAGTGATATACTCTTTAAGTCACCCACATCATTATATACTAAATCAAGCAAACCAGTTTTCCTTTCAACAGATTTAAAGGATTTCCAGTGTATTATTTCTTGAACACATATTTCACATTTAGAGATAGAACCGAAATCACAATCAGAAATTAATCCTAATTTATGCATATTTCCAAGAGACTTATAATTAACATGTCCTAATCTACCATGACTTAAATTAACAGAATCAACAATATAATCAGAAGATTTCTTTACTGGATTCAACTTAATCATGTCGTTACAAGAATATCCCTGTCCAATAAATTTGCTGTTTTTGGACAACACTAACTTATCATACTCATACATCATGTTGAATCCTCTTTGTTAAGAAGATATCCAGAAACCAAATTCTTACACATATCGGGTACATAAAATACATTGACTGATGTAAGGACTTTCCCAGAGGTGAATGTAAGTTCAATTGTGCCTTTTCTCAGAACTTTGCTTGCAACATTGTTTGCGCTAGTAACTTCATTGGATTCTCCATTATTTTCTTTATAAGCCTTAAACAAATTACGGTCTTTGCAAATATTAATGGTTGCCCCAGTATCGAGCCACCAATCATTATCAATGCCACTAACGGAGTTCGCCTCTTGTACAACAGCCACAAACTTTTCTTCGACCACATTCGCTTTTTGTTGTTTCTTCCGAAGACTACAGTCTCGGGCATAGTGGTCAGGTTTATTACAATAGTAATAGGCACTCTTCTTTTTGTTCTTGGAATTATTATTTTTCTTCTTAAACTATGTCTCATTCTTAGGCTTCAATTTATCAGTAATTTCAACATTATTTGCCTTAGACTGGGACTCAGTTTGCATCATCTAGTTCGCATTTACGAGAATCCTCTTCAATACGAAGATGACGCCGTAAACCGTCTAAATTATAATCCATTTCCGCATGTTTCAATTTTTTCTTATAATCATTCAAAGAATTTGGGAGTCTCGAAATAATAACACCAACAACAAAAGATTCAGGGAGATCAATACCGGCATCTTTAAGTTGATTCACCAACAGTAAGATTTCACTCACTTGTCCAATAATGGACTTATTGGCGACCATTTTGAAATCCATAAAATTACAAATAAGAAATTTTTTTATTACTTGCCTCGGATATGCGATACTTGCTCTACAATGCAGTCCAGAGGTTCTTTGCAGTTTCCAATGTCCTGTGAGCGTTGTAGACTGAAGTAGACAATGCATTTAGAATATGCCCTCTGCACAGGAAATCGTCCTCTTTGCGCTTTGCGCATTTTTCCTTCAGAGCGGCATCCTTGCCAGCAGTTTCCTCTGGTATAACTTCCAATCCATCTTCTAAGATGTAGAACAATTTGATAGAGATCAGAAAGAACTTCATTGTCTCTTGCCAACGAGTGAAATTTTCGCCATCAAATCTCTTCAATTTAGTCAAATGTTGATTCATCACTTGCAGCGCGCTCAAACCTTCCATGATTGAAGATATTGTCTGAAAATTTGTTGGATACTTTGTGGTTTGAGACGATTTGATGATGATAAATTGTCGTACTTTAGACTTTAAGAATCTATTTGATAGATTCTTTCAAACAATTGATCAACTTACCAGGTATAAACGGGTTATCGAACTATTGACTTTCATGATTCAATAAAGCCTTGGAGCAATGAAATTGGATTCAAATTAAGTTTGTATGGCTTTGATCCGATCAAGAACACACTGAATTTATATTTCTGATGATGCCGTTAGATAGAAGAAATATGAAGAGAATAAGAACAGTTCTGCAACGCCACTCAGATGTTACAAATTCGGAAAGTAGCAATGCCTTAACAATGTGGCAATGGCAGAACTTTTGATAAGAAGAAGATGAAGTTTCTAAGTAGTTTTCCATGGTTCTGACCGTGCCAATTTATATATGTAAAGGGAGGCGACCGTTCATTCAAGCATCACGACTGTTACTTGCAACAGTCATATCTGTTTGAATTCGAACTGATGCATCCTTTCAATTTTGCAACGTTCATAAGCGTCGCGCCTTTTTCTATGGTTCTGGAACATTTCAAATTTCTCGCTTCGTTTGAATTTCGTTCGGGTCCATGGGCTGAAATTCGCCTCATTTCAGTTTTATAAAAACTGATCAAAAATATCACTATCGGACTCGAGACCCGGTTCAGTTGGTTGGCGGCAGTGGCGCACGTGTGGTATTGAGGTGCATAGTCTATCTCTTCACATCGAAGTAAACGTCTGGGTGTTCAAAACCCCAACACACTTGTGAGAAGGCTATTGGTATAGCGGCATATCTCTCAATCTTCTACAATGTGGGACTTATCCTCACACCCTCTCTTCTTCCATTTTTGCTTCCCTCTTCAAAAAACAAACCCATACCCCAAAACAAACTTTGAAAATTTCTAACACTTTTAGCCTAGTTGAGGAAGGTAAGGTACTAAGGTTGTTTAGAAAGTAATGTAGAGAGAGGATTGTGGGTTCTGTCAGGGAATAGGGCAACGACTCTCATTATTGCTCGCGCACATGTATTCGGTAATTCAGGAGTCCTATGTTCTAATACCTACTCAATTTTTGTTGTACTAATATTCTTGTCCTCTATGTTTAATTGGTTGGAACGTAACCTTAGTTTATCACTTGAAAAATCATGCCAGTAAGTAGTATGTTCCATCACATATGGTGTGCTTAGGCAATGATTTTCCTATGCATGGATCTTAATACGCCATATACGCTACATCGCTATATATTCCCCATGAAACCATGTCTCCCACTCTTGAAGCACCATGCATGGCACAAATCATGAACATATGTCATAGGAATAAGCTGTAGGTCAAACAAGATTACTATATAACCAGTAGTATCAACACAGCAGAAATGCACGCAATCAGAATAAGTGATTCATATAACAGTATCCATATCAAGATATGAAAAGATCAGATGCATTAATTGTGCTTGTTACACTACTAGCATTCTTTAAGTTACTAGTTACTTCATTATAGACATATGAAACTGACTTCTGAGTCGATCTCATTAACATTGATGCAGGCAAAGGTTGCTCCCTGGCTGCACTTTTCAGCCGAGCAGTTCAGCGCAGTAAGTCCCGAGCTAAAAGACTATCAAGTGGGTTAAAGGATCGACTAACTTAAGACCAAGTGAAGGGGAATATATTTTACAACTAGGTATTGGAACACCACCTCTTCAAATCGAAGCAATCCTCGACACAGGAAGCGACTTGATATGGACTCAATGCACCACCTGCATGAAATGCATACCTCAGCCCGGCCCAACCCTTATTTCAGCCCACTCAAATCCTCTACCTTCTCACCCCTCTCCTGTGCCCATAAGCTTTGCCGATATCTAGCCCCAAATAGATCGTCATTTGCACGTAGAAACTGTATGTATGCATACGGCTATGATGATATATGGCGCCACCCTAACACTTGGGTTCATGGGCACCAAAATGTTTTCTTTCGGAGCCAAAAAGGAAGTAAGAGTCCAAAAACTAGGGTTTGGGTCTGGTATGTTCAACCTAGGTGATGTGTCAAACTCTTCTGGGATAGTTGGTTTTGGACGAGGACCTCTTTCACTTATATCTCAGTTAGGCATCACCGCCTTCTCCTGCTGCTTTACTCGAATTCCCAAAAAAAAGTCCACTCTTCTTTGGCTCTCTTGCTAAATTGGGAGGGCCCAATGCGAAAACCATACCATTTGCACAACTAAGAGCCTCCACAGGCTATTATATAGCTGTCAGTGGGATTACTGTGGGCAATACTCTTTTATCTGTGCCACCTAAAGCGTTTCAAATTCAGAAGGACGGATCAGGAGGAATGATCATCGATTCTGGGGCAAACTTTCTTCTGTTGCGGACTCCTATATATAATGCGTTTGTTGATGCGGTCAAAGTTCAGGTGAAGTTTCCCGTGAACAACACAGGTCCAGTTAAACTATGTTATAATTCAAAGCCTAATATTTCCAAGTTTGTCTTCCACTTTGAAACCGCGGACTGGGAGATACCAAAGAACAATTATCTAAGCAAGGAGGACGATATAAACTTGTACTGTTTCACGGTTTCCGAGACCTCGGGTGTTTCAATATTAGGTAACATACAGACATAGAATTTTCATGTTTCCTACGATTTGGAGAATGAAGTGCTTTCGTTTGAGCCCAAACAATGCGACCAACTTTGATTTGCTGGCAGGATTGAAATTTACAACTAAGTTGATATTGTTTGCTACTTTAATTATGTGCATGTCATTATATGGATTTAAAGTGCACCAATTGTTCTGTCTTCATTTCCCCTGTCCTTCCATGTCCCACCCAATCACATCCCCCTGATTTCCACCTTTTGCAGTTAAATCCCTCAATTGTTGGGGGACTTAAATGCAAAAAAGCAGAAATGGAGAGATTTAAGTGGAGGGACATGGGGGGACAGAGGAAATGAGTACAGAAGATAAGTCGATGCTTCTGGGTGCCAATTTAGTCAGCCAACTATATATTGGAGTCTGGTGCTCCCTAAAGGCGCTGAAGCTTGTAATAGGTAAATCGTTGTCTAATTGTACTCACGCAGCCATGCATCTTTGCCAATGGTTCAATTCCTGTCACTAAAATTCATCTGTCACATGTGCCATGCAGTTATAACCATTCATTCACCCTCTCATTAGTTAAATGAATTAATTAATCAATCAATAATATATGGCGGAGATTTAATGAAACAGGAACAAATAAGTTTGTGGATAAAAGAACTGAGATGCATGTTTCCTCCTTAATAAAATGTCGGCCACCACAGAACATTTCCTTTTATATCGTTTGTTGTTAATATTGGGCTGGGCTTAGCCCACTTAGCTTTTATTCTTTTTTGCTGTAATGTAAAGTTTGTAACATTTCTTTTGACCGTTACAGCTTTACCTATAAATTCACAAGACCCTGTACATTATTATATAACATTTTTCATAAGATAAAATACAAAAGCAATTACAATTTGTTTTTGTAGTTCTCTTCTTGTCTTCAATCTTTGTTGTAATTTCTCCTTTGTTGGTCAGCACAAACTCTATTTTGTTATCAGAGCTCCACTGCCAAACGGCTTATTGACCTTGCTGCTGCATCTTTGGGACTATATACTCATCAGAATTTATCTTCATCACCTGATTATGGGTCATCATAGGGGATCCCTCTGAGTGAAGATATAAGGTTAATCGATCAGTGCTATGCCTGAAATCTTTTAAACCAGGTTGCATCTGGTCAACTACTCATATCTTCAAATTATCAGCAACAAAGATCACTTGGAGACAGACCAAGAATTCAAGAAATTATCAAACAAGTAAGAGCCGTGCTAAGAAATCCTTCATAAGGGTACAAATCTAACAAGAAATTATTCATCACTAGAATTTTCTGGCTGCTACATACTCGTGTAATTTCAATTAAATTTCTGGTTGTCTTGGCATTCTTCATTGTGATTACTGTCTTTGAATCAATTCTATGTCATCATCTACCAGTTATCAATGGGTGATGAAACTGCCTCTGCGGCATTAGACAATGGTATAAATCCTTCACTTGCTAATACATTTGTTGATCAATTAGTAAAAACTGTTATTATCCCCAAAAGTCAATTAATTACAATACATCTAGAAGAAGGTAATTATCTACTTTGGAAAGTACAAATTGAGACCGTTATTCAAGGTTATGGTCTAGAGGGGTATATTCTTGGAAATGTAGATATACCAGCCAAATTTATTACTAATGAAAACAATTGAACAGTTGCAAATGAAAATTTTATCAAGTTTAACAGATAAGACAGACTCATTAGCTCATGGCTATTGTCATCAATAAGTGCAAATTTATTAACCTAAGTTATTAAATGTAGTTCTGCACATGATATTTGGACAACTGTTGCGAGTGAATTCAATAATCAATGTTCTGCAAAAGTTCTCCACTACAAGAATCAATTGCAAAGTATTAAAATGGAGAATTTATCAATGAGAGAGTACATCTCAAAAGTCAAAAAATTGTGTGACTTGTTGAATGCTACTGGGAACAGGGTTCCTAATAATGATCATGTTCTATATTTGGTCAATGGTTTAAATAATGATTATGAAGCTGTAGTGGCAGTTATAATTTCTCAAAAAATCGTTCCACATATAGATGAAGTGCATTCTATTTTATAACACAAGAGGCTAGAATAAATGCCAAGAAACCTCAAGAAACTGATTATTCAGTCAATTTCAATACTGGTTGTAAAGAAAAGTGTCAACGTCCCGGAAATTTTAATGATTTAATAATTAATTAATTTAATCATTCTAATAAAATGTTTGGGAATTTAAATGGTTTGAATTTGAATATTTTGATTTAATATAAATAATGGGATAATATAATTATTTCTGAAATTGTCGGAAATGTTTGAATTTGCAATATTGTGTAATTTCGATAATATATGATATTTATTTAGTTTATATTCGATTTATAATAACAAATATATTATTTAAATGACAGTTGAACGTATTAATTATAATATAAATTATAATCCTGCTCGTAACATCGTGACAGTTCGTAATATTACGACTTGAACTCTGATTGAGTGTATAAGATTCGTTACAAGTTGGATTTCTTTGAAACAAGAAATGTTTGAATCTGTTAAGTTATATTTTTCTAATAGAAGAGAAAAATGGAGATTTCATCTTATATATTGTGAGTTATGTCCAAATCAAATTTCCAAATAGTCGCTATAGAATCGTTTATAAACCATAACGGTTTATTTAATATAATAAAATATTGGTTTTGAATTTGGCTAGGACTTTTAAGACGTATTTTTAGTTTATTTTATAGATTTTTTCTATAATTTTTAATTTGAAAAATATGCAAATTTTTGTTAAACGTAATTGGCACCCTATATCATCGTTTTCGGAACTTCACAGAATAAGTCAACTTGTCTATTTTATTATACTTTTGGGGTCGTGGCAAATTGCTCGTCACAACGGTACTTTTTTTGTCGATAGGGATCCATAAATGAATAAAGTTTTATATAACGGGTACCATAAACAAAAATAAAATATATTTATATATTCATTCCTTCGTTAGCAAGTTGATGGTAGCCTTCTTTTTCAACGCCTGACCTCTATCTGTCTGCTGCAATGCTATGTCAGGTAAAATCAAAAGTTTTGACATCTGCAAACCTAGTTTAGAGTGTACGTCCTACAACCTCTATACCTTGGCCATGAAGGTTTCTCAATCTATAAATACTCAGGGCCTCCATTGGGTTACTTCTTCACGCAATGAATGCCTAAAGCTTTTCATGGCTAAAAATAATACTAAAACAAATATACCCATCCTATGAAAATCACAACATAAGTGCTGATCTCCTATAGATGCTCTCTGGGTGCGTGACTGTTTTCCGATTTCTTTATCGAAGGAGGTTTCGCTATCTGGACTGAAGAGAAGCTTATGCAATCTTCTAGTGATTATACCCATGGTCATTATCCTAAGCTTGCGCATTTATCGACTACCTGGAATATGGTTCGTGTGACTTCTAACAACGATGTAGATCAGTGAACAACGGTCTAATGTAGGATATATATATATATATATATATATATATATATATATATATATATATATACACACACACACACATGATTAGTGGATTTCAGGCAACGTACTGGATACGGGTTTCGACCCTGACAGTAGGAGGAGGCCAAGTTGTCAAGTTACGGTGATGAAGTCGCGCAGGCGGAGGCGAAGTGATGGTGGCCGGATGAAGAGGGAGGTGGCGAAAAGATTAAGGCTGTTCGAGTGGGTAGCGTTCGTGATGGGAAAGGAGAGTTCAAGATGGATAGCAGTTTGGCTCAAAATTTCGTGAGTAAATGAATATGGGGAGGAAGAAACACGTTGCGGCCATGCTAGTACTGGAGCAAGAAAACAGGCGCAGGAGGTTTGAGGGACATGATGTACAGGAGGGAGTACAACTCAATAATGAGTGATGGGCCGACGGTAAGCCCGATTTTTTTCAATACGGAAAGAAAAGGAAGGGTGGTGTTTACGGTTCCAAGAATCATGGAGAGATGGAGCGAGTTAGAAGGATAAAAGCTTGGTAATGGCGGGTGTATTCAGTTCGAACAGTGGACTGGGAAAGAAGGGATGAGCAGAATACTTTAAGTGGTTAAGACGTGGATTTAAAGATTTGAGGAGTAGCGTTCGAGCAGGTAGGAGAAGGTGTAATTATTGGTTTCATTTGTAGGAGATGGAGCTGTCTGACACAGTTTCTTTTAAGTGGTAGGTTGTTTGTTAGTGGGCTATGAGCATAGTGAATGGACTAATTTTATGATCATGAAGCCGTAAAAATAAAAAAAAGATTTATGTGAAATGAAAAAGGCAAAAAGGTGGGTACAGATTTGTCTGAAGCGGAATATATGGCGTTGGGGAAGTGTACCACGTGGATCTGGGCATTGCAAGTGTGGATGGGCTGATTAAATAAACAGTAGAGCCATAAAGGTTAAAATAAAATATATAGTTTTGTTTTTAATATATATATATATATATATATATATATATATATATATATATATATATATTAACTTGTAATTTTAATATCGTATCCATACGTTATCGGAATCACGAACGGTCTAATCCATTGGAATTGTGTGGACGTAGATTGAAATTGTTTGGAGCTTGTTTCAATTTTAAGCAAATTAAACATCTGATTTGAATCAACTGAAGTTAATCGTTATTCAACGATTAACGACCAAGGTGAGTAAACTCACTAACTCTGTCCAGTTTTATAATTTTATAAACATTAATTAATATTGATAAATAATGGTTGAATGTTTGTGTGATGTTTGATTGGATGATTTGCTAATTATTGGTTGAATAATATATATACAGTTATATACATAAATCGTTGCTTGAATACCGGTTCTGTTATTATTATACTAACATATGTGGATGCAGGGAAACAGGTTGGAGGAATCCAACAGGATTCCTCAACAATTATATTGTTGTTTTTCATATATTGTATTATATATCATATGACAAATAATCTGTGGTTGATTATTGTGTGTTTTGGAATGTTTGAATAAAATTATCCCTAAAATAATTGGTATTTATATACCGTAAATTATATTAGAAGAGAATTTGAGTTTTAAAAAGGGACAACCTATTTTTAAATAGAAATTGAATTTCGAATGGACTAGAATATAATAACTTGTTTTAATTATATTCAACAAGAAGTTTGGTTTTAAACGATATTTAGACATGGGATGAAATAATTGTTATTAAATAAATTGGTAATATAAATTCAAGAATGGACTAAATTGGGAATTGTTTTCAAAGAAAAGCAATGGAATTATTTCGATATTCAAATTGTAAATATGATTGAATTGAATCCATAATGATGTATAATTAGAATTCGACTTTTATTGAATATTTTATAAATAATTTAGTTTTAGAAATTATATATTATATAATTTAAAATTTGACAAGATAAATAATATTTGGTTTAAAAACCAAAAATTTATAATTGAATGTGTAATCGAGATTTAGTTATAAACTTGATATATAATCAACAAGAAGTTGACTTGTAAATGGAGTGTGAAGTAGAATATGAAATGACTTTGAAGTTAAGAATGGAGTTAAGAGAATTAGAAACTGATTGGAAATTAGTAAAGTTGAATGGCTTTCTAAGTGTTGATCTGATGTTGGTTTCGGCCTTCGGGGTTAATACTTTGGGAATTGTTCTCTTACTAGTTTTCGGTTAGGTACTAGTGAATGTGAAAAGATAATGATGCGTGAGTAAGAAATAGAAATGTTTTCCAATATAAATAGCGTATATTTTCAAAATACAGAAAAAAAAAGAAATTGTTGATATATGGAAATGTTTTTCGTGAATCATAAAAGTCTAAAACGGGTTTAAGAAATATGGGAAAAAGGAAATTTGGAAACAAATAAATTATTGAATTAAATTAAAAGGAGCTTAGTGTTGATTGATGGTTGATTGATATTATTTCCATTAGGAAATATGATCATTGTTTGTATGGATGATTTCCTTTGATAGTTAAACAACCGACTATAAAAGTTTTGACCATTTTTCTGTTGTCAATACGGAGAGACCGGGATCAAATTTATTATCTGAAAACCACTTCGTATGGGCATTTGCGTTGAGAATCAAATATGATGAAAATAATTGAAAATAGAGTTTATGAAAGGGTTGTTCTGGCGATCCTAGGTAGAAATTGCCTAAGATGGATTTACAGAATAGTGCCTTCGGTTTGTCCAGTCCTAGAACAACTCGTATGGACGAATGTCTGACAGAGTATACCTAATAGATCGCGTAAGTTGATCTCTTCAAACGTATTTACGTTGGTTGCGGAGGAATTCATTTCACTTAGCATTATACCCGTAGTATTTTTGGAGAAATCAATTTGTGATTTGGGGGGTATGATGATGTTGCATTCAAAGTAAATAAAGATGTGATCTGAATAATGGTACGTTATGACCTTAAGCCTCATCAACCGGGAAATGAAAAAATCAAGCAGGCACCATGGCTAAGTGGTTCGCTCCTAATTATGGTATATTGTCATCATCCAGAGAATATTTATTTTTGTACTTCTTTCGCTTCTATATCTACTTGGAATGGTTATGTTGGTATACCAACCATAAGATGACAATATATTCGGAACATTCAAGCGAAATGAATGGTCGGTCATGTGTGGCCGAGTTGCAAAATGTTCTTGTTGAACTCCAGTGTATCCCTTCTAGAATACACTGATTGGAAGGTGGTTCCATACCTTGTCATAATTGGAAATCCATTACCCTATAAGAGCCCACAATTTGATTGTATATTATATATGTGGAGGGTGAGATGCAAACATTCTGCTAGATTGTTATTTACTTGCATTAGACACAATTATAATATCAGAAAGATATTGATTTTGAAAATGTTTTGGGTTGTCGTAAGGTAAACAAAAACATCCGTGTTTATGTGTGGATCGGTCTTATGATTATCATTTCTTTATAAAGGATGTTTAAAAGTTAAACCGAAGTATTTGGAGTTTACTCACACCAGTCCCATGACTGACCTAGAGTATATTTTGTTTTGTTTTACCCTAAACTCTTGGGTGCCCAAATTTGTACGGGCAGTCAAGTAGTCAGGATTTTTAGAGATATATATGGATGATCTTGGAGCAGGAGGCTTCAACATTAATTAGATATACGTAGAGTTTATTTCCGTCAGGTTGTTATGTGTTGTACTATGAGATGTTATGTATATATACGGTTTCAATTTGCATTTCAAAAGTTTTGTTATACAATATATTTTATTCGTTCTGCTATGAGATTCGTGATTACTCTGATTCTGCTGTGTTGTGATCTTCTTCTTCTATTCTAACTTTCTTTCTTTCTATTTCTCATCATCTAACTTCATTCTATTAATGATCTGGTATTTCCGCTGCTTGAATAGTCGACATGGCGTTTTGTGTCGATTTTCAAGATCAAAAATCCCAGTTCGTTACAGCAAGAATTGGAGTAATAATAATAGAAATGATCAATCTTACCAAAGAGATGGTGGTGGAAGAAGAGCAAGAGGCAGAGGCAAGTAGAGCTACTACAACAGACCCAAATGTCAAATCTGTAAAAAGATGGGTCACACCGCATTGAACTGCTACTTCAGATTCAACACTGGCTATACATCTAACCAAAATCAAAGGAACAATGGCAATCCAAATGTCAACATTGACCAAACTCAATCTGAAATCAACAATCAAGATAATGCTAGCAGGAACAACAATTCAAATGACATAGCAAAGTTATACACATTACAAGATGAAGTTGGTATCCAGATTCAGGAGCTACTCACCATATCACAAACAACTTAGAAAATCTGAATCTTGGAAGCAAAGACTACAGAGATAATCATTCAATTTTATTGCGTAATGGTAAGTCTATGTCTATTACTTATATTGGCAATGCTAAAATAAATGGTAAGAGACAGTTATATTTGCATAATTTGCTAAGAGTACCAAACCTCAAGAAAAACTTAATTAGTGTTTCTCAATTCGCTAATGATAATAATGTCTTCTTTGAATTTTACCCTAAATACTATATAGTTAAAGACATTCTAACTAAGGAATCCATTTTACAGGGTAACATGATTGGAGGACTATACAAGTTTAACACTGTTAAGAGCAACAGTGTTATAACGGGAGAAAAACATTGTAACTTGAATGTAATGAATAAGGCTGATAGCAGAAAAATATTTTTGATCATTGGCACTACAAACTTGTTCATCCAAGTGCTAGAGTTGCAATGATGACTGAAAATAAAATTCGGTATGGTCCTATCACATTACCTTATATTTGTGGTTTTTGTCTAGTAGGAAAAAGCCATAGATTACCCTTTATTGATTCTGAAACCGTCTATACTGAACCATTACATCTAATTGCTACAGACCTATGGGATCCTGCCAGTGATGGCCTGTAAATCAGTACTATCCGAGTTGGCTAAAACAACATATGTCCAACCCAAGTTGCACAGAAATACGAGTCATTAGGGTTAAAAAATGGAAACAAATAGAAGATAAAAAAAAAGAAAACATCAAAATCTCACAGCGGACTGAACAAAATATAATATCATATATCATAACTTTGTAATCCAAAATTTTGCATCACACATACATACCATTATCAGAGAGCAATACATATACATCATAACAGAAATAACTCTAAATAACTAACGGTGAATGTAACACCCCGTAAAATTTGTAAGTATCAATAATAAATTAAAATATTTAAAATCAAGTAATAAAATGATAAAGCTGGAAAATGATATTTTGCAGCGTTAAGAATTTGGCCACAAAACTCTTTTTTTATATTTGTGGCAAAATTATGAATCGTTTTCATATATAATATGCCAAAAACGATTAACGTATGAAGAAGTTATGAACAGTTGAATTTGGATAGTGTACGCAGAAAATACATATATATATATAGTTATGAATATTATATATAATGTCCAAATAATAATTTAAAATAAAGAGAGGGAAATTCAAAATTTGAAATTGGACATAAGATTTAGGGGACAACGTATATTGAATATACGGAAAAGAACGACTCAAATTAAGAATGTAACTAATAAAATAAACAGCTCATCAACGCAGCAGAATGGGGTGTTCCAACCGAAGGGGGTCAACCGGCGGTCGACCGCTAGTCGGCTGGCAGGCCTAATTCTTCCTACGTGTATTAGGGTTTTCTAAGAGGATATGTTTATATATAAGGTCCGAATTAAAAAAAAAATTAACCGACGGCTCATGCTCAAACGAGCAAGTATAAATAACCTGTAACACCCCGTAATTTTAAAGAACATTATAATGATAAACTAAAGAATACTTAATTAAATATTGAGAATTAAGTAAAATGAACTGCACCATTGCGTTCGTCTCAGAATTCTTCTTAAGATAGACCCCAGGTTTGCATAAAACAGACTCCGTATGAAGAAGATATCAAGGTTTGAAGTTTGTATACGTATAAGCATAATATATATAAACTAATCCAAAAAATCAAAATCAGAGAGCGAGAAAAGGGGGGAATTCGGCCTGTTAGGGGTCAACCCCGTGCCCCATGGGTCGACCCTTACAAAGGGAGGTCGACCCCTGTGTCGACAACTGGGTCGACCCCAGTTACATCTAGGCAGATCTATTTTTGTGAACGTGGACTCATTTCTTAACCAGATTCGTTGACATTATTAGGCTATATATAGGACTTCATTTCTATTGTTTTATTCACCAAAAATAATGGAGACAATGAGATGCTGCCCCAATTCAGATTAAAATATATTATTCTTCTGCAACAACAATTTATATGTATTCAAGAATCTCTGCTACAACATTTACAGTTAATTATCTGTTCTTTAGAACCCGTCATAATGAGTTCATGTCATTTTTATATATAAACAATTAATAGTAATCTTGATATGTTTGTAAGTTGGATCTAAACATGTACCTGTTAATAACCTGAGTCGTAACTAAATAGATTTGCCATTACTTATACACCTGATCCTTTGTTTAGTTCTTGCATGCCTATCTTTATTATGCCTATCCTGTTATTATGCCTAATCATGTCACTATATGTTTATTCTTTCAGTATGCCTATTTCCGTCATCATATGTCTGTTTTGATTTTATGCGTATTTCTGTTCTCTTCTCTCCCTCCTTCCATTTTTAATTTTTATAGCCAGACTACCTTCGATTCAAGGCCTATCGCTGAAATATGCGAGCGCACGAAATTGGGAACGGTTGAGAATGATAAATTTGGGGCATAACTTACGTTAAAACATGATTAGGATTTGGGCATAATTTATACCTTGATCTAAAACTTTAGATTTAGGGCATAACTTGTATTGTGAATCAAACTGGGATTTGGGGCATAATCTTGAATAAACATGAAAATTGGTTAATAATGAACATGCCTAGATTTATAGTAATTAGAAATTGTAACTCCACTTAGACACAAGGTTAGATTATACTTGTGGTAGAAGTCTGCTCGGAACTACCCAACAAATCCAGCGTCCACAAGTGGATGTACGATTATAATAAATAAGGTAAGCTCGGTATTTTAGCAACTTCGGCGACCACTCTCCGCTTTTCAACTTCGGCGATCGACCACTTCGTTCGGATTTTAGCTGAACTAATCCATTCGCCAAGCTAAAGGTTTTAACTTTCTGGTTAAGAATTTACTAGGTGATCAACCAAGTGGATGCATTTTAGCTCACACACCTGGGTAAGGTATTCATGCTAACTTATGCATTTAACTAAGCGCTAGGACTAGTAAAGGGGATAATATCAAGTGTCATATACTACTTCACTAAACCTTAGGAAAAAGCATTTAACACTTGATATTATCCCCTTTGCTAGTCTTAGCGCTCAGTTAAATGCACAAGTTAGGATAAATACCTGACCTGGAGGCGTGAGCTAAATTGCATCCACCTGGTGAATCACCCAGTTTTTCTATAGCAGAGAGTTAAAGCCTTCATCTTGGTGAGGTTTCGCTGGTGGATCACCCAGTAAATTCTTAACCAGAATAGACATGCACCATCTTTATCTATACTTGCAACCTAATTTGCATTAACAATGGGTCAGATTATACATATACAACACACACACATATACAACACACTCAGACATATACAACACATACACACATAACATATAAAACACACACACAGACACAGACACACACACTGCACACATATACACACACAGGCATAGACACACACACATACACTGCACACATGTACAACACACACAGCTCATCGTACAAGACTGCAAGTTCAAGACTTTAAACATTACACCAATTCATGTATATATATTGAATTGGTATTAGTCGACTAATCATGATCGACCGATTCAGGTATACATATTGAATTGAATTCAGGTATACACTAATTCAAGTACAAGACTACATTTTTTCCTGCCACCAATGTACATGTAACATGCATTCAAAGCACATTAATATATGTAGTTACAAACCGAAGAAAATGAAATATAATTCATTCACCTTATTATGCACAAAAGGGTAATAATATTGGTGAAAACATGTTATAAATGACCAACCAAACATGTAAGGCATGGAGCATCCCCAGGATTAAGTGGCAAACAAGATCGGCCCACACATGAATTGTGCACAACAAGGCTATAATGTCCCAGATCTTTCGACCATTTAAAATATAATATTTAAATTATTTTATATATTATATTGAAATTTTAATGGATTTTAATCGAATTTATTTATTTATATTAAAGGATTCTTAAATAATTAGAAAATTATTTAAAACCAGAATGTTAGTGTCAAGTTTGAATTCTACCATTAGAAGTTGAAAACGTTGTTTAATTAAATACGATGATATTTATTTAATTATTTTCGTTAATCTAACCATTTGAATTTTATTTATATTATATTGGATATATAATAAACCTTTGAAGGTATATGTTGACATATACACCAATATTTCCTTTTAATTCGACAATACGAATGAAACCCGAATATGCAGTATACGTGTACAACACAAATAATTCTGCTACATGTACACGAATGAAACTGGAATGTATAAAAATAAAACTGGAATTTATATAATATATAGAATTTGAATTTAAACAACATACAAAAAGTGATCAATGCAAGAAAATCATTTATATAACGGTTTGCATGTAAGCAAACCCGAGTCAAACGATACAATTCATTTTAGAATTTGGAACACAACAAATCTTGGTTCTTTCTAGAAACAGTAGACTGAAAATCAAACAAAATTAGATAGAAAAACAACTAAAAGAAATAAAAACAAATACATATATATAGCTATTTACAGTTGATACATGTACAGATTTATACATCAAGTCTATGCAGAAAATCGATACACAAAATCTGTGAACAGCTGGAAAGAAATAGCCAAACTATACATGAACAGAAAAGAAAACATATATATATATATATATATAAGATTGATTGTTCAAAACACAGAGGAAAAAAATCAACATTGGTAAATCAACTTCTGCAATGTCTCGCCCCTTTCCAGTCCGTCGGTTTTGATCTGCGAAACAAGAAAACCCATTAAAAAGGGATGACCTTGTGACAGCATAAACAGAAGAAAAAAAGAAAGAAAAAAGAATAAGAAGAAATATACTGGAATCAAAACATACTGAAAAGGAAGATCAATGTCAGAAACCAATATATGTATTATCTATACACATGCAAGTAAAAGGACCAAAAGAATTCATTCAGAATTCAAGAACAGCATGCCTTGTTCTTTCATGTAACAGTGATACCTCATTTCCCATAGTCACCCATGAATAGCTATCACAGCTAGGTATGGTACATCATATCACACCAGCTAAGGAAAATAGTTCAAATCTCTACAAAAGATTTACTGAAAAAGAAAACAGTACATGCACAACTAAGAGGAATTGATAGATTTATATGTGTATATACACCAAATCTACGCAAAATCAAACAAACTATACAGAAAATCCAATATACAGTTCAGAAAATCTCTGAATCAAATACTTACCAAATCGAATAGCCTTTATATATACAGGAAACCACACATTTAAAATCACTGTTGACTTATATTTAAAAGTGGAAATCAAATCTAAACTACAGGTTCCAAATTTCTGATTCGAATCAACAATTCATAGCCAGCCCTATCAAATTTACAGTTCGGTCAGAACCCATTTCGAACCAATCAACAAGTGTGGGAAATCCTATACCAAAATCCAAACAGAAAATCTAAGTACAGGTTCGAATTTGATTGAAATAACAATTCGTGACCGATTGATAGACAGGGTTCTTATCTAAAATCAAAACCCTACTATAAATAGATGATCAAGCCATGGTGTTTCATACATCCCAAACCACACAAACAAACACAATCAACCAAAGAAGAAACCGCATTCGAAAGCCATATGAAACCAAAACAAAATATTACAGCAGTTAAAATCAAGTAAAAAGGAAACTTTGCTTTCGTGGAAGCCCCTTTGTTCTGGAGGGGTTTGGGTGGACTGGCGAAACCATGGTGGCTGTGGAAGTGGTGTTCATCGCAAATCGTTGGAAGAGGGTGCAAGGGGGAGCCAGGTCCGATGTTGCTGAAGGCCGACGGGGGTTCGGTGGCACAGCAGCTAGGAGGAGAGGGTTGGGAGTGGAGCGTGAAGGGTTGCGAGGTATCTTCGTTGTTGCGGAAGAACGAAGGGGCTTAGGGTTTCAATTTTGGTTATGAACGATGGAATTTGTTGCGGTTGATTGAATGAGAAAGGGGATCGGTGGGTAGGTTTTGATAAGGTGAAGCGGGTTGGGATTGTTGGGTCGGCTGATTAAGGTAAAGGCCCGGTTTAATTTAAAAAAGAAAATCTAGTTTTTAATTTAGTTATTTATAAAATTGTTTATACGATTTCTCAAACATACGATATCAGATTCAAGCGCGGTCAGTTGCGTTGGGACCGTGGAGACGAGTACTTCGAGATAGAGCGGGTCTAGTCCGGATCTGAAGTGACTGGAATTTTTGTTCGAATTAAACGTCAGTCTAATAAAAACCAGACTGTTTATCGTTAGATTCAAACCAAGGTGAGTTAAACTCACTTAGCTCTTCCCATTTATATTTTATATAAATTGGGTTTTTATTTTGCGTGTTCTGATTGCAAGTGGTTGACCGTTTGTTAGTTAAATATATTTATTGTTGATTCAAATTCTAAAATTAAACGGCCGTTTAATTTTAGAAAAACACCAATCGTTATGATTTGACCTAAATAAAGTAATTTGCCTTGATTGGTCACGTTTATAGACGTGTTTGAAATTGTGTGAATTGTTTGAATTGGCTGATGATTGATTTCTGATCGTTATAGAAATTTCTAGTCAAATAAAATGAAATGACTGATTGTGGTTGATTATTGAACCATGTTACAATATTTGCTTTGATAGGTAGTGTGGTTGGGTAATTGGCATCACCTGGCATATAAATCAATCGATTTATAAAATATGAATTTTATCGACAGTGAATCGATAATATTTAAATATATTTTTAACAAAGATGGGTTTTGAAAGTTATTACATCGAAAGGTTATTTAAAAACAAAATAAATATTAATTATTTAAAGTTATAAGAAATTATGAAATTTGTTTTATAAAACGAATTATTATGTCGATTTTCAGGACCGGAAATCCCTGGGTCGTTACAGTGGTATCAGAGCTATTGGTTGAGTAGTAACCTTGGCTCTGTGGCGTAACTCAATAGAGATGGGGTTAGTAACACCCTAGATTGAGTTGAGTGTATATATATGAGAGTGTATTTGTAAAATTTTATGTAAAGATGTTTTGTATTGTGATAGTTGACTGGTTCAAGTGTTGAGAAGCAGTGAACTAGTGAATGGATACAATATTGTTTTTTTTAAAGATGGGTAGACAAAATAATTTTACCCAAGATATATTTTTATATAGAAAAGAGAAATAAATTCCTATATTATACTAATGTGGGTTGATTGGTTGTTTGACTGATTTGATTTGGAATCAAATTTGAAATAGGAAATAAAGTTGAACTAATTATGAAAATCAATTCGCCAATTGAATCAGATATGAAAATGAAACTAAACCTGGTTAAGTGGGATCAATTTACGAATGATCGAATGTACTTAAATAAATTGGGATTCAAATAAAGTGGATTGCCATTTGGAATTTGAATTTTCTTTTCGAAGAAGTTGAGGCCCAGAATAGCAGTTGTAGCCATATCGATTGAGTCATGCAGAGGAGGTGTTGACGAAATCCTCGAAAAAATTTAGAATCTGAATTTGTTTTGAATTTAATTCAACAGTAATGATTTTAAAATAATTCGATTCGGGATATTCTTCTTACTTTGCAATTTCGAGGACGAAATTATTTTAAGGGGGAAAGAATGTAATGTCCCAGATCTTTCGACCATTTAAAATATATTATTTAAATCAGTTTATATATTATATTGAAATTTTAATGGATTTTAATCGAATTTATTTATTTATATTAAAGGATTTTTATATAATTGGAATATTATTTAAAACCAGAATGTTAGTGTCGAGTTTGAATTCTACCATTAGAAGTTGAAATCGTTGTTTAATTAAATACGATGATATTTATTTAATTATTTTCGTTAATCTAACCGTTTGAATTTTATTTATATTATATTGGATTTTTAATAAACCTTTGAAGGTATATGTTGACATATACACCAACATTTCCTTTTGATTCGATAATACGAATGAAACCCGAATATGCAGTATACGTGTACAACACAAACAATTCTGCTACATGTACACGAATGAAACTGGAATGTATAAAAATAAAACTGGAATTTATATAATATATAGAATTTGAATTTAGACAACATACAAAAAGTGATCAATGCAAGAAAATCATTTATATAATGGTCTGCATGTAACCAAACCCGAGTCAAACGATACAATTCATTTTAGAATTCGGAACACAACAAATCTTGGTTCTTTCTAGAAACAGTAGACTGAAAATCAAACAAAGTAGACAGCAAAAGAGCTAAAAGAAATAAAAACAAATACATATATATAGCTATTTACCGTTGATACATGTACAGATTTATACATCAAGTCTATGCAGAAAATCAATACACAAAATCTGTGAACAGCTGGAAAGAAATAGCCAAACTATACATGAACAGAAAAGAAAACATATATATATATATATAAGATTGATTGTAAAAAACACAAAGAGGAAAAAAATCAACATTGGAAAATCAACTTCTGCAATGTCTCGCCCCTTTCCAGTCCCTTGGTTTTGATCTGCGAAACAAGAAAAACCCATTAAAAAGGGATGGCCTTATGATAGCATAAACAGAAGAAAAAAAGAAAAAGAAAAAAGAAGAAAAAATATATTGGAATCAAAACATACTGAAAAGGAAAGATCAATGTCAGAAACCAATATATGTATTATCTATACACATGCAAGTAAAAGGACCAAAAGAATTCATTCAGAATTCAAGAATAACATGCTTGTTCTTTCATGTAACAGTGATACCTCATTTCCCATAGTCACCCATGAACAACTATAACAGCTAGGTATGGTACATCATATCACACCAGCTAAGGAAAATAGATCAAATCTCTACAAAAGATTTACAGAAAAAGAAAACAGTACATGCACAGCTAAGAGGAATTGATAGATTTATATGTGTATATACACCAAATCTACGCAAAATCAAACGACCTATACAGAAAATCCAATATACAGTTCAGAAAATCTCTGAATCAAATACTTACCAAATCGAACAACCTTTATATATTAGGAAATCACACATTTTAAATCATTGTTGACTTATATTTAAAAGTGGAAATCAAATCTAAACTACAGGTTCCAAATTTCTGATTCGAATCAACAATTCATAGCCAGCCCTATCAAATTTACAGTTTGGTCAGAACCCATTTCGAACCAATCAATAAGTGTGGGAAATCCTATACCAAAATCCGAACAGAAAATCTAAGTACAGGTTCAAATTTGATTGAAATAACAATTCGTGACCAATTGATAGACAGGGTTCTTATCTAAAATCAAAACCCTACTATAAATAGATGATCAAGCCGTGGTGTTTCATACATCCCAAACCACACAAACAAACACAGTCAACCAAAGAAGAAACCGCATTCGAAACCCATATGAAACCAAAACAAAATATTACAGCAGTTAAAATCAAGTAAAAAGGAAACTTAGCTTTCGTGGAAGCCACTTTGTTCTGGAGGGGTTTGGGTGGACTGGCGAAACCATGGTGGCTGTGGAAGTGGTGTTCATTGCAAATCGTTGGAAGAGGGTGCAAGGGGGAGCCAGGTCCGGTGTTGCTGAAGGCCGACGGGGGTTCTGTGGGACATCAGCTAGGAGGAGAGGGTTGGGACTGGAGCGTGAAGGGTTGTGAGGTATCTTCGTTGTTGCGGAAGAACGAAGGGGCTTAGGGTTTCAATTTTGGTCATGAACGATGGAATTTGTGGCAGCTAATTGAATGAGAAAGGGGATCGGTGGGTATGGTTTTAATAAGGTGAAGCGGGTTGGCATTATGGTAAAGGCCTGGTTTAATTTTAAAAAGAAAATCTAGTTTTTAATTAATTATTTATAAAATTCTTTATACGATTTCTCAAACATACGATACCAGATTCAAGCGCGGTTAGTTGCGTTGGGACCGTGGAGACGAGTACTTCGAGATTGAGCGGGTCTAGTCCGGATTTGAAGTGACTGGAATTTTTATTCGAATTAAATGTCAGTCTAATAAAAACCAGACTGTTTATCGTCAGATTCAAACCAAGGTGAGTTAAACTCACTCAGCTCTTCCCATTTATATTTTATATAAATTGGGTTTTTATTTTGCATGTTCTGATTGCTAGTGGTTGACCGTTTGTTAGTTAAATATATTTATTGTTGATTCAAATTCTGAAATTAAACTGTCGTTTAATTTCAGAAAAACACCAATCGTTATGATTTGACCTAAATACAGTAATTTCCCTTGATTGGTCACGTTTATAGACGTGCTTGAAATTGTGTGAATTGTTTGAATTGGCTGATGATTGATTTCTGATCGTTATAGAAATTTCCAGTCAAATAAACACTACAAGAAAAACTGAGATTAGCAGCGGCAGAATCCGCTTCTAATCCATCGCTAAACAGCTATTAGCGACGGATTTCCTATACAAAGCGTCGGTCGGCAAAACCCTTGACGGTATCTGTGTCAGATTTTGCGACGGAATTTAGCATGGATTTTCCGACAATTTACCGCCATTTTTCTAATTTTATAACAAAAATAAATATTATTTATTTATTTTATTTTAACTTTTATTTATGTACCGACGATTTACCAATGGATTATTAATTTACTATAAAATATTATTTA
Organism: Allium sativum; assembly: GCA_030737875.1. Lineage (NCBI taxonomy): Eukaryota > Viridiplantae > Streptophyta > Magnoliopsida > Asparagales > Amaryllidaceae > Allium > Allium sativum. The sequence goes on from CM060926.1 coordinate 407,659,242, forward strand.
TAAAATTTGTCGGCAATCCCTTACTAATTACCAAGGGATTTGCGACAAAAAGTTTTGATAAAATATCTTGCTTTTTTTTGTCGGTAAGCCCTTACTATTCAGCAAAGGTTTAGCGATGGAAATAAATTGGTGTAAGTTACCTTTTATTATTTTTTGTTGGTAATTTGACGGTAAAATCTTTCAAATTAGTGGCGAATTTACGACGGAACGTTTGGAACGCATTTATTTAGATTTCCTGCTTTGATACTAATATGTCTGTATTCCCTTTCTGATATGGCATTAACTCTTTTTACCATCCTGCTCTTCCAGCTTTCCAAATTAATTTTATACTGCTTATTCAGTTACAAATACTGATATTAAAAGCGAGCGAAAAACAGTATAAAATTGCCATCCACGTACAAATAATACTCTTAAGCAACAACACAACGTAGATAATATTAGCATATCACATAAAAAACATCCACAATCCTTCATTTCGTGCACCAAGCTGAATTATGAACAACAAAATTATTCAGCTGGTGTGAACGTTAAACCACATACAACCCATGATCATCACAACAGTACCAAAACCCATAACTACCAAAATAACAAACATATCCATAGTTGTGCTACAACCACATCACTACCAAACAAGTCATAACATACCAATCAAGCTACGCAGGTGACGATGGCGAAGGAGCCAACGAACGAGACACATATCGCGAAGGCGAACGTGAGACTCTTTCTTCGCCCTTGAGTATTGCCATCACCTTTGCCAGTTGTGCTTCAAAGACCTCCTTATCTGCCTTTTGTTGTTCTGAGAGTCTTGCTCGTTCTGCTCTCTCACTCTCAAGTTCGATGCGCATCTCCTCGACAATTTTTTGTAGCTCGTGGACGTAATCTTCATTGCTAACAAGCTGACGTTTTGATTGCTGAGAAGACGATGGAAGCTGCATTGTAAAAATGACATTATGGCATTAATACTTTTAGTTTGACGAAGATGCAAAACTGCAGGATAATAAAGTTTTAATACACATTGAATTTTCGTAAAGCATACAGTGACTGTTTAATAGTATAAGTATACACATTTCCTAACAAGCATTAGACAGTTCTCTGCATATTAATTCTTTGCTTGACTGATAATACCTAACGTATAAAGTCCGTTCATTATCTTCAACAGGTGCATTCTATGATTGAAACCCTTAATTACCCAACTACAGTTATGTTACCTTCCTACTTAGTTAACTAGATTACACAAGTCAGCAAATTTACATGCAGCAGTTATACATAGTAACTTACCCTGATATGTGCGCCAAACTGGAAAAAAGTAATAGTTAAAGCATAACAATATTGAACTAAAACATGCATAACCTGAGTACAACCGGCTTTGAACTCTGATTGCAGACCAAACAGTTGTATGCACTTCCACTAAACCATGACAATTTCTGACTTCAGAAAACGAACACAATATACTAGTAGCCTAGAAACCAAAAACTATGCCTAGGGTCGGGCCTAGCCTTCAAAACTGCACGATAATAAAGTTTATCAAACAGTGAAGCTAGGGTGGTGTGATCCTCTTTTTTTTTTAATAAAGCTGGTTAAAATTTTAAATATAATGGGTTTTATATGCGCTTGCGTTGCGCACACTAGAAAATATCCTTATAAATAATACGTATTATGATTGATCAACGCAACCTTTCAGGGTCCACAAAATGACCCTAGCAAAATTTGTACAAAGGGAACAGAAGTCGACTGCATGCTGAGTTATGTAATTCATATTGAATTTAATTTTTTTGGAGCCACAGCCTCGTTGTTGATAGATCAATGCAGGTATCCGTAGATACTGAGTTATGCTGATTTAAGATAATGATATTCAGTTTTGACTCGCAAGCAAGAAAAAAATTGGATATCAAATGACGGAGATGAATCAATTCAAAGTTTCAAGTAATTGAAGTTAGAAATGTGTTTGGAGAGAAATAATTAGGCTTTACAAACCGTGAACGAAAGTGAAGTACTTATGCGGATGTGACGGGAAAAACAAAGGCAGTTGGAGTATACCAAAAAGTGTTGAATTAATGCAGTGAACTATCATTGTTAGCATCATGTACTATTCAAAAAAAAATCTGTTTATATGACATGAATAAAAGTTGTAATTTGATAAGCAATTTGGATATTACTCATTATAAAAAGTTTGCATATAAGACATGAAAATAACCTGCTAATAAGACTTGAAAGCTCGGTTTGGATATTACTCTGTCGTTACCATAATCACCAATAATGACTTGTCACCTCTATTTCATGTAACCTTCAACTCCTCAAACAACATTGAAACCGGGACACAGACATATTATCCTCTTCGTCACATCCTTCCTCAGCATCAAGGCGACCACAAATATCATTTCACCATTTCATCACCAAACTGCTAATCATCACCCACCAACGGTCTCTGCCGAAACAATATCATCATTCACAAAATCCTAACGCCAGAATCACCACTTCCGTCTCATTTTCACCACAACTTTCAGAAACCAACACCCTACAACCTTCCTCATAAACCACCACCTGCACTCATTTCCTTCGGTAAACAACAAAACCAACACACCAACAACGTTCAACATAGCAACTCCCATGTCTGTCCGCTCTTCCATCAACTATGATCATCATCAAATCACAACAGTTCGCAAATCTCCTTCCGCAAGAGGAACAATGATTTTAGCTTCCATGCATTCCAACAAAATTCGAACCTTCAAAATTAGTCCATAATCTGGTCCAACATCATAGGATTAACAAAAAAAAGCAGTATATTCTCAAACGAGGGGATAATTAAAAAATAGATGAGAAGAAATAGTACGAGAGTAAAGCATGTATTACTTACAGAAGCTTGGAATTAGATTTAGACTGAGTTCCAAAAAAAGTCCACTCTTCTTCGGCTCTCTTGCAAAATTGAGAGGGCCCAATGTAAAAACCATACCGTTTGTACAACCGAAATCCTCCACCACCGGCCACTACTATATGCCTCTCAAGGGGATTACTGTAGGCAATGCTCTTTTATTTGTGCCACCTGAAGCATTTCAAATTCAGAAAGACGGATCAAGAGGAATGATCATCGATTCTGGGACAAACTTTCTTAATTTACCGACTCCTATATATAATGCGTTTTTTGATGCCGTCAAAGCTAAGGTGAAGTTTCCCGTAAACAAAACAGTTGATCCAGATGGCCCATGTTATAATTCAAAGCCTAATATTTCCAAGTTTGTATTTCACTTTGAAACCGCGGACTGGGAGATACCAGAGAGCAATTACCTAAGCAAGGAGGACGATACGTACTGTTTCATGGTTTCCGAGACCTCGGGTTTTTCAATATTAGGTAACATACAGACACAGAATTTTCATGTTTCCTATGATTTGGAGAATGAAGTGCTTTCGTTTGAGCCCAAACAATGCGACCAACTTTGATTTGTTGGCAGGAGTGAAATTTACTACAACTTAAGCTATATATGTGTGTCGTTATATATAGAAATAAATTGGTGAAATAAGTAGGTGCTTCTAGGAGCCAATTTAGTCAGCCACTATTGGAGTCTGGTGCTCTCTAAAGACGCCGAAGCTTGTAATGAACAATCATGGCCCTATGGGTGATAATATACAACTATGAATTATATTATGGACGTTGCCTAATTATATTGTACTCACGCAGCCAGGCATCTTTGTTAGAGCATCCCAACAGGGGGTTGCTCGTGGTCAATTCGAGGGGGTTGACACGAGCAACCCCCCCAACGCGGCCAAGGGTTAAAACCCTTGGCCGGTTTGAGAAAACAGGTTATTGTTAACCGGTTTTCCCAACACCAGTTAAGGGTTTTAACCCTTAACCGCGTGTCGGGTCCCCCCTCCCCTATTTGTTTGCACCCGTATTCATTTGCTCTCAAACCCTTCGCAGTCGCCACTCCTTTCTTCCTTCTTCCTCCGCCGAAAGCTCCAATCCTCTTAAAAAAACAATAATGAGAAGAATGGGTAAAGCTATTTTTGGTTCTGGAAGTCGTAATGCCTCCAACAACAATGCACAAGCGGAGAATGAACCAGTTGAAGACTCTAGTCCGTCTGATGCTCGTCGTTCAAAACCCGTTCGGAGAAGACGGGTTGCTGAAGCCGGTGTGTATGCTGCATTGGATCCACACATCGATGTTAATTTGTCTACAGAGAAAAAGTTGGCTGATTTTCGCGAACTGCCTGAAGGGGAAAGTCACCTTACCGATAACTTGAAGTCGTATTTTGAGGTATAACTTCTTAAACTGGTTAGTGTATTAGTCGGTATTTGATCAAGAAGTGTGTCGTACAAACATTAGTTATTTTTTTGTATGTTTTAGGCTCGTACTGATCGTACACGAGGATCGTGGGTTAGTATCGTCCGTTTGTATACAACGATTCGTGCGTACGACACAGATAGAATTATTGCAGGATATCTTAGAAATATTGGTTTTGGAGATTTCTTGAGTACGTAATTTTGATGAACCCACTTACATATTACGTATGTTAGAAAACGAAATATATTTTCTTGATTTTAATAGTTTTAATTTGCATCCTTAGGTATTGTAAACCTGTACAACAATGATGTTCAATTATGTGGTGTTTTAGCCATGTGTTGGTGGAAAACGACACATACATTTCACTTTAGTTTTGGAGAGATGGGTATTACGCCACTGGATTTTACCATGCTTACTGGCATACCAATTGGTCAGGTGCCACTTTACCATATGATGAGCTATATCAACAGTATGATTTATTGGCTAGTATATTTCCACATTTGAACTTACGAGGGGGAGGCTTAACAAACAATCATCATATCAGAACCACTTTCATGAAGCAAGCCGTAATGGACTTAGTGGAACGTGAGCCTGCAGATCACCACTTAGAGATTCTTAGATTGTTTGTATTATATATGATGGGTAATTTATTCTTCATGAATTCATCTAACACATTACCATGTGGATATGTAGTTGTTGTTGCCGGCATGTCGTTCGACAGTACTCTTATTTCATATGACTGGGGTACGCCGATTTTAGCTCATTTGTATAGGGGTTTGGACCAGCAGTGCACTATTAGGACTCGTGGGTCGTCGATTACAGGTTTTTGGGAGGTTCTGCAGTATTGGTATTTTGAGTACTTTCATAACATGACATTTCCGATATTGGATCCTACACTATCACTTTTCTACCCTCGTGCGAAAGCTTGGTCGCCCGATAACCGGCGGGTTGTACGAGGAGGTGATTGCCGTCATGTATTTGCAGTGGCTCGTACTCAGATAGAGATGAGGACCACACGAGAGTCAGTTCTGTGGCGTCCTTTTGTCGATTCCCCGTTCTTGCTAGGCCCAGCGCAGCAGCACGCTCTATTTCTGTCTGGTAGACGATTTCCTCTGGTATCGGCCCCACCTGGTTTAGGATGTTACTAGTACTTGGGGGAGCGCTGTTGGCGACAGTTACGTGATGTCGACGTTGTTCCCGATGATCCCCACCCTGATACAGGTCATTTACGGGTATATTCCAGTGCTGATTTACAGCAGTATGCCGGTGACTGGTGGCCAGCTGATAGATTTATCATTACCGGTAGAGATTACATTAGTTTTTGGGGATCTTTTTATGAGCCTACTAATATGGCAACGTTTGTACATGCGCCTGAGTTGATTTTGTTTGTCCTTCCACCTACACTCCTTTTGGTGATCCATGTGTTTTACACGACATGTCTCAGAGTACCCTTACGATGTATAGGCCTCCTCAGCTCCCTCAGGCTCCTCCTCCTCAGCCCCCTCAGCCTCCTCGTCAACACCCTCCTCAGCTACCTTACTCGACTACGCCGATGAGTTATGGTTGGACCGTGGGCATTCCTGGGACATCTGGTCTAGACACGTATGTTGATATTTCACGGCCTACTATCACACAGTTTCCAGATCCCGCTGTTCTTCCCTACGAGGAACTATATCGTATGCATGTTGGTCTTCGAGATACTATGTATAGAGAGCATAAGCGCGCAGTTGATGAGTTGACGACTCGCATTACCGAGCTAACTGCTGCGGATGACGAGCGGTATCATCCTGTACGACGAGTAGATGACGATGATGATGACCATGGCTATAGTGGAGAAGCAGCACCTCTTGCGGATGATTCGTGAATATTTGGTGATATACCTTAGATTCAGTTTACGTGATATGTTAGTATTGCTATATGTACTCATACGTTATCCTTTAGTGTGTTGTAGTTGTAATTTTATGTAGTATGTGCGATCTTGTTGTTATCCTATTTGTTAGACTGTGATGGTTGTATTGTAGTTGTATGTGTGTAAAAAGCATCTAGTTTGGGTTTAGTGGTTGTATTGTATTGTTATCTTCATGTCTCTTTCTGTTGTACCTGGTAACTTATCTTGTTATTAAGATTACTCGTATTGTTTATTTTTAATAATAACACAAATAGATCAAACAATAAACTTAAGGATAGAACACCGATACATTCAACAATAAGCGTAAAGATACAAAAGCTTGTAAAGACACAACAGGTAACGGTAGTAGATTCTGTACGCAAACACATTAATTGTTACGCTCATTCAAAGTGGTTTGAAGTCGCCTATTCTCTTGCTCTAACTCATTGGCGTAAGAAATTGCCCTTTGAGGGAAATGCTCGTCTATCCACTCAAAATAATTGCATCCGTTAGGCCATAGCGAGCATAAATGGATCCTGCGACCAATATTCTCTCCATCCGCTCGGACTACCACCTCTACCGCGTAACCACAGTGGCAACAAACGGGATAGGAGTTAACTTCCTGCTAGTTAGGAGTCTGGTTAACTAAAACTCGTATTACCTCTTAATGACCTACATCTGGTGCAGTCGTAGTACGAGGGACTTTAGACGCTTGTAAGTGTTCTTCAGTTACAGTTTGGACTACTTGATGACCTACCTCTGGAACAGGTGCAACTGGTGGACGAATCGTCATGCGGGTGAACTCCGGGTAGACTTGACGCAATTCCTCATAGTGCCGCTCTTGGTACTCGATATTCCAATCAATATCTGTTCTTGGACTTGAAGGAGGATGCTCTGGAAAGTTTTGATCATAGTTCGAATCCATTGACGATGGCCATGACCATGAAGACATTTTTTTATTTTGATGAAAATTTTGGTTCCAGCTAACTACAACGTAGTAACCGTATATATTTATAGGGCCAACATGTGGAGTAAATATGAAATGTTGCAATTCCTAATACGGACTTGTCTACTATGGGAACCCGTTTACCATTCAACGTTGTAGGGTTAAATTTGTAAACTTTATCGTTTCAAATTCCAATACTGTTTGGTCCATTCGCTGGACAAACGTGATAAAGTGACGGAAAGGTGAAAGTGATACAACCATCGAGCGGTTACAGCTCCGCGTCCATCTCCACTAAATCAACGACCTAGTGATAGTGTTTAAACAACGAATTCTGCAACTCGAGAATTTTCTTCCAAGGATTTGCTTGCCCTCGTTAAAGTCAAAATTGATGTTGAAAAAAGAGATGAGCTACTAATGCAAGGTGGAGGGGGTTTAACATATGAAGAAAGATGGGCACTGATCACGCGGCTGTACAACAACCATCGTTCCCGGCCGACTAGACGAACATTAGTTGAACTCCAAACAGGTAATCGTCGTTTTGCAGACGCTTGTGATCGGTACACAAAGATTATCGAAACTGTTGAATACGAAAACATTTTTAAAACAAACCAAGCAACATATGATTCTCGTTACCTTTTCGTGTACTGTGAGGAATTTGTTGGCTATAAAGCGTATAAACTCCGCAACAGTTGGTTGACTCGCTATGGAACGGAGTAGTCTTACGGTATTATGATTTTAATGTTGTTTGAATGTATGTTTAATTTGATGTGTGTACGTAGAATCTGGAGTTATATGTAATCCTTGTTATGTCAATGTGATATTTAACTATTTTGCATTTCTATTTAACTAATTTGCATTTCTATTTATATGTAATCCTTGTTATGTCAAATTCTAATAAAGACTGGTCTAAGCTGTAGAGAAACGTGATAAAGTGACATAAAGGAGATGTGAATCCACACTATACACTATACACCCACTATGACAGTGAAACAACATGACTTAAAGATAAAGTAACGCCATCATTTATGCTATAGGAATCCACACCATACACTATACACTGGCATATAAATCAAATCAATGTTTCATCTCCTAGTTAACATTTTTACTTTATCCACCATCCTTCGTAGGCCCCCCTTCATTCAACACTTCTTCTTCACCCGTGACTTGTTCAAACATAAACATATTAGCCAAAATTCCTACACTTTTAACAACTTAATTATGTCATGAGCTGGGATCCATGGGTTTGCTTTATAATAACCGTAGTGCTGTTCTTCCAACTCATCCAATTATCATTGCTTAGAAATCATCGTTCACACCATGAATGGCTTAAAGAGATTATGGTGCTTCACAAATTCCTCATCATCTTCGTCTTCTAGTTCAGATGAAGTCGAAGAACAGTACAACAAACAACGGCTAACGTACCAACGAGAAACTTTAAACGCGATGCAACGTGATATAGCAGAGAGCTCCAAATCAGCCCAAGGAGGCAGCCAAGTGGGTAGAAGAGATATACGCTACGGACGTGACTATCTAGGGGGGCACAATCAGTTGATGAAGGACTACTTTGTGTCAAACCCAGTATATGGCGACGTTTACTTTCGTCGTAGTTTTTGTATGTCGCGGATAGTGTTTGATAGAGTCCTCAACAAGGTTTCCAAGTCCAATGTATTTTTTACTCACCGAAGAAATGCTATCAAAGAACTAGGAATTTCACCTCTACAAAAAGTAACAGCGGCACTGCGTATGATTTCATACGGAAGTTCATCTGATTCGTTAGATGATAAGTTACGAATTGGTGAATCAATGACAATTCTATGCTTGAAAGAGTTCTGCAAAATAGTTGTTCGTGTATTCGGTGAAGAGTATCTACGATCCCCCATTGCACGCGACGTCGAACGATTGTTAAAAATGGGAGATCAACGTGGTTTCCCGGGTATGCTGGGCAGCTTAGATTGTATGCATTGGACATGGAAAAACTGTGCAGTTGCACTACAAGGCCAATACAGAGGCCACACAAAAAAGGTAACGTTGGTGTTAGAAGCGGTCGCTTCTTTCGATTTGTACATATGGCACGCATATTTTGGTGTTCCTGGATCATTAAACGATATTAATGTTCTTCGTCAATCATACTTGTTTGATGATTTGTACAACGATCTATCACCGCCGTGCAACTATAAAATTGGTGATACAGACCATTCAGTGGGTTATTATTTGGTTGATGGTATATACCCGAAATGGAAGACACTAGTGTAGGCATTTAAAAAGCCGAACAATGCCAAAGAGGCGAAATTTACGCAACAATAAGAGAGTCTAAGAAAGGACGTAGAACGAGCATTTGGAGTTCTACAGGGACGGTTTCATATTTTAAGAAATGAGGTGCACTATCACGAACAAGCAGTTATATCAGATATCATGTACTGTTGTATTATACTACATAATATGATAGTTGAAGAAGAAAGGGGGGATTCGAACTACAACTTAAAAACTACCCGGATATAGCAGTGGCGTTTAGAAGTAAGCCGTACAAGGACCCGAATACTTTTGCCGAGTACTTGCTGCGTATCCAGGACGTTAGAGATCCCCAAGCACATCTACAATTAAGGGACGAATTAGTCGAACACTATTGGGAGCATGCCGGCAATCATTAGGAAGTGGTGAACTCTATCTGGATGTTTAAGTTAAATTACGTTCGTTGTTTAGTTATATGTTTTCCTTAATGCTTTAATGTACCTTTGCTTGCTACAGTGATGAAATATTACGTTAATGTTCTAGTATTACAAGTTCATGCTTGCAAGATTGCTAGTGACAATTAAAAAAGGAAATTCACACACATTTAATAATCTTTTACTCCTACAACATTGGTACTTAGTAATTAAAAACTACATAAAGACATAGCAATAAACAACTACAAGGAAACGATCAAAACATAAATACGTCATATCGCATGCGTCTTCTGCGGCACGCTTCCAGTTCTTGCTCCAGTAACAATCATTGCATCGGATATAATGTATCCATATTGACAGTCATTAGTGCCCTGTCATCAATTCGTTCGAGGTGAGCTAATTCACGCTCCCTAACATCCAGGTCACGCTCTCTTGATATTTGAAGTTCTTCGTGTCTACGCTGCTTCTCCTTGGATCTCTCTTCTCTCTTAGCTTCCCTCGCTTCCGCCAAAAGTCGGTTTGATTCTTCTGAAGCTACCATTTGACTGTGTATTTGTTCGTAGTACGAACTGTAATCTGCAACGGTTTATTTCTTACCTTTGTATTTACCAGGAGGCCTACCACCAGAACTTATAGAAAAAGAGTTGTTTTCTTGAGGATCTGGACTTCCCGGGCTTGATTCCGCCACTGGCCTTCTTGGCATAAATCGCGCTGCAGAATGTTCTTGGCGTATAGTGCTCCATTTTTCCACTCTAGATAAGATGGCGTAGCAATTATGCAAATTGAATGGTTGATTTTTGTGCTCTGCCATATAAACTTCATTCGCACTCTTTAGCTGTATGTGTTGACGAAACGTAAGGTGGTAATATTATACAGTAAAACATATTAACCATTATTTAAGTAATCAAAATTTACCAAGTCCGTCTCGTTGGCACCGCTTTGCTGTCTACTTAGTAGTCCAACCATAATCTGATTCCAACTTTGACAGTTAGCGTTGATTCTCTTCCACGACTGTTTCAAAGAGTCGACTGTTCTCGATGGGTTTTCGGGACTACGGCTGTTAAACAGTCTTGAAACAGAACTCCAAAATGAATTATCGGACTGACTAGTCCCTTTAAGATTGTCTTTGGAGCACTCCACCCAACAAAACGCTAGTTCTGCTTGTTCTTATGGAGACCATTTCACTATTTTGTTTGATTTTCTCATTGGTTTGTTGGGAAAAACATCTGGATTTTCAGTATCATCGACTTATGTTTCTTCATTCAAGCCACTGTTATCTCCGAACATACAATTCCAATTTCTTGACAGATTTGGAGAAGTTTCAGGCGGGACTAACTTTTGTTGGCTGCTTGGAGAAGCGTAGTGATGCTCACTACAGTTTTGCTGAAAATACGCGTTTTGACCGGATCCAGAATTTTGAGTACTATGATAAAGATTGGAGTTTTGCTAGGATTGATAGAAATTCGGGCTCTGTTGAGGATAATTAGAGTTCGGAATATTCGGGAAGTTACCATAACTGGAGTGTTGATTCTTCTGGAATGACGGATGGATAGGAAACTGGTTGTTGTCGGATTGATTAGGGTGTTGCATCTGTGCAGAATTGGAGACACCCTTCTTTCCTTTACCAATGTTTGACATTGCAAATAAGTTGAACAGAAATTGAATAAAGAATAGAGGTGTGGTTTGATGTAGAAATGTTGTGTGTTATAGTGTGCAAAGAAATGTTGTACATATAGATTAAAATCAAATAGTAACATAAAACAACGATAAAAAAACATTTGTAAAATATACACAACGGCCAAGTTTAAAAAAAAAAAATTAAACTGGCTTCTATGAAACCGGCTATGGGGGGAGATAAATTAACTCCCCCACCATGGCCGGCTTCTTAGAAGCCGGCCATGCCATAGCCGGCTTCCCCCATGCCGGCTATGGCCGGTTGCTGGAGCAACCATTCGGTTGCTCCAGCAACCTCCAGGGTTGCCGAAGCAACCTTAGCCCCACCTTTCTTCCCCGCGTTGGGGCTCGGTTGTTTTTCAACCGACCCCGCGTTGGGGATGCTCTTAGTGGCTCAATTCCTGTCACTAAAATTCGTTTGTCACATGTGCCATGCAGTTACAACCGTTCATTTAATCTCATTAGCTAAATGATTTAATTAATCAATCAATAATATATGGTGGAGATTTGATGAGACAGGGACAAATAGGTTCGTGGATAAAGGAACTAAGATGCTTGTTTCCTTCTTTCGTTTTGTTTTGTTTTTATTTTTTATAATTGAAGGGAATGGTACCAACTGACGTCAAAAATGATATCAACATCCAAACAAGGAGGTTTACTATTTCGTTTCAAGAAGAGTTCAAAACGAGATATCGAACGATATATTCGAAATTTGAAACAGTGATATAATAATCCCTATTCTTTTGGAATAAAGGTAAGCAAGGATTATGATAGCCCTCTAAATTCGAGCTTTTTGTTCCCATAGTCGTTCTACGTTTTGAGCATATCCAGTGATTTCTGATGAGTTGAACCATAGTGTTAAGTCTTCATAGCCATAGAATCTACATCGATCCTCTACCTAGTGGGAGGGATAGATACTGATCCATTGCCTAGAGGAAGGGCCAATTCGTACTTAGCCAATACCAAAATGTCTTTTGAGCGAACCTGCTTGCTCTTAGCTTCGTAACTTTGGCTCTACTTTATTTCCGAGCTAACCAACAATCTTTTTGAGCTATCTACGTCAATAATTGGGAAATTCATTCAATCTATAGTGTAAGACCCCCACAAAAAGATGGGTTTACAGTACCTGATGGTAACACTACATGACCAACAGTGGTTTCCAAGGACTAACAGCCGCTGGTAAACCGTTACAAACCCCGTTGATATATAATTTAACGGCTGCCAACGCTTTCCAACGAACGACCCCCAACATCTATGATGGACACGTGGAAGAAATTGTTGACCAAATAGCAGTTGGAAACCATGACAAATCGTTGGAATTTTCCATTGGAAGCCGTTGAAAATGGATGACCTGTAAGCCTTTGGAAATCTAGATATTTTTTTCTAGAATTTTGATAGCTTGATTACTTCCAACCACCCACAATCTCAAATATGTCATAACAGCTTCATCTATACACACACACACACACACACACACACACACACACACACACACATATATATATATATATATATAACACTCACACATATACCCAAACATAATATTAAACCCAAATCATACACATACAATCTAATATGAATAATGTAATCCAATTTATACAACATCCAACAAAATATAACAACATCATCCAAACCAACATAAACCATCATCTAAAATAACGTCTAAACCAACATTTAAAGCAGCAACAATATATACAATCTATCACAATGTAACAACCAAATCCTCACCCACTTCGAAATCATTCTACTTCGAAACCACCAGATGAAGCAAATCATTCGTAATGGGCTATGAACTCGCCAAACGCTGGTTCAGCTACTCCATCTATTCTTCACGACGGAGGTCATGTTCCTCAATCGCGACGATCTGGGCTCGTAGCTGTGCAACCTCCTCTTTGTCTTGAGCCATCTGGTATGCCTTCTGAGATCTGTTAACCTGTAAATAATTCTAATTTTTTAGTGTTTCATAATTGCAATTCATGTAGACTTTAGTTTCCATCAAATTACTAGAGGGAATATAATATATGTTTAATATAATCCATCACAATGTACAACAGTTTTGAAAATGCTACAGAATAATTATTTTAAAATTTAATTTTAAAATTATCGCTTAGTTACCAAATCCATAACGTCTGTTGTGGGTCGGTGGATCCATGACAGACTCAAAAATGGTATCCTCCTCGTCGGCATTTAAGTCGGCTCATCTAGTGTTCTTGAGGATCTGTGCCCATGTTTGTTGGATCTTTTGTTGTTATGCAAAATACAATTGAATTTAGATATCTATTTTAATTAACTTATTACTTGTAGTTAATTATGTAATTTTCCTGCTCCATACTACACTTTTCTGTCAGTTTGGATGTGGAGCACACAATGTCATGTTGTTATGGTTTGATCACGTCAACACCATATCTGCAACTGTATGCCATGTGCTTTCTTGGAGATGTGTGCATCCATGCTTATTGTGTGGCTCAAGGCCCATGTTATTTGTTTTCTTCTGACTCTTGGAGGCCAGCATGTGATGCTGTTTTCAGCATTTTATTATGTTATGCAATACATGTAATTCACTGTTACTTCAATATGTAATTGCTCCCTGCGTGGAGTTTAAATATTGTAGTCTAGTAAATTAGGTAGCTCCAGTACTCTAAGCTTGTATAGGTACAGTGGATGGAACACTATAAACACCGTAGGCGGTGGACGGTCTACCTTAAAAATCTAATTTAGCTGACAGCTAACTACAGTCACCTGTACTATATTGTATTTTTTATTATTAGTTGTAATAAAATGTGTTTGTGCTCACCTTAAAAACCGGTCGGCTTTGCCAAAAAAAATTATGTTGTACTTAGGTAACCATTATGTGCCTTCTTATCATGGTCCTAGGAGTATGAAATTAAGCTAAAATCGTCGGTCACCGCATGAGTATGAGTATACGAAGTTTATCACATGTATGCACATTTTTAAAGCTCGGTCAAACTAATCGTACGTTATAAATTAAACATCATTTTTTGATAATTTCTGGAAAACATAAACTAAATTATGCTCATTCACGTTAAACATCCCCAAATAAGCTTAAAATTGCTTAAATATGTTGCGTCTAACAATTATATGATTTTTGTTTGATGATAACAAACATATTTATTATTACAAATGTGTTTGCGATTGTACTATTCTACTACATCACAAAATGAATTAAATATTTACATTTAAACAAAATACTACTACACAAGAATTTAAATATTCAAACAGTATTTTATTTAAATATAATATTTTATTTCAACATTTGAATGGTACAGATTTCATAACTCCAATATTTGTACATCTCACTATAATACAATACATTCAAATTCTTTTGTTACATATGATCTTCATTACAACTCTCAAACACTCAATTACATGTCACTATGTTGTACAAACTCACTCTTAGTCATTCATACATTCATTTGCACATACACCGACGTTGTCACACTTGTCTTCTGTCTGTCTTCTTCAGTCCGTCCAGTCACTTATATGTCACAGAAACATACAAAGTAAAATGAAACAAAAATATTTTTTATATTCTCGCAGATATAATTTTTATTTTAAATTTATCTGCCCTAGAATTTTGGTGTGTTTCTCATTATGTTTCATGACTTGATCTGATATGTATATAAATCCATCTGTATCTAAATAGTTTGTGATATTCACAGTGATTCACTGTAAATACCACAAAGTAGATAATATTTCTAGTGCTCACATATATAAAGTGCACATGCATGATACATGTATACACATACATGTGTATGTATATACACATATTTTAAATATGTGCAGGGACAATATGGTTTGCCAAGGACAAATATATCGAGAATGAAATGTTCAGGTGAAGCTTGACAACACTTTCATGCTGCAAGTATCCATGAACATATAAGTGCAACAAATCAAGACTCATCAATTTAATATGGAGTGACACACATATATACACACATACATACATTCATACATACATACACACACACACACATATATACACGCACACATACACGTGTATATATACATACATGTACACATGGATACACATGCACATAAATACAAGCCAGAGCAGCATAGGTCAAGAAATATATGGTGCAACATCAAAGATGGTCGAGTAGTGTTCAAGTCCAGCAAAACATGGTGCAACCCATGTACACATATGAGTTGAGACAGACCAACAAATTCCAGTGGCAAATTCATGTCCACAAAGATACTTTGAAGAATTATTTTGCGGTGCAACTCAAATGAAAATGGACATGCTCAGTGGACAAAATGACAACATAGGAAGGTGGATAAGCAAGGTTCAAGCATGCTCATAGCTTCATGTACACTATGATCAAGCCAAAGCCACACAGCAAAGTCACGTACACACAACAGTGAACACAACAATATACTCATGAATACACAACAAAGGGTCCAAGTGTACAAGATAAACAAGTGCAACAAAATATGGATGGTCAGGCCATGGCTCAGCCATAAAAATTCATGTTCATGCACAATGGTTCAAATGTACAAAGCAGAGAGGGAAAATGGCATAACAGCTAGGCAAATGGCCATGTATACATGGATGACATGCAAAGCAACAAGAAGGCAGGCAAGTATATATACATGAATACATGGCAGTCTCCTATGCATGCACTTGAACCCAAACAGGAAATTAACATGGAGCAGTATACATAACTGTTCACGGATGCAAATGGAACAACACGAGGACATAGAGCATGCATGGTGAAGTAAGACAGTATACAAAAGGGCAAGTAGTAAAACAATGCATATAGTCTTGTTTCTTTTCAGTTAAATGCCCATAGGAAATTGCAAGCTTTAAATCTTGAATGCAAGACAAATTGAAGAAGAATTCAAATGTGTTCAAAGACAAGGCAAATAGAGAGACTCGCATTTCAAATCTGAATAGCTCAAAAGGAATTTGCACATATCTGTGCAAAGTGCAATTTGAAACAGTACATAAATCCATGTACGTGTACAAGCATGCACAAGTCCGAACCAATCAGGCCAGTAATACAGCAATCTTTTTACAAACAAATAAACGAATATAAATCTGCGTGCAAGATGTATGGAAAGAATTCTTGTGCGTTTTTGGCAAATACGAGGAACTAATATTTGGTAAGCTTCTAATGGTTCCAAAAAATTACAAAACAAATTCAAATTTATTCGGAAAGAAATATATGTTTTCGGAATTGCACAAAAATTGTTTTACGCAAGAAATTCATTGTTTGTGTCTAAAAAACATTTTTTGGGATATAATCAATTCATAATTTCCAAAAATCCATCGTGCATGTTCAAGAGCCACAATATCAAATTTATTTGTTTCCAGGAATTTTGCATGCTCAATATTGGGTAGAAAAACATTCCAGAAACCTAAACGTGGACTCAAGAAATCAATTCAAGATTTCCAACAATTCGCGAAATCTTTTTAAGCAAGGGAATAATTCAAATCCTTCCAGAAAACAACCATTGACTCATGGTTTAAAAACATTCCATGAATTCACAAGTGAACATTTTTCGGCATAAATTCATTCGAAGATTTTTAGAGAATTCATGGCATCCAATTCAAGGCAACAAATCAAATATCATGCAAGTCTTCAAGCCATTTCAATTTATATCAACGCAAAACACAAATCAGAGGACAAGTCATTCAGGAAATCATAGAATGTTTTAGGGTTCTACTACCCTATATAAACTACATAATTCATCACAGGCATAGTGGATCGAAACCACAACATGTTTAAAAGCAAAAAGGAATAAAAATCAAAAATTACTCACAAGGTTTCTTTCGCAAGAGAGCTCAAATCGATCGACAAAGCAAGCCACAATCTGTTGAAGCTTTAGTGAATATAATTAGAGAGCATCCTGGAATCTAGATTTCATTTTGAAGAAAAGCCCTATTTTTATTTTGGGTTGGCCGACATAGAAGAATAAAAGAGGAGCAAGGGTTTTGAGAAAAAAATACATGGGACAACCTATTTTATTTCTTTTAAAAAAGGGGTTTATTTTTATTTCATTTGTATTGATTTCTATTTTCTTTTTGTAAATCGTCCATTTGTTTTCTTGTTTTTTCTATAAGAACTAGGGTGTTCTAGTTATAGGATTTTAACTAGGGTTTTCGAGTTATGGGATTGTAATTCGGGGAAAATCTGATTTTGGGTTTAAAATTAGTACAGGGTTTTGAGCGTAGGATTAGAACAGTTGTGAGCGGGTGTCACAAGTTTACCGGGATTTTGTAAGTGTAGAGATTGTTTTAAATCTATTAAAAAAACCTTGGGGAATGCAGCAGTAGGCAGGGTTTGACAAAGCTAGGTAAAATCTGTTTTATTTATTTTCTACATTTATTTTCTCTACTGCAATATGTACTGTAATATTTTTAATATCTCAAATTAATCCAATAAACCCTATTCACCCCCCCATTGGGTTAATCTAGATTCAATAAGTGGTATTAAAGCCGGTATTTCATTAACTCTAGAGTCATGGTGTTCCCTTGTTGTTAATCCAGTGAGGGTCAATCCATTTGTATTCCAGCTTTTTTTAATTGTACAGTTTTTTTAAATTGGAAATCAAAAATGGAATCCTATTTATAACCTGTTAATATTAAATGTTGGGATATTGTTACTAATGGGTATGATATGGTCGATAGGAATGACATTGGATTTAATTCTCATGCTACTCATATTTTATATTCTTATATTGATGATGACCAATATAACCATATCTCCCACTATTTGCCTACTTAGGAAATCTGGAATACTTTCAATACGAAGTATGGAATAATTGACAACAACAACTCAAAACCCCAGAAGGCCAACTAAGATTCAAATCTTTACTTGAAAGGAGAAATAAGCGAATATTCAGATAGATCAAATGATGGAGACTCAACATACAATGTGTAACAGCCCACATTTTACGTATGGAGGATCATAAAATATATTTATTTTATTCCATGAGGGTTGGATCATTCTCATTTTTTAATATATTGGTTATGGGGATGTGAGACATTCCTATAATTTTTACCAATTTTGTTTGTGACCATTTTGCGCCTATCAGTCTTGTGCATGGAATAACTTTTGATAGTGTTGAATTAGGTGTTGAAACTTGTGCCATTGGAAAAGAAATGATGTTTCCCTTTCCGTAAAATGGTCACATTAAAAATTTGGTTCAACGGTTTGGGAGGAATCATTGTTTTAAGTTTTACAGTTAGCTGTTTAGATTTTTAAGCCATAATGGGCTGATTTGGAGAGGCCTACTAGTGGGTTGGTAGGAGGTTATAAATAGGAGGTAAGAAGCATGGAGAATAGTTTACTTCTCCCTTCTCCCATTTTGGAAGTGCTAAATGTCCTCCATTTCTCCATCTCCTAAACCTTTCCACCATTAGAGCTTAGAGAATCGAAGATCTACAACGTTTGAAGCTAGATCTACGCCATTCCAAGAGAAAGTTCATCGAATCGAGGAGTTTAAAGAAAATTCTTCGTTGTCCGGTATTCCATTGCTTTTGAGTTGTTTTGAAGAATTGGTGTGTGGTATGCTTCTCTCACGCGGATTCAATCAAGTATATGATTTCTATGATCTTAATTTCAACATCTTCAAGTCGTTTTCCTTAAATCAACATCATGCTAAGGGTATTTTCATATGAATCACCATAGGATCTAATCTAGCAACTTATTAAAGGTAATTTCATCTGTTATTTTTATGTTTAGATCCATATATATATATATATATATATTTATTTATATATTTAATCATTTGTCGAATTGTTGTTTTGATATTGATGATTTGTTGATGAAATTGATTGATTTTGAGTTGAGATGGATTAGAGAGTTTGGGAGTGTTTGGCAAGTTAAAATCGTGGTTCATCAAGAAAAATCAAGCGATCGGGTGAATTTTCAAGAATCTGGCCAGAAATCAAGTTCTGGAAATTTACAGCATTTGACAACGTTGGAAAAACGATGTGGAAAATCTCGAACCGAACACGATCTAAAGGCGCATGTCGCATATCGCATGTCCATGTTGCATGCCGTAGGTCATGTGAGATTTGATCGTGTCTGAAAAATGCTGTGGAAAGTCCTGGAACAAAAATGATCTAAAGGCGCATGTCGCATAGGGCTTAGGTCATATGTCGTAAGTCGCACCTGAGCTATGACAGCGTTTATGAAATGTTGTGAAACATATATTGATGAACAAGAAGGCACAATGATGGAAGGAAGCATTGGATGCACTTCTGAAATGTTGTAAAAGGCAGAAACGTTGTGAAAGCCTGTTTTGATGTTTTTCTTAGTTTTTTCATAACAGATTGATGCAGAATCAAACCAAGGAATATAATAGCATTTCAGAAACACTATGAAGGGCTTTTTTGTCAATATGGCTAGTTTTTCATAGCAAAAGAGCTGGAAATGCTATAAAATGCAGTATCGACCAAAAGAAGCATGATTTTGAGTCGACAATGGTTCTAGCTTCGATACGAGTTCAAGGTGGAATGTTCGAAGTGGTGTGAGATGTTCGTTGATCGTTGAAAAGCAACGAATGTGAAGATAACTCAAGTGTGTTTTGAGTTGGTAAATAATGGTTGCTCAAGCATGTTTTTGAGCTTATGAATAGTCGCAGGTGTTGAAGATTAGAGGTGTTGAAGGCCGAGAGATTATCGTTGTCCTAGATTCTAGTGGGCACTGAGCAAGGGTACAATAGAGACATCTAAAAGACCGGTTGTATGGTCGAGTACCCTGGGTATCGTTGAAAGGCTTAGATACGTATCTTTGAAAGGCGGATGGAATTTTTTCTAGAACCGGGGTTACCATTAGACCTTGACGAATGACAGGATGATATGGCTAGTCATACGATTAGCGATGGTTTCAGAGCAGGATTGGCGGTGATAGCTAGAGTCTATCATGTATTATTGGTTGTTTTGCTTGTACCGTCTCACGTGGATTTTTGACGTCAAGGGAGATGTTTATTGGGTGCTTGTTTGAAATTGGTTTAGGCCTCTAGGGCTTGTGATTGAGGGATGTTGAGCTCGATTAGGATGGTTTACGTGAGATATACAATTTGTTGTTATGATTGTTATTGTTGGTTACATCTGATTGCCATGAATGTTGTCTGATTTCCATGGATGTATGGTTGAAATGCTTGTTTTGTAAAGGCTATCACCGTCCGATGTGGGGAAGACGAGGTTGAGTTTCTTCTCTGGTGAAGTAGGTAGATTAGTTTGTTTATCTGGCTATTCTTTTATACTTTATTGATAATGTTAGTTAGCTGTTTTATCGCATACTAAGACTGTTGTCTGACTCCAAGTTTTATGTTTCCTCTTATTACCTTGGGTTGTTCATCCATTGGTGGACGGGAAGACTGAGTAGCAGGTGGTAGGTGATATCTTGGTGAGATGATGTTGCTGAACGAAGACGAGTAGGAGGGTAGCGTATTACTTTTACTACTACCTAGTATCTTTGTTTCCGCTATTTGATGAGTATTGTAGTGAGGCTTCATGTACAAACCTTGATGTTATATACAGGTGATGTATGGATGTTCTTTCAAGATGTTGTGAAACTTTGAGAGTTTGATATATGATGCTTTGGTATTTCTACCTGTTGTATATGTTCTATTATACTTTATCCTTGCACCGTGAGTTACACAATAGGTTCCATATGTGTTTTCATATCTCGATGATCGTCCATAGATGCTTGGCATGTCTTTCAGCGCATTACTCCTCTTGTTTAGTGTGGGAGTTATGGGTGGTCGTCATATTTGGTATCAGAGCTCTGGTTATCGATTTTAGCGAAAGTTCTAAAACATAATAATGTATGAGAGATGTATTTGTAGATTTTGATGGATGAATACTATATGATACTATATACAGTATAGTAGCATTTGTACATCTTTAGCAACTTTTCTTATATGCGGTTAATCATTCTAATTTGCAGATTTAGAATGAGTAGACGAACTACAAGACATACTTCTAGGGAGGAGGCTGTGCCTGGAGGGGGTAATGGCGGTGCACCAAACTTCCCAACCATGTTTGAGGCTATGATGGAAGCATTCATGAGAAGGCTACCTTCTCTAGTGGCAGCCACGGTAGATGTAGGTGTGCAAGTTCCTAGCGTTGTGGATTTCACGAAGCTATGCAAAGATTTCACATCTCTAAGGGGGGAAACCATTCAAAGGAACGGAGTCAACCGAAGAAGTTCAAAGGTGGTTGGATGCTTGTATTCACATTTTTGGAGATTTGGGAATAGAGGATGCAACTAAGAGAAAGCTTGCGTCAAGGCAGCTGCAAGGCAGGGACATGGAGTGGTGGAATTCTTTTACGCTTGAGACTCCGGAAGAAGAGATAACTTGGGAGCAGTTCCAAGTTAACTTCGAGACAAAATTCATCTTTACTGCTCAAAAGTTTGTCCTGTTCAAGAAATTTGTGGAGCTGAAATAGAATGGTAGACCAGTGCTTGATTATGTTCCTAACTTTGAGGCATTGTCCAATTATGATCGTTCATACATTGATTCTCCTCATCAGAAGAACGAGAAGTTTGTAATGGGTTTGGATACCTATATCGGAAGGCCGTTGGTGGATCATCTTGACAATCCATATGAGAAGATTTTGGAAAAAGCCGTGAGACATGAAATTTTTTTTTTGCAAAGGAAGGAACTAGTGTTGCTGCAACCAAGGAAGCATAGGAACCATAGTCGGGTGGTAATAACAATAAAAAGAGGAAGCAGCATAGCAGAAAGGAAAGGATGGCAAGAAGAAACCTAAAAGTGAGGTGGTTTGCTTTAACTGCCAACAGAAAGGCCATTACTCAAAGGAATGTAAAAATCCAAAAGCTGAGAAGAAGTGCTTTAAGCGTGGAAAGCCTGGGCATGAAAAAAGGATTGTCCAAAATCCGCTAAGGGTAAGCAGGTTGTGAAGGCTTATGCTTTAGAAGTTGGGCCATCTTCTTCAAGAGCTCCTACTGCAAAGGAGAAAGAAAAGGGTGTCATCGTTAAAGGTACTCTTTCAGTTAAAGGCATTTCAGTTCGTGTGTTGTTTGATATTGGAGCATCACATTCTTTCATCTATAATGATCTTGTGTGCTGCTTGGGTTTAGAACTCGAGATATATGATAGACCTTTGGTTGTGACTAATCTAGTTGGGGGTTCGTCTAGCCTTTGTATGCTTTGTCGTGGTCTAGTTTTATCGAGTCATGGTTGCTCTTTTGTGTGTGATTGCTTTGTTTTGAACTTCTCTGTGTTGGGGATCATCTTGGGCATGGATCGGCTCAAGAGGTATGCGGCGAGAGTGAATTGCGAGAAGATTGAGGTGAGAGTCAGGGATGTGGAAGGGCGAAAGGTTTTGATTCGGTGTAAGCCCGAAGATGGTGTCTTCGTGAGCTTTTTGTATTCGCTTGTGATTCCACAGGAAGGCTTGTCATCTGTGTTAATCGCCAATGAGTTTGAGGATGTATTTGAATAAATTAAAAGGTTTGTCGCCGCATCGTGAGATCGAGTTTAGAATCGATTTGGTCGAGGGTGCTAGACCTATTGTTGTTCCTGTTAATCGGATGGCGCCTAAGGAACAGCGAGAGTTAGAGGTGCAAGTTCGTGATCTTTTGGGAAAAGGATTCATTCGGAGAAGTGTATCCGAATGGGGAGCACCAGTTGTGCTTGCAACCAAGGCCGATGGATCGTTGTGATTGTGCGTGGACTATCATGAGCTGAACAAGGTGACCAAGAAGAACAAGTATCCGTTGCTGAGGATTGATGACTTGTTCGATCAGCTTCACAAAGTCAAAGTGTTTTATCAAATAGATTTGGCAATAGGATTTCACCAGTTGAGGGTAGCAAAGGATAAAGTATCGAAGACTGCTTTTAGGACACCATCCGGTTTCTTCGAATGGTTGGTAATGCCATTTGGGTTGACTAATGCGCCAACGTACTCGTGGATCTTATGAATAGGGTTTTCAGAGATCAGTTGAACAAGTTTGTCCTTATGTTCATGGATGATAGTCTAGTTTAGTCCCAGAACGAAGAACACAAGGCACACTTGCGAGTTGTTTTGGAAATCTTGCAAAAGTATCAGCTGAAGGCTATGTTTTCAAAGTGTCACTTCTGGAAGAGCGAAGTCAGATTTTTAGGCCATGTAGTTTTTGGAAATGTAATAGCGGTCGACCCCGCAAAGGTGGTAGCAATCCAGGATTGGGATAGACCTAAGAATGCAACGGACGTGAGAAGTTTCCTCAGATTGGAAGGTTATTACTGACAGTTTATCAAGGATTTCTCTAAGATAGTTGCTCCATTAACAGGATTGACGAAGAAGAAAAAGTGTTTACATGGGATGCAAAGTGTGAGCAAGCTTTCGGAATCATGAAAGAGAGACTGAAGAGTGCTCCTGTTTTGACGATTTCAAGTGGGAATGAAGAAATGGTGGTATACACCGATGCATGTGGTACTGGACTTGGAGCAGTGCTGATGCAGAAGGACAAGGTTGTGGCTTACGCAAGTCAACAGCTGAAGCCGCACGAAAGGAATTACCCAACTTATGATTTGGAGTTGGCAGTGATTGTGTTTGCTCTGAATATGTGGAGACATTACCTGTTGGAGGTTCGATTCGAGTTGTTACGGATCATAAGTCGTTGAAGTATCTTTTCTCTCAAAAGGATTTGAATCTTCGGCAACAGCGGTGGTTGGAGTTTTTGGCATCATATGATTTTGGTATAGCCTATACTCCTGGTAAAGGTAACGTGGTTGTAGATGCGTTGAGTCGAAAACATGCAAGTTTGGGAGCAATGTTTTTGGAATGGAAGAGCCTCGATTTTTTGGCAGGGTTTGATTTCAGGCCAAGGTGTGAGTTGGAACCTGAAATGTTGGCAAACTTGTTAATAAGACCTGCTCTTATCGAAAGGATTGGAGAAAGCCAAAAGCGAGACGCAAAGCTTGTCAAATTTATCCAGAAGTTGGAACCAGAGAATAAAGAGTTCGATGTCGATCGAGAGGGATGGCTTCGAAAGCAAGGGCGACTGGTTGTTCCTAATATTGATGGACTGAGAGATGAGGTTCTGAGGGAATGTCATCACTCGAAGTTGACGATTCATCCCGGTGATAATAAGATGTATCAGGACATGAAGCGAGCTTACTAATGGGAAGGGATGAAGAGGGATGTTGGAAAATTTATTTCCAAGTGCTTAAACTGTCAGTTAGTGAAAGCTGAACAGAAAAAGCCGAGCGGACTGCTTCAGCCATTGGAAGTTCCTACGTGGAAGTGAGAGCAGATATCGATGGATTTTTATTGATGGACTACCTAGAACCAGGGCAGGAGATGAAGGAATTTTGGCCATCGTGGATCGCTTGACAAAAAGTGCAAGGTTCATTCCTGTCAAATCGACTAGGATGACATCAAAGTTGGCTAAGCTTTATATAAAATGGATGGTTCGATTCCATGGTATCCCAAAGAGCATAGTCAGTGATCGAGATTCATTGTCCACAAGTGGATTTTGGATGATTTTGCAAGAGACCTTGAGAACCGAGTTGTGTTTGAGTATGGCTTATCATCCCCAAACCAATGGTCAAACCGAGAAAGTTAACCGAGTTTTGGAAGTTCTCCTAGAGCTTGTGTATTGGACATCGGAAGATCATAGGAAGACCATCTACATCTAGTTGAGTTTGCGTACAATAATATCTACTAGTCGAGCATTAGGATGGCACCATATGAGGCGTTGAATGGTAGACCGTGTAATTCTCCGGCATGTTGGTTAAAAACTGGAGATAAGTTGACACTTGGGCCAGAGATGATCAGAGAGACATCGGATTGTACCGAGATCATTCGACAACGAATGACGCAGCCCAAGATCATCGGAAGAGTTATGCCGATAAGTGTCGAAAAGATTTCGAATTCGACGTTGGCAATATGGTATTCGTAAAGATTTCGCCGTTGAAGCATGTTGTTTGGTTCAGAAGCAAAGAAAAGTTGGCCCCTAGTTTTGATGGACCGTTTTCGATAGTTGAGCGGATTGGAAAGCTCGTATATAGATTGGAGTTACCCGAAAAGATGTCGGGAGTGCATAATGTTTTCCATATGTCGTTTCTACGGAAGTGCATGCATGATTTGAATGTGGTGGTATCTCCAGAAAAGTATGAAGATCTAGAAGTAGAGACTGTAGTTACGAGACCTCGTAAGCCGCTTCGTGCTGTGGGGAATGACAGGAAACAACTTGGGGGGAAGACGTTAGCTAGTCAAGGTACAATGGAGTGAGGATGACGACGATTGTACGTGGGAGACATAAGAGAGCATGAAGGCAGCCCATCCATAACTCTTCGTTGGTATGACCCATTATTATCGTGTCACCTTTCATCATTGTAACTTGTATTGTTGTATTTGTTTTTAGAATTCCACGTGCTAAAATAAGGCTATGGATGCACGGTTTAATGGTTGCTAGTTTGGATGATAGAATCGGTTGCTCATGAATGGTAGGCATGCGAAATTGTTTTGGTTGCTTAGGATTTCGGGGGCGAAATTCCTAAAGAGGGGGGGAGGGGGAGAATGTAATAGCCCGCATTTTACGTATCGGAGGATAGTAAAATATTTTTATTTTATTCCCTGAGGGTTGGATCATTCTCATATTTTAATATATTGGTTATGGGGATGTGAGACATGTCCATAATTTTTACCAATTTTGTTTGTGACCATTTTACCCCTATTAGTCTTGCGCATGGAATAACTTTTTACTAGTGTTAAATCAGGTGTTGAAACCTGTTCCATTGGAAAGGAAATGATGTCTACCTTTCCATAGAGTGGTGACATTAAAGATTTGGCTCAGCGATTTGGGAGTAATCGTTGTTTAAAGGTTTTACAGTTGGTTGTTCGGGTTTTTAAGCGATAATGGGCTGATTTGGAGAGGCCCATTAGTGGGATGGAGGGAGGCTATAAATAGGGGGTAAGAGGCATGAAGAATAGTTTACTTTCTCCATTCTCCCATTTGGAAGAGCTAGAGGTCCTCCATTTCTCCATCTCCTACATCTTTCCACCATTAGAGCTTATAGAATCGAAGGTCTACATCGTTTGAAGCTAGATCTCTGCCAGTCCAAGAGAAAGTTCATCGAATTGAAGAGTTTAGAGCAAATTCTTGCTGGTCGGAATCATAATTCATTGCTTTTGAGTTGTTTTGAAGAATTGGTAAGTGATATGCATCTCTCACGCAGATTCAATCAAGTATATGAGTTCTATGATCTTAATTTCATCATTTTCAAGTCGTTTTCCTTAGTCTACATCATGGTAAGTGTATTTTCATATGAATCACCATAGGATCTAATCTAGCAACTTATAAAATGTAATTTCATGTGTTAATTCTATGTTTAGATCCATATATATATATATATATATATATATATATATATTGATTTAATCATTTATTGAATTGTTTTTTTGATATTGATTATTTGTTGATGAAATTGATTGATTTTGAGTTGAAATGGATTGGAGAGTTTGGGAGTGTTTGGCAACATGTTTGGAAAGTTGAAAATCATTAGAAAAATCAAGCAGTCGAGTGAATTTTCAAGAATTGGGCCAAAAATCAAGTTCTGGAAATTTACAGCATTTGACGGCGTTGGAAAAACGCTGTGGAAAGTCTCGAACCGAATACGATCTAAAAGCGCATGTCGTAGGTCATGCGAGATTTGACGGTGTTTGAAAAATGTTGTGGAAAGTCCTGGAGCAAGAATGATCTAAAGGCGCATGTCGCATGTCGTAGGTCGTGTGAGATATGACAGCGTTTGAAAAACGCTGTGAAAATTCCTAGAACAAGAATGATCTAAAGGCACATTTCACTTGTCGCAAATGGCTTAGGTCATATGTCGTATCTGAGCTATGACAGTGTTTCTGAAACGCTGTAAAATACAGAAACGCTGTGACAGTTATATTGATGAACTAGAAGGCATAATAATGGACAGAGGCATTGACAGCACTTCTGAAACACTGTAAAAGGTAGAAACGCTGTGAAAGCCAGTTTTGTTTAGTTTTTTCACACCAGATTGATGCAGAATTGAACCAGGGGATATAATAGCATTTCACAAACGCTGTAAAAGTTTGATTTGTCATTGTGGCCAGTTTTTCATAGCAAAAGAGCTGGAAATGCTTTAAAATGCAGTATCGACCAAACGAAGCTTATTTTTGAGTCGACAATGGTTCTACCTTCGACACAGATTCAAGGGGGAATGTTCGAATTGGTGTGAGACATTCGTTGATCGTTGAGAAGCAACGAATGTGAAGATAACTCAAGGGTGTTTTGAGTTGGTGGATAATGGTTGCTTAAGCGTGTTTTGAACTTGTGCATAGTCGCAGGTGTCGATGACTAGAGGTGTTGAAGGCCGCGAGAGATTATCGTTGTCGTAGGTTCTAGCAGTCTCAGAGCAGGGGTACAATAGAAACGACCAAAAGATTGGTTTTATGGTCAAGTACCCTAGGTATCGTTGAAAGGCCTAGATACGTATCGTTGAAAGGTATATGGAGTTTTTGCTACAACTGGGGTTACCATTAGCCCTTGACAGATGGCAGGATGATATGGCAGTCATACAATTAGCGATGGTTTCAAAGCAGGATTGGCGGTAATAACCAGAGTATGTCATGTTTGATAGGTAATTTTGCTTATACCGTGTCACGTGGATTGTCTACGTCGAGGGAGATGTTTCTTGGGTGCTTTTTGATATAGATTTAGGCCTCTGGGGCTTGTGCTTGAGGTATGTTAAGCTCGATTAGGATGGTTACATGAGATATCTAATTGGTTGTTATGATTGATATTGTTGGTTACTTCTGATTGCCATGATTGAATGGTTGTCTGATTGCCACGGATGTATGGTTGAAATGCTTGCTTTGTTAAGGATATCACTGTTCGAAGTGGGGAAGATGAGGTCGAGTTTCTTCTCTGATGAAGTAGGTAGATTAGTTTGTTTAGCTGCCTATTCTCATATGCTTTAGTGATGATGTTAGTTAGTTAGTTGTTTTATCGCTCACTATGATTGTTGTCTGACTCAAGGTTTTATGTTTCCTCTTATTAACATGGGTTGTTCATCCATTGTTGGATGCGCAGACCGAGTAGCAGGTGGCAGGTGATATCTTGGTGAGACGATGTTGCTGAACAAAGACGAGTGGGAGGATGGCGTATTACTTTTACAACTACCTAGTATCATTGTTTCCGCTGTTTGATGAGTTATGTAGTAATGCTTCATGTACAAACCTTGATGTTATATATAGTTGATGCATGGATGATATTTCAGGATGTTGTGAAACTTTGAGAGTTTGATATGCAATGTTTTGCTATTTCTACTTGTTGTATATGTTATATTATACTTTATCCTTGCGTTGTGAGTTATACGACAGGTTTCGTATGTGTTTTCATATCTCGATGATCGTCCATAGCTGCCTGGCACGTCTTTCAGTGCATTACTCCTCTTGTTTAGTACGAGAATTATGGGCGGTCCTCACACGATGAGACAAGAAATTTCTCATATGAAGATAATGTTTATATGTGTATCGATTTAACTAAATCTGTTGATAAACTTCAATGGAAAAACAAATCTCTAAAATCTAAAAATCATGAGTTGACTAGCAAAATTAATGATGTGGAATTAAAACTTGAATACTCTAAAAATTATTCAAACTCTGATTTTAAAAATTGTTTGAATTTGAAAAACAATCTTGTTCGTCTGAATAAAAATATTCAAAAGCTTGAGAATGAAATTATGATCTTAAAAGAGAACAAGATTGATCTTGTAAGTACAAGCAATTTTTTACAAGAGGAATTGAATAATTTTAGGACATCTGAAAATTCCATAGTTTAAATTCTTGAAGAGGAAAATTTGGTGAAAACTGAATCTATTTTGAATGAGCTTGAAAATGAGATTGAAAAATTCAAGATTTTTGGAAAATTTGATATTGAAAAACAAATTCAATTTGAATCTGAGACTCTTGAGTCCAAAAGCAAAATCAAACTGCTTGAAAATGAAAATTTACTTTTGAAACAAAATGATGTTGAAAGGAGAAAGATCAACATTACTCATTGTTCAAATCTGATGAAAGAAAATGGTGATCTTAAATCCAAAATCAACGACCTTGAATTGAGTTTAATACGTTTTCAATCGAAGAAAAATCTTTGAACATGCTATTGAAAAATCAATTTTCTTCTAGTAATAGGAATGGTCTCGGCTTTGGAAAAGTTAATGTGTTTGAAAAACTGAATCCAAATGATTTTAAAAATCCTTCAAATTGCTTCGAAAAGAATTGACTTGATAATTTGAACTCTGATAATTTAAAAGGATTTTTGAATCATAAATGAAATGAAGATTTGTATGGTAACAAACCATCTAAACAATCTTGGATCCCAAATGGAAATAAATCGATTGTGATTAAATTCAAACAGATTTGGGTTCCTAAGTATACAAAGGTAAAATCAAATGGATTGTTATACAAACAGATTTGGGTACTTAAAGTCGTGAACACATTTCAGAGTGGGTTTACAAATCTATTACTTAAATAGTAAAACAGGAAAATGGAGCCGCAAACATGGCATTGCTGTTCTTTTCGTATTTCAAAATAATGCCAATCCGTTCGTTTCTGCATTATTTTTCTTTACTTATTCAACGCGATAAAGTAGCACACGTTTGGTTTCCATCCCCAACATCTTCTTCTTCCCTTATTCTTTAACTGCTCTATCCAAATAAATTCATACTCCCTCTGCAACGCACTCCAGAAATAGAAACAATGGACGTCCATGAATATTTCAATTTTAAATTACCGATCACATTTCTACTCCTGATCGACGACATCATCGATCTCCCTGGTAACCCTAATTCAATTATGATGGGATCCAGGTTCAATCGCTGTCTCCTTTTTTCCTCCTTCACCTCCAGTAATTACACATAACCGCGTTTCATCCCACTTTCTTTAATCTCTTGCAAATCATCCCCAACTTATTAGTTTCGTCGCTTTCACCTTTCCCACTCTCCGAACTACCATGGACGAACGAATTTCAACCGTAAAAACTCCCTCAAATCGCTTCCCCTTTCCCCTTCAATCTCAAATCCGAAAATTCCATTTCCACCTTCCTCACCCGATTATCCTGAAGATCTAATATCGCCAAAATAGACTTCATCGTCTTACTCCACGTGCAGTTAGGTATGTCGTTCTCTTATTTTTACTCCAGTAGTTGATTTCCTTTCCCTTCATAGTTTCATAAGCTATGAATTCAGGAATCGACTGATTAATTTACATTTATTCCTCTAGTTTGAAGAAGGTACTTTGTTGAATAAAAATAAGAAAATCAGAGACAAATTACACAATGACATCACTCTTAAATTTCGGGAGCAGGTAATGATTTTTAAATTTCTACACTCTATTTTTCTTTATCAAACAATTTTTTTAATCGTTTATTTGTTCACTAAATGTGGGATTTTGTATTAATTTGCATATTATCTTTACTACTTCTACCAGATCTGTTGTGCCTTAGGATTTAGATCACTATTGCTTTGAACAGTTCTCGATTCTTCCAAAAAGTTCGAACCACTGATCATTTTCAGATGACTAGGCTATGTTGACTATGACTGTTTTAATTATATTGGGTTTTCAGTTATTATTTTCTAATCTCAATGAAAATATTGATTTCCCTGTTGACAAACATGTATTTTAAATTCCTTAAATCCATGTACTTATTGTTTGGTTGTTGGTAAATTATGGGAACAAAGATAAACATAATTTTTGTGTTCTGAAACGCAGGTGGCCATGTTGACATGGAAATGATGAAATCGTATACCCACAACATTTATTCAATTTGCTTCAAGTGTTATAGTCAGGTTTGACAAAACTTGAATCTTTTATATTTTATGCTTTCGTACAGTTTATTATTTATAAATCACACTTATGGAATGCTAATGGATAACATTAATAGATATCTCCAAAAACCACGTGCGAGACCACTTAAATCACTAATTTTTCTATATTTACTTCATAATTAAGGGTTGCTCAAAATCCTTATGCTTCTACATGTATTTATAAGAAAAGAGAACATCGGCAGTTCCTACTAACACTATTCCACGTTAACAAACTAGGTTTTATGACAGAGTTATTGGACTACTAACAGAGCATTCAAATATTTGGCTTTCTCTGTTTTCAGTATTATTTTAAATTTTCACACAATTTGAACCTTTTTCATTTTTTTTCCAAATTAATTTTATTTTCCTCTTACGTCTTATGTTCAAAATTTTGTTACTTTTATCCAAGCTTAGGTTAAACTAACAAAATTATTCCTCTGCAAGCTCAAACTGCTTGAGTTTGAGGTAGCCATTCTTATCACCGAGGTAGATAAGGCAAATATAAATAGCAAACAAACCTTTAACCTTGGCTGAACTTAACATTATTTATCACAAAATTTGATCTCAAAACTTATAAAGCTTAGGTTCTATAGATGAGGATAGTGAAAGCATATAGGCATGAATTGCAAAATCTACATGAAAAAGGGGCATCAAGCATGGATTGGTAGTGAAAATCAAAACAAATCGAAAAGGGAAAGAAGTAAAATAAATTATGGTTTATGAAACATATAATTCTCTGGAGACCTAAGGCATTTATTTACAAATAAAAAATAAACTATTCTGCCAATAAATAGTGTGGATAACACATGTTAAAAAAAAGGATGTCGAGAACTGCGCTAATCCAGGGTAATTCATTTGAAGAGAATACAATTTCCTTCCATTGCCACTTAAATTTGGTTAAGGGAAAAGGACTCCATTTTTCCTTTTTTTCAATAGTATATGACTTAAACTCTACAAAAGGGTCTATGATTATTGATCTACTACAATGGTGGAAATGTGTTGAATATATGAAGTCCTAATTTTATTAGTTAATCCTATCAAAATAGCATATGTAAATACCAACCAAATGATCAAAGGAGAAAGAAATATATGTAAAGGAAATCTTAAACGATGAAAACTTTTCTTTTCACCAAGTTAGATAAGGCAAATATAAATAACAAACCAACCTTTAATTCTTGCAGAACTAACGTTATTTATCACAAAATTTGTGCTCAAAAGTCAACACCTATGACGCTTAGATGTTACAGATGGGGGTGGCGAAACCACATAAGCATGAATTGCTAAATCAAGAAAAAGGAGCATGATGCATGGATTGGCGGTGAAATTTTAAATATATTGAAATAGGAAAGAAATAAAATAAACTGAGCTTTAGGAAACATGGAGATGTCTGGAGATGGAAGGCTTTTATTTATAGATAAGATAAACTATTTTATTAACAAATAATGTGAAGTACTCATGTTAAAAAAAGAATGTCGAGAACTAAACTAATGATGTGTAATCCATTTGAAGAGAAAATAATTTCATCTGTGGCCACATAAATTTGGTTCAGAAAAAAGGGCCCTCATTTTCCCTTTTGTCAATAGTAAATGAATTAAACTCTACAAAGGGGTCTGTGATTATTGAGTTACTAGAATGTTGGAAATGTGTTAAATATGTAAATTCCTAATTTTCTCAGTAAATCCTCTCAAAACAGCATATATGAATATCGACCAAATGAGCAAAGGGGAAAGAAACATATGTACAGGCAATCCCAGACAGTATCAACCATACTATGGATAAAAAAATGAATGGCAATGCAGGCAAAACGGGATGCTTATGGATGTTTTGGATAAAAATAATTGCTTTGGATGTAATTGAAATGATTACTCGGGCATTGTTTAAAATTACATCAACCAGAAAAATGAGTAAAAAAAGGTAGAATTAAACATATTAAACTGTCTTTAACATTCTATCATAAGCATTAAACTGTAGGATTTAAATACCTTATCAATTTCTACAATGAATTAGGGTCTGAACCATAAAAAATTGGCATTGAAAACATTTTCATTAAAGAAGCAGATCTAATTTACAGATCAAGAAGCAAATATAATAAAAAGTAGAATTAATATCTAATGAAGAAGCTCACCTTTTAAATCTTACAGCAAGTTTACATCTTTAGCTATTATGCAAAAGGAAACATAATACTATCAACCGCTACTTATTATAGGACTTGGTGAATCAAGATGAACATGGCACATGATAGTAATTGCATAGGGATCAGAGACGCATTCAAGCAGCATTGCTGTGTGTCATTAATCAACTTATTGGAAAGGAAAATTTAGGCAAGATTATAGAACTGGAATTATGCACCGAATGGTAGCTTTCTCTATATTTTATGGCTGAAGCATATCGTTTATCTTTTTGATGGTTTGCTTTTATATGTGTATGTACATTACAAATTTATAGCAACAACCCTGTGACAAGAAAAGAAACAATACATTATTCTGCCAGATATAATCTTACCTTTGAGAGTACAATTTAAGGATAAGTTGTTGTGTTTGTTGGGTTGGGTGGGGTCGAGTATGAGTTGTACGCCCCCTAAGTGATTACTTGAATATTGCGACTGTATACCAGTGTTAACACAAAAACAATTTTTCAATGTTAACGAACACATAAATGTTAAAATTTCACTTACATAACAATATGATTTTCTCTATTAACTAAACTACACTGTTGTTAATATGACGTTGAAAAGTTACAAGGTTCTCCATGTACACCAACTCTGAAATACGGAGAATTGACACAATGGCGATGCTTGAACAATTCACCGTTGGATACATTGATGCTTCTTTCTTTGATTTTATTTATCTATTATTATGCTTTAGCATTACTCCAAATTGTGCCTCTCATTGTTTTACGTCTGATGCCGCTCTATTTGCATATATGACATACTACACTCACCCTTACAATTTAGTAGATGTCTTTATTTAGTTGTTTGATCTTTTATAACTAGAATTCGCAAAACAAGTATCATCATGACGTTGTTCTCGGATAAATGTAAACCTTATTACTGAACTGTCAGATTTGTTATAATTATTTGACTATTGTTGATATTTTATGAGTTTGTTAATCTCAGTCTAAAGTAAATGCCAATATAACTTCATTTGATGGTTATTCCTGGAGCAATGGACATGATTAGGCAACACCGATTGTGATGGATTTGTACCAGTATTATTGTGAAAGAAATGTTCAGTTTCATTCACTGGCTGTTTCCTTTTAAATTTTCAGATTATTGTCTTCGATCTGTGGAATACAATATATCTAGATTAACAAGGAAGTAAAGGATAGTAATTCATTGTTATGGTGATTTTTTCAACTAGCTATGCTGCAAAAGGAAGGTGAGCTGATATACTACTCTATTTTGGTTCAACATATTTGTAGTTTTAGTGTTTCTTGTTACAAATATTAACTGATGGTAGCACTGAAAATACCAGCTGATGGATCATGTCATGTCTAATTGCTATCATTAACATCATCCAAGTCATTTTTTATGTACAGCAGAAAATGGTGGAAAGGGCCTTGAAGATTAAAGGCCAAAGAGAAACTTTCAACCAAACGAGTTTCAGTTTGAACCATGATTTGCAGAATGTTTAGTATAGAATAAAGTTGGTATTCTATTAACAATAATGACGACTTGGACATTTTCAGCTTATTTGTTTCTTGCGCACTTGATTTTGACTCTCCAGTTGTCAATTTATTTTAGCGTATGGTAGTTTTCTTGATAGCTTGTAATACTATTTGTTGCAATGTTATGTAATAAGGAATAACTTCCTATGCTTGCGTTTAGTGACAATATTTAACACATTGTTGCATTGTAACTTTGTTCACTACAGAATGATATATTTGAGGATTTTTAACAGCATTGGCGTTGAATTCGGCTAACGCGTATTTTTGTGCTACTTTGAAAAACACGTTGTGCTCATAATGGATTTTGTACATTCTTTATTTTTTCTGTAAATTAGGTCTTCTCTATTATTTCAGCTATAACTGTTGCAAGGACACTCTTTGTGTGTGTGTCTCTCTCTATGTCTAATTTTGCATTCAAATAGTCGTCCCCATGTATGTATGTATGTATGTATGTATACATATACATATATATATATATATATATATATATATATATATATATATATATATATATGTATATGTATATGTATATGTATAAGAACACAAAATCCACTATTTATCCATGTGCAAAGCGTAAGCCTCGACCTATCAACCGTAACCTCAAACAATACTACACTCTGTCCGTGTGCGAAGCGCGGGCCACTCACTAGTTGTATTAGACCAATCGATCCCCTAAACACTTAGGTACCAGAGGTTGGTTAAGGAATGACCTTCTAGAAGAATCAAGGTTGCACCATATGAACATCAAAGCTTATTGACATAAGTTCCTTAGCCAAGTTTGCTGAGTTGGAGATCCACAATATCTACTGCAAAACAGGCATGATCTCTAGACTCACTATTTGTTTACATTCTTTGTTTTATTTTATTTCTCCTTCCACCCCTTCTACTTATTTTCTTTTGATTATTCTGATTTTATTTGACACTGCCATATATATTATTTTCCTTCTTGAGCTTTCTTAACTTCAAATTGCAGAATTCATGATTTTCTGGAAATTTGCTTTATTTGTATAACACTCTACTGTTTTAATGATTTCCAGATCTTGAATTCGAATTTGTAAATTTTTGCAATTATTTTGAAGTTTATTTTTGTTTACTGGTTTATGAATTCCTAACAGTGCTGAACCATTCTTATCATATCTTGAATACTGTTAATTTGACTTCTAAATTTTTGAAAATCTGAAAAACTATTGAGATTTCACACACCTTTGCTGTTTTGAGTTTCTTCTAATTCATTTTGGAAAGGCCTAAAAAATTACACTCATTACAGAACATTACTATCTTTCAGTTGTGATAATTTCATTGGTTTTTGGATCGGGTTGGATAGTTCTGAGTTGAAAATCATTTGTCTTGAATTCATTGTGTTGCATCTTGAAATTCAATCTTATTCATGATCATTTATGTTAAATATTTGTGTAACACCCCTAAGTCCCACATCGTGGGAGCCTATGTGAAGTGGGTACTTATATAGTAGAGCCCATCTCTTACTAATGATGAGGCCTTTTGAGGAACAAAACCCCACACCTATACGGTGGCTAAGTTGGGGAAAATATCTTACGTGAAAGGAGGTGCGGATTGTTACAGTGGTATCAGAGCCAATACCCAGCCGGAATTGTGGCTCATGTATGGACCACAGCGCCTGGGTGAGGTGTTTGTCAGCCAACAGGGACGTTGGGCTCTATAGGAGAGGAGAAATACCCACTTCACACAGGCTCCCATGATGTGGGACTTAGGGGTGTTACAATTTGATTGTTTGAAATCATTTGAAATTCTTTATATCTTGAATCTCACACATTTCGTGGATTTGAATTTAATAGTCTTATGTGATTGTTTTATTGACTCTTGAAGTTTTCACATCCCTCCAAATGATTTCAAATAAACTGTATTTTTAATCTTGGATCATGAATCATCTTTTGTGCTTGTTAGAAATAACTGTGAAAAATTCACTTGACAAGTTTGCTTTGAAATTGATTGTTGTGTTGCTCTAATAAAAGGAAAAATGATTTGCAAATGTTTTTAGGCGACTGCTTGTTTTGGTATCATTTGTTTGTTCTGCTGCTCTAATAAGTGGAACTGAATTGTCAGATTTGACTGCTTGGGCTTGGTATTTGGATATATTTTGAGATACCTTTGTTAGCCACCGGGGTGGTATTAAAATCCTTATTAATGGTGATAACAAGTGAATCCGTCCTATAAGTGTTCGAAAATTTTCACATTCATCTGTGTTTTGATTGATTTGATTTAAACTGATTTTCAAACTGTATAGATCTTTTAAATCCCTTTTATAATTGATCTTCAATTTTAAAATCATTTATTGATATTTATTTAGAAATTGAAATCAATAACCAAATTGAACTTTATTTAGAATTCATCAAAATTATTATTAGATTTTTAAAATTGTGATGAGTTGTGACTATAATATATTTCACAATAAGAGGAATTCTATTTAAATCTCATGATGTTTTGAACAGTTTTTATAATATCTTTGAATTAGCGCTTATTTCATGACCATCTTCATTTTCTATCACCATTCTGTCATCCATAATGATTACATATTAATGTGGAGTTTTTTTAAATCGTCTTAAATATACTATTTCAAAATGTGTGATGGAAATGTGACTGTATTATTGTTCAAAAATAGGGATAATTGAAAATTCTCAAAAATCCCGATACAGTTGAGCATATTTCATAATTTGATTAATTTAGAAATTTATTTAACAATCGTTTCTATACCTACCATATTTTTATCTTCCTTATTGGTTTTATATACCGAGGAGATTTTTTAAAAAGGAAAATGATAAATGTAATATACATAAGTATTTCTCTAACCTCATTAAAAATCCAAGATCTAGTCATGCGTGGTTAAGAGATTACTTTTAATTTAAGTTGCTATTGACCTATTTAAAAATCCAAGATCTGGTTATGCGTGATAAGTGTGCTTTTAAATAAAAAAGAAAATAAGTTGATATATATATATATTTATATATATATATATATGAAATTCTCCTTGGTGTGTAAAAACCATCCTATCAGTCCATCTTCTAATTTGTGAAATTTGTTAATATTTTATGATTTGTTGATTGGTAGTTATTGGCATTTGAGATTATATGATTTTGTCACTTATGTTGAATTTATAATCATAAACCAAATCCACCACTGTTTTTGTACTAAATTTTAAAAAAATTATTTGAAAATAATTGGAAATCATGTGTTTAAAACTGCCTCCATTTTGATAAATTCATTGTAAATCCGTCATTCTACAATGTGAAATTTGCCACTAGTTCTCAGAATATTATGATTTTTATTTGATTGATTGAGATTTATGATGAACGTTCTTCCTCTTAAGCTGATGTTATATTTCTAGTCAATTTTTCATCACTGTTATAATTTCTGCATCCTTTTGATGATAACAAAAGGGGGAAAATGAGTTAAGATTTTGATCAACGAGTGAATATTCCTTAAATATTTTAATATTGAAATTTCAGTTCATTTATTCTTTTCACTCATGCACATATTTAGGGGGAGTTCTGTTATAGGGGAAGCATACATACAAGGGGAGTTCAAACATTCACTGTTAAACACATTAATTATATTCAAAATCTTATTATATGTTTGTCATCATCAAAAGGGGGAGATTGTTGTATCTAACAATTCTATGATTTTTGTTTGATGATAACAAACATATATTTGTTATTTTAAATGTTTTTTTAATTGTACTATTCTACTACATCACAAATATAATTAAGTATTTATATTTAAATAAAAGACTACCGCACAAGAATTTGAATATTCAAACAGTTTTTTATTTAAATATAATTTTATTACAACATTTGAATAGTACATATTTCATAACTCCACTATTTGTACATTTCACTGTAATACAATACATTCAGATTCTTTTGTTACATATGTTCCTCACTATAACTCTCAAACACTCAATTACATTTCACTCTGTTGTGCAAACTCACTTTCAGTCACTCATACACTCATTTGCACATACAGTGACACTGTCACACTTGTCTTCTGTCTGTCTTTGTAATGACCCGCAATGGCAGAGGTATTATAATTAATTTATTTTATTATTTAAAAGGTAATTAAAAGGATTTAATGGTCGTGGGATAAAATAATAGTGAATATTTAATTAAAATAATAAATTAAATAATATATATAATTCTGAAATAATCAGAATTGGCTGAAATGGCGATATGGTGTGAATTGGATTATTTAAAATATATAGTTTAGTTTAGAATTGAATTAGAATAACGAATATATTCAATCGACGTCAGTTTGAACGTAGAATTATAATATAATTAAAATAGAGCGCGTAACGACGCGGCAGTTCGCAATTTGGCGATTCGAACTTCAACTGAATGTACAGGATTTGTTTTAAGCCGGATTTCTGTGAAACAAGAAACGTGTGGAGCTGGTGGAGTATATCTTTCTAGTGGAAGAGAAAAATCAGGATTTCGTCGTGTAGATTTTGATGTATGTCCAAATCAAATTTTAGAAAAGTCGCTGTGGAATTCCTTTATAATTTATAAAGGAATTATTTATATTTTTAAAAGGGATTTCAATATAAATCGAATATCGGGTTGACCCAGAAGTGAATATCAAGTTAGAAATTCATATAGGAATATTCTAGAGCTGTATGGTATTCCATTGTGAATATAGACGATAATATTTATTTATAAATATTAAATTTAAATATATTTATATATATTTATATATTTAAATGGGTCATCCAGAGCTTTAAAAATAGCCAGTTTTGCAAACGGATCCGGAATTCGACGAAACTAATTTTGTTGGATCCGCAATGTCAAATAGTTGTTAGATTTCCAGTTTCGTGATTTTTAGAGTCACTGTGTGGCCGTACGGATTTTTAGAGTGAAAAACAGTCAGTATTTCGACAGTTAAAAATACGATGTGTGAGCATACGGAGCCGGAATTCGACGAAACCAGTTTCGTTGGGACCGTAATGTCGAACTCTAGCTACATGTCCAGTTTCGTGATTTTTAGGTAGCGTGTGTGAGCACACGGATTTTTAGAAGATAAATTAACAAAAAGAATATTCCGAGAATATTCTCTAACTCAAAATATCTAGATATTTAACTCCATTATAAATACCCTTAAAAACCTAAACCTAATTCCCATTCACTTTTTGGTCAACGCCATTTATTTTTCTGCCGTAACATTGCTTTTTCCTCTCATGAAACTTTCGATCCTTGAAAATTCAAAAGGGAATCAAAATAAATCTCATAATTATCAAAACAATGATATACGGTTTCAACAAGTGCTCCTCTTCTCATCTATATGCATTTCAGTGAAGTCGAACTGATTTTTGGTCGCTGTCATTTTTGCGTCGAGAGCTAGGGTTGAAAAAATATCAAAATATGGGTGTTGATTCATGAAACCAAGTTGATATATGAACTCGTGGGGTGAAATGAAGCTCATATGCTGATTTTTTGTGAAATCGACAACATTGGGCGTCGATCTTATTCCTGGACCTTGCGCTGAACTGGTGACATCGAGATTAGCTATAGGGGTTCGAGTTCTTCCACTTTGGGAGGGAAAGAAAGAGGAGATGATGTGGAATGGTGTGGTAATTCTTGTTGGATTTTCTTTGAAGTATAGAAGGGGTAATTTGGGTTTGAAATGGAAGGATTGTGTTCGGTGGTGAGCAATTGTACAGAGCAGCTTAATTCTTGGTTTGGGGAAGACGGGTTTACGGTGCTGGGCTTGAGAGGAAGTTGGGCCGAGGTATATATTTGAGGGTGAGGCCCGATAAAAACAAATGCTTAGTTTAAAATTGATTTAAATATTGTATTTAACGATAAACTTTAATATCTCGGTCATACGTTATCAGATTTTCGAACGGTCAGTCGCGTTAAGATCGTATGGGCGGACACTACACACTGGAACTGACTGGAAGTGGATTGTAGCTAGTTTGAATTTATGGCGAAATAAATTGTTTGATTCAAATCAAATAAACAGTTTATCGTTCTTTAACGATGAACTGCAAATGTGAGTAAAACTCACCAACTCTGAACAGTTATATTTTTATAACGTATTTTTAGAACTGTTAATCATCTGTTGATTATTGTGTGTTGATTTGGTTGATTGAACTGCTAGTCAGTTAGTTGAAATTATATATATATATATATATATATATATATAAACCGTTAAATATATATATTGATTCTGTTTATCAGAATAATTCGTACTGAACTATAATGGATGTTGATTATACTGTGTAACATCTGTGGATGCAGGGAAACAGGTTGGAGGGACCCAACTGGGTTCCTCAATATTTATAATATTGTTTTGTTCATATATTGTGATATAAGATGTGATATATAATCTGTTGTCAATTATATGCGCTTGATCGATACTGATCATCGTGATTTGATATGTTGAATACCATAACATACCGAAATGTTGATAAGGGAATATTTTCAAAGTGATATTTGAAAATAAAATATTTATGAATGGAATATTTATAAATGGAATATTTATAAATAAGAAATATTTATAAATTGGAATATTTATAAATAGGAGATATTTAGAAAAAGGGAAAACGTTATAAAAAGGAAGCTGTTATAAGAAGGAAATCATTTTTAAAGTGGAGAACCGTTACTAAAAGTAAATCTTTAAAATGAATAAATGTTGTTAAAAAGGAAATCTTTATAAAGCGAATAAAGGAGTTAAATCGAATATGGTATTCGAAAGGAGTTAAATCGAATATGGTATTCAAAAGTAGTAAATCGAATTAGTTATTCGAAAGGAGTTAAATCGAATATGGTATTCGAAAGTAGTAAATCAAATTAGTTATTCGAAAGGGGTTAGTCGAGTCGAATCAGTTGAATAGAGTAATCGAATATTTGTTATTCGAATAAGAGTTAACCAGTTAGAGTTAAATCAATTAGAGTTAACCAGTTAGAGTTAACCAGATGGAGTGAATCAATTAGAGTTAACTAATTAGAGTTAAACCAGTTGGAGTTAATCGATTAGAGTTAAAGAAAATAGAGTTAATCGAATATAGTTTATACGAATAGAGTAAAGGAGTTAATCGAATATATAGTTTATTCGAATAGAATAAAGGAGTTAATCGAATATATAGTTTATTCAAATAGAATTAAAAGAGTTTTCGAATATAGTTTATTCGATAGGAGTTAAGTGAATAGAGTTAGAGTTAAATCAAAAGAGTTAAGTGAATAGAATAAATTGAAATAGAGTTATCGAATATACCTTATCGAAGGAAAGAATTATCGAATAGAAAAGATTTGAAAGAGAGTTACGTAAGGAAGTTTGTTAAAGAATTAGATGGGTGAACTTTGTCCATTTCAAAGTTAGAAACGTTGTTCAGTTAAGGTCTGAGAGGTAGTATTACCCCAACTTGCTTGACTTCATTTTTAACTAAGGAATGGTTAAGGTTCGATAGTAAGGGATGGTTAAGTGAATTTAGTAATTAAAGGAAATGGTTTGAGTTGGCATCGCGATGGTTTATTTAAAACGTCTGTCTAAGTCCAATGAAGAAGTTTTGGATGTCTTCCAAATAAGAAACCAGAAATGTTTTCTAATAAAGAAAACAAGAAATGGAAATGTTTTCCATTGTTAATAACGTATATTTTCCAAATTTAGAAAATAAGAAATATTGAATATAGGGAAACAGGAGATAAGTAAATTAATGAAATAAAGAGATAAATGTTGAATGATGTTTGATCGATATAAATTTCCATTTGGAAATAATATCGTTGTTTGCACACCTGT
The DNA here is from genome assembly GCA_030737875.1 of Allium sativum. Classification (NCBI taxonomy): domain Eukaryota; kingdom Viridiplantae; phylum Streptophyta; class Magnoliopsida; order Asparagales; family Amaryllidaceae; genus Allium; species Allium sativum. The sequence continues at coordinate 407,701,947 of CM060926.1, forward strand.
TTTTCTTTGATAGTTAAATCATAGACTATCGAAGTTTTGACCATTTTAACGTTGTTAATATGGAGAGACTGGTTGGATTATTATCCAAAGTACCACTCTGTATTGGCATAAGCGTTGCGAATCATATATGCCAAAGGAAATTGAAGACGGAGTTATGCAAGGGCTATCCTGTTTACAGAATAGTGCCTTCGGTTCATCATGTTCCTGGATGACTTGTATGGACGGATGTCTGACAGAGTATTTCCAAACAATCACGTATATTGATTTCTCCGACCGTACCAAGAGTGGAAGCGGAGAAGGAAACTTCTTTAGCTAACACATAATGTATTGTTGAGGACGTCAACCGGTGATTGGATGGATTTGATGATGTGGCATTCAAAGTGAATCTAGTGTGATGATAAAGCGTAGCTTCTTGCCTCACATCCGGTAAATGACAGAAATCGAGCAGGCAGCATGGCTAAGTCGGTCGCACCGAAGTAGGGTGTATAATCGCCTGATCTAGAGTTTCATTTACTTCTAAAAATCTATTGTTGATGTTGTCCCATTCGGGAAACGGTTGTTGATCCCAACCGTTGGTGATATACATTCGATACACTCAAGCGAAATGAGTGGTCGGTCATGTGTGGCCGGGTGGCAAGATGTTCTTGTTTGAACCCAGTGTATTCCTCTCTAGAGGTACACGGGCGAAAGGTGGTACCATACCTTGTCATAGTTGGAAATCCATTACCCAATACGTGCTTGCGGTTTTGATTGTATACTATATATGTAGAACGTGAGATGAAAGCGTTTCTGCTAGATGATTATTATATTGTGTTGATAGACATTATTATAATATCAAAAGGTTTTGATATAAATATATTTGGATTCTCATTAGGGAAAAACCCGTTCCGTTATACGGCGTGGTCTTATGAGATGTCGTTTACTTGTTCAACCTATTTTAAATTGTTTTACTCATACCAGTCCCATGACTGACCCAGAGTTTATTTTGTTGTTTTCCCTAAACTTTTGGGTGCCTAAATTTGTACGGGCAGTCAAGTAGTCAGGATATACAGATATACTGGAAGAGCTTAGAGCAGGAGGCTTCAGGATCATATAGCTATACTTATTTCCGCTGTGTTGTAAGTGCTGTACTTTAATAATGATATGTATATTCAAATACAGATTTGTATTTCAAAGTTATGTTATGAAATATATTTATTCGTTCCGCTGTGAGATTCGTGTTCCTCTGATATTGTGTTCTTCTTCTTCTTCTATTCTAAGTTTCTATCTTATCTGTCCTCATCCTCTAATTTCTTTCATTAATGATCGGTATTTTTCGATGTTTGGTTAGTCGTCATTGAGTTTATGGCGATAACCTAAGTCGACAAAATCCTGGGTCATTACAGTTGGTATCAGAGCTTAAGTTAAGAATTACTTGGCTCTGTGGCGTGACTCAGTAGAGATGGGGTTAGTAATGCCCTAGATTGAGTTTGAGTGAATATATACGAGTGAACGTATTTGTTATTGATATAAAAATTGTTTTATATTGTGGAGATTCATTGGTTGAGTTGTTTATGAGTTCTGGTCGATCAGTTTGATCCACTGTATCGGTAGGAGTTACTAAACACTCGAATACGATGGGTCGACACGGTATGTTTTGAAAAGAGGGTAAATGAAAATAATTTTACCCAAGTATATTTTGATATATATTGGATATATTGGTTGTTATTATAATCGAGTAAGATTATAAATTAAATGGTTATGTAAATAACCAATCAAAATTCATATAAGGGAAATACGTGAAATCAGATGAATTAAATCTGAAATTTAAACCAGAAATTGAATTAAAACTCTGGAGAATTGGATATGTGTTTGTAAATGGATTTGGATTAAAAGTAAGGAAAATTTAAGATCCTGGGAGATTTTAAATTGTTTTACAAGCAGTGTGAATTATATTTTGAAATGAATTTCAAAGTGGAAATGTTTAGAAATGGTTTTGTAGTATTGAACTCACTTCGATCGCTGGAAAATAGATTCTGATGATGACAGCTGCATCATCAGTATTCATTTTCGAGTTGTAAGTGACGAATTACTACCATAGATACTGTTTTGAATTTGTTTTGGGAAAGACAAGTTGTGTTGAATTTCAAATGAAATTTCAAATATAGAATTTGAATTTGTAAATAGATTTGAAATATTAACTTGTTTTAAAAGAATAAAACAAGAAGTTCCTTTATAAACGAAGTTTATAAATAGTTCTTTTATAAACGAAGTTTATAAATGAAGTGAAAAGAATTATCATTGGAAAATTCAGAAATAAAAATACAAGGGTGAAATTGAAAGGGAAATCTATTTTCCAAAGGTAGAAATACAGATTTCAAAAGGAATTGAAATCGAGACTTATGTAAAGAATGAATAAAGAAAGTTTGAAAAGGAATTTGAATAAAGGAAGTTCAAATATAGGATTTGAATATAGAAAATTCAAAGGGGATTTGAATATAGAAAATTCAAAGGGGATTTGAATATAGAAATTCAAATGAGATTTGAATAAAGAAGATTTAAATAATGCAAAATTGAATATAGAATTCATATAGAGTAATAATGAAATTTGAATATTGAATTCAAATAGAAATTGAATATAGAAATTCAATGAGAGTTTGAATATAGAAATTCAAATGGAATTCAAATATAGAATTTGAATATAGAAAATATAAAGGAATTCAAATATAAGATTTGAATATCGAAGGTGAAATGGAAATTGAATAATAGAATTTGAATAATAGAAATTGATATATAGAATTTGAATAATAGAATTTGATATATAGAATTTGAATAATAGAATTTGATATATAGAAGTTGAATTATAGAAGTGATATAAAATTTGAATAGAAATTGAATAGAATTAACTAAGTCGAAGAGGAATTAGTTAATCGAGTTTTGAATTTGAAGTTGAACTTTGAAAGGTGAATTGGATTTGTAAATGGATATTCGAAATCAAATATAGAACTTAAATTCGAAATTTGGATTCAGATTAGTTAATAAGCAAGTTAAAATATATTTGAACATGTCATGTTCAAATATAAAAGTGAAATAGACTAAAGAGTTAATTAACAAATTAATTAACGAATTGAGTTAAAAAGATCAGGTATAGTTAAAATAGATTGGACAGGTATAGATATACATGAGATAGGTATGGATAAGGTATGAAGGTATATAAATAGAATGCTCGACGAAAAGGTACGTATTTAATTCATATATGAGATTTTATGCGCCATATCGGCTAGCCTCTTGGCTTTTTCTTTTTCTTTTGGATTGGTGAGAGCTATGGGAGGCTATTTGAAATATCCCGATGCTCCTGGTACAAAGGAGGTTATGGTGAATTTTTCTAGGAATTTAAGGAGTTAGAATATTTTTAAGATAATTTGATAGTTAGAAATCAATGTATCGATATATATAGAAGTCGATAAGGAAACGAACTTAGAAATAGAATAGTAAAATCAAAAAGGAAGACTAAGAATAAAATCTAGTAAGAATAGAAAGAGGAAGCGTATACGTGTTTAAAAGTGAATAAGTAGTTGTATGGTATTGATTATTCGAGTAAGTAGTCATATCTGTTTTGACGTTATAAATGTTATTCAGTCAAGGTCTGAGAGGTAGTTATACCCCAACTTGATTGATTTCATTATTAACAAATAAATAGTAAGATTTCAGGCTCGAAGATCAATGTCGAATAAGAGTTAGTTGAATATAGTATTTGGGTTGTCGTAACGATGTTTTACACAACATCCGTTTTAACCCAAATAAGTGTAAGCTTGGAAATATAATAAAGAATATTTCCTAAGTATAGAAATAAACGAGATCGGAAAAGAGATAAGTAATTGGAGTATTTTCCAATTATAAATAGCATATATTTTCTAAAGTTTAGAAAATAAAGGGAAGGCGGTATTCGGAAATGTTTTCCAAATAACATAAAAGGCCAATATGGTTATTGAAAATATTTGGTTAACAAATATTGATAAAGAAATAGAGAAGTGATTCAACTAATGGAATATTAATTAAGGGCTCCGTGACATGTTCGAAAGGAAAATTTGATTTTTGAAAAGAGTAAACTGTAAAAAAACTCCCAGGCAAAGACTGTTTGAATTAAAAACAAATTTAACAGAAATTTGTGAAAGCAATTTTGAATTAAAGTAAAGCCAGTAAAGTGGCAACTGAGACTGAATTAGAATGATATCAAGACAAATTGGATTGTGAGATTCAAATTTGAAGTGTAATGTGATAACCGAGTTAAGAGTTGGGAATCAAGACGAAACTCGAGTTGAAATGATATTTGGCTCGGATATAAGTGAATGGTTGTGTTGTGGATAAAAGCAGATTGGAATTTGATTTGGGATGACCCTTGTATCCACTGAATTGATAACAGGTGGAAAGGATAAAATGTTATGCCGACAAAAGGTACAAGTTTATATTTCAATTGGATATAAGATTTATGAGCCGAATTGGCAAGCCACTTGGCTGTTTGATTTTCTTTTGGGTTGGAGATGGCCCAGAGAGGCAAGTTGGAGTTTGACCGATTGACCAGTACAAAGGAGGTGCTGGCGAAATTTTTCGAAAGGGTAAGGCGTTAGAAAAATTTTAGGATTTTTGAAAATTTTCGTTGATAAGAATTAATTAATATTTAATTGAAATTAAATTGGTTCAGTTGAAACTGAAGTTAAGAAGTGAACAAATATGTTCTAACCAGTCGATAGGGTCGTCCTCTACCTTTTAGCAATTTCGAGGATGAAATTATTTTAAGTGGGAAAGAATGTAATGACCCGCATTGGCAGAGGTATTATAATTAATTTATTTTATTATTTAAAAGTTAATTAAAAGGATTTAATGGTCGTGGGATAAAATAATGGTGAATATTTAATTAAAATAATAAATTAAATAATATATTTAATTCTGAAATAATCAGAATTGGCTGAAATGGCGATATGGTGTGAATTGGATTATTTAAAATATATAGTTCAGTTTAGAATTGAATTAGAATAATGAATATATTCAATCGACGTCAGTTTGAACATAGAATTATAATATAATTAAAATAAAGCGCGTAACGACGTGGTAGTTAAAATTTGGCGATTCGAACTTCAACTGAATGTACAGGATTCGTTTTAAGCCAGATTTCTATGAAACAAGAAACGTGTGGAGCTGGTGGAGTATATCTTTCTAGTGGAAGAGAAAAATCAGGATTTTGTCATGTATATTTTGATGTATGTCCAAATCAAATTTTAGAAAAGTCGCTGTGGAATTCCTTTATAATTTATAAAGGAATTATTTATATTTTTAAAAGGGATTTCAATATAAATCGAAGATCGGGTTGACCCAGAAGTGAATATCAAGTTAGAAATTCATATAGGAATATTCTAGAGCTGTATGGTATTCCACTGTGAATATAGACGATAATATTTATTTATAAATATTAAATTTAAATATATTTATATATATTTATATATTTAAATGGGTCATCCAGAGCTTTAAAAATAGCCAGTTTTGCAAACGGATTCGGAATTCGACGAAACTAATTTTGTTGGATCCGCAATGTCAAATAGTTGTTAGATTTCCAGTTTCGTGATTTTTAGAGTCACTGTGAGGCCGTACGGATTTTTAGAGTGAAAAACAGTCAGTATTTCGACAGTTAAAAATACGATGTGTGAGCATACAGAGCCGGAATTCGACGAAACCAGTTTCGTTGGGACCGTAATGTTGAACTCTAGCTACATGTCCAGTTTCGTGATTTTTAGGTAGCGTGTGTGAGCACACGGATTTTTAGAAGATAAATTAACAAAATGAATATTCCGAGAATATTCTCTAACTCAAAATATCTAGATATTTAACTCCATTATAAATACCCTTAAAAACCTAAACCTACTTCCCATTCACTTTCTGGTCAACGCCATTTATTTTTCTGCCGTAACATTGCTTTTTCCTCTCATGAAACTTTCAATCCTTGAAAATTCAAAAGGGAATCAAAATAAATCTCATAATTATCAAAACAATGATATACGGTTTCAACAAGTGCTCCTCTTCTCATCTATATGCATTTCAGTGAAGTCGAAGTGATTTTTGGTCGCTGTCATTTTTGCATCGAGAGCTAGGGTTGGAAAAATATCAAAATATGGGTGTTGATTCACGAAAGCAAGTTGATATATGCACTCGTGGGGTGAAATGAAGCTCATATGCTGATTTTTGGTGAAATCGACAGCTTTGGGCGTCGATCTTGTTCCTGGACCTTGCGCTAAACTGGTGACGTCGAGATGAGCTACAAGGGTTCGAGTTCTTCCACTTTGGGAGGGAAAGAAAGAGGAGATGATGTGGAATGGTGTGGTAATTCTTGTTGGATTTTCTTTGAAGTATAGAAGGGGTAATTTGGGTTTGAAATGGAAGGATTGTGTTCGGTGGTGAGCAATTGTACAGAGCAGCTTAATTCTTGGTTTGGGGAAGACGGGTTTACGGTGCTGGGCTTAAGAGGAAGTTGGGCCGAGGTATATATTTGAGGGTGAGGCCCGATAAAAATAAATGCTTAGTTTAAAATTGATTTAAATATTGTATTTAACGATAAACTTTAATATCTCGGTCATACGTTATCAGATTTTCGAACGGTTAGTCGCGTTAAGATCATATGGACGGACACTACACACTGGAACTGACTGGAAGTGGATTGGAGCTAGTTTGAATTTATGGCAAAATAAATTGTTTGATTCAAATCAAATAAATAGTTTATCATTCTTTAACGATGAACTGCAAATGTGAGTAAAACTCACCAACTCTGAACAGTTATATTTTTATAACGTATTTTTAGAACTGTTAATCATCTGTTGATTGTTGTGTGTTGATTTGGTTGATTGAACTGCTAGTCAGTTAGTTGAAATTATATATATATATATATATATATATAAACCGTTAAATATATATATATATATTGATTTTGTTTATCAGAATAATTCGTACTGAACTGTAATGGATGTTGATTATACTTTGTAACATTTGTGGATGCAGGGAAACAGGTTGGAGGGACCAAACTGGGTTCCTCAATATTTATAATATTGTTTTGTTCATATATTGTGATATATGATGTGATATATAATCTGTTGTCAAATATATGTGTTTGAACGATACTGATCATCGTGATTTGATATGTGGAATACCATAACATACCGAAATGTTGATAAGGGAATACTTTCAAAGTGATATTTGAAAATAAAATATTTATAAATGGAATATTTATAAATAAGAAATATTTATAAATTGGAATATTTATAAATAGGAGATATTTAGAAAAAGGGAAAACGTTATAAAAAGGAAACTGTTATACGAAGGAAATCAATTTTAAAGTGGAGAACCGTTACTAAAAGTAAATCTTCAAAATGAATAAATGTTGTTAAAAAGGAAATCTTTATAAAGCGAATAAAGAAGTTAAATCGAATATGGCATTCGAAAGTAGTAAATCGAATTAGTTATTCGAAAGGAGTTAAATCGAATATGGTATTCTAAAGTAGTAAATCGAATTAGTTATTCGAAAGGGGTTAGTCTAGTCGAGTCAATTGAATAGAGTTATCGAATATTTGTTATTCGAATAAGAGTTAACCAGTTAGAGTTAAATCAATTAGAGTTAACCAGATAGAGTTAACCAAATGGAGTGAATCAATTAGAGTTAACTAGTTAGAGTTAAACCAGTTGGAGTTAATCGATTAGAGTTAAAGCAAATAGAGTTAATCGAATATAGTTTATTCGAATAGAGTAAAGAAGTTAATCGAATATATAGTTTATTCGAATAGAATAAAGGAGTTAATCGAATATATAGTTTATTCAAATAGAATTAAAAGAGTTTTCGAATATAGTTTATTCGATAGGAGTTAATTGAATAAAGTTAGAGTTAAATCAAAAGAGTTAAGTGAATAGAATAAATTGAAATAGATTTATCGAATATACCTTATCGAAGGAAAGAATTATCGAATAGAAAAGATTTGAAAGAGAGTTACGTAAGGAAGTTTGTTAAAGAATAAGATGGGTGAACTTTGTCTATTTCAAAGTTAGAAACGTTGTTCAGTTAAGGTCTGAGAGGTAGTATTACCCCAACTTGATTGACTTCATTTTTAACTAAGGAATGGTTAAGGTTCGATAGTAAGGGATGGTTAAGTGAATTCAGTAATTAAAGGAAATGGTTTGAGTTGGCATCGCGATGGTTTGTTTAAAACATCTGTCTAAGTCCAATGAAGATGTTTTGGAAATGTCTTCCAAATAAGAAACCAGAAATGTTTTCTAATAAAGAAAACAAGAAATGGAAATGTTTTCCATTGTTAATAACGTATATTTTCCAAATTTAGAAAATAAGAAATATTGAATATATGGAAACAGGAGATAAGTAAATTAATGAAATAAAGAGATAAATGTTGAATGATGTTTGATCGATATAAATTTCCATTTGGAAATAATATCGTTGTTTGCACACCTGTTTTTCTTTGATAGTTAAATCATAGACTATCGAAGTTTTGACCATTTTAACGTTGTTAATATGGAGAGACTGGTTGGATTATTATCCAAAGAACCACTCTGTATTGGCATAAGCGTTGCGAATCATATATGCCAAAGGAAATTGAAGACGGAGTTATGCAAGGGCTATCATGTTTACAGAATAGTGCCTTCGGTGCATCATGTTCTTGGATGACTTGTATGGACGGATGTCTGACAGAGTATTTCCAGACAATCACGTATATTGATTTCTCCAACCGTACCAAGAGTGTAAGCGGAGAAGGAAACTTCTTTAGCTAACACATAATGTATTGTTGAGGACGTCAATCGGTGATTGGATGGATTTGATGATGTGGCATTCAAAGTGAATCTGGTGTGATGATAAAGCGTAGCTTCTAGCCTCACATCCGGTAAATGACAGAAATCGGGCAGGCAGCATGGCTAAGTCGGTCGCACCGAAGTAGGGTGTATAATCACCTGATCTAGAGTTTCATTTACTTCTAAAAATCTATTGTTGATGCTGTCCCATTCGGGAAACGGTTGCTGATCCCAACCGTTGGTGATATACATTCGATACACTCAAGCGAAATGAGTGGTCGGTCATGTGTGGCCGGGTGGCAAGATGTTCTTGTTTGAACCCAGTGTATTCCTCTCTAGAGGTACACGAGAAAAAGGTGGTTCCATACCTTGTCATAGTTGGAAATCCATTACCCAATACGTGCTTGCGGTTTTGATTGTATACTATATATGTAGAACGTGAGATGAAAGCGTTTCTGCTAGATGATTATTATATTGTGTTGATAGACATTATTATAATATCAAAAGGTTTTGATATAAAGATATTTGGATTCTCATAAGGGAAAAACCTGTTCCGTTATACGGCGTGGTCTTATGAGATGTCGTTTACTTGTTCAACCTGTTTTAAACTGTTTTACTCATATCAGTCTCATGACTGACCCGGAGTTTATTTTGTTGTTTTCCCTAAACTCTTGGGTGACTAAATTTGTATGGGCAGTCAAATAATCAGGATTTACAGATATACTGGAAGAGCTTGGAGCAGGAGGCTTCAGGATCATATAGCTATAGTTATTTCCGCTGTGTTGTAAGTGTTATACTTTGATAATGATATGTATATTCAAATACAGATTTGTATTTCAAAGTTATGTTATGAAATATATTTATTCGTTCCATTGTGAGATTCATGTTACTCTGATATTGTGTTCTTCTTCTTCTATTCTAAGTTTCTATCTTATCTTTCCTCATCCTCTAATTTCTTTCATTAATGATCGGTATTTTTCGATGTTTGGTTAGTCGTCATTGAGTTTATGGCGATAACCTAAGTCGACAAAATCCCGGGTCATTACAGTCTTCTTCAGTCAGTCCAGTCACCTGCTTACCTGTCAAAGAAACATAAAGTGCAAACTGAAATGAAAATATTTTTTATATTCTAGCAGATATAATTTTTATTTTAAAACTTTTGGTGTGTTTCTCATCATGTTTCATGACTTTTTTGTTTTTGAAAATTGGTTCTCTTTATGGCTAAACCAATTAAACCTCCTTTATAAGCCTCGTTAAAACCTTGCAATCCCCCTAGTGGGTACCTTACAAGGAAAAATAGTACTTATAAATTTGGTGAATACAAAACATATATAGGTTAGTAACTGAAATGAACTACAACAAAACATAAAAAACATTTGAACTAAGAAAGTCCTTCTGCACCGACCCAAAGAGCACAAGTCAAACCAATTCCGCCTCTTCGTAGAATTCAAAACTACTTCGTCACTATCCAGAGTCATTTAATTTAATACCCCACCTCTCTAACAGCTGTTCATTCCTCGAATTGCATACATATTTAGATCCATTACCACGAACTTGATCTACAATTTCCTTTTCAATTTTCAGCAAAGTGATTGTTGCAGGAGTTCTTCGATTCTGAAATACACGCATGTTTCTTTCTTTCCAGATAAAGTAAATAGTTGTTTTGAAAGAACCAAACGCTAGATCTCTAAGTTGATCCTTGCTCTAGAATTGAGAAATAAGATTTCTGGCTTCCTCCTGAATATCGGCAAGAAGATTGAGTGACAAATTCAATTTTCCTTTTAGGGATAACCAGATAAAAGCGGAAAAATCACACTGAAAGAGCAAATGATGAATGGATTCTGGATGATTGTCACATAATGGGCACATAACATTTTCAATAGCGCTGAATCTATGCAAACGATCCTTAGTGTTTAATCTACCTAACACTGCAAGTTATGAGATATAAGACATTCTCTGCTGTTTTTCTTATGCCAACAACTGAAAATAATGAATCAGAAACCCCTCTTGGTCGAATATACTCCCATGCTTTGTGAAATGAAAAAAAAATTCCCCCTTCACACAACTCGTAATAGTCCAGATTATGATTAGAGTTAATTGATATTGGACTAATTTCTTCAATTAATTCTCTTGTTGCATGATGAATTTTAGGATGAAAAACTTCATTTTTGATTATTATGCTCACTTTTTGCTCAGAATTACCAATTATTTGAAGTCTATCAAAGCCTAACAGATCCACCAACATTTGCAATTAATCCAAGGATCAAACAAAAGATAAGTATTTTCTCCTCTGCATATTACCCTATTGAATAATTGCTTTGAATTCGATCTAAGTTTAAGGACAGATTTCCATGTACTAGAAGAATTTAGATCAGCAGCCATTGACCAAAAATAATCATTTTTGCAATACCTATTATGGATCCATTTACTCCATAAAAATGTATTAGAAAGGAAATTCCAAAGCAATTTAACACATGCAACTTTTTTCAAATCAGATAATTTCTTTAAGCCAATGCCCCCTTCACTTTTAGGTTTGCATATACCACACCATATATGCTAATTAGGTTGTGTTTTTAGCCGTATCTAAAGTTGTTGGGCACGGTAAATAGCCGTATCAAAAAGTGGCGTGTTTAATTATTAGATACGGCTTTAACCCATATCTCAATGGAGTAACATACGGCTATTGGACGTATCTATAGTGTATGCAGATACGGCTAAAAACCGTATCATATATATATATATATATATATATATATATATATATACGCATATATATAAGCAGAAACTGCAGCACATATTATTTGTAACACAAAGCATACATAACACGGGATACACTAATTCACAATTGTAACAGCAAACGAAATATTTGTATGAAATATTTCATTACATTACAATATATAATGGTACATGCTATTTGATTACATTACATTAAATAAGATACATGCTGTTTTATTACACTAAAGAAGATACATAATGTTACATTACAATAAGCTGGGATAAATACCCGAATCGGCGTCGTGAGCTAAAGCGCAGCCACCTGTTGAATCAATGCTTCCTTCAAGATGAACATCCTCCAAAACAGACAAAAAATCATAAACCAGCCAAGCAACATTGCATTCTATCCAAGACATGAAGGAACCCTTCAGGAAAATCAACACACTATTCTATCCAAGGCCTAGTAATAAGTTAGCTTGGATAGCATATAGCATGTACACTACAAAGACCTGTAAAAAAGTGTAAACCGCATAGTTTAGGATAGGATATGTCCACATTATTATTTTCATTAGTAGCTAAATATTGCAAGTCTACAACATTTTTACTTGTTCGGTCGAGACTGAGTCTCGATTAAAGACAGTTGTTATAGCCTAATTAAAGAGAAATATAGAGGATATGTCCACATTATTATAATTCTCGTTATTTTCACTTGGCTGCAATGTAGCTATAGCCTTTCCCTTTCTATTCTATCACCCTTATTTTTGTAACACCCCACCCCTAGACCCACCCTAATAAAGAGCATTACTAGGTTATGATGTCTATTAGAGCGGGGAATAGGGCTGGTTAAGGGCGACCACTCGTAGAATTGCATTAGCAAGTTCTACGAGTGGTCGCCCTTAACCAGCCCTATTCTCCGCTCTAATAGACAGCATAACCTCGTAATACTCTTTATTAGGGTGGGTATCGGGGTGGGGCATTACAAAATGGTATCAGAGCTTCAAACATGGGCTCATACTCTAGTTTTGACCTGACCTAGTAATGAATTCCGACTTGATATGAAAGAGTTATGGGAACTCAAAAATGGACTCATGCCATGTTTGCAGCAACAAAACGTGCACTTGTAAAATCTTGTGGCCGAACTGATCTCGCCGCAAAGGTTATAGATATCAAACAAAGTATTTTTGCATATAAATTTTCATGTATCTATACCATAACACATAAATTTTCATGGAAAAAAGCGAGATATTACCTGAAGTTTAGATCAACACACTCAAATCCATGCTTATTAGCTTCATCCAAATGACGGAGGTGGCATACTGCACACACATGTTATATTAATAGTCAGCTTCTATTTTTGCACGTAAGTTGACTAACAAAAATGATTTGTTACATGAGCACAAGGCAACTTGGTTCAATGCAGCAAGTCATAAATGGAAAAGCAGTTTTACGCCTTTACTCACACGCAGTGTGACACACATGACACACCAAACAAATTGACTAAATCTCAACCTATAAATGCCATTCTATTTTCGTTCATGCATCCATCACCGGCATTTCTACTCAATCACACAAATTTCCCAATATCAATTACCAGATTCATGTAGCTCAGTCAACAGAACTAGTATGCTTTAGTTCTCAAATCAAATCATACACATGCACTTCAGATCAGTTATAAGGATCAGTGTACATGGTGCAATAATACACATAAATGAGCAGGGCATCATAAGTAAAAGTGTTTGAATTCAAGGTAGACAAATACAACACAAGTAAATGATAGCAAATACACTGTCGCACTATAATACTGGGGATAATACCCAATTTAAACACAATAGTAGCATATTAAATCTAATTTAAACCCAATTCGAATTCAAATTAAACCCAATTCATATTTAAATTTAACGGTGATCTAGTACTCACCTCCAGAGGCAATAAGAAGGATGGACATCGGTGGACTGAGGCTTCGCCGGTCAGCTGAAGGCATCGCGAGATGACGATAACTCATGGACTGCGGTGGATAGATTATTGACAACGGAAGTCAGTCGAGTACCAAAACCCTAATTTCAGTATTTGGTGGTCGCCATTGCAAAATAAAAAGAGGGATTATTCGGCCGAAAGTTTTGATAAGGCAAAACTCGATTGTGCCTATGTACAGGAACGGGTGAGGGGGGATTTGATACGAATTTCATATGGTCCAAAGCCGCATCAAATGAACTAATCCGGGACTTTATTGATGGACGGTCAGATTAAGGGTGTTTGGGGTGGTGCGGATCGCAGAACTTAGTTTGATATGGATTTGAGCACTGTCAAATTTGATACGGCTTATAGCCCAATTTTATGCCCGCAACCTGGTGTGCCAAATTGGCTAATATGGTGTAGTGATAGTGTAGCCCAAGCAACTTTATGAGTTGTTCCCCCCAAAAAAAGTCAGCACAAAGAGACTGTAACTTATCCAATGTGAATTCTGGTATTTGATAAATGAATAACCAGTATAAAATGATAGGAGTAATCACTGAATTTATTAATTCTGCACGCCCAGCAAAACTTAACAGTTTAGTCTCCCAACCTTAGATCATACTTTGAACTCTTTGAATCAGTGAATTGCATTCAGAATAATGCAAATAATTAGATGATAATGGAACACCTAAGTATTTTACAGGTAAGATACCTTGCTCAAAACCCAAAATATCCAGTATTTCTTGACTGTTCAATGTTGAAATACTAAAAAATATTTTTGTTTTAAAAGCATTTACATTCAGTCCTGCAAAGATACTTAACTTTTGAAAAATACCATTTAATGTAACTACATTATGAGTAGAAGACTTGCCAAATACCATTAAATCATAACCACCTCACTCTTCGGCTTCTTCTGGCCATCTTTTCCCTTTTGTTATTGCTGCTTCCTCTTCTTATTATTACCACCCTGTTGTTGTTTCTGAGCCTCTTTGGTGGCTGCGACAACATTTGATTCCTTAAGAAACAAGCTCTCATGATGAATAGATTTTTCCACAATCTTCTCAAATGAGTCATCAAGATGGTCCACTAACGGCTTTCCGATGTAAGCATTCAAACCCAAGACAAATTTCTTGTTCTTCTGATAGGGTGTATCAATGTATGAACGAGCATATCTAGACAAGGCTTCGAAATCAGAAATATAGTCAAGCAGAGAACGACCATTCTGTTTCAGCTCTACGAACTTCTTGAATAGAGCAGATTTCTGAGCTGTGGAGATAAACTTTGCTTCAAACTTAGCTTGGAATAGCTCCCATGAAATTTCTTCCTCTGGAGTCTCAAATGTAACGGAATTCCATCATTCCATGGCCCTACCTTGCAATTGCTTTGATGCAAGCTTTCTCTTTATTGCATCCTCAATATCCAAGTCTCCAAAGATTCAGACACATGATCCATCCACCTCTGAACGACTTCAGCTGGTTCAGTTCCCTTGAATGGTCTTCCCCCTAGAGATGTAAAGTCCTTGACAACTTTGCAAAATCTACTACTGTAGGAACTCGCACACCAGCATCTACCGTTGCCGCCACTAGAGCGGGTACCCTTCGTATAATCACTTCTACCATGGCTTCAAACATGGCCGGGTAATTGGCTCACCACCATTTCCCCCTCCAGTATTGGCTCCCCTAGCAGCGTGTCTTGTTTCTCGTCTACTCATTCTAAATCTGCAATTTAGAATAATTAGCCACCTTCAAGAAAAACTACTAAAGGAAAACAACCGCTACTACTATATATGCTACTATGTATAGTAAGTATCCAACTGAAATCTACAAGTACGTCTCTCATACGTGATTACGTCCTTGAACTTCGGCCAAAAATCATTGACCAGAGCTCTAATACCAAGTGTGACGACCGCCCATAACCCCCGCACTATACAAGAGGAATAATGCGCTGAAAGGTGTGCAAGGCAGCCATGGACAATCATCAGAGTAGGTAAACACAATCGGAACCTGTCGTAAACTCATAGCGCAAAGATAAATTATAATAGAACATATACAATAGGTAGTAATAGTGAAGCAGAAACACAAGACTTTCATATAAACAGAAAGTAATATCCACAAACTTGGAAATAGTGTTTATACAAAGTTGCCTCACTACATCACTCAGAAAAGCAAACAGCAGAAATCCAATTATTAGAGAGTAGTAAAACTGGTACGTGAGCCTCCTGCACGCCATCGATCAGCATAGTCGTCCTCACTAAAGCATTACCTGTCACATGTTACTTAGTCTACCTATCCACAACTGGATGAACAACCCAAGGTAATAAGAGGAAACATAAAACCTTGAGTCGGACAACAGTCTTAGTGAGCGATAAAACAGCTAACAAACTTCAACAATAAAGTGTATGAGAGGGGATAGATAAACATACTAATCTACCCACAACACCAGAGAATAACTCAACTTATCTTCCCCACATCGGACAGTGATAGCCTTTACAATAACAATTCAACCATTCATCCATGGAAACCAGAACACCCATTCAATAATGGAAAACACACATGACATCCAGATTATATAAGTCTCACACAGACAACCCTAATCGATTTTAACATTCCCCAAGTACTATCCCCAGAGGCCTAGACCAATATCAGTTAAGCACTCAAAGAACATCACCCTCGACTTTGGATAATCTATGTGAGATAGCACAAACAGAACAACCAATCATCCATGACTGACTCTAGCTATCACTGCCAATCCTGCTTTGAAACCATCGTTAATTGTATGACGGCCAACCTTGCCATATGTCAAGGGCTAATGGTAACCCCAGTTCTAGGATAAACTCCATATGTCCAACCTTGACAACTAGGCCTTTCAACGATACCCAAGGTACTCGACCAGCAACCTTCCAGTCTATTGGGTGCCCCCATTGTACCCCTGCTTTGAGCCTGCTAGAACTTATGACGACGATGACTTCTCAGTCTTCGCATCTCTAATCATACAACCCTTGACGACATTTCATAGCTCAAGCAACCTTCTCAGGCAACCATTATCGACCAACCCACGACCTTTGAGTTGTTACTTCATTCGGTGTTTTACTCCGATCAACGAACACCTTTCAACACTTCGAACCTTCCTACTTTAATTTACTTCGAAGTCACATCATCACCGAGCTAATTACATCACTGCGCTACGGCTAGGGTTCGGGGGGGTTGCCCCCGAAAAATATATATTTTTTCCAGACCTTTTCTCCAAATCTGAGTCATACCCAAAAAACGTGCTTTTTCAGAAAATAACCCTGTTGGAAACAAACCATAGCATCATCACTATCAACCACAACTTTTAAAAGTGCTACTAAAAACATGACCGATCCGCCCCCTTTCAGACCAACCTGACCCAAATTAGGCCGATCCGAACCAAGATGACCGATCCGAACCAAGATGACCAATCAAAACGAAGATGACGGATCCAATCCCCTAAATGACCGATCCAAACCAAGATGACCGATCCAATCCCCTAAATGACCGATCTGAACCCAAATGACCGATCTGATCACTAGCATGGCCGACCCAATCCACTCTGACTTGTTCTCTGCGTCAGGTCATGAGACCGACCCGATCCACTTGTGGCCCGATCCGATCCACTCATGTCCGATCCAACTCCGTTTTGGTCCAACTTCTGACTGATTCAACCAATGGACAAACCAACTCCTGATCAATTCAACCTATGGACGAGCCAACTCCTGACCGATTCAACCTATGGACGAGCCAACTCCCGACCGAGCTAATTTCTGGCCGATTCAACCTATGGCCGAGCCAATTCCTGCATATTGCAATTCAACTCCGATTTCGACTAAAACTTCG
Organism: Allium sativum; assembly: GCA_030737875.1. Classification (NCBI taxonomy): domain Eukaryota; kingdom Viridiplantae; phylum Streptophyta; class Magnoliopsida; order Asparagales; family Amaryllidaceae; genus Allium; species Allium sativum. The sequence continues at coordinate 407,719,283 of CM060926.1, forward strand.
CCAAATGACGAATCCGATGAAACCGACACTACCAAAATCATCAAACACAATCATAACATTATTAACCATATAAATATGACGATTACCATAAAAATAATGTAAATCTCACCAAAAACCATTAAAATGAACATATGATCAAAATGAGAGATCTAACTAACATAAACATGTAATATGACATGAAATCAATGAGTAAAACTTGTTAGATTCGATCATAGGGTGATGCTATGAAAATGAACTTGTAATGATGTAAATCTATGGTAAAACATCGCAATTTGATGAGAAACATGCACAAACACTCATATACTTCATTGCATTCATGTGAAACAAAGTAAAATGATGAAATAGAATTCCGGACAGTGAAGAGATAGCTCCTAGCCCTTCAATCAGATGAATCTTTATTTGAAATGATGTAGATCTAGCCTCCAATGGTGTAGATCTATGATTTCCATCCTTAGATTTGGATTTTTAATGGTGGAAATGTGCTAGAGGAAGAAGGAGATCAATCCCTCCAAATGAGAGAATAGGAAAGTAACCCTTTTCCCTCCACTCTCACCACCTATTTATAGGATTCCACCAAGGCTCCAAAACCTGAATAGCCAACTGAAAAACCTTAAAACAACGATTTCTCCCAAACCGCTGAGCCAAATCTTTAATGTAACTACTCTACGGAAAGACAGTCATCAATTCCTTTTCAATGACATTGGTCTCACCCTCTGATTTGACCTGAGTAAAAAGTTATTCCTTGTACAAGGCTGATAGGGGCAAAATGGTCACAAACAAAATCGGTAAAAATTATGGATATGTCTCACATCCCCATAAGCAACATATTAAAAGATTAGAATGATCAAATCCTCATAGAATGAAATAAAAATATTTTACGATCTTTCGATACGTAAAATGCGGGCTGTTACAGCTACTGTACGGAGGTCTTCTCGACAAAGAACACAACCTGAATATTTAACTGATTATGAGGTACACTTAAATAATTGCTCAGTTGTGTCTTGTTTTATAATGGGCGATTCATGTGAAAATGAACCCAAGACTTATACTGAAGCTAGAGGTGTTTCTGAATGGGAAGAAGCGATGCAATAGGAAATATCAGCTCTAAATAAGAACAACACATGGGGGCTTGTTCCCAAGCCAAAGGATGTTGATTTAGTTACTTGCAAATGGGTGTATAAATTGACGAAAAGAGCTGATGGAACCATAGATAGATATAAAGCTCGACTTGTTGCTTGCGGTTTTACTCAACAATATCGTCAAGATTACGAGGAGACGTTCAACCCAGTTGCTAAAATGGTAACTATTCGAGCAATTATTTCGCTAGTTGCTTGCAAAGACTGGAAACTATGGCAGCTAGATGTAAAGAATGCGTTTCTCTATGGAGAGTTGGATCGAGATATCTTTATGGAGCAACCCCAAGGATTTGTATCTAAGGAGTCTCCAAATTATGTGTGCCGACTTAAGAAGGCCTTGTATGGTCTCAAGCAAGCTCCACGCGCTTAGTACGGTAAAATTGCTCAATAACTTGAATTTTGTGGGTTCAAATCTTCTAATGCAGACTCAAGCTTATTTATTAAGAAAACAACCTCAGTTTGCACAATGCTTCTTCTCTACGTTGATGAAATGATCATTACCGGTGATGATGATACTGAAATTACTCGTCTTCGAGAAGCTTTGTCTCTTCACTTTGAAATGAAGAGTTTGGGAGAAGCTAGCTGTTTTCTTGGCTTAGAGGTTGTAAGGTCAGATGGATATTTTGTCTCTCAATAAAGATATACAGCAAGTTTATTGGATCGTTTTCGTATGGGGGAGTCAAAAGCAATGACCACTCCAATGGAACCAACCTAGAAGTTAACCAAAGATGAAGGAAAACGATTAGAGGATGCAACAATTTTTCGACAACTTGTTGGTAGTTTAATTTATTTAACTATCACAAGACCTGACATCTCTTATTCTGTAGGTGTTATTGCTCAATTTATGGATAAACCATGTGAAGCTCATTTAACTGCAACAAAGAGGATTCTTCGCTATGTAAAGAGTACTATGAATTTTGGTTTACTGTATAGACAGAATGCACCGTTTATTCTAATTGGTTTTGTCGATGCAGATTGGGTGGTGATGTAAATGATAGACGTTCCACTACCGGATAATGTTTTAATATAGGTTCAGCAGCTATTTCATGGTGTAGTAAAAAGCAAGTCTCTGTTGCTTTTTCAAGCTGTGAAGCTGAGTATGTAGCAGCTACAATGGCTACTCAAGAATGTATTTACCTTAAGAGACTTATTGAAGAAATATTTGTTGCAATGGATTATCCAGTCTCCATCCATTGCGACAATGAGAGTGCAATTAAGCTTGCTGGAAATCCAATGTTTCATGCTCGCATGAAACATATTGCAACTCAATTTCATTTTGTTCGATAGAAGGTTCTGATGCAAGAAATTAAGTTGCAGAAAATACCATTTGAAGGACAAGTTGCTGATATATTTACCAAAGCACTTAGTAAGGCCAAATTTACAATGTTCAGAAGTGCACTTGGTGTTGTTGACAATATGTCTGCACTAAGGGGGAGTGTTGCAAGTTAGTGCAACTTACTGTCAAAGCTGCAGAGTTAAGTTATTTGAATAAGTTATTTGAATAAGATTTGGGAAAGAAATGGTATACACGATGGAAAGAAACGGAGTTGACGAAGAAAATAAATCTTGTCGGACTTCAGACGCACACCAATTTTTGTTAAAGCAGTAGAACTAAGAGAAACCGACAAAGTGGGTTTGATTAGTGACAAGCAATCTTTTTATCCTGTAACAACAACACGAATGATTTCTCTTAATTGGTAGAGTAAGCTTCAGTCCTCTTGAACGATGCGTACAAGATATTCATGCTGAAGCATTTTTGTACAGCTGATTTAATTATTAACTTTTAGAACTTTAACCAGAGAAAAACAGATGACCCTTTGTAGATTTAATTGATTTCCGCTAATGCATGAGCTGACACATAACGAAACGAATTAGATTAATCTATGTTTGCGCCATATGCTCAAATGCTAGACTAACCTGATTTGGCTGATTTAGTAAGTATAAGTAATTATGCTTATATAAACATGAACTTAATACATAGTATTAAACTAGGTTTAATAACCTGTTTTCAATACGAATTAAGTTCATGTAATATTAGTTAATTTAGAATACAAAGGCAACATAAATGTACAGATTCTTTCCGGAAGTACATAAAATATAAATATATAATACAAAAATGTACGAGAAATCTAACAATTGTGCTATTATGCTTTTATATAATAAGGTTCACAGTAGCTCATATTTTCTTTGTTGCGCTTGCAAATTTCATTGAACCCAGAATAAGTTGAGACCAATTCTTCTATCACCATTCCCACTGTCCTCCAGTGTCCCTTCAATCAGATCCCCTGATTTTCGCTATTTTGTATTTAAGTCCCCCAACAATTCAGGGATTTAAGTGCAAAAAGTGAAAATCAGAGGGCTGGATTGAATGGAACACAGAGGACACCGAAAATGGGACAAAACAATTGGTGCGGAATAAGCTGCCCACTAGGCCCTGATCAAAAATAGAACCATATTATAATATTTTCCTTGTAATATACAGTTAAGTAGCTCATATTTGCTAATCGGGTCATATTTGCTAAATAAGGAGATATTTTCCATAATCAGCAGCGAATCACTTCAGCTAACCTTGATAGGGTCATATTTGCTAATCCAAGGAAATACACTGTTTTTGTTTTTGTTTTTTGTTTTTTTTTCTTCACCTGTTTGCACTTTTTTTAAAAAAATAATAATAATAATAACACAACTGAACTATTCATTAATTTCTTATTTAACAAAGTACTTAATAGAATTTTTTTTATATATATAACACAATTTAACGGTTGGTTTTCCTAACCGTCGCATCGTCATACTAGTTTTAAATTTCACTAAAAGTTTGTGAACGTAAAATGCCAACTAACCTATTATGGACATTAGAGCACAACCAACAATGGCTTGTTCAGTTACTAAACAAGCCACGGAGCAACCAGGTGTGGCTTGTTCACTCACCCGTGGCTGGTCTATGGCTAGTTTTGAGCTCCTCCGTGGCTGGTTCACCCAACAGAGACTGGTTCTTATAACGGCAAACTGTTTGCCGTTATAAGATTATAACGGCAAACACTTTGCCGTTATAAGATTATAACGGCAAAGTGTTTGCCGTTATAATCTTATAACGGCAAACAGTTTGCCGTTATAATCACTAGCCATTGCAACACCAACGGCTAGTTCACTTCCTCCCTATAAACCACCCTACCTCCTTCTTCTTCCTCCTCCACACAACCACTCCACCTTCCCAACTTCTTCATCAACAAAATGTCTTCGTCTGCACCCAAGCGAAGCGGGGAAAAAACCATAAACAAGAAACTCATGTCCCAACCGCACTCGTCATCGTATGCCATGCAACGGTCAATCCAACAACAGCAACCGTTGCAGCCATCTCACGAATATGGCTACTCGCCGTATTCAAATTATCCATACCGTCCACCGTACCAACCGCTCGGTCCTCCTAATTTTCCTCCCATCCAATCGTCCGTCCCGCCACAATTTTACCAACGACCGCCCGGGGTAGGCGTGTACGACGATCATTTGTCGTATATGTCAATGATGATGCAGACCGAGCAAAGTCAACTACCTTACATAACTACGCAATAGACCGAGGTTCGTGACCGTGAAGCGATGCAAAATCTGCAAAGACAGTTTTCGTATGGGTATGTCTCTCCTACTACCGAAGAAAATGTTGGGACTTCTACGGAGGAGGAGGAGGAAGATGCAAATGAGGAAGTAAATGTTACAAATTCTGAAGAATTGAATGAAGAATGCGTTGCACCTATCAGTCCCGAATATAACCAAAAGAAGAAGAAGAAGGTGAAGTCTTTAAGGAGCATTTTCAGTAAACGACACCAAACCGAAGTTGAATCAGAGCCGAATCACGGAATAGAAGATATTGAGGATGATAATGCTGAAGGGAAAGATATACCAGTGGATGGAAGAAGAAAACAATGTAAGTTTACTTCCGAGCAGTACGTTTCACTTGCTAAATCGTGGATACGCATTTCACAAGACAGCATTGTTGGAAATAATATGAAAGGTGAGAAATTTTGGGAAAGAGTAGCAGAGTTCTATAATTCGTTGGAAGCGAGGAATAGAACATGGGCATCACTTAGAGGCGGTTATAGAGTTATGAATGCCGCATGTCAGAACTATCTTGCAATACTGACAGCCTTGGAGAACAGACAACAAAGCGGTGCTGCACCTTATGACGTTGTAAGTACCATAGATTACTTTGAAAAATAACTTATTATACTATGATCGATTATTTAGAAATGACATACGCTCATACAATATCCACTTTGTGTTACAGATTGAAGAGTCACGAAAGGCCTACCAGCAATAGTATGGTCATCCATTTAAATTTCAAGACTGTTATGAGCTTCTATCTAGGTTGCCGAAGTGGAAGAACCCCAGCAACTTCATGTTTGAGCATCAGAACAAAGCTAGAAGGATGAACTACTCTGATTCTAGTCCAAGAAGTGGCCCGAGTTCGCAAGAAAGAAACCCTTTATTTGGAAGTAGTGATGGACGACCTGTCGGCAGATCCAAGGCAATTCAGCTGGAGCAACGAGGTGCAGAGTTTGCTAGATTTATGGAAACAATGGAGAGTTCATCTAAGGCAACAAAAGAGCATAGAGCTCAATTTTCGGTGGAAAGAAACCGTAGCGACGAAGATTTCCAAAAGGCAGTTAGGGATGATCGAGAGCTCCGCAGACAAGAACATGCGGAGAAACAAGCCATGGAAGAAAAGAAGCTGGAGGAGCAGAAAGCTTTGGCGCGAGAGAATAATTATGTTAAAATGATTACATGTGATTTTAGTAAGCTTACCCCTCTACAGCAAGAACTAGTAGCCGAGCAGATTGGAGAGTACAGAAAAAACAAAGGAAGCGGAAGCGTTAGTGGCTCGTTTATGGACTAGCTATGTATGTTGGGTTAAGTTGTAATATGATTGTGAACTGTTTGTAGTATTTATGTACTGGTGGGTGTTTATGTACTAGCTATATATGTTGGGGTGAGTTGTAATATGATTGTGACCTGTTTCTAGTATTAATGTAGTAGTTGTTGTTTATGTACGAGATGTATATGTTGGGTTGAGTTGAAATAATGATACAATCTACAATATGATTGGAAACCAGATTTATTGACTCAAGTACGCACTGATAGATAGTTCAAATGATACATAGTACACGACTACACACTGATACATAGTTCTAGTACCAACTACTAATTCCGACTATTCCTTCCTTTATGCGCCCACAAATGTTCCACCAACTGGTCACGCAATTGGAAGTGTGCAGCTTGATCTTTAATGTGTTGAACCATATAAACATATTCTTCCATTGAGTTTACATCTTTATGGGGTTTTGCATTTGAGCCCGTAAACATGTCAGGATAATTAGACTTTTGATTCTTATATCCGCCTCTTTCAGACTCCACAATCATGTTATGTATTATTATATAAGCATACATGATTTCTGAAAGCACTCTTGCATCATGAAAACGAGCAGGATTTCGTAAAATATGAAATCGGGCTTGTAAAACACCAATCGTACGTTCGATGTCCTTTCTGTAGCTAGCTGCTTTTTCAGTGAAATATCTTTCTTTATCATTTGATGGAACTCTGTACCCTTGCATCAAAGTTCTCCACTTTGGGTATATTCCATCGACTAGGTAGTACCCAGTTTTGTGTTCGATATTACCAAGTTTATATGAAACATCTGTTGACAGTCCGTTAGCAAGTTCTGTGAAAAGATATGATTGTTTTAAAACATTTATATCATTCAATGAACCTGGGACTCCAGAAAAAGCATGCCAAACCCATAAATCGTCTGTTGCTACTGCTTCAAGGACCATTGATGGCACTTTCTTATGTCCGGTGAACATTCCTTTCCATCCCGTTGGGCAGTTTTTCCAAGCCCAATGCATGCAATCTAAACTTCCAATCATACCTGGAAATCCTCTGGCTTCTGCACTGCGTAGTATCCTGGTTATATCGTTAGGTCCAGGCGTCCGTAGATACTCCTTCCCAAACTCTGCAACAACTGTTTTACAGAATTCTTTCAGACACTCTATTGTTGTTGATGCTGCGATTCTGAAATATTCATCCATTTGATCGCCAGATGTTCCATAGCTTAACAACCTCAACGCCGAGGTGATTTTGATGTGTGGTGAATGGCCAATTTCTTGTGCTCCGTTCAGTCTATAAGTGAAATATGGATTTGACTGGTGAAGTTTAAGATATATTTTTGAGAAAATAGCCGGACTCATACGGTAACGACGGCGGAACAAAGTTATATCAAAGGTTGGATTGTCGATGAAGTAATCCCTCATTAGTCTTTCATGTCCATCCTTGTATTCTCTCTTATATCGTCGGTCAATCTGGCCATGCATGCTACCCGATGGTTGCTAGTTGAGCCTTCAGCGAAATAATTGGAATACACAACCATTGCGTGTTGTTCCAGCTCCTCCTCCGTCTCTTGCTCCACTTCTAGTTCGGAATTATCAGTTTGATTCTTCTTGTTTTTGTAGTAATGGTAGTATAGATTTGGATCCATTGCTTGCTTTTATATAAGTTGAGTTTCGTTGTTCTCTCTAAGCGTATCCGAACGAGAGATATACATAAGCAGGGATGGTGAACTAAATATCTCTGACATAGAGTACATGTAGGCAATAATGGGTGGCAATAATGGTTCCAACATGATGGTTCTGTCATTGAGTAGTCAATTCGGATATTTGTTGGGATGTGAAAGGTTGGCACTAAATGGTTGGCAATAATGGTTCTATCATTGAGTACTCAATTCGGACAGTTGTTGTAATGTGAAAGGTTGGCACTAATTGATTACCAATAATGGATCTGTCATTGAGTAGTCAATTCGGACAGTTGTTGTGATGTGAAAGGTTGGCGACTATTTTAAAATTTAAAACAAACATAACTAACAATCAATGTCACTGTAATAACCCGGATATTCTGAACCAGTTTAAAATTTTTATTTTGGCGATTTTAGCGAATTTTGGACATTTAAAATAGATTATTTTAAATAATATCGATAAGAAATTTATTTTGAATATAATTTGAACGTATATATTATATACGTCGTCGTTAGAATATAAATAATTATAAATAGAATTGAAAATGGCGCGGTAGTTCGATAATTCGATTTCAAACTTCAATTGAATGTACCGGGTGCAAAACAATCCGGATTTTAGTGAAACCAAAAATATTAGGATCTAATCGAGAATATCTTTCCAACGAATCCGAAAAATCAAGATTTCATAGCGGGAATCAAAAGATATGTCCAATTGAAAATTCTGAACAGTCGCTATGGAATTCAGGCCCTTAAAAATGGAAATTTTGCAAACGACCTCGGATTTCGACGAAACCACTTTTGTTGGATCCGTGATGTCAAGTTATTGCTAGGTTTCAAATTTCATAATTTTTCGAATCAATATGTGAGCGTGGCAAATCGAAATTCTGTGTTGATTGATTTCTGTTAAATATATATCTGTTTAGAGGCGGAGAATTTATTCTCTTGCTTAACGCCCTTCTCTGAGACGTACGAGCTCAAAGATAAAATAGTTCATACAGACACAACAACTGACGATAGTACATGCGAACTAGCTCAATCAAAGCATGGAGTAGGAATTAGTAACTTCATTAAAATGCATTTTACGTTTAGTCTTACGGGCGTCGCCTGATGTTCAATCGCAACTGCTCATTATCACTTCGAACACGTCTATTTTCCCGTTCGAGTTCGTTACAATATGCTATTCCCCGAGGACACAAAGGTTGGTCTATCCATTCCGTGCAATTGCAACCATTTGGAAAGGCTGGGCATCGCTGAATGCGCCGACCTATATTGTTTCCCTCAGCTTGAACCACAACTTCAACCGCGTACCCGCAGTAGCAATGAACTGGATAGGAATCAACTATTTGTTCCTGCAGTGGTACACGAAAGAACTCTGCTTCCTGAGTTGACTGAGTGACAGCTTGTTCAGATGATACTTGAACAGGTGGGACTTGAGTTTCATATGGAGGTTGAACGTTCAGCTGTTCGTACGGCGGTTCAGTTTGCGGTCTAATTTGGTTTAGGAACTGGAATTCGTCTTCAAGCTCCTGTAGCCTCATTTCGTTGTACGCCTGTTCCTCGGAGTCTGTAGAAGATGACCACGAAGACATCTTCAGTGAGTTCTAATAGAAGGATGTGCTCTAAGAATGAGAACGAAGGTGTTTGAGTGCGGTAAGTTGTGACTAAGTAACATATGCATATATAGCTGCAATATTAGTTATGGTGTGAATGGTCACTAGCTACACTTTGTGATTTTCAAAGCTTGTGTAGGTAAACCAACAAAATACTGATGTAACCGGTCACTGGTACGACTGTAGGGAACACTGTAGGGAATCTGCTTTTTAGTGATAAAGTGTATCGAGGACGACCCCCTGTGGCTACAGACTGAGAGCTGGACTATATTCCAATAACTCTCGACAAAGAGTGACATGACGCCACTGTCACATAAAAGATGACTGCACTATGCAAACTGTGCAAGACGTAACCAGTCAATGTGCTACAGTCCGTCAACCAACTACAGATGGTTACGAAACGTTATTACATTTCAAACAACCACTACACCATAAAGCTTATTTTGCCACTCCCCTATCCTTTAAATTTGATACGGTCTATAGCCGTATTAAATTTGAGAGGGTTCTGAGCCGTGCCTAACTGTTTAGAAAAGGCTTAGAACCTACTTTGAATTTGATTGGGTTATAGACCGTATCAAACATAGGTAACCTTAGTGTAAAAATTTCCTGCCAAAAAGAGACGTGCTCCCTCCCTTTTTTTCATTTCCCTCTCACGCTCTTTTTTTCATTCCCCCCTTTTTTTATTTCCCACTACCCATGCCAATCGATTTCTGCTCTAATTAAAAAAGTTTCTGCCCTAATCAATTTGAACCGCTCCTCAGGTTACAAATCTGGTAAATTTTGATTTTATTGGATGAATATTTCTTTCGATACCATGTTTAGGGTTACGTTATGGCTGTATATATCATCGTGATTCTTTATCTTCAGATCTGTAGACAGCTTCCACTCGTTAAATCACTTCCTCTGAGGACAAACTGATATGGTATGATTTTATTTTCGAATTTGATCTGATTTGATTTCGATTTTGCACGATTTAATGCCTGTGATGAAATTGGGATTTTTAGGATTGATCATAAAATGAGTCTGATTTTCCAGTTATGTTGCCGTATACTCCTTTTCTTCGATGCCACGTTTTTGATTTCACGATTTAGAAATATTATAGAGATTATAGTTTAGGTACAATATCACACGCCATCAATTACAAGTTCATATATGTTAGTTTAGGCTTTCAGCATCTAAGTCTGTAAACTTAAATGGATTATTGGTCCATTAATCTGGATTTCAGCCAAATAGTTTCTATTGAAAGTCTACAGTATGATTTTTGGTCCATTAACTGTTATTTCAGCCAAATACTTGTTATTTGTTAACATGTAATCTGCGGATTTGAATGGCTTTGCGTGTAGGAGAAATTTATTTGTGACTAAATGAACTGTATGTACCCATTTTAGTGCAACTTATCATGATCGCTTATGTATCCCCTATTTGCGCCCGAGTTAATTTTTGGTATTGATGGATGTTAGGTATTGATGGGTGTTAGAATTTGACCTTTTTTTTGCCTAATAATATATATTTATCATCAACATTTTCTGTGCAAAAATATATTTTATTCCAATACATCTGACCAAAAGTAACTTTGCAATGAATTATATGTATATTAATAATCTTTATTAGAATCATTGATCGATTTGATGTTTTTTGGGGGCTAGAAATATGAAAATAAGGTACGAAAATGATGACAAGTAGATTACACTTACAGGAAAGTGCAATTCCACTAATCACAGTTACCTGAAATTGAATCGGGCACAAATGGAGGATGCAAAGGAGATGGGATGCAGATTCCTTTACATATGTTCAAATGATAGCGCACACAACCTTTTCCCCTTATGTTTTTCTAATTGATACTGCTCAATTTATGTGTGCGATACTCAGATTTTCTCTAATCCAGAAGTTCATATTGGGTTTCATCCTGATGGTGGAGCATCTTTTTACCTCTCTCATTTATCTGGGCATATGGGTAAGACCCCTATCTGAAATTATACTCTTATTATATCATGTATATACGATTTATTTACTTACTGGGCATATTTAAATTTGTTTCAGCTCTACTATAACACGTTCATAAGCTAGAAATTTATGAGCACTGTTCCACATGAATTAGCTAGAAAACAAAAGAACCAAGTTAGACTTTTCCAACTAGCATGTTATATTCTAATGCTGCATTATATAAGTGTGGCACTTGTTAACTGTTATTACATATTTAGTTTTATGATAAAATCGTTCAATGTTAGTATCAATGCTATGAGAAGAGAAGCGTACTCTAGTGTGTAAATTTACGAACAATCACTTTACTGTTTGAACTCTGATTTCAATAAGCAAAATGGTCCAAGCACACTTTAATGCCATATATTTGTGCTTTGCCTCACTTACTAATGTAACTTTTAAGTGATGATATCTACAAAGAATCTAACTTTGATCACCACATGTATTTTTTTCCTTCACGACGTCTGATATGGCAGCGATGCAAATTTTCCGGTCACAACTGTTTTGATCAGCCAAAAAGCTCTTAATGCACTAAGATAATAAATATATTTCTTGCATGTAACATTATACATTTCATTGTACTTGTATCGCGTTTTTTCCAACTTAACCAACAACATGTCCGAGTTGATACTCTTATTTGTGATTAGTTTAAATTTTTGCACCCCTGAGTGTGCAAAATTATCAGTTTCGACATAAGCAAGGTACTGGTATTGTTACTAATCATTGACTAAAACTTCTATTTGAAATTGGTTTCTTTTTTTGTTGGGTTAAACATTTCTCATGGTAAAGTGCCAATCTATTATCAACTACAACGTTATTTGCATTCACACATGCTAGGTTGGTTTTTATTATTATTTTACATGTTTGCACAATTGTACAAACTATAATGTTGTATGACTATTCATGTTATCTGAAATTCTGACTCGGCATGTTTTGTTGACAAGCTTACCCATATGCAATTCTCTAGGTCAAAGTAAGTGGTGCATATCACAGCTGCTGTGTCATTGTAAATAATATGGAAAGATGTGTCTATGCTATACCAAATAGTTCTGTATTTTCAAGCGACAAGATTGATGAAATTGAAGTTAAAGCTAAAAAGCCTCAGGACCCTTCAGCTACCATCCGTTCAAATATTCAAGTAAATTTGTACTCCCATGACATTGTAATGTGATACTGTTCTAGTCCTTGGTTGCCTTTTTTCTTGTTTAACTAAAACTATGTTGCTATTGTGCATCCATGCCTTATATAGGAGACAACTGCTGATGAAAAGAGTGAAATAGCAGAATACTTGTTGAAGCGCAATGTTTCATCATTTTCCATGATGCCTGCAAAGGTATGTAGCTTATTTTGGTCAATTTTGATTGCTAATAAAACATGTTTTGTGATTTTTAAGCCTGGTTACAATTGTTGATCAACATGGTTTGCTTGTTTACATTTTAGCGGAGTTATGCATTTGAACGAACGAATATACCTGTTGGAAACCAATACGTGCTTAAGATAAACTACCCATTTAAGGTACTCACCACACACACACTTTTTCATTATTGCTACTGCAACATGTTCTCTTTTTTAATTTAAGTCGAACATGCACTTCATGATCAAACTGATTTCAGTCGATTAAAATTTTATACTGCCCACTATCTTCTTTCCTCCGTTTTTTTTTATGTTAATGAGATCATAACACATAGGGCTGTCAAAACTCAATTCATCGTCACTTCACTCCACAATTTTGTTGCCAAACTCAATTCATATTAAGAAAAATGAAAAGAAAGACCTTTTTCATTCATAAGATTTTGTTTTTTTCACTTATTTTGTTGATTTTGTGAGTTGTTGCACTTGTTTGTTCACTTTAGTCTGCGCTTTTGTGTTTTGTTTTGATTTTACATTGTTTATCCTTGTTTTTGTTTTTCTTTCTTTGTTTTTATTGTGTGTGTTTTTCTATATTAATTTTAAAAAATGGAACTGTGCATTTTAGTTCACTCAAAACTGCTCATTGTTTGTGTTCACTGTTCTTTAATTCTGATTTGATCAATCCACTATTTTTACATTTCAAGTCACAAAAAGAAATTTTGCTCAAAAATGTCATAAAAAGAGAAAAAAACAAAGAAACATTTCCAATTAGTTTTACATTTTACATTATTCTCTGTTACTATACAATTCTAGTTTGTTCTGCTGCCATTACATCTCTGTTTCGACCTATACAAAATCATTCAACGTTTTTATGCATTGTGCATTCTCCCAAAACCATAGTCACTCCATGCTTCATCACCATTTCTACCTCATAACTTGCTTGCATCCAACTCTCCCACTCCACTAACAACTTGCAAAAACTAGCAATTCCAAATTTACTGGTTCTCATCTCAGGTTCCCAACCAAAACTGAGTAATTAAAGTATAACTGTCACATTTTCATCAGTTCTCATACACAAATAGAAACATAATAAGATCTAAAGGTTTAGATACATAATGCAAACTCATTTCTTTTCTTGTATAGAAAAGAGATAGGGGTGGAGCGGCGCAAGCGACAGATATTGCAAATGGTCATACGGTTTGTGATTGGGACAACATTAGTTATTGTAAGGTGATTATCGTTTCTTTCCTTATTTCATTTCTTAATGATTACTAGTTCAAGTGATAATATTTCTACATTGTTAAAGATAAAAGTAGCACTTTATTTGGGTTTTACGTGTAACATCAAATTCATTGTAGTGATGCTCACATGTTCTGGTTGGATGGCATTAGGTAACTAAACCTTTATGTTAAACCTGAGCATAAACATAACTCATGAAAATCAGAGACAGTGAACCAATGCTGTAAACAAACCCCACTTTCAATCCCTTTTTAGGCTATGTTCTGATTTATATATTGTATGATACAAATGTGCGTATGAATATCTATTGTCTACTGATAGTGAGAGACCATATGCAAGTGTATATTTGTGTGTGCCACTGGGTTGTGCATGTGTTTGTAGTTATGTGTATGTAATTGTCTAACACTAAGCCCATATGAGTGTAGACGACTGTATGCCTTCCTATACAAAACATGTCTGTCTCTAGTGATTGCATGTGTAGTTGGCGTCTATAGTATGGGATTTGGCTAAGGCCATAAAAATAAAAAAAGATTAAAAAGAAAGAATAAAGAAATTAAAGAGAAGAAACCAAATAGGAGACAGAAGCAGGAAAAGAGTAAAAGAAAGGAAAGGGAAAAAGAAAAAAAACTGTAGGCTCAAAATATAGACAGTAAACACATATTATTTAATAAGTGAACCCTCTTCCCTTTCTTTAAAGTTGCTAATTAATATGCTAATACAAACTGGTATACATTGTTGAATGCCCTTGCATGTGTCACATTGAATGAAACTCGATTTTTATGATTAAAACTGGGATGAGTAGAAGCTTGTAAACATTAGAAACATGGAGTCTGTATCCATATGAACTTCTAGTATTTAATAAAAATAGTATAAGTTGTATTCTATATGTTATGTACATCGGTTTTGTACCCTGTGATACTTCATATCAACCATATGTTGCACGGGTAAACTAAGTACTCTGTTTACTTTACATCCTTGTTCCAGTATCCATATAACTTGGATCCCTTCACATATTTGTCATTTCGGAACACCAGATCATATTTAAAACAAAACTCCCTCAAGATAACCATGCATATAATAACTGAAATGTGCGGATGTATTAGAGCAGCTGATAGGTGTTTGCCTAACATCTGAATGTGATGGTTTTTAGACTACAATCATCAATAGTTAGATATATGTTTTTGGATCTTTGATCATATATATAGAAGTGCTTTTTCATTTGGATACTGAAATAATGGAAATTTGGTAAGAGGAACACACAGCGCATGGGATAGATGTGTAGCATACTGTTAATGCAATAGGACATGTAAGTTAAATTTACAAAAGGTTGATAATTGAGTAGTGGGTATGCACCAGGGAAGAAACGGGATAACAAGAAAATAGGGAGAAGAAACCATAAGATGCTCACATGTTCTAGATGGCTCAGTAATGCTCAGCTAAAATTGAGCTACGGCTCAGCTTTGCTGAGCCTTCGCTCAGCTGAAACTGAGCGTACGGCTCAGTTTCGCTGAGCCGTAATGCTCAGCTTAAACTGAGCTACGGCTCAGTTTCGCCGAGCCTTCGGCTCAGCTGAAACTGAGCGTAAGGCTCAGTGAGTTACATTGATTTTTTTAGTTACTATTTGAACCAGGTCTTGTTGTTGTGGAGGCGAAACTAAACTGATGTTTGTTATTTTAATTTCTTTTCAGGCTTTGGAACAAGCATGAGTTGTATGGGTACGACAACTGCAGTATTGTTATCTTTTTTTTTTTAGACAAAGAACTGTGAACATTATGCTTTGCATATATTGTGTTATGTATTAACTGAAGTTATGATTTATGTATTAATCGAATTATTCTTAGCGTGTCTTCTTTATATACTGTTATATGAGTGTAGCGTATCTTCTTTATTGTGCATATATATATATATATATATATATATATATCAATGGGTGTAGTGATTTTGTATATTGCATATATGATATACCTATTTTGATACGGTTAAAAGCCGTATCTAATTGATTGTAGGAGTGACGCATTAAACACGATTTTAAGCCGTATCAGTATACCCGTTTAATACGGTTTTAAGCCGTATCAAATTGATCAATTGATATGGTTTAAAACCGTATCGATCTATGAAATTGACAGTGCCAGCATACCAATTTGAGACGGTTTTAAGCCGTAGCAATTGATCAATTTGATACGGCTTAAATCCGTATAAATTAGAAGCTGGATAGTGTCCATATGCTAATTTGATACGGTTTTAAGTCGTATCAATTGAGAAATTTGATACAGTTCTAAGCCGTATCAATTTAGAAATTTGATACGGTTTTAAACCGTATCAAATTTCTCAATTGATACGGCTTAAAACCGTATCAAATGAACAGAGATGCCATTTTTTGATACGGCTTAAAACCGTATCAAATCGATTTTGATACGGCCATTAGCACTGCCAAATTGGCATTTTTGGTGTAGTGAACACATACAGGAACTAGAATAGCAGAACATAGTAACATCAAATAACGATACAAGTGATACGATACAAGCGATACGATACAAGTGATAGGACGCGTAACGATACAGTACATATTAGCATAACATAAAATATTTAAATCCTAATTTAATCCACGTTGGAGTCGATAATTTGAATTACTTAGGTCGTTAACTTGATTTCGCAGCTTTCTTATTTCTTCCTCTAGTTCCAAAGCATACGTAATTGCTCGACGGGGAAAGCGATCATCTATCCACTGTCCGAACTCGCATCCGTTGTTTCATACTGGACAAGTATAATATCGTCATCCAACGTCTTTTCCATGACGGACGACTAATTGCGGTGCTTCAAAACCACAAAAGCATACAATATTTGCGGATTGCACCTCGCCTTCTTCAACCGTGGCTCTTACATGAGGAATTACAAGGTTAGCCCTACGGTCATGTTGTCGTGCTGGATTGTCTTGCTGATGGCTTATTTCCATTTCGTGCATTCCTGCTTCGAGTTCTAATTGTCGCACCTCGTCATTGTGTCGCTCTTCCATTTCAATATACCACTCGGTTGGTTCTCTAGATGCGGACGGATTAGGATTTGATGGTCCAGAAATAAGGTCCATGTAATTGTAAGAAGATGGATAAGAAATTGGCATGACTACGCTCTAAGTAGATGGATGGGGTTTTAGTGAAACGACATTCGATATATGTAGGAGGAGATGCAGTTACCAAAGCATAAAGGAGTTTGCCGTTATAAAAATATAACGGCAAATTGTTTGCCGTTATAAAAATATAACGGCAAACTGTTTGCCGTTTTATTTTATAGCCGTTGCGCCCCAACGGCTACTTAAACGGTCGCAATCCCTTCCATTATATATCAACCTACCTCCTCCTTCTTCCACACTAACACACTACCTTTTCAACTTCAAGTTGTACAACCCAAAAAATGTCTTCTGCACCCAAGCGAAGCGGAAAAAAAGGTGTAAGCAAGAAACCCCTATCCCAACAAAACTCGTCGTCATATCCCTTGCAACGTCCAGTCCAACCCCAACAGTATTCAAATGACGATGCTCATTCCGTTTATCAAAGAGCTGGAAAAGAAATTGTACTCGAAGGGAAGGTTTCCGAGCCACTAGGGACGATTGGATCCAACCCTGTTTG
Source organism: Allium sativum (assembly GCA_030737875.1). Lineage (NCBI taxonomy): Eukaryota > Viridiplantae > Streptophyta > Magnoliopsida > Asparagales > Amaryllidaceae > Allium > Allium sativum. The sequence continues at coordinate 407,736,778 of CM060926.1, forward strand.
CTATTGTGGACAAGTGTCGGTCGTTGTTGTTGACGAGACCGAAACAAATGCCGGTCGTCGATTTTTCGGTTGTGAAGCCTTCAACGACCACATGAATTATCCTGATGCCATTGATTGTTGTTGCTTTAAGGAGTGGATTGACCCTCCCATTTGCGAACGTGGACGTGAGTATGCACTCGAAGCACAAGCAGAAATAAGACGCTTGAGCAAGATTAATGCCGGTAAGACAAGAGATGGTCCTTTCCCTAAACCATGGTAGGTGTACGTGTTTGAATTTGATGTTGGTGTGCTCAGTTGTTGTAGTTTGTATGATTATGGTTTGGCATTTCCTTCTGTTCTACTAGTTGTCGTTGTTCCAGTTGTTTTAATTGCTCAATAGTTGTACTAGTTGTTGAAGTTTGTATGATTATGGTTTGTCAATAGTTCTACTAGTTGTCGTGATATTATAGTTGTTTTCATTCTGTCGCAAGCAGAAATAAGGCACCTGGGAACGGCCCATTTTTCGTAACCATTTCGTGAATTGAAATGGTTAAAGCACTGGTGGACGACCCTTTTTTTCGTGCTGGTAGTCTCTTCCGAATTAAATGACAATAGTATACGAAATTAATAGTAATTGCCCACATTTGTTGTGATGTGACCGGACATTGTTGGGAATCTAACGTAATATCACGAGATTAATAGTACATGCCAACATTTCATGTGATGGCACCATTTTTCGTTCTGCAATGATGTGACTAGACAATGTAGAGAATCTAACATAATATCACGAGGTTAATAGTACATGCCAACATTTCATGTGATGGCACCATTTTTCTTGCTGCAATGATGTGACCGGACACTGTAGGGAATCTAACGTAATATCATGAGATTAATAGTAAATGCCAACATTTCATGTGATGGCACCATTTTTTGTGCTGTAATGATGTGACCGGACATTGTACAGAATCAACCATAATAACACGAGAACCCTGTAAACCGTATTCAAGTATGTTGAATTGTAACTGTTGGTCGTACATTGCTCTTATAAGTACTCCATATCTGATAATCCGTCTCATACCTTCTACAGCTTCAAGCAGCACCGTTGTAGAGTAAAGGGAGAAAATTTATTTTCTTGTTTTCTTAAAGGTAACGTTTATTATCAACAAAATTCGTACTTCTAGTTACTCTACTAATTCTACTGATGCACAGGTTACATGGACAATTCAAAAATAAGTGATGAAGAAATGGGAAGGATTTTTGATGAGTACGAACGAAACTTAGTGAACGATAACGAAAAGGGTTTAGTTCATGATACACAAGTTGAAGAGGTGCCCGTCGCGATTCAGCATCGAGCGGTTACAGCTCCGCGTCCTTCTCCAGTAAATCAACGACCTAGTAATAGTGCTTGTAATAATTCTCCTACTCCAGATTTTTCGTCTAAGGATTTGCTGGCCCTCGTAAAATCCTATATTGAGGTTGAAAAGAGAGATGAGTTGCTAATGCAAAGTGGAGGGGGTTTAACATATGAAGAAAGATGGGCAATGATCACGAGGCTATACAACAACCATCGCTCCCGGCCCACTACACGAACATCGGTTGAAATCCAAATGGCTAATCGTCATTTTGCAGACGCTTGTGATCGGTACACAAATATTATCGAAACTGTTGAAGACGAGAACATATTTAAAACAAATCAAGCAACATATGATTCTCGTTACCTTTTCGAGTATGGTGAGGAGTTCGTTGGTTACGAAGTGTATAAACTACGCTACAGTTGGTTGACCCGCTATGGAACTGAGTAGGCTTATGGTATTGTGATTTTATTGTTGTTTTTCTGTCTATTTACTTTGTTGTTTGTGCGTAGAATATGGAGTTATCTGTAACCTTGTTATGTTGGCGTGCTGTTTAAGAATTTTGCATTTCTACACGAGAAGAGGGAAACCTTGTTCAACATCAAATTCAAACGTTATTACATTCCAAACAACACTTACAGGAACTAGAACAACAGAAGATACCGGCTCTACACAAAAACATTCTCTACACATAAATACAGTCTCTACACATAACCAAATGTAGTCTCTACACAGAAACATAATCAAAACGTACACAAAATACATCGAAAGCACATAATAGCGGTAGTCAACAAATACAGAACGCATACTCAAACAATAGGAACATACAACTGACAACTGCGAAAACGTAAAACATCGAAAGTACATAATCATGGTAGTGAACAAATACAGAACGTCTACTCAAACAACAAGAACAGACAACTATCAACTAGGAATACATAGAACAACAAAAGTGCATAACAGTGGTAATACAACAAAAGTACATAACACTGGTACTCAAAAAATGCAGAACGTCTACTCCAACAGTAGGACCATACACCTAACAACTGCGGAAGTACATAAAAGTGATAGTAACTCAGTCGTCCGAGTCATCTGAATGAGTATGTGGACGTGTGCGGCGCCGATGACGTCTCTCATCATCACCAACATCTGGAGGCTGACTGGACCCAGCACTAGACCTATGGTGGTAATACATCTGCAAGTCCTGAAGTCTCTTGCGCTCTGCCTCAAGCTGGGCCTCTAAATGCGCCTGCTGCTGTCGTGCCTCCTCTGCAACACGACGTAGCTCACCATCATAGTAATCTAGGCTACGCCTATGCTCTATATAGCCTGTATGCCTAATCCCCATCTGCATATCATACGGATCATGATATGATATCTGTGTAGGATCCGGGTAATCGTGATGGGCCGGAGGATGAAACACGTCAACGTAACGTTCCGGTCCAATGGTGGGCACTGCCATGGTCCATCCAAAATGACTGGCGGCCGCCACATGATCAGCTGCACGAAAACTCTGACTGGGCTGGGTAACATCCTCGACAACAGGTGGACGTATGCCGTGTCGTATAGCAGATGGCCCTACTAAATCAATCGATGCTGCATGTGTAATCGTATCTGAGGACCCGGTGAAAAATCTACGCCAGAAGGTAAGGTAACACTCCCCGATAATAACAAAGCTCTCAGCCGTCCACCAGCCTGCTGTCCTGGCTATATCTAGCTGCTCCGTCGGGTAAATCATACACCGATAAGTATGTGGGTGTGGATCATCCGGAATAGCATCGAAGTCATACAACTGTCTCCAGCACCTCTCACCAAGATACCAATAAGCACCTAGCGCCACGGGAGAAGATATAAGTGGAAATCTCCGTCCGGCAAGCATCCTAGCAATCTGTATGATCTCAAGATCGATGGATGTACTCTGCTCAAATGGATGCCATAGAATCTGATCCCTATACATCCTCAGCTCGATCTGGTTATGGGCAACGGGAAACACATGGCGTGACTCATTATCTCTGGGCCCCCGGTTGTCTGCAGTCCAAAAGCATATACGGGGGAAAAAGGTCGATGGGTCTGCAATACGGGTGATAAAATGAAAGTTCCTAGAGTACTCAAAGTACCAATACTGTAACAACTCCCAGAATCCAAATAAAGAAACCTGAGAATCAGTGATGGTGCACCGCATGTCGAGACATCTGTATAGGTATGCAAGGATAGGTGTGCCCCAATCATATAAAATCGCCCCATCGGCATTTATCTCAGCCGCGACCGCAAAAATCCCCACAGGAACGCTACTGCTCGAAGAACTAAAGAAAAGGTTACCCATAAGGTATAACACAAATAATCGAGCAAGCTCCAAGTCGTCATCAACAGAGTAGTGCTCGAGTATCCTGTCCATAGCCGCACGGATCGCGCTCACTCTAATAGCGCCTTCTGTCTGATACGACGTAGTAGAAACATCCAAATGAGGCAGTAGATCATGAACAAGTGCACGATCACGCCATCGACCATCGTCATAAGGCAGTTGGGGATAAGCACTTACTCCAATGCTAATACCAGTAAGCATGGAGAAATCAAGCGGTGTAAGTCCTAACTTACCACAAGGAAAGTGAAATGTGTGGGTGGTTTTGTACCACCGTAGAGCAATGGCCGCACACAATTGGACATCGGCATTTATAACATGGTTTATTCCTAAAATAGCAAATCGCACAATAAGATAAAATATGACTACTAAATTATCCACTTATTTCATTAAAAGGTCTATAATATTACCTAGAAAAAATTGAAATCCAAGAGCATGTAACAGTCCTGCGACCCCCTCCTTACCCGCCAAGTGTGCACGATAATATCTAAGTGTGGTCGCTAACGAACCACGTGAACGTATATTCCGCGACTGTTAACGGTTCAACAAAATGCTATACCATCTACCCAATATCTAACACTCAAAGAATACTATGTAAATAATACTTAAAATACTTACAGCCAAACTCGACTGCGTGCTAACGTGTACTTCGTCATCTGGAAGAATGTGAAAGTTGGATAGCGCAGGAAGCTTCGTGGCGCTGAGGTTCATATCCACATAGCCATCGAGTTGGCCCTCTCTAGCGGCAACTGATCCAACACCCCTACGTGCCCTGCCTGCTCGTCCGCCTCTACGCCCGCCACGTCCCCGATGGCCGCCTCCCTGTTGCACCTCTGCTTCTTCGTTCTCCATGTTTTCGGCGGCTACAAGTAAGTCTTCTATTCCGAGCACTGGCTGTTGGCCACTACCACCTTCACCACTCCCGCCGGCACCACGATCGTCGCCGCGCATGAATTTTTTGGTGAAATTTTTTAGTAATCTAGCCATATTTTCGAATTAATATCTCACACAAGCTAGTTAATATAGTTAAAAACTGACGGATTGGTGAATTGGTGGAGAAAATTGGGTGAAAAATGGGGGAGGAATATGGGTTTTCGGGTTTGAAGGAGGAGGAAAGGGAAATGGAGCAGAGTAGGGGAGGCGGAGAGGGTTTTGGGTGGGGGTAACATTATAACGGCAAACATTTTGCCGTTATAATGTTATAACGGCAAAGTGTTTGCCGTTATAATATTACAACGGCAAAGACTTTGCCGTTGTAATATTATAACGGCAATATCTTTACCGTTGTATCCCCACTCCTCACCCAACCTGTGGCTGGTTCTCCCCTTCTGGGTGCTCGGCTCGTTGGACCAGTTTCAGAACATGAGAGAGAATAACTGAACAGAACGGATGATTGGTTATGGTCTTACAAACTTATGCGCTAATGTAGAAACACGTAATTAATCCTTCCCTCCGATACTAATTAAGTTGACTTGGTAGTTAACGGCACCGACATACATCAGCACTTTATTTCATGGTACTTGACGCATACATAGCAAACGAACGACATTAACATAGTAATAAATTTCACCCTGCCCAGCAAATCAAAGTTGGTCGCATTGCTTAGGTTCGAAAGACAGTTCTTCCTTCTCCAAATCATACCTAACATGGAAATTCAGTGTCTGCGTGTTACCTAATATTGAAACACCCGAAGTCTCCAGCACCGCCAAACAGTAGAACATTTTCTGGTCGTCGTGGCCCAAATAATTGTTTTCCGGTATCTCCCAGTCCGCAGTATCAAAGTGAAACACCAGCTTAGAGATGTTAGGCTTTGAATGATAACACAGTTTAAGTTCACCTTTCTCCATCACAGGTAAATTCACCTGAGCATTGACGGCATCAGCAAACGCAACGTACAGCGAAGTCGACAACATAAGAAAGGTCGTCCCAGAATCAATAATCATTCCTCCTTCCCCATTCTTCGAAATTTGAAATGCTTTGGGTGGTACACGTAAAAGCGTATTCCCCAAGGTGATGCCCTTAACAGGGATATGGTAATAAGTTGAGAACGGAAACGCAAAGGGCTTGAGTACCCTTTCAAAAGGTATAGTTTTCACATTTGGTCCAGTCAGTTTCGCAAAAGACCCGAAGAAAAAATGTGGACTTACTGGGGATTTCAGCGAAGCAGTAGGAAAAGGCGGTAACGCCCAACTGAGATGTAAGCAAAAGAGGTCCGCGTCCGAGACCTATTATACCCGAAGAGTTCTGAATATCTCCCTTGACGTACATACCGCACCCAAACCCTAGTTTTGGAACACTAACTGCATCTTCTTTCTTGGCTCCAAAAGTAAAGGCGTCTGTACCCATGAACCCGAAGGACAGTGTGTCGTCGCCATAAGCGTATTTGTACATGCAGAAGTTGGCTGCGCATGTTGAAGCTCGAACTCTGGCTAGATAGCGGCAGAGTTTGTGGGTGCAGGGGATGTAGGAGAACGTAGGTGAGTGAAATGGATCGAAGTAGGGGGTGGGTTGAGGTGCGCATTTTACGCAGGTGGTGCATTGAGTCCATATCAGATTGCTTCCGGTGTCTAGGATTCCTCTGAAGTGGGAAGGTGGCGTTCCTATTCCCAGTTCTAGTAAATACTCGCCTTCGCTTGGTACCACGTTTATCGGTCCTTTTAACTGGTCTGATAGCCTTTTAGCTTGGGTTTTGCTGCGGTGAACTGCTCTGGTGAGAAGTTAGATGCGGGTGTACCCTTTGTCTGCATCGACGTGGGTAAGATCCAGTCGGAAGCCTATCTGATACGACTTTGAGTACTACAAAAAATTGCTGAATTAAAGACTGAGAATTTCAGTCTTTAATGTCATTATTCAGTCTTTACATAACCATTAAAGACTGATTAAAAACCGATAGTTTAAGTTACTATTTCTCAAATCTAAAAAACATTTGAGACTGCGTTTTAAGTTTCAAAACCTAAAGACTAAAACTTCAGTCTTAGACTTGTTTAAAGACAGAGTTTTAGAGAGAAATATACAGTTTTTAGTCGGTCTTAAATTTATAAATATATTAATCATTTGAATATATCCAGGTGAAATATGTAATGCCCACGTATATGTTTATATATGCTTCAGAACACATGTACACGGATAGCATTCCAAAAACGAAAAGCTGCATGCATAAAACTCTAATAATCGGTACATTTTCATATAATATAAACCAATTCTATTAAATACTCAAAACAGGCGGTGTAAATTCCTTTACATACTGAAGCTCAACGCTCTTTTACATGTTGCTTCACAGCTAAAATACCTATCAATCATTCTCAATTACAAAGAAAGCCCAAACGCCCCAAAGAAAGCACACCACCTCCACGTTTTCCCTGATCCTACGACTAGCAGCTAATCTTGCACGACCTTCCACTATAGCCAATCCACATCGGTAAGCGCAAAAATCCTAAGCTGAGGGTAACATCTTCTCTGGGTGTTAATTAACTACATAAAATAGAAGATGTTAATATCGATCAGAAGCTCCCAAAAGTAGCATATCATCTTCTCTTGCGACTCCTGATTCCACACGCGCATTTTTAATGCAAAGCGAGACACCCGTTCCTCAGAGTGTGGCTCTGTAAGTTAGCGATGCATATGAAACTGCCTTCGAGGAACTTGGCATAAATCCTTGCCCCTCTTTTCTTAGCATGCTCCAGCTCTTCTAAAAGTAGTACACCAGCACCTTCTCCCATAACAAATCCATCATGATCACTATCCCATGAACGTGGAGCTTTTGTCGGGTCACTGTTTCTTTCCGAAAGTGCCCTATACAAGCGACAAAACCTCCTAATCCAATGGATATGATTGCTGCATCAAGCCACCACAGAGCATTGGATCAGCTTCGCCTCTTAGAGCGTCTCCAATGTGAAGGCAATGTAATGTCAATAGAACACTACGTGGAAACAATAGCTTCACAATTTGAAATCTACGTATCCAAAAAATTAGCATAAATAATAAAAGTAACTCCAACGCAAATGTATAGAAAAAGTGGAATGAGTCTGGAAGGCATAACTGACTAATAATTTTTTATGGAAAAAGAGGCGGTAAAATAACTAAGAAATGGCATGCTGCCAAGAATTGGTAAAAAAATGGAGTAGTGGTCTCCAGGAAAATAGGTAATAGGTGACGTGTATGTGGGGGTAAATGCAGGATGTGGGCGGATGATAATAAAAAAGTGGTTGGATACAATGACGTGGAGCTTTCAAATTGTCAAATACAATGTCTGAAACTAGACATCCTCTTTCACAATGTGGAAATTTTTTTTGACACATCAGATTGCACATTAAGATCTACACTGCATTAGGGAAGAAAAAAAGAAACTCGTTGTCAAGTGTCTATGTGTCATTGACATTACAAAACAATTACATTAGCATTGAAGATGCTCTTATGATATGATTAGCAGCATTTAGATTACAAAAATTGCTAGTAGCACAAACAGTTGAGATTGAATAGTTTGGACCCATCCACCCCAAATCCATATCAGAGCATGGCAGGGCCTATATTTGCTGATGAGAAGTACTTACGAACATAAAAGTGATGAAGTATTTCAGTACGTGGGGAAGTGTGCGTTTATGATAAGAGGAAGAAGTTCAAAAATTTGAGTGGCCTTAAAATTAGGAAGTGGTCACGTTCATTTTCATTAAAATTTTGTAATTTGACGTCACGGATTGAAAAGCTTTGGCATGGATCATTAACCAGAGACGTTGGATTTGGGACTAATTTAAAATCTCATCCATTGTATATTCAGTTATTCTTATATGGTCTAAAGACTGAAGCTCAGTCACTAGGGAGTCTTGAGTAGTACTGACAGTTTACAGACCGTTTTTCAGTCTTTACTGCACAATACTAAAGACTTTTTTTCCCAGTTATTGATCAGTTCGTAATCAGAAACTGAAAATTTTCAGTTGTAAATATTCAGTCTGTAATTAAGCATATTTTTGTAGTGGAGGAAGAAGCGAGTAAGTTGAATGATAGCAGTGTGACAAGCACAATCATTGCACCTGATGTTTTCATATTTTGTTGGAATTTGCATGTGTCTCTGATGCATTGATGTGTTGGTTATATGGCCGAAGAAAGTTGATGGTACTCCGACAGAAAGTAGATAAGGTTTATGGAACCTGTTGTCAAACGGATAGCAGAAGACGTGTCATGCAAACTCAAAAATTATTGCCTAAGCACCATAAAGATGGGACGTGTTACCTACCTGCGTACTTACATGCCTGAACGTGAACGATTTGTTATTTAGTTTCAGATAAAATTTTGAATTCGAAAGTAAAAAGGGGTCACAGTTTACTCTAAAAAAGAAAACACTAGATTAAAACTCGTGCTGTGCTTCCCACGGATCTATGTTCGGTACATAGCTTAGTATCTTTCCAAAGTGCATGCATGTTGTTATTTATGGGTCTGTCATGTATGGTTTCCTATTCGTTATAGAAAGATGCTACAAAGTCTGTAAAGTAAGGTCAAGAAAGATGCTACAAAGTCTTTTAGTTTGTTATATAACATGCGTCTAGAATGCAGGTGTTTCCTAGTATGCATGATTTATTTCAGTTTTGACAAATGAATGAAAATATGTTGACATATGTAGTTTGGCCTTTCGAAAATAAAGAAAAAACCTAAAGCTGTATTTCAACAAATATTTGTCAAGTGCATTGTTTAACATACTGCTTTCAGGCGAACTGACCTGAGAAATGAATAACAGTACAGAATTGGTGTAAATAGATATGCAGAAGGTATTATGGTTGATATTAGCTAGGGTTTGATTTTTTATTTTGGGTTCAAAAACTGCTCTGCTTGGCATGAATTTTGGCGCTGCTAGTGTCGATATTGCGACTTCTGTGAGAATCTAGCAAACACTACTAGAGAAACAGTATATTTCGACGCAGTGTTTCCAACGGCCACCGACGGCAAATTAGCATCGGTACTAGTCGTTGGAAACCGACGAAAAAAAGTCCTTGGCAGCCATTGGAAACCGTTAGAAATTTTTCTGCATATGTTCCAAGGACCCCGACCTGCTTCTTCATTTCACTCCTCCAATCTCCAAATCCGATTTTCCAACCCTTATCACAGTTTCACCACGTCCAATTTCAAATCCTCCACCCAAATAACCACCGCCATCGCCTCCGACGTCAAGCGCGAGCTCCTCCAGCCCTCCTATTCCGTTATTGCTCTTGAATTTAGGTGAAATTTCTAAACTTAATTTTTAGAGTTACCACTATGTCTTCGATTTGATTCCTAGTTGTTTGCATACGTATAATACATCATATTATTCTCGAATCGCTATTGTTATCACCTTAATTGTCAAATCCATTGGATTGAATGGTTTAAATATATGTCATATGTCATATACTTGTGAAAACATATGTCATATGTGTATAATACATAAAAATATTGATGTTTTTGATTGAATGGTGAACAATGATTTATGCATACATAGTTCTTTTAAAACAAATAAATTTTCTTTAGTCAAATATGTCATGAAATTTATGAATGAGCTTGTACAGTATGTTTGTACCAAGTCAACATATGTAATGTGTATAATATATAAAAAAAATTGTAGTTTGCGATTGAATGATGAACAATGATTTATGCATAGATAGTTCTTTTAAAACAAATAAATTTACTTTAGTCAAATATGCCATGAAATTTATGAATGAGCTTGTTAGTTTTTATTACCTAGTCAACATATGTCATATGTGTATAATATATAAAATTTTGAAGTTTGTGATCGAATGGCGAACAATGATTTATGCATAATTCTTTTAAAATAAATAAACTTGAAGTTTTGATATATTATGTTTTTGTACAAATTTATTTTTTAAATAACTTTGAACTAAAATAATTTTGAAGTTTTGATATAGTATATTTTACGAATTTATTTTTAAATAACTTTGAAGTTTTGATATAGTATGCCATGAAAATTATACCAAGTCAATTATGTCATGATAATTATTTTTTAAATAACTTTGAAGTTTTGATATAGTATGTCTTGTATGTAAAAACAGGATATGTATATTTTACTTCATATAGCATATTATCCATCCTTTTCTAATTAAATATTCTCAAAATGCATCTCTATTCATTCATGTTGTGTTGCTCATATTCATATCCATATTATTTGAGCATTTTAATTACATATTCTCAAAGTCAATGCTAATTACATATTCATATATGTTGGAGGTACATTAATTATGTCGTCTGACCCTTGCTTCTGGCTCTGGCTCGGGATCTGCCTCTAGACGACGTAGTGTTAGCCCTCATGCTGAGGGTAGTGGTGGACAGTTAGCTCGTCCGGTTGTTTATTTGCAGCCTAAGGCTGACAGGGCGTAAGTATAAAAATTAGCAGAATAACAATTTAATGTTTTTTTACATACTATAATTAACTACATAAAGTTCTAATTTATATGTAACGCAGGGGATTTGAGTTAGAGCCGTCTCAGACTGTTTTAGATATCTCTAAGGAGGCGTATATGGCCAGAATGAGCAATTTCGGGTCTAAGTGATGTAAGATCCCAGTAGACGTCAAAGAGACTACTTGGCAGGATTTCCTGATACGTTTATACCGCTTTGTCGTACGTTAAAGAGACTAATTATTTAAACACAAATAAATGAGATAAGTAAGATTTTCTCAATATACAGGGAGTAGTAGATGTGCAGGAGACTGACATGAAGCTAGTTCAAGCACACTGAAACTCGAAGATCGCCAAGAATTATAGAGAAAAGATGAATGAGCTTAAGAAACATGGAAAGCAACCAAAGTGGATGAACGATGAAGTGTTTGAGAAGATGGTTGCGTGGTGGGACACGCCTGAGTTCAAGGTAAAATTATAACGAATCTAATTTATTTATTTTCCGATTTTAAATAATTTGTCAATGTACATTTTCTGGCTGAGTCGGAAAGGAACTCCGCAAACAGGAACAAGAATCCTGTAACTCATCGCGGGATCTAAGTCTTTCCAGCATCACCGCGAGGACTTGGTAAATTTGTTAATTATTACATTTGTAAATTGATTAGTTCAGTGTTGACAATGTGGAATTAATTATTCAAATTACCAACTGCAGGAATGATTTTATGGACATTCTGTGTCATACATGGATGCCTTTACTCACACCCATGCAACCAGGAAGGTAGACGAGGCAGGCAACGTCACATATGAGGGGGATGATCAGGACAAGGCGATAAAGTCATACGTATGTGTATTTTAAATATTACAAGCATGAATTGATTAGTTTATTGTAAAATAAAATCATCGTTTTATTATTTGTCAAATGAAATTGTTTTTTTCATTATAGGCAAAGTTCCAGGAGGCATGAGCTCATGTTCTTGAGGATTTAAGCCGTGATGAGTTGACGCAGGAGGAGGAAGACAACTTATTCGATACTATTATGGAAAAAACACAAAGGCGCAGGCGCTATGGATTCGATAACCTGACGGTAATATTGCATGTTATGAAAATTATATGTGAAACCTATTATTCTAAGAGAAGCATACACACACAAACACATACACGTGTGTATATAATATAAGAGAAAACCATCTCCTGTCAATTCCGAACTGTTGTCATATCCAAAGTTCTTAACACGTAACCATGAATCAATCGATCAATAAACTTGATAAAATAACATAAAGCAAATAGAAAATTAGTTTTTTTTTTCTTGACAAATAATTTAGAAGTTTAGGTTTTTTTTTAATTTGTAAGTGTAATGTCCCATATTTTTACGGTATTATAATTAATTTGTTTAATTATTTAGATTGTGATTTAGAGATTTAAAATGGTTTAATTAAATAATATTGAATATATAATTAATATTTATAATATAAAAATATATTATAATTCCGAGTTAGTAAAAAACAACTGAATTCACAATATTGTGTGAATTGGATCATTTATGATATTTAATTCAGTTTAGAATTAAATTAGAATAACGAATATATTATTTGAACGACAGTTGAACGTATAATTATATTATAATTATAATTAAGCTCGAAATGGCGTTGTAGTTCGTAATTTGGCGATTTGAACTTCAATTGAATATATAGAATCCGTTTTAAATCATTATATGAAACAAGAAACGTTCGGAGCTGGTGAAGTATATTTATCTAATGGAAGAGAAAAATCGGGATTTTATTGTGTAAATTTTGATTTATGTCCAAATCAAATTTTCGAAAGGTCGCTATGGAATTCCTTTATAATTTATAATGATATATATATAAGGAACTTCATTATAAATCGAATATCGATTTAATCGAGATTTGAAATATCGAGTTAAAAATTCATATAGGATTATTCTGGAGCTGTATGGTATTCTATTGTAAATATATACGATAATATTTATTTTAATTATTTTTAAATATATTTAATATTTAAAAGGGTTTATTTAGAGCTTTAAAAATTGCCAGTTTTGCAAACGACCTCCGTTTTCGACGAAACTAATTTTGTTGGATCCACAATATTAAATAATTGTTAGATTTCAATTTTCGTGATTTTTAGAGTCAGTATGTGGCCGTACGGGATTTTAATGTGAAAACAGTCAGTATTTTGACGGTTAAAAATACGCTGTGTGAGCAAACGGAGTTGGAATTCGACGGAACCAGTTTCGTTGGGTCCGTATGTCGAACTGAAGGTACGTCCATTTTCATTATTTTTGGGTATCATATGTGATCATAGGAATTTTTAATAATAAATACAAGGAACAGTTCAATAAAAATAAATATAATAATTGAATATAAAATTATATAATCTACCTATAAGTATCCTACCTCCTTTCACTAACCCTAGATTTTTCATTCAACAGCCAAACGGTTTTCCGTCGCATGCTTTTCTTCATGAAACGTGAAAAAATTCTCCTTCATAAATCAAGATAAATCCATAGAAAATCCTATAAATTGCCAAACTTATATAATCGGGCTCGTGGGACAATTCGCCACATTCTGGTATGGTTGTTAAAGAGATCGACTAAATTTTTTTGTCACGTCTTGTTTACAGTGTGGGGTCACTGAAAACTAGGGTTCATCGATTCGAAAATTGTAAGCATTTATTTGTGAATCCAAGGTTGCCATTGGGTTTAGCTTGTGGAATGAGGCTTGCGTGTGGTTTCAGGTTGGAGTTTGCACCCAAAAAATGTCGCATGACATTTGTACAGTGCTCAAGGAACCAGGTTATCGCGAAATTCATGTTGAGTGCGAATTCGATTTAAATGGGTGGAGGAGGAAGTGCGGAAGAAGTGATGATCAATGGTGAAGAGTTTACCAAGTTTGGTCAAGAGACAGAGGAGAACGAGGCCTGTAAAGTTGTGAAAGTGGCCATGAGCTTTCTTCGGTACCTGTAGAAGAGGGGAAGGAGGAGCACGGGTTTTTATGTGCGGATGGATTTGTATCTGGGCCGGATATGAATAGTAAGCCCATTCATTTAAATTTAATTAAGTTATTTCAATTGAAATAAGTGTGTTAACTTTAAATTATCATATCTAATGCATATGATGACGGAATTTAACAAAACAAGATCCGTTGGGATCGTATGGATCGGAGCTACCTAATGGAACTGACTGGGGTGAATTGAAGCTCGTTACACTTTATAGCGGAATAAATTGTTTATCTGAATCAACCAACAATTTTTGTTATTTAACGATGATCATCCAATGTGAGTAAAACTCGCTAACTCTATTAGTTTATATTTTTATAAATATAATCTAGTAATGATAAATGCTGATTGACTGCCGTGTGATGATTGTCTGGTTAAATTGCTTATGTATCGGTTGAAATTATAGATAACGATATATGTATATATATAAATCGTTAATCAAACATTGATTCTGTTTATCTGAATATTTCATATTGAAACGAAATCGATGTTAATTATATTGTTTAACATTTGTTGATGCAGGGAAACAGGTTGGAGGGATCCAACTGGATTCCTCAACATTTATTTTACTGTTTTTCATATATAGTGATATATGATGTGTTATCTAATCTGTTTTTGATGATGTGTGTTAGAATGGTATTGATCATTGTTATTTGATATTTTGAATACCATAAGAAATACTGAAATATAAAAAGGGAATTTTCAATGTTATATTGAAAAAGAAATATATATAAATTCAAAGGATTTTATAAAAAGAGATATATATAGAATCAAAGGATTTTATAAAAAGAAATATTTTTGAAATAAATGGAATTGAAAAGGAATATATATTGGGAAATAAATAGAATAAGATAAAAATAATATATATTGGGAAAATAAATAGAACAAGATAAAAGGAATATATATTGGGAAAATAAATAGAAGGATAAAAGGAATATTTATTTAGAAAATAAATAAGATATCATAAAAGGAAATATTTGGAAACTAAGTAGTATTATAAAAGGAATTAGAGTTATTCAAATAGAGTTAAATCGAATTAGAGTTAAATCGAATTAGAGTTAAATCGGATTAGAGTTAATCAAATAAGAGGTAATCGAATATTAGTTATTCGAACTAGAGTTAATTGATTAGAGTTAATTGAATAGAGATAATTGAATAGAGTTAATTTGTTAGAGATAATTGAATAGAGTTAATTAGTTAGAGATAATCGAATAGAGTTAATCGAATATTAGTTATTCGAATAGAGTTAATCGAATATAGTTTATTCGAAAAGGAGATTATCGAATATAGTTATTCGAAAAGGAGTTAATCGGATATATTTATTCGAAAAGGAGTTAATCGAATATAGTTTATTCGAAAGGAGTTAATCGAATATAGTTTATTCGAAAGGAGTTAATCGAATATAGTTATTCGAAATGGAGTTATCGAACAGAGATTATTCAGAAGAGAATTATACGTTGAAATTCGATTATATCAAATTCAGGAAAGTAATATTTACTTTCCGTTTTTAATCAAGATTTACTTATTTATTAATAAATTATTTGTTTAGTTATTTAGTTAAATTAAGGAATAAAAGTTATACTTTGAAGTTAGATATTTCAGAAGTAGGGATTATAATTGCTATAGTTATAATCAGTGTTTTCAAATAAGAAGTGGATTCGTAAATTGAGTCCGAGAGTTACGTAAGAATGTTTATTAAAGATTTGAAAGGTGAATCTTGACTATCTCGAAGTAAGAAATGTTGTTCAGTTAAGGTCTGAGAGGTAGTTATACCTCAACTTGATTAACTAAGGAATGGTTAAGGTTCGATAGTGAAGGTTGATTAAGTGAATTTAGTTAATGAGTGTAATGGTTTGAGTTGGCATAGCAATGTTTTATTTAAACATCTGTTTAAATCCAATGAAGGAGTTTTGGAAATGTTTTCCAAATAAATATCAGAAATGTTATCTAATATAAAATAACGTATATTTTCTAAAATTAGAAAATAAGGATCTGATGAATGTATGGAAACGAGAAATGGGGAAATGAATAAATGTTGATTGATGATTGATCGATAGAACTTCCATCTGTAAATAATATCGTTGTTTGCAAACATGTTTTTCTTTGATAGTTAGATCATCGACTATCAAAGTTTTTGACCATTTTTCCGTCGTCAATACAGAGAGATCAAGTTCAGATTCATTATCTGAAAACCACTATGTATAGGCATTAGCTTTGCGATCAAATATGATGAAGATAATTGAAGAGGAAGTTATGCAAGGGCTGTCCTGTTTACAGAATAGTGCCTTCGGTCTGTCTAGTGGGAGGACGACCTGCATGGAAGAATGTCTGACAGAGTATATTTAACAGATCGCGTAAGTTGATCTCTTCAAACATATTTAAGCTTGGTGGCGGAGGAATTCGTTTCTCTTAGCTCTATACCCGTTGTATTTTTGGGGAAATTGATTTGTGTTTTGGCGAGTATGACGATGTGACATTCAAAGTGAATAATTGTGTGATTTGTCAGAGATAAGCATGGCCTCTAGCCTCACAACCGGGAAATGACAAAAATCGGGCAGGCAGCATGACTATGTGGGTTACTTCCATTAGGGTGTATTATCACCTATCTAGAGATATTCATTTAATTCTTTATTCTATTCGATGTTGTCCCATTCGGGAAACGGTTGCTGATCCCAACCGTTGGTGATATACATTCGATACACTCAAGCGAAATGAGTGGTCGGTCATGTGTGACCAGGTTGCAAGATGTTCTTGTTGAACCCATTGTATTCCTCTCTAGAGGTACACTATCGAAATGTAGTTCCATACCTTGTCATAGTTGGTAATCCATTATCCAATAAGTGCTCGCGGTTTTTATTGTATACTATATATGTAGAACGTGAGATGAAAGCATTTCTGCTAGATGATTATTATATTGTGGTTGATAGACACTATCATAATATTAAAAGAATTTTGATATAAAGACTATTCTGGATTCTCATAAGGGAAAAACCCGTTCCATTATACGGCGTGGTCTTATGAGATATCGTTTAATTACTCAAACTGTTTTAAACTGTTTTACTCACACCAGTCCCTTGACTGACCCAGGGTTTGTTTTGTTTTGTTTTCCCTAAACTCTTGGGTGCCCAATTTTGTACGGGCAGTCAAGTAGTCAGGATTTTTCAGATATACTTAGAGAGTTTGGAGTAGGAGGCTTCAGGATTATATAGCTATAGTTATTTCCACTGTGCTGTAAATGTTGTACTCTGATAATGTTACTGTATATGTATACTGATTTTATTTCAAAGATATGTTATCTATTATATGTTGTTCGTTCAGCTGTGTGATTCATGTTTGCTTTGATGTTGTATGTTCTTCTTCTTCTTCTATTCTAAGTTTCTATCTTATCTATTCTCACCCTCTATTTTCTATTATTAACTATCTGATATTTCTGATGCTTGATTAGTCGACATCGTGTTTGGTGTCGATAACTAGGATCGTGAAAACCCGGGTCATTACAGTGGTATCAGAGCTGAAGGTTAAGTTATTACCTTGGCTCTGTGGCGTGACTCAGTAGAGATGGGGTTAATAATACCCTAGATTGAGTTTGAGTGTATATATACGAGAGAGCGTATTTGTAGATTTTATAAAAAATGGTTTTATATTGTGGAGATTTATTGGTCGAGTTGTTTATAAGTTCTGGTGAATCAGTTTGATCCACTGTATCGGTAGGGGTTTCTAAACACTTGAATACGATGAACCGACACTGTATGTTCTGAAAAGAGGGTAAATGAAATAATTTTACCCAAATATATTTTGATGTAAAGAAAATATATATATTGGAAATATTAATATTGGATGGCTTTGTTGTTGTTATAATCGAGTAAGATTATAATTGAAATGGTTAAATAAATAACCAATCAGAATTCGTATAATTGTTCTAAAATGAATTAAATCTGAATTTAAACCAAAATTGAAATTTAAAGCTGTGAGGTTTGTAAATGGATTTGGATTAAGTATATGAGAATTTTAAAATCTTGGGAGATTTTAAATTGTTTACAAGCATTGTGAAGGGTATTTTGAATTGATTTCAAAATGGAAGTGTTTAGATATGGTTTTGAAAGTGATATAGTATTGAACTCACTTCGATAGCTAGAAAATAGATTCCGATGATGATTAATAGATTATATTTTTTATTTATTAGTTTATTTCAATAATATATAAATTATTAATTAATTGATATTAAATAATTAATAAGCAGTATTTAATATTTAATTAAAAGTAATATTTAATAAACAAGAAATTAAAAAAATCTAACAGAAATTTGTTTTTGTCTGCGAAATGGTACTAAACAAGCGTTGTCATTGACCCTGATGATATATATTGTTGTCATCCTGTCTACAAAAACTTGTGCCTGCATGATTGGCTCTTGATCATCTTTTCTCTTGTACTTATGGAAACGCATTTAAAGGTTGCATGTGATGCTTGCTTTATTCTTCTTTTGCTTTTGCTAGAGGCAAATGTTAACTTTTGTGCTTTTAAAATGCTTTTACTTAATCTTAAACGGGTGGAGAATATTTGGCTGCAATTGGTCAGAAAATGAGTTTTGCATTTTGAGATTTCAAGTCAACTGGTGGATTCATTTTGTTGTATTAAGGACATACTATTAACACTAAATATATTATATTGTTTTCAATTATGTTGTGGCTGTTAGATGTATGAATTATTAACACTTTCAATAAATATTGTATTGTTCAATTTGTATTGATTCGTCTGATCATATAGTGCAAGCGATGATTATTTTTATGTTTGTGTGTGTGTGTGTGTGTATAGTTGTATATTTGAGCATAATAATATTGCATTGTGAGCAAGTAACATTTTTTTTGGTCAAGGGTATTTTTTTGCTTCGGTTGCAACCTCAACAGAAGCAACAAGTAGTGTTCTTTTTTAGTCAACGGTGCACTTTTTTGCATCCATTGTTGATATAACCAAAGCAAAAAAATGGTTTTCTGCTTCGGCTGAACAACAGAAGCAACAAGTTTTGGTTTGTTGCATCGTCTGCATTTGCTTATGTTGTGGAACCTAAGCAACAAGGGGTAAACAACCGAAGCAAATGACTTGTTTTGTAGTAGTGATTCCCTGCGTATCATACGCGCTTCACGTGTCTAGCTGAGTCAACGGTCAAAGTATTCTTTGCCGATGTCCCGATTGAATATCCCCCATCGCCACACATCGAGCATATAATTTGGTATTAACAAGCACTTGTTCTAACAAAATAAATTCCCAATGTTATGTGCCACCAATGCCATATATACCACGATCCTTTCTAATTTCTTGCATTGTAGGATTATTCGCCCGTTCAGTCCATGCACCCACCCCATTCCAGTGCGACCCACACGTAACAATATTTGTGTCTATTGTACAAACCTGCATCGTTCATTTTCATAAAAGAATTCATTACAATACAATATTTCTCATATTTTACACCTACTGTACACTTGTACCTTTAACGCATATTAAATATTTGACACATGTGATGCTTCAACAAAATAACTCGATCATATAATTAGTGAACTTATAAATAGTTATACAGTTGTAAAACATCTGGCAGATAAACAAAGTTGGAGCTACGGAGTTCTTATGGATGAAAATGAATTGAAGGCCCTTAATATCATTATAGGGTTGAATGTAATGCTTCGGTAAAAATTTATTGGAATCAAGATTTTTTTCACTAATTCACAAATTAATGCAGTTGTCTGGCAAAGTAATCAGTATGATCCATGAAGTCTTGCATCAAACCTATGATGATGTAGTTGAGTGCCTTGAGACAAACCATCATGGGTCTAAACAAGCTTGAAGCTAATGGGTGGTCGCCAGGGACGGAGGTAAGGTTGGGTAAGTAGGGGCCATGCCCCCCCACCCACCCTTAATAATAAAATATTAGTACAAATTTTTTTTTACCCTGTTAATACAAAAGTGACCATTTTTAAGGCATTTTTATTAGTATTTACACAATATTTTTGTCTAAACCTTGATAATAAAAGGCATTATAGGTTGAAATTAAGATAAATTCGGGGTAAACTGATATAAAAAAAATTGGCCCCCCCTTCGAATTCGCCCCCCGCTGAGCCAATTCCTGGCTCCGTCCATGGTGGTCGTTGATGCTTCCAGCAGATAACATATTGAAGGCAATGCTCAATGCTTACACAAGAATATTAGTGAAGGGATATCCAAAGATGTACATAAATTGGGTGCATTCAGGATATGTGAAGACGGCTGCAAATTGGAATACTGGATTTATTAAGACTGAAGAGGGAAGACCAGGTCCTGTAATGTTTGCATTGATTCCTATGGTCGTGATTAGACTAATCTAGCTTGTTTTAAGTTTTTGTGTGATGAGATGGTTGGAAAGTCGATCAAGTCTTGTTCAGGAATTTGAATATTTGTAACTTCCGCTGCTTAACATTTTTTGAAATCGATTAACTCTATTCATTTGTGCCAATGAATGCATTCTGAAAACATGGAGATAACTTCATCTGAACATGGCTTATGATTGGAACGGCTTTATTCTTATCAACTATCCTATTTGTATATCAATAGAATGAAATGGCTTTATATGACTGCTCTTCACAACTACTCTCTCAATCTTTCATTTGCCTATCTATATTGATGTACCTTTTCAAATCATTCTCCTTTATGTTGTTTCATATCTAATTTAAATTTGTTTTGGATTGATAGTTTGTTGAGTTATTTAAAAAAAAGCAATTCATGTGCTACACAAGTCTATGTGCATGTCTAATGCGTAGCTAATGAAGACGTATATGTCTTTGTATTCTAAGTTATGTTTTAGCAATTCAGCCTATTCTTAACTTTGTACTAGATTGTTTAGTCATGCATTGGGACTTTTCGTGCTTATTACGTAAGTACACATTGCTAATAGTAATTTGCTATCACTATTTGTATAATTTGCATTTGATTTTCATTAGGTTGCAAATTTTTATATTAAAGAACTTGGAACATTCAAAACAATTCAACTAGCTTATGTAACAACAACACGAATAAACGTGGACCCATGAATGTGGTTACAAGTTCATATAGACATGTTTATATCAGTGACAACAATCACTTTATTATGTAACAACAACACGAATGATTTCTCTTAATTGGTAGAGTCTGCTTCACTCTTCTTGAACAATGCATACATGATATTTATACTGAAACATTTTTGTATAGCTGATTTAATTAGTAACTTTTAGAACTTTAATCGGAGAAAAACAGACAACCATTTGTTGGTTTCGAATGACATGGCAATTGCAAACAAAGCAATAATAGTTTTTCTGCTAATGCATGAGCTGACACCTTACGAAACGAATAAGATCAATCTAAGTTTGCGTCATATGCTCAATTGCTAGCCTTATCTGATTTGGATCTCGAAAAAATAAACTATAAATATAAGTAATTATGCTTATACAGCTGAATTGTGCTTCTTACAAAAAACACTCTGTTGAGATCTCTGCAGCCATGACTGCCAAGTCCTTCCTTAACCCGATTTTCGACGATAACCCCAATCAAAAAGGGGATTCATCATCTCCCCCTCTCTCCTCTAATCCTTCTATTAGTCTTCCTCGGTCTTCCCTAGATTTCTTAGTTAATGAGGATGGATTCATTAGGATACTAAATCGAAAGAAAAACCCTAAATCTTTCTCAAACCCTAACGTTTCTGCCCACTTTCAACATGAGGCGGGTAAATCAAGTTCCCACAATCGACAGGGGGCAGGAAAATCAATTGAATACCCATCTAAATAAAGAAAAAAACTATTCCTGGCTTCTAATGGTGAAAGATTTCATTCAAGAAATGGAGTTAAACCTAGAAATAATGTTAGTAATGGTCAAGAATCGAAATAGCAAGTAAAAAGTGTTTTGCCTAAAGATCTAAAGGCTTCTTCTTGGGCAGATATGGTTCAGACTGGGGGTCAAAACTCAAAATTTGACATAGATTTCATTCCTCCGGTTGAGACTATTGGAGAGAAGATTGTTATTGTTTCCGAGGAGACTAGTATTAGAACAGAAGGAAAGTGGGGGTTGTCTATTGTTGCCTATGTATTTGGCAAACGCCCCCTTATCATCACTTTAGGGCCTTCGTAGTCTGCATATGGAATCCCATAGGATCCTTCAAAATATTCACTCAAGAAAACGGTTTTTTCATAATCAGGTTTACCAACATGGAAGACTGTGAAAAGCTCCTTCAAAGAGGGCCTTATTTTATCAATGGCAAATTGATTATCTTAAAGAAATGGACAAAGAAATTAATCTTGGATCGGGATTTACTGAATACAATGCCAGTGTTGATACGCCTTCCTGAACTGAACTCAAGATCATGGGTCAAGGAGGTATTTAGTGCAATAACAAGTTTTGTTAGCACTCCATTGAAAACGGATGAGCAAACAGCCAAAGAAACTCGCCTGAGTTATGCCCGCATTCTTGTTGAGACCAGAGCAGGCGCAGACCTACCCAACGAGGCATTGGTGTACATGCACGATGGTGAACTTATCTCTCAGCAAATCACGTACGAACTAATTCCAGATAGGTGCAAAACATATAAATGTTTTGGACATTCATTTGAAAATTGTATTCAAAATTAAGATTCAAGAGTGGATCCAAAAGATCGCACAAATATTGAACCTGATTCTGAATACACTGATCCTGGAATTAATTCATACGAATTTCCCAACACTACTACTAATCACGCATGTACACCGACTCCCATCAATACAAATGCAATGAATATTGATTCATCTGTAATCAATATTTCTGATGTGGGTATTTTAGATCTGCACTCATCAAAACATTTGCTAAA
This sequence comes from Allium sativum, assembly GCA_030737875.1. NCBI lineage: Eukaryota > Viridiplantae > Streptophyta > Magnoliopsida > Asparagales > Amaryllidaceae > Allium > Allium sativum. Next base: position 407,759,692 of record CM060926.1, read on the forward strand.
GTCTGGATGCAATCAAGAGTTCAACTCATATCAGTAAGCAAAAACGTCTGCAAGTACAAAGGAAAACTTACAGACTGATATTGGTCCAAAAGAATCGGAGGAACGAAAGAAAATTAATTCCTCAGTTTAGTTAGAGCAACTTTCAGACAATTGCAAAAACAAACACATCGCAGAGGGGATCAAAAATACAATCACTGATCCTATATGTACTGATTCTATATATAGTTTGTTAGAAGGACTTGCTCCTATCAAGCTCTCTACAATCACTGAAGACAACATTCAGAAGGCTGTTATTTCTTTGGTTGCTCCCAAACCTTCGAAACCTGCATCACTAATAAATAAAAAAAGACGAAGTGCAGGACCAAAACTTATTAGACATAACCTCAGTAGAGAAGATAGAGGATTCTACGGACCATGAGTTCATAAAAAGGTATATTAACAAGAATACTAAACGGGAGAAGCAGTTAAAGACATCTAAAACCACTAGTTTTAAAAAGAGTGGCAAACAGATGAAGGTTAAAGAAGACAACAGAAAGCTCAGTGGTCCACCGTAGCTATCATATGCTTTGATGTATATCCTTTTTTTTATGAATATTATAGCTTGGAATGTCAGGAGTCTCAATTCCCCTGAAAGGCAACTAGACCTTGCTAATTTTTTGAATTTGCATAAGCCTAGTATTATAGGGTTGCTTGAGCATAAGTTAAGTGATCAGAAGATTAATAATCTACAGGTTAGAAGTCTTTCAAATTAGAGCATTATTAATAATAATCTGATGGGAGGAAATAGTAGGATTATGGTTTTACATAATCCTATCATTTGGAACCTCGTCAGTTTCTTTATTGATCAGCAGTATATTCACTGCACTTATAAGAATAAGGGTGGTCTTGTCATTAAGATTACTTTTATTAATGCTTCAAATTTTTAGAATGACAGACTTATGTTCTGGAATTGTATTGAGCAATTTAGCCATACTATAAGCAGTCCTTGGATGTTAATTGGGGATTTCAATACTGTTTTTCACAGCTCTGAAAAAGAGGAGGCAACCCAATTCCTTTTTCTAAATTGGAAAGAATTGCTAATTTTATGTTGAAAACTATATTACTAAAACCACATATACATGGAAATAAATTCACCTGGAAGTTAGGTGAATTCAGAAATATACATTTCAAGTTAAATAGGTTTTATTTAATCAAGTTTTCATCAGCCTCTTTCTTAATGTTAATTGCAATACATTACCCCAAAATACAAGTGACCACACACCTATTCTTGTCACTTTTAGCATTGAAAAGGGTTTAGCTGGTAGCTTTCCTTTTAGATTTGTGAATGGATGGGTTTATGAGAAGGATTACAAGGATGTTGTTTCTAAGTGTTTCATTAATAATATATATGGTACTGCTCAATACAAATTCAATAAAACTTTGCAGATGGTTAAGTCTAACCTTAAAAGTTGGAACAATTCTAGAAATTGAAATGACATTAAACCTATCAGGGATGAATGTGAAAAATTGCAAAATGAACTTGATAATGATAGCTCGGTCAAGGTTATGGCTGAGAACTTTTTTAATGCTCAAGCTAATTCGGTTAATGCTCTTCATACTAGCTTTGTTAATCTTAAACAGAAAGCCAAGGTGGACTGGTTAACAGTAGGGGATGAAGCTAGTAAATTATTCTACACTAGGATGTCTAACAGGAAGAATAGGAATAATATTGGTAAATTAATTGATAATAAAGGCAAAATAATTAATGAAGCCTCTTTTATAGAGAAAGAGGCTATTAATTATTTTAGGTCTTTATATAACACTTCCTGTTATTCCAATAATTTTCCTAATGTTGATTTTAAGTTTACTGCTAACAGCAATAGTTCTGAAATCTTATTAGCTCCTGTTAGGCAGGATGAGATCAAAAATATTATTTTTAATTTTGATAATGACAAAAGTCCAGGTCCAGTTGGGTTTGAAGCTAAATTTTACAAAACCCATTAGGAAGAATTGAAATCTATTTTGTGTGATTCAGTTACAGAATTTTTTAATTCTAGTAAGATACTGAAGAGCACAAATCATACATTTTTTACGTTGATTCCTAAAGTTGAGAATCCCTCTGCGCTTGATGAGTATAGACCTATTCCATGTTGCAATTTTATTTACAAAATTATTTCCTCCATTCTTTGCAATAGGTTAAAATGCTTTCTAGAGTTCATTATATCTGAAAATCAGGGTTCCTTTATCTCTGGTAGATTAGTCTCTAAGAATTCTTTATTATCTCATGAGTTAATTAGGAATTTCAATATGAGAAATAGTAATCTAATGTTTATCAAAATTGATCTGCATAAATCATTTGATAAAATTAATAAATTTTTTATCATTTATGTAATGTTGAAAATGGGGTTTAATAATAAATTTTGTGCTCTGATTAAAAAATGCATTAATTGCGTGACTTAGTTTGTTATGGTTAATGGTTCCCCTAAAGGCTTTATTCAAAGCAATAGAGGAATATGGCAGGGTGACCCTTTATCACCCTACCTTTTTTCAATTGTTTTGGAATATTTTTCATTACAAATGGAAATTGAAGTGTTAAAGAGGAATATTAAGCCTATTAATAGAGTTAAGCCACATATTACTCACTTGTTATGTGCAGATGATATGCTCCTTTTTTTAAAAGCTGATATGAAGAGTGCTACTGTTGTTTTTAGTATTTTGGAAAACATAGAAAAACATGCTGGTCTAGTTGTTAATCCAAATAAGGGTAAAATATATTTTAGCAAAGGTGTCTTAATTAAAGAAGAAATTTTGCACCTTTTGAATTTTAAAGAAGGAAAAATTCCTATTAAATACCTTGGCCTACCATTAAGCATTAATCAGATTAGTGATAGAGATTATTCTAGATTATTAGATATGATTCAGGGTAAGCTTGAAGGGTGGTCAAGTAAATTGCTTTCCCTGACTGGTAGGCTAGAACTTACACACACTGTCATTACTAAATGATCATGTATTGGGTTCAATCACATAGTATCCCTGCTAGTGTCATTCATAAAATTGAAAAAAAATTGTTCTAACTTTATATGGAGAGGAAGGCATCGTAAGGTTGTTTGGGATAAAGTGTGTAAGCCTAAGAAATTTGGTAGACTAGGGATCAGAAATATCAGAGATATTGCTGAAGTTTGCAATTTAAAATTATTTTGGAAATTTCTGGATGGTAAATCTCTTTGGGCAAGATGGATGAGTGCTAAATATTTAAAAAATAAAATTTTTGGCTTGCCACAAAGAGACTCATCATTCCTGTGTTTGGAAAAATATTTTAGATTGTAGGGATATTAGTAGAAATCTTTTAATTAGGAAATTAAAAGATGGCAGTCAAACCAGTTTATGGTTTGACCTTTGGATTAGTGGAATTCACTAATCAATCTTCTTGGGTGGAAAAATTTATATATTTTAGGGGGGGTTAATGACAAAGTGTATAATATTATTTTAAATAATTTTTGGAGCTTTCATAATAACCCTAATGCTCATATATTTAAAAATGCAATTTTGGAAATCCAAATTGATCAGAGCTGCTATAACGATCATTGGAATTGGATTTTGAGTTGTAGGGATAAATTCTCTTTCAAAAAAGTTTGGGAGTTTTTGCAAGGGAAAGAGATTGAAGTTGAGTGGCATAAAATTATTTGGTGCAAATCAAACTGTCCTAAAATAGCACATTGTGCCCATTTTTCTCTTTTAAATAAACTCCCAACTAGAAGTAATTGTTGCAAATGGAATAAAGATTCCGAAAATACTTGTTTCTGTTGTAAAAAAGAGGTTGAAAGCTCCAATCATTTATTTTTTGATTATGAATACACTAAGTACATTTGGATTAATGCCAAATACACTAAGAGGTTGAAAGCTTTGAACATAAGAGATGGTATTGAGTATATTTTGAATTTTTTTAAACCCAAGTCCACCAAATTTAATAGAGCTTGTGTTTTACTAACTGCATATATTTATTATATTTGAAGAGAGAGAAACCAGAGGTTACATATAGGTAAAAAGATTAATTGCACTCAGATCTGGAACACTATTCTTCATGATAGTGATATTGTCATGAAAATAGCTAACAGATTTAGAAAAGAAAACTTGCACTATCAAGCATTTCATAAAAGTAATATAGATGGAGAAAAGCAAGGTGAAGAATGTTTACCCAATGGCAAGCAGCATCCCAACAAAAAGTTCTCCGATTTCCATACCGGTAAAGTAATCTCTCCCATGCTACTACCCCTCATCACTACAAAGGGAGTAAACATGTTATTAATGATCTAGAATTGTCTATATCAAAAAGTAAGAATAATAATGCATTGCAGGGAACAGAGATCTTCTTTCTACTAGTAATTTCTCAGCAAGCTCAAATGATGTTTTGGTTAGATCTGATGTCCTATCTGGGGCATCCACCTACTATAATTACAAACCAAAACATTGTGAGGGAAGTAGACATTATTCTGTTTCAAAATTGCGTGATTTTTTATACAAATCATATAGTAATTATTTGGTAATACCTGATACAGAGGGTGGATACTCCAGCAGTGACCCAAATTGAAGAAAACTCGTGGAAAAGAGGAAACCGGAAGAAAAGTTAAGACTTTTGTACAGAATTGGGTACAATCACTATAAGTGCGAGCTGCATAACCAGATCTACCAATTATCTATCTGGTCTGAAGGCGAGAGTAGCAGCGCAAGTCCATTGGAGGGTAGCAGTGGCTTAATAAGTCTGAAGAGAAGCTTCGAGAGCATGAGAAGTTCAGATCTGAAAGATATGAACTCCACTATCCACATCGAGCTTCAAAATCTACATATGGAAGACCAGAACTTTCATCTAAGAGATTACGAAGTTAATCGCAAATCAGAATCCAGTGAGAAGAGAAAGGAAATTAATGAGGATATTGTTTGGAAGCTGCCTTGAAGACGGAGGAGATGATTCCCCTGAAGAGCTCGCCATTTTTGAGTGTTTCTTAGAGCTCGCTAGGGTTTGTGTTGTGTTTCGATTCAGAGGTGGGTAGGGTTAGAATACCATATATCTGGTATTTGAGTGCATGGGTCTTACCCGTTTGTTTGGGCCTTGGGCCAAAACTCTCTTTTTTTGTTTCAAATTTTTTTTTATGCTTATACAAACATGAACTTAATATATACATAGTATTAAACTAGGTCTAATAACCAGTTTTCAATACCAATTAAGGTCATGTAATGTTAGTTAATTTAGAATACGAAGGAAAGATAGATGCACAGTTTCTTTTCAAAAGTACATAAAATATAAATATATAATACAAAAATGTAAGAGAAATCTAACAATCGTGCTATTATGCTTTTATATAATAAGGTTCAGTAGCTCATATTTCCTTTGTTGCACTTGCAAATTTCATAGAACCCAGAATAAGTTGTGAGCCCACTACATACGCTCTGAACAAAAATATAACCATAACATAATATTTTTCCTTGTAATATACAGTTTGTTGATCGGATCATATTTGCTAAATAAGGAGATATTTGCCACAATATGTAAATCCGAGAGAATACACTGGTTATACACACACACACACACACACACACACACACACACACACACATATATATATATATATATATATATATATATATATATATATATATATATATATATACACACACACACACACACACACATACATACATGTTTGCTCTTATTTTATGTTTTTTAAAATAACACAACTAAATTATTCATTAATTTTTTATTTATACATACATACATACATACATATATATATATATATACATACATATATATATATATATATATATATATATATATATATTTATATATAAACACACACACACACATACATACATGTTTGCACTTATTTTATGTTTTTAAAAATAGCACAACTAAATTATTCATTAATATTTTATTTAAGAAAAGACTTAATAGAATTTTTTTAATATAACACAACTTAACAGTCGATTTTCCCCATCGTTGTGTAGCGTGGTTGTATTAGTTTTAGATTTCTCCATGAAAGTTTGTGAACGTAAGATGTCAACTAACCTATTATGAACATTACAAACTTATGCACTAACGTAGAAACACATAATTAATCCTTCCCTCCAATACTAATTAAGTTGACTTAGTAGTCAACGGCACCAACATTCATCAGCACTTTATTTCATGATACTTAACACATACATTGACTAGGTAGCAAACGACATAAACATAGTAATAAATTTCACCCTCCCCAGCAAATCAAAGTTGGTCGCATTGTTTAGGTTCGAAAGACAGTTCTTCCTTCTCCAAATCATACCTAACATGGAAATTCAGTGTTTGCGTATTACCCAATATTGAAACACCCGAAGTCTCCAGCACCGCCAAACAGTAGAACATTTTCCGGTCTTCGTGGCCCAAATAATTGTTTTCCGGTATCTCCCAGTCCGCAGTATCAAAGTGAAACACCAGCTTAGAGATGTTAGGCTTTGAATGATAACACAGTTTAAGTTCACCTTTCTCCATCACAGGTAAATTCACCTGAGCATTGACGGCATCAGCAAACGCAACGTACAGCGAAGTCGACAACATAAGAAAGTTCGTCCCAGAATCAATAATCATTCCTCCTTCCCCATTCTTCGAAATTTGAAATGCTTTGGGTGGTACACGTAAAAGCGTATTCCCCACAGTGATGCCCTTAACAGGGATATGGTAATAAGTCGAGAACGGAAACGCAAAGGGCTTGAGTACCCTTTCAAAAGGTATAGTTTTCACATTTGGTCCGGTCAGTTTCGCAAAAGACCCGAAGAAAAATGTGGACTTACTGGGGATTTCAGCGAAGCAGTAGGAAAAGGCGGTAACGCCCAACTGAGATGTAAGCGAAAGAGGTCCGCGTCCGAGACCTATTATACCCGAAGAGTTCTGAATATCTCCCTTGACGTACATACCGCACCCAAACCCTAGTTTTGGAACACTAACTGCATCTTCTTTCTTGGCTCCAAAAGTAAAGGTGTCTGTACCCATGAACCCGAAGGACAGTGTGTCATCACCATAAGCGTATTCGTACATGCAAAAGTTGGCTGCGCATGTTGAAGCTCGAACTCTGGCTAGATAGCGGCAGAGTTTGTGGGTGCAGGGGATGTAGGAGAACGTTGGTGAGTGAAATGGATCGAAGTAGGGGGTGGGTTGAGGTGCGCATTTTACGCAGGTGGTGCATTGAGTCCATATCAGGTTGCTTCCGGTGTCTAGGATTCCTCTGAAGTGGGAAGGTGGCGTTCCTATTCCCAGTTCTAGTAAATACTCGCCTTCGCTTGGTACCGCATTTATCGGTCCTTTTAGCCGGTCTGATAGCCTTTTAGCTCGGTTTTTGCTGCGGTGAACTGCTCTGGTGAGAAGTTGGGCGCGGGTGTACCCTTTGTCTGCATCAACGTGGGTAAGATCTAGTCGGAAGCCTAGCTGATCTGGGTTTGAAGAAGAAGCGAGTAAATTGAAGGATAGCAGTGTGACAAGCACAATCATTGCACCTGATGTTTTCATATTTTGTTGGAATTTGCATGTGTCTCTGATGCATTGATGTGTTGGTTATATGGCTGAAGAAAGTTGATGGTTCTCCGACAGAAAGTAGATAAGGTTTATGGAACTTGTTGTCTGATGGATAGCAAAAGACGTGGCATGTAAACTCAAAAATTATTGCTTAAGCACCATAGTGATGGGACGTGTTACCTACCTGCGTACTTACATGCCAGAACGTGAAGGATTTGTTATTTAGTTTCAGATTAAAGTTTGAAGTCCAAAGAAAAAAAGGGCCACGGTTTACACTAAAAAAACACTAGATTCAAATGAGAGCAAATCACATGTGCTTCCCACCGATCTATGTTGGATACATAGCTAGCATCTTTCCAAAGTGTATGCATGTTGTTATTTATGGGCCTATCATGTACAATGTTTTCATAATCCGACCGTAAGTTGTGAGAACTTAGAATCTAAGGTTTTGAAGGTCAAACCGATTGAACCATCAAGAACCACACATGTCTGTTGTCTGTTCATAGCGAAAATGTGAATAATTAAAATTATTATATAATGTGCGTCCAGAATGCAGGTGTTTCCTGTGCATGATTTGTTTCAGTTTTGACAAATGAATGAAGACATATGTAGTTTGGACTTTGGAAAACAGAGGGAAAAAAAAATAAAAGCTGTATTTCAACAAATATCTGTCAAGTGTGCTATTTAACATGCTGCTTTCAGGCGAACTGATCTAAATGAATAACAGTACAGAATTCGTGTAAATGGATATGCAGAAAGTTTTCTGGTGATCTTAGCAAGGGTTTGGTTTTTATTTTGGGTTCAAAAGTTGCTCATTCTTTGCTTGGCCTGAATTTTGGCGTTGCCGGTGTTAACTGTTAATATTGCGACTTCTGTAAGAACCTAGCAAAACGTCGATTCATACAGTGTTGAATATGCCATTTCATTATATCATTCGAATTATTGGGGTCATACATTGAAGTGGGAAACCTTAGGGTTGACTTAGTAAAACAATAAATAAATCTGATTCATTATACTAAAATATATATAATTTTGAGTATAATGTTAAAAAATTGAATTGATAATTTTCGAATGTGGATATCTATGTATCTGTATCCACATCTGTTTTTTCAGATATTGGATATTTATCAGCTTTTCGGATACGGATGCAGACATATATTAGATTTTTTTTGGTACTCACTTCAGGTCCTTGGTAAAGGCGGATTTTTAACGTCTCAGGCCCGCCCCGTAGACCCGGTGTGGATATGGAATTTTGTCCCGTATTTGAAATCTGTACGGGTCAGAGTAAACCCGACCCGCCCTACGACCCGATGAAATTGCGTATCAATATATACAATTTTATTATTATATTTTTTTATCACAAAATGATAAATTAAATACAACTAATAATGTGTTTGTAATGATAATAAAATGTAACAAAATGAGTTGTGCAATAACAATTCAGATTATATGTGTTTGTTATTATATAGTGAAAGTTAGTCTCTCGAAATTCAGCTCACATCCCTCTCAAACTTTTGATATAAATTAGGTCCCTGTTTTTTAAGAAATCATAAAAAATAAATAAAAAAATCACGAAAATTCGTAATTAAATACAACTAATCCCCATCAAATTCAGACGTTAAAACCATCGAAAGACAACTCAAAAACCAAAATAACAAAAAAAAAACAACAACGAATCTCCAGTATTGTGCATCAAACGATGCACTTATTTGTTATAATTGCATACATTTCTGCATTTATTCCATTTATGTATCAAACTGCAGTATAAATACAGAAACGTATGCACTAATACTACAATAAATGCGTCGTTTGATGCAATAATTCAATTCTGGCATGTTATTCAAGCATACACAGTTTTTAAGCACTGTTGCATACATTTCTATATTTATAAGTAATAAATGCATACATTTCTGCATATATTCATATGCCTTTATCCGTTTTAACTTTGTTGTATATATTCCTGTACTTATATGGAATAAATGCATACATTTCTGCAACAATTCTTAGCCCATACAGATTAGTTCATCTTTATATGAATACATCTCTGCAACTATTACCAGTATATGCATACATGTATGCATATATTCATCCAGATTTTTAATATAAACCCTGCATGAATATATGCATACATGTATGCATATATTGGTAATAGTTGCATACTTTGACGAACTTTTTTAAGTTTTTTCTATGTGGTTCTGGGATTATTTGCGATTTTTCGAATTTTTTTTAGTCATCAGTTTTTTTTCCTGAAAAACATGTAAGGTCCTAAAATAGGGACCCGATTTGCATTTGAATGTTGGGGAGGATGTCGTTTACATTTTGAAACTTTTTAGGGATGTAACGCTAACTGACCCTATAGTGAAAATTATCATTGATGCAACTAAATACCACGAAAAAATTATAGCTTGTTTGTTGAAATTATATAATATTCATGTAATAACCGTGTATACTTAAAAAAGATTGATAAATCATCATTATTGTTATAAAGCAGTTTAATGATGTTTCACCAATGCGGATCGGGTTAGGACAGGTTAGCCATGCCCCAAACCCGACCCTAGAGCCGGACCTCCAAAAGCAGGTTGTGGGTCTACCCTCCCTAAAAACCCAATGGGGAGGTCTAAACAGACCATAACAAAAGTGGGTCATTCTGGTTTGGACCATAAACCCGCCACATCACCATCCCTACTTTATCTCATCCTGCTTATAATATAATTATCCTAGGCATTAATAAAGATTGTTTGATGGTAATAGAATAAGATTGAAAGGACATATGAATTAGTTAACTAATAATTTTTACCATGCATCCCAAAGAGATTTTTCTAGCATGATATTCCAAGAACAAAATTCAAGTTCTTCTTGATGTCAGGAGTTAATACTAATTACATTTTTATTTGTTCGCCGATTTTTCATTTAGGATAAATTTTCAAATAAGACCTGCTAAAAAATATATGTTTCAAGCTTAGACCTTATCTTAAACTAATTTCAAAAATAAATTTGATTTTATATGATTCACGCGTTAATGGAATGCACAAGCTATTTGAAAAAAATTGTTAATGGGAGCTCAATTTCTGATTAGGGGGGGTTGCAATTTTAATTCATTTTAAAGTTGTTATCGAGTGCAAAATAAATTAGTCTCCCCTTAAAACAATAAATAAAAATTCCAATAACAACCTTATAATCCGAACGTTTTTTAATTAATATACACCGCAACCCTCCACCACTTCCCTTTTCTTTACCAAAACAGTCGATTTAAAAAGGTTTTTTGAAAGTTTGTTATAGGATCGTCTATGTGTCTAAACAGTACCAAGTACTAAAATAGTGCAATAGTAAGCAGTAAAGATAGAATAAAAGATAATCACACTGATATTTTATATTGGTTCAGGCCTCCCGTCCTACATCCAGTCCGAAGCTCCCTTTTCGCCTTTCAACTATAAAAAACTATCCTCACTTCACCCGGAGGAATAGGTTTACGGATGAATAGAAATCTTGACAATCTTGTGTTCTTTATAACACTGATATTGACTGAATCATACAAGTTACTCATATAATCTCCTTGAGTTGATATGAATTGAATCACTTAGAGAGAATAGAAGTATTTAGTGCTTGATTGAAATCTAGAGAATTTGGAAATCAAGAGCTTTAGAGAATATAGAGTAGATCGAGAAAGAATAGGTAATTTGAGAACTTAATCTTTGATCTATTTATAGAAAACTAAGAGTTTTTATGAAAGGTTGTGATTTGTGAATAAAACCCTTTGTTAGAAAAGGTATCTCTTTTGAAAAATCAAATTGGAGAAGAAGAGATAGAATTACAACTGTTCAAACTAAAAAGGTGTTGCTTAAAAGACATAGGTCATGTGTCAGGACAAACGTCTGTTCAACTTTGATCAGACGCCTGTCTTTGTAATCTGATATTACTTAGATACATAGACAGACGTCTGTCCTTAGGAGAACAGACGTCTGTGTGTGCAGGAAAGTTAGCCCGAGGCTTACAATAGACATCCGTTATATATATAACAGACGTCTGTGCTGAGTGAGGAATATTTTTCCTGCTATAGTGACAGATGTCTATTATATTATGTGACAGACGTATGATACTTGCACAGACACTATGACATGTTGGTGTTTTTCTTATACTTAGTCAAGGAGATTTCTACCTTAGTTTCTTGTATTTCGGGATCGGAATGATATTCGGAAGGCTCGCTTGGTTCAGCGTGACGTCGTTGTTGTCATTGTGGGATTTGAACAGTTTGCTGGAGATGTCCTTGCTGAGCTTGCCATTGGTCAAACAAAATGATGTTTGGTGGTCGATTGGGTAATTTCATTAAGGCCGCAAAACGTATGCCACTATTTTCAATCGAGATTTCCGAATATGATGAAAGTTAAAGATCATTATCTTATGACCGAAAGATACGCATTAGATACGCTCCATCAGGAATGGTTGGCTTACTTGATGTCCAGAAATCACGAATTTACTCAAAGATATATTGTGACCAATTTACACGTGTAGGCTCAAAAATTGCATATAGGGCCTTATGATCATTTAGATATACTTGTTCATGACTCCCAAGTTTCGAAAAAATAGTGTTAATAAGCATCCGATTGATAAGTCGTGGTGTAGGTCGAAATTGAGATGGAGTCATTTTTGTAAATTTATCCTGTCATATTTGGTATGTAACTCGATCTCGAAGTTTAAATCGCATATCGGGAATATCTTGGAGAAGAGTACCAGTGTATGAAGTTTTTAAGATTTGGCATAGCATCTCGATGTTGAATTTCTCTACTTGGACATATACCAAGGACCACACCCAGTTCTCTAGGTCTGATGGAGACCGTACCGAAAGCGAATACAAGTTTGCGAAGAATAAATAGATTGCAAGAGTATCAATCATACCTTTATTGTCTTCAAATTCAATTAAATGAGTAAGCTTTGCTCAATTAAGGATGGAATTAACGTCATAGTGGATCAATTGTGAAAGGGGATAGAAAGGTCCTTAATGATTGACTTCTTTTTCAAGGATTCTAATCGTTCTGAGCTATGTTTCTCCGTTATCCAATCTCTGATTTGTTGATCAGTGGCATAATTAGGTGTTTGTTGAGTTGGTTGAAAGGAGGATCCTTCGACAACCTTCTTTCGTTTAGTGGAAGGCTTTCTTGGAGCCATTGAAATTTCGAATTTTGAAGGTTTGGGGATTAGGCTTTTCTTATGGTGGAAGAAGATGGTAGAAGTAAAAAGTGAATGAGTAAAAAAGGTGAAAAGATATTATATAGGAGGGGTAAAACGGATCAGAGGGAATTCAGACGTTTGTGAGGTATTGTACAAACGTCTTTCACTGCAGAAAAAAAATCCTGAGAGTTGGAACAGATGTCTGTTTTGAGGATCATAGACGTCTGTGCTGAGTCAATGTTGAAAAGAACATATTGACAAACATCTGATGGATGTTGGTTCAGATGTCTTTGATTATAGGGTTGCAACCCGAGAGTTGCTACAAACGTCTGAATGATGTACTGCAGACGTCTGTGCTGAAGGAGTTTTTAAAGCTAAAACTGGGTCAGACGTCTGTGATGTTCAGGGGCAGACGTCTATTTGATAAAAAAAGTGCAAATGTTAGAACAAAGGCATATCATTTATTTCCATACAATATTATTGCAAATAAACAGAATAAATTGTAATATAAATGCAATATGACAATGCATATTTATTTTTTAAAAAAATTCAAGTCTTGAACTTTATCGTATTAGCGATTTGGTGAGAAAGGTGGCCTTTTTGCAGAAGTCCATAGGTTAACTGGATCGTGTAACGTACGATAAGACGAGGATGGATCCAGTGGATTAACCGGTCGCGGAAGAGGTTCAGAAACATCTTTTAGTTTAAAACTACAAAACTTCAAAGCAACTTGTCATAGGTAACTCAATATAGTAGGCATAGTTTTCTTTTTGAAATATAACTCTTTTTGAAGTTCTAGTTGTTCCTTTTGACAGTAATAAATTTCATTAATCTTCTGTTTTGTATTCGGTGATGTGAATAAAGTTCTCTTAGCTCGTTTGGAATCTGGAGTGAAACCAGTATGATAATCCTGCCATTTGTACAACGGTTCATGTTTTGATATTGGAGTCGGATCATGTGGTGTATCTGCAGAACTATCAGTAGTGAATGTGATGTTGATTGAGGAAGTAGATTTATTTGACATTCTTAATAGTTGTTTGTTTGTATAAAATTTTAGTTAAGACAGACTAAGTTATTTATAGGGAAGAATTTGCTAAATTACATTCCTTAAAGAAGACAATAGTTATCTTATAACCATTCAAAAATTATGGTGAAGAGAAAATTGAGGTGAGGACAAAAATTATATATTGGAGAGGAAGAAAATCCCTAACTCTCTACGTAAGTGTATAAAAGTGTTTTCATTTAATGGTTTAGTAAATATATTTGCAATTTGATTGTTGGTATTTAAAAATTCCAAAGTAATATTTCCTTTTTCAACGTGATCGCGTAAAAAATGGTGTGTAATATCAATATGCTTAGTTGTAGAATGATTAATAGGATTTTTAGAGAGATTAATGGCACTAGTGTTGTCATAGTATATTGGTGAGTGAGTAATTAGTTTTCCAAAATCTCTTAATGTTCGTTGCATATAAATTACCTGAGCACATGCGAGTGCAGCAGATATATATTCTGCTTCACATGTTGATAGTGAAACTGAGTTTTGCTTCTTACTGAAACGTGATACAAGAGATTGACCGATAAAATGGCATGTCCCACTTGTGCTTTTTCTATCAGACTTGCATCCTCCGAAATCTGCATCACTATATGATACAAGGTCGAAGGAACTACCAGTCGGATAGAGAAGTCCGTAATCTCGCATGGTAGTTAAATATCTCAAAATTCGTTTGACCGCTTTATAGTGTGATTCCTTTGGTTGAGCTTGAAAGCGTGCACATGGACAAACACTCATCATAATATCTGGTCTGCTTGCAGTTAGATATAAAAGTGAACCAATAATACATCGATATAATTTTTGATCAAAGTCTTTTCCGTGTTCATCCTTTTCTAAATGAGCAGTTGTGCTCATTGGTGTTAGTTTTCCTGATGTTTTTCCATGTTAAATCTTTTTAAAAGATTGTTACAATATTTTTCTTAATTTAGAAAGATTCCATTTTTGAGTTGTTAATCTGTAATCCTAGAAAGAAATTTAGTTCTCCCATGTGAGACATTTCGAATGCATTTTTCATTATTTCGGAAAATTCATTACATAAAACTTCATCAGTTGATCTGAAGGTAATGTCATCAACATAAATTTGAACAACTAAAATATCATTTTGAATTCTTTTTATAAAAAGTGTTGTATCTACTTTTCCAATTTCAAAACCAAAATTGATTAAATGTGATTTTAATCTTTCATACCAAGCACAAGGTGCTTGTTTTAAACCATCCAAGGCCCTTTTTAATTTGTAAACGTGGTTAGGAAATTGTTTGTGTATAAAAAGAGGAGGTTGTTCAACATAGACTTGCTCTTTTATGTATCCAATTAAAAATGCACTTTTAACATCCATTTGAAATAGTTTTATTTTGTGATGAACTGCAAAATCTAATAAAATACAAATAGCTTCAAGACGTGCTACTGGAGAAAAAGTTTCTTCATAATCAATTCCTTCTTCTTGGTGTATCCTTGTGCAACTAATCGAGCTTTATTACGGATTATATTTTCATTTTCATCAGACTTATTTTTATAGACCCATTTTGTTCCAACTACGGATTGTTCTGTTGATCAAGGGACTAATTCCCAAACTTCATTTCTTTCGAATTGATTAAGTACTTCTTGCATTGCTAAAATCCATGATTCATCATTGGCTGCTTCCTTATAGTTTTTAGGTTCTAATGATGCAATAAAAGGCACATGACTCTTTTGATTAAGTTGATGTCTAGTAGAAACTCTTGAGTTTAAGTCTCTAATAATATTATTTGTCGGATGATCTTTTAGAATACGAGGAGGTGATCTTAGAATAGTATTAATTTCTGGTTCATTAATGTTAGTGTTATTTTGTAACTCATTTTCGTCTTCATCAGAAATTTTAATTTTTTGAATGTTTTCATCAAAAGAAACATGTAAAGTTTCCTCAATAGAATTAGTTCATTTACTAAAAATTATGTAAGCCTTACTTCCATCAGAATATCCAATAAAAATTCCTTCATTAACTTTTGGATCAAAATTTTTAAGATTATCTTTTGTGTTTAATATAAAACATTTTGACCCGAATGTCTTGAAGTATGATACGTTTGGTTTCTTACCATAGAGCATTTCATAGCAAGTATTTTTATTTAATGGTCAAAGAATTACTCAATTTAAAACATAACAAGCTGTAGCTATTGCTTCAGCTCAAAATGATTTTGGTAAGCCACTGCTATTTAAAAGTGTCCTGGCACATTCTTGTAAAGTACGATTCTTCCTTTCTACAACACCATTTTATTGTGGTGTTCGTGGTATTGAAAAGTTATGACTAATACCTTTCTTGTTATAAAAATCATTAAATAGTTTTTTTTTTAAATTCTCCTCCATGATCGCTTCGAATCTTTTTGATTTTTAAATCAAGTAGATTCATTATACGTTTAGCAAAAAATTTAAATAATCCAAAAGTATCACTTTTATGTTTTAAAAATAGAGTCCATGTAAATCTAGAAAAATCATCTACAATAACGAAAACGTATTTATTATGGTTTAATGAACGAGTTTGAGTAGGACCAAATAAATCTAAATGTAATAATTCTAGAGATTGTTTTATAGAAATTTTACTTTTAGACTTGAAAAAACTCATTTTAAGTTTAGCAATTTGACAATCATCGCATAGATTCTTTACCTTAAAGTTAATTTTTGGTAATCCTTTAACTAATTCATTTTTAGATAATTTATTAATATATTTGAAATTTATATGGCAAAATCGTTTATGCCATAGCCACGGATCTTCATGGTTAACGATTAAACATAAGTTTGTTTTTTGTTTTGATTTCATATTTAAAATGTATATATTTTTATTTCTAATTCCTTAAAAAATTAAAGTTTTATGTTCATCAAAAATGTTACATTTATCTTTTTCGAAACTTATTTGAAAACCTTTATCACAAAGCTGACTTATACTTAACAGATTATGTTTTAGATTTTTGACTAATAACACATTAGCAATAATAGGAGAGTAAGAAATACCAGTGTTTATGACTTCACCAATGCCAATGACATTTCCTTTGAGTTGTCCCCGAAAGTAACAGTGCCACCCTCCATATATTTTATATTTGATAGCATGTTCAAATTTCTATCATGTGCTTAGAGCAGCCACTATCCAAGATCCATTTCTCCTTTTGTCTAAATTTAGGTACCTGCAAAATAGAAAGAATTTACTTGTACACACTTCCTCCGTTATGGTACTAAATGTTAGGTGGAGAAGTTAGCCATAACCATGTAGGTTTGGGACCTTTAAAGACATAATTTGCATTGAATATAACACTTTGTAAGAAATTTCTAATATAAATTTTTCCTAATAAGCTTGTTATTAGTTTTAGGAATCCATGTTTTCACTTCTTTAGGTACTTTGGATTTTTTAGAACTTATTTTCCCTTCCTTATATATTTCTTTCATTTTATGAATTTCTTTTTGCTTAATCTTTCTATATAAAAAACTATTATTTTTAGAATTACCATCCTTTTTAAAGCCTAAGACATTTCTATTTCCCGATGGTCTTGAAGTTTTAATTAAATTTTCTACGTTTTGCTTTCCCTTGTTGAACTTTGATACATAGCAGTGATTTTTTCTAACTCACCTTTGAGTCTTAAATTTTTAGATAGTGAAATTTCTAAATCACTACTTAGTTTATTATATTTTTATGAAATATCTTCATTTTCTAATTCAATTTTTCTTAACTTGCTAGATAAAGTGTCATTTTCTAAAGATAATTTGTTATCTTTAAATTGTGCATTTTCTAATTCTTCTTCCAGAATGGTTTTCTCATCTTTTAATAGACAAATCTCAATTTCCATTCTGTTTATCTTAGAAATAAGCTCCTTATTTAGCTTCTTTTGTTCTCTAAATTTATCGTCTACAGATTTCTAAGATTTCATTATAAGTGAGTTTAGGACATACCTCATCAATATCAGCCATAAAGCATATATTTGCTTGTTCTGAGTCGCTATCACTTTCTGACGAGGATGAATCTGAATCATCCCATGTAACTTGAAATGCTCTTCATTTATTTTTAAACTTGTCGATCTTTTGTTTCTTCTTATCATTCTTTGGGAAATCTTTCTTTATGTGTCCGTACTCATCACAATTAAAGCATTTGACCAAGGTCTGGTTTGTTGAATTTGGTTTCACGTTCTTCTAAAAACTTGTCATTTTTCTGAATTTCTTGAATTTATTGTAGTTCTTTTCTATGAACACTATTTCTTCCTCATCCAAGTCCGAGTCTTCGTTATTCGCTTGAAAAGCTATATTTTTCTTTTCAACATTTTGTTCTTTTCTAACGAGCAATTTAGCTTCATAGGACAAAAGATTTCCTATCAATTCTTCAACTTAGAGTTGAGAAAGATAGTTTGCCTCTTCTATGGCAAAGACTTTTCTTTTCACTCATTAGTTAATGAATTTAAGATACGTGTCACTAGATCAAAATCATTAAATTTAACTCCAAGAGCCATCAAATCATGTTGGATAGTTTGAAATCTAGTATACATATCACTAATAGTTTCTCCTGTTTTTATTTTAAATGACGAAAATTGATTTTGTAAAATTGATATTTTGGTATGTTTGACTTTTGTAGTATCTTCATGAGTGATTTGTAGATTTCTCCATATGTCATAAGATGTAGTTCACATCATAACAAGTGAAAATTCATTTTTATCTAATGCACAAAATAAAACATTCCTGGCTTTTGAATTATTTGATGCTACTGCTTTTTGAACATCAGTCCAAGCACTTAATTCAGTGGTTAGTGGTTCATATTTCTTTTGAGTAGCAGCCCATTTTTCTAAACCATTAGCTTCCATAAAAAAATTCATACGTGTTGACCAATAAGCATAATTAGACCCATTAAACAATGGTGGTCTTTGTGTAGATTGTCCTTCTTGAAAAATGCTACTAACAATGTTACTTACCATATTAAACACAATGAAACAAACACAAGTTACTGTAATTTGTTATAACCTTGCTCTGATACCAATTGAAAGTTTGTGATAGGATCGTCTATGTGTCTAAACAGTAGAAAGTACTAAAATAATGCAATCGTAAGCAGTAAAGATAAAATAAAAGATAATCACACTGATATTTTATCTTGGTTCGGACCTCCCGTCCTACGTCCAGTCCCGAAGCTCCCCTTCGGCCTTTCAACTATCAAAAATTGTCCTCACTTCACCCGGATTTACAGACGAATAGAAATTTTGACAATCTTGTGTTCTTTACAACACTGATATTGATTGAATCGTACAAGTTGCTCCTATAATCTCCTTGAGTTGTTATGAGAATTGAATCACTTAGAGAGAATAGAAGTATTTAATGCTTGATTGAAATCTAGAGAATTTGGAAATCAAGAGCTTTAGAGAATATAGATTAGATCGAGAAAGAATAGGTTATTTGAGAACTTGTATCTTTGATCTATTTATAGAAAACTAAGAGTTTTTATGAAAGGTTGTGATTTCTGAGTAAAACCCTTTGTTAGAAAAGGTATCTCTTTTGAAAAATCGTATTGGAGAAGAAGAGATAGAGTTATGACTGTTCAAACTGAAAAGATGTTGCTTAAAAGACATAGGTTGTGTGCCAGGACAGATGTATATTCAACTTTGATCAGACATCTGTCTTTGTAATCTAATATTACTCGGATACATAGACAGACGTCTGCCCTTAGGAGAACAGACGTCTGTGTGTGCAGGAAAATTAGCCCGAGGCCTACAACAAGCGTCTGTTATATATATATAACAGACGTTTGTGCCGAGTGAGGAATATTTTTCCTGCTATAGTGATAGACATTTGTTATATTATGTGATAGACATCTGACACTTGCATAGACACTATGACATGTTGGTGTTTTTCTCATACTTAGTCAAGGATATTTTAAATAACATCTAATACTATAAAAATTATATTCTTCGAGCAGTCATTCCATCTTGAGTTCTTCTCCTTGAGTTGATTCCTACATGAATGTGCGTGTGTGTGTGTGTTTGTGTATAGTGTGTCGTCATCAAAAACAAGGATTTAACCTTCTCCCCCTTTTTGATGATGACAACTATAATAAAGCTCCCCCTGAGTTAATGATCCCGTAACTTTTTTTACCCTATAGGACAAAAGGAACAAAAAATTGCTCCATAAGGATAAGGGGGCAAGATTTTATCCTCAAGGACAAAATTTAGTGCAAAGGGAGGAATTCAGGGGCCCATTATAATTCCTCCCTTTACACTAAAATTTGTCCTTATGGATAAAAATATTCCCCCTTGTTTTTATGGAATTTTTTTGTTCATTTTTCGCTTTAGGGTATTTTCCTAATTTAAAAAATACCTATTGAACTAACCTATCCAAAATTTGCACCATTAACTGGGATCTGATTGCTTTCTCTTAATCATCTTTGCTCGAACTATGGTGGAACTAAAGTTAGGTATTCAATTTAATTTGATTTTCAAAGCAATGCAGTATTCTATCGATCGAATTTTGGAGAATTAAAAAGTTAGGTTCACCAGCACGTGATACATAGGAAAGGGTGGTTTGGTCTCTTTTTTTATTTTTATTTTATATCCAATCCCACTTAAAGAATAACAAATAAAAAGGAGTCCGTGTAAAATCTCCCCTGACCCCTAACAAAAATTGGAGTCCCATTAACATTTTCTTAAAAAAAATACTTGTCTATTTCATTAATGCGCAACAGATAAAATTATTCTTGTGCATTTTTGAAATGCACTAGTATATTTTCGAAGTTAAAATTAATATTCTACCCTCATTTTATATACTTGATTTTGAAAAGAACTACTAACTCTAATTCGTTAATGGGTTGAATGCTGCAATCAAAATTGCAATTACTAAATGTAAGTAATGGAAAAGAAACCAAGAATAAAAGAGCCTGTATTTGCATATCCTTTTGAAAAACCACTTATTTGTTTGGGTACAAACTCAATATTGACTAACGGTTCTATAAAATTACCCTAAATTTTATTCACGAGGCTCACACAATATTTCCCCTTTTGCATTTATGTCACTAGCGCCCAAATCATTAACCACCAGATAAATCTATTCAAAAATAGATTTAACGTAAAGGTAGGTTATATCAATTGTATTGTTATATACAAGAATTAAGGAGGAATAAGACCAAATACCTTTTAAAACATTGGTTAAAATTGGATTATGTGGATTCGGGGGAAAAAACAAACAGACAAGCAACATTAATATTTCAATCTTATGTGTGCGTATACACATGCATTTTTATTCCAATCCAAAAACTACATTTCATCAATTCATTTTCTTTCGGTTCCCTTTTTATGTACTATTCATGTGACACCCCACGTCCGTTAATGTCACTCATTAAGAGAATGTAAAGTTTCATGAAGCGTTATAGGTACATTACAAGACAGATATTAAATAGCAGTGGAATTTAAAATTTTATTGAGCAGAAAGCATCATAGTTCAAAACATGGTTACATAGTATGTTTGAAATGCATAAAACCCAGTATATCATTTAAAACTTCTGTCTTGTACCTAAAACATCAGAGTACAATAATAAAAGAAGCATAATTCCCCAAAAACATAGTCATAGTAGAGAGATATGAAATCAAGTTGTACATCTAAAACAGCTCCAAGCAAGATGAAAGCAGAGTCCTGATCAAGCTTGAGTATTCTCTCCTTGAATACCTGGGGGAAGGGCGAAGCGGATGAGATAGAAGAGGAAACAAAATAGGTAAGACATAAAGTCTGGCGAGTCTAGTTACTTTTAGCATATAAATGAAGGTGTCATGACATGCATATAAAGTGGATAAGAGAGAAAACATCATAAAATGCAGGTATGACAAGGTAAACAAGATAAACATGATAGAGTATATTGTGCTTCTCTAGTACTTTTCCTTCTTCTCTACACCAATACTAGTATAACCAGAATGAGATGATCCCAACAACAATAAGATGGTAGACCTGGGCGTACTTCTAGTGAGAGTTTCAACCCCATACTATCAACAGGTAGCCCAACATACCAGAGTTACCCCTAAGGATAATAACGGGCTCCTAAACATACCGGAGTCTAGATGTACCCTAATTACTACCCCAGTTGATTGGCTCCCTACTCCGTAGATACCCTGTACTGGCCCTACCATAGGATGTATCACTTCCTAAAAGTGGCAACCCTTCATTTCCTGGATGTGCACAGCCATATCTAATGATGCCACAACGTCTTATTTTCCCGGGAAGGCGGACCCATGCACGCACATGAGCCCGATGGAATGCACTGTTAGACATCATCCCCCACTTTTGGATCTCTTACAATCAGCCCAGTAAGCGTTCCGCGACTCCGACCTAGTCTGGAGTACTCGTTTGATACCTATATATGGATTACTGACCGAAACAGGTCCCACACACAAGATGATACAAGCTTCCCCCTACGCTCGCATCCCTACTAGGTTTTCCAAAGGTTATGCCATACCAGAGTAAAAGATTGCATAACCCCATAGGTTAAATTTGTGGGCCTATATATAAATATTACCCACCAACCCAAGATACACTTAACCCTCCCACTGTTTCATAAAAGTTTACTTAACCCCTACACAAGTTAACATATGCAATCCCTATGGATTAAACTAGGTTAAGTATTCAAGTTTATTGCCATACTCATTTATGGTTATAATGTCCTAGACCTCCCACATTAAGTCTACAACTTTTTTATATTGGATATGCCGGTTAGTTCCGGGCAGACTTCTTAGCACGTTTCGTGTTTATGCACTTAGACCCCTCACATTAGATTCACCACTTGTGGTCGCTGGATATGCCGGGCGATTCCGGGCAAACTTCCACCACAAGTGTAATCTAACCTCGTGTTTAAGCGTGGTTACAGTTTCTAATTACTATAATTCTTTGCATCTTCATTATTAACCAATTATTCTTATGTCATTATAGGTTTTCATGCCCCTTTCCCAAGTCATGTTCAAAATGAACCATATGCCCTAAATTGACGTTTTTAATCAAAGTTTGGTTTATGATCCAAATCCACATTCATGTATTATAATCAAGTTATGCCCAAACTTCCCAATACAAGTTATGACCCAAATTTAACGTTTTCCCCTCGTTCCCAATTTAATGCGCTCGCATATTTCAGTGGCATGCCTAGGCTCGAAGGTAGTCGGGCTATAAAAATTAAAAGGGAAAAGAAGAAGGGAAGAGAACAGAAATAATCACAATAACAGCATTGACATATGAAGGTAAAATAAGCATAGCAACTAACAGTGACAATGTTGGGCATAATGATAAGATAGGCATAAAGGAATAGATCTGATGAACATGTGATAATAGAACTGATTCTAACATAAACAGGCATGATGATATCAAATTAATGAATTAGATATCTAACTAACAATGGCAAATCTAACATGATAAATAGGTATAGCTTAGATCTAGTTTATAATCATGTCAGAATAACTAAAATACACAGGTTATAGCAGATCTGATATGATTCAAATAGTCACAGACTTAGATCCAAGTTATAGTTATGTCAGAATTAACTTTTAAGTATTTAGATCTAAAATCAACATAGACTCACCGTGATTGGATCTAAGAAATAGAAGAAAGATTGTAGATATTGAATCGCAGATCTCTAAACTTGAATAACTTAGTTGTTAAAGAAGAAAAGGCCTAATTTAATCTGGGCAGAGGTAGCATCTAGTTCTCTATTGTTTTTGTGTGAAGAAAACAATTGGCATAGGGTCCTATTTATAGCCTAGAACCGACAAATCTAGACCAGAAACCAGTCCACGTTCAGAAGCAGGAATCTGCCCCAGATATGGGGTGTCGACATAGGGATCGACCCCCCTGTGTAGGTGTCGACATGGGTGTTGACACCCCTACGATGGTGTCGACCCCTAGGTCGACACCCAGAGCGGAAATTTTCTTGCCCAGGCCTTCCGCGTGATTTTGAATAGTTTTGAATTTCTAGACTTATTTTTATTCATATATATTCTCCTTATGCATATACAAACTTCATAACTTCTTTATACAGTGTCTGTTTTACGCAAACCGGGTGTCGATTTTGACCAGAATTCCGAGACGAACGCAATGGTGCAGTCCGTTTCACTTAATTCTGAATATCAAATTAATTGTCTTTAAACTATCATCTTTAATGTTGTTAAAATTACAGGGTGTTACATTCTCCCTACTTAAAGGATTTCGTCCCCAAAATCTCTAAGTTAAGAAGAATGTATATCCTAACATCCATCACCCATCTACTCATCCACCAATCACAGGCATCCAATGTCCTAAAAAATTCTAATGCTTGTATGAATATATGCCAAGGTGTGTGTATAAGTCCCAATACTAACACGAAAAATCGGACGGTCTACTGATTCAGTCGACCTCCTTAATGCAATGTATGTTAGTGCCATGAATCCACCATGTATGCGAATAATCCTATTATAACATGTAAGTTCTATATGTGTGCACAATCATCCATCCAAATGCAACATCCATATGATGATACATCCATTTCCATCCATAAAAAGAAGAAGAAAAATGCATACACATCATATGCAGTATGAGAGTGATTGAGCCGATCTGGTGCCTATTGTGTGCATATGCATCCACGAGTAACCACTAGCAAACACTTGCATCCACTTGCACCTATCAAACATAACATGTCTCAAAACACATGTTTATATTCATGGAATTCCTACCTAAAGGTCGAAGATTCGATTGATAGGATATACTTAAATGATAGAAACAAGCATGAATAAAAGCTTTGGAAAGGAAGTTAAAAACATATCCTCGAAAAGAAAAGGGTATGAAGTGCGAATCTTGTCTTCGGTCTCCGAAGTTGCATCCTTTGGGTTATCTCCCCACTGAACTTTTATCAACTTGACTTCTCGGTTGCGTAGCTTCTTAACTTCTAATCCAAGAATGCAGGTAGGAGCTCGTCTAGCTGTCGCTTCCCATTCCACCTCTACTTCTTCCAATATACTCGGCTCAACTATTTCGGCGGTATCATGCAAGCACTTTCGTAAATGAGAAACGTAAAAAACATCATGAACACTGGATAGTCCCTCGGGTAGCTTTACTTTATAGGCCATTTGGCTAATCCTTTCTGTTATTGGAAATAGCCCTAAAAATCTGGGTGCCAATTTCCCTACAGATCCAAAGCGAACTACATTTCTTAAACCTTAATGAAAACCATGTCTCCGACCTCAAATTCAATGTCAACCCTTCTCTTGTATGCGTAGGACTTCTGCCTATCCTGAGCTGTCTTCATTCGCCGCTTAATAAGGTCAACCTTTTCGGAAGTTTCTCTAGCCATATCTAGTCCAAGTAGAAGTCTTTCTGTAGACTCCCACCAACAAGTCGATGATCTACAGGATTGTCTGTATAGTGCTTTGAAGAGTGCCATGCCAATACTAGCTTGATAACTGTTGTTATATGCGAACTCTACTAAAGGAAGATGCTCTTCCCAAGTCCCTCCGAAGTCTAGGACACTACAAGAAATATGTCTATTCACAGCGTTGAAAAAACGTTGCTATAGCCTTTAACAGTGTTTTGATGAACGTTGCCTACCAACGTGCTGTTATAGGTTCCTGGATATTACAGTGTTTTCAACAAAATTGTAGAAAATAGACATATTACAACGTTTCAAATGGTGTTTTCATTATGTTTATACAGCGTTTTATATTATTTCAGAAATGTTGTTATCTTCCCTTTTCTACAGTGTTTAGCCACATATCACAGCATTTCTCGAAGTTTACAAGTTCTTTACTATCACAGCGTTTTGCCACATATCATAGTGTTTCTGGAAGTTTACATGTTCTTTACTATCACAGCGTTTTTCCACATATCACAACATTTCCTGCATCCATCACAGTATTTACATATTGTAGTATCAAAATATTCATGCACAAACATATCAACATGTAAATATATATCAACCAACTAATTGTATAGCACAATATTCGTACACAAAGACATCATCAAACTTTTCATAATTTCCCTAAAATAATAACACCATAAACTAAATTTACACAATATCCGTTGAACAAAGTCACGATATCTACAAATAAAACAAAATTTTCATAAAAATAAGTTTGCGTCGAATACCAAAAAAATGAACATCTGAAAGTTACCGCTTTCTTCGTAAGCAGATACCACAAGCGGTCTTTTTGTTGAGGGATCTTCAGAGGCACCTAACGATATTATGATTATAGCCGAAAGCACAAAGATGCCCACCTCTAATACCTATACACATGTTTTCATGTTAGCATTTGGTCATGTTTACACATTAATAAGAAAACAATGCTCGACAACAAGAAAAAAGAATACAAGGAGAAAGTTGAAGATAACAACATAACATACTTGGTAATATTTTGTAATAGTTAGTTAATTTTTATAATACTTAGTTAATTTTTAATTATTTCTATTTTTATTATTGAATACTTGGTAATATTTTATATTTTTATATACTTAGTTAACTTTTATAAAATATTTTTTCCTTTTTATAAAATTAGTAAACTTAGTTAAATTTTTATACTATTTAGTTAATTTTAATAATACTTAGTTAATTTTTAATTATTGCTATAATTATTATAGAATATGGTAATATTTTATATTTTTATATACTTAGTTAACTTTTATAAACTAAACTTCTAATTTTTAATAAATTTAGTAAACTTTGTTAATATTTATAATACTTAGTTAATTTTTATAATAATTAGATAATTTTTATAATACTTAATACATAGTTAATTTTATAATACCTAATACTTAGTTAAATTTTATTACTTGGTAATATTTTATATTTTTATATACTTATTTAACTTTTATAAACTAAACCTCTTAGTTTTTATAAAAGTTGTAAACTTAGTCAAGTTTTTATAATAGTTAGTTAATTTTTATAATACTTAGTTAATTTTTAATTATTGATATTATTATTATAGAATATTGCTTGGTAATATTTTGTATTTTTATATACTTATTTAACTTTATAAACTAAACCTCTTAGTTTTTATAAAAGTAGTAAACTTAGTCTATTTTTTATAATAGTTAGTTAATT
Source organism: Allium sativum (assembly GCA_030737875.1). Taxonomy (NCBI): domain Eukaryota; kingdom Viridiplantae; phylum Streptophyta; class Magnoliopsida; order Asparagales; family Amaryllidaceae; genus Allium; species Allium sativum. The sequence goes on from CM060926.1 coordinate 407,786,458, forward strand.
TTTATAATACTTAGTTAATTTTTAATTATTGATATTATTATTATAGAATATTACTTGGTAATATTTTATATTTTTATATACTTGTTTAACTTTTATAAACTAAACCTCTTAGTTTTTAATAAAGTAGTAAACTTAGTCATTTTTTTATAATAGTTAGTTATTTTTTATAATACTTAGTTAATTTTTAATTATTGCTATTATTATAGAATACCTGGTAATATTTTATATTTTTATATAGTAAGTTAACTTTTATAAACTAAACTTCTTAATTTTTATAAAATCAGTAAACTTAGTTAATTTTTTATAATAGTTAGTTAATTTTTATAAATCTTAGTTAATTTACTACTATTATAAATCTTATTGTTATTATTATTATAGAAGTTTAGTTATGTTTTGTATTTTTATACCACCATTCCAGAACGTGTATTCCATATCAAAGATTTTTTGTTTAATTTTAGTCTCTTGTATATGAGGGGAAAAAAGGATTGTAATATATGAATGCTATGAACATGTAGTGTGACGAATATAATTACTTATAGAAAAATATGCAGAAGCTTCGTCATCATCGTTGCCATTGGAAAGGCTCAAGGCATGTCTCGTTAACAAAAGGGCCAAAAGCTGCACAAGAAAATCAAGTAATAAGTTGACATCACATACAACCAGCCAGTCGATAGAAGGAAAACTAGAAACATCAACAAATTTCAGACGTCTGAACATATTTTCAGACATCTGAGCTGGTTCAGACGTCTGGAAATATTTTTCAAATGTCTGAAATAGATTTCGGCAATGCCCTGAAACCATTTCAAATGTCTGAAATTTATTTCAGACATCTGGTAATGTTCTCTAGCAATTCTTAGACCTGGTTTAGACGTTTGAAATTTATTTCAGACGTCTGACCTGCTCTGATTTTCTTATTCAATTATATTATTTGCATCTTTCCTGGTACTGCCATACACTTCTATTAAGTTATGTTGTTCCTCCGATGTACGATTTGCAGTCATATACCAAATGTAATTATCTTATCAAATCCATAGTTTGATGCATGAAAAATCAAACATATCGCAGATGGCATACCTGCATTTTCGGAAACATATCGGTAGCCAAGAACAGCTGCAGTTAATCCAACTAGATTGTTTACATAGTCAAAGTAGTGAGCCTGTTCACATAATGACTCGAAATAAATTAATGGAAGTTCCATTTGCTGGTTATTATATGTACATATATACAAAGACTGAAGAAACCTGTGAATGTGATACGTGCACAATAAATATTAAATTTTATGTATAATAGCCATATCTTTATAATTTAGACCCTGTAGATATAGAATAGATATCTAGTAGAGATATTAAACTTTTGCATAATTGCTTTTAGTAAAGAAAAAAAGAATTGGACATGCATTTAATTTTGTAGAAGCGTACATTGTGGAAATTAAAAAGGAAATTGTTTGGTCAAAAAATGAACATACCCAATTGTGAATTCGCATGAGTATGTTGATGTCAAGCATTAATCTTCTGTACAGGAAATTCATCCATGCTTTATGAGTATGTTTTCTGACCATTTTTCATTTTACATGCAATTCAACTACGCTTGGTCAATAAAACGAGATCAGTTAGCCTATCAGATTTTAGAAGAAGAACGCATTCAGATCGACTTCTTGCATCATAACTAAGGCCACATTATCTACTTTACTGGATAATGCATTCAGGAAACTATAGAAGATTTATGATTTAACAAGTTCAATCAGTAAAGTAGATAATACATCTAGTAAAGTATAGAAGAATGCATCCAGATCTGAACTTGTTAAGGAGATCAATTACCTATACAGAAAACATTCTGTACAGAAAACATTCTGTACACAATCAAAACTATAGAAGATTCATTTTATAAGTTGAAGGTATTGATTATTTAAACAGTTTATACATATTTCAATTATAGAAAAGTTTTATAATATAATTTTTGAAATATACAATATACAAAGGATTTGAATATGAATTTCTCTTCGAAAAACACATATAAAGTATAAATAACGAACCATACATAAATTCAAAGCAAATAATAAAACATTTGAAAACATTTATAAACATAAACCTAAAATATTTAAAGTATATTAAGATATAACATAAATCTAAAAGTATTAAAACTATGTAACATAAATAAAATAGTTAAAAAGCTGATTACTAATATAAACTTGTAAATGAAAGAAAGCAGTTGAGGCTGATTTCCTACTTTGTTGTGAAAGGAATATTGGCGCACTAAATACCAGGCATAGTAATCCGTGTTAAAACAAGGTAGAATGAAATCGTCCAATTGCTGTCGAACTCGAAGGGTCCTAGACAGTAGCAAAATTTCAGTAATTTTGTACGACTGTAGATGACCCGAGTAATTGTAGGTAAGATCACAAAAGCAAGCAGCCCCCATGACTAAAGACTTTTAGAGAGCAGCGAAAAGGACCTCATAAAATTTAAAAAAGAAAGAGCGAGCACGTAGGCTTACCCATTTGCACATGGTGTTCGTTGTTTAAGAAGTTGCATCGCACGGGGACTATACTAGTAATAATATAAGATGACACACACCTTATTCAAACAACTTAGTATTATGATGCAAGAAGTCATGGGTTTAATTCCTGTTTTGCGCACAATTGAAACTATAGAAGATTAATTGTGTGTACTAAAAACATTCTCCTTAACAAGTTCAGATCAAAACTACAGAAAAATGCATTATCTACTTTACTGGATGCATTATCTTTTATACCAGTAAAGTATAGAAGATTAATTGCCTGTACATAAAACATTCTGTACACAATCGAAACTATAGAAGAATGCATTCAAATCGAAACTATAGAAGATTTATGATTTAACAAGTTCAATCATTGCTAAGGCCACATTATCTACATTACTGGATATAAGAGGTGTCTTGAAAAAAAATCCATGTTACTATAGAAGAATAACTATTAAATACAAGCTACATTCTCCTTGGTCTTTCAACATATAAATTGTACACATCCTGTCCATGCCCATTCACATCGACGTATGTCGGCTTAAAGAATGAATGAAACATTTTTAAGTTGGCTGTTGAGTAATTAAGCAAATATTACTTGGAAAATCAACCAATTAGACAACCAAATAATGGAATAGAAAAGGTAATTCACGAAAAACCTGTACTATGAGACCTAAGAACATGAAAAGCCATCTCAATTCCATTATTTAAAATCTTGATTGTGTAAACCTGCTGCTTTCAGTAAGAATGCATGCACCTCAGTTGGGATATTAGCTTGCCAAAACTCAAAATTTTCTTCCATGAACACAATTTCCACCGACACCTTCTAGTAATTGAAATATAGAACTTGGAGAAAAAGTAAATAAATTATTAGCCCAAAAGAAAAAACCCCTTGAAGATCTAAATGAGGAGTGTGTGATTTTTAGTGGGGTTAAATCATCTATGATAAACAAAATTAGTCTTGTTATTAAGCAGACGGATTGTTGTGCTAAATTCAGGATATCATGCTAGTTCACAGTCACCTGTTTTTAAACCAAAAACAACGAAAGAAAAACATTTACTTGGCCATGCTGGCTATTTGTTACTGTGAGTGTTTGAGTTACTGAACCAGGACTATTCTCAGGAAGAGTACTGCTGCTTGCTGGATCCAAGTGAAGCTGAATAAACTGCCAAAAACAACCGGTTATATGTTATTATTTCTTAACAAACATCAATACAATAATTTATTGGTTCACTTCATGTTACTTTACACCATACTTTAATAACTTGACTTAGCATAACAAAACAAAAGAAGAATATATAGACCCAGTATACTTGTATTGATGATGCTTTTATGTTCCTATAAGAGCAAACTACATCAAAAGAAAATTATCGCACTTCACATCATTAGTATTTTACCTTCGGAACAGCTGCTTGAAATATAAAATTGTATAAGTATCCAAGGTTAAATTCCAAAAGGTGGCCTTAATCACTGTAACTTGTGGTTTTCCTGCGGGCTTTGTGAAATTAAACACAATTCGCAGAGCTCCATTCTCAAAAGTAGTGACAGAGGGAAAAGATGAAACTTCGGTTGCTGTTAATATAGTCATGGCATCAGCATTGTGGATATCATTACCAAACATATATATTACTGTAAATACCAGACAGAAGAGCATCATTTGCAAAGATAATGAAGTTTAGTTTAAATCATTATTTGCAATTCACCTCAATAACCAACTGAAATGAAAATAAAACCCTCTGTATGAATAAAAGGTAATAGAAACTGTCATCTGCTCAGAAAACAGAAATAAGTACAGAAATAAGTACAGAAATGAAAATAGAAACCTCTGTTTTCATCCTCGTTGAGAATTTCCATCAAATTATCAACATCATTATACTAATTTCCAGTGATAATCCCTTCAGGCTTTGACAGGGTAAACTCTAATATCCCATTATCAATCATAATCTGAAAATATAACATCAAATTAAACCAAATCAATACTAATTTTGACAAGAGTCTCTGGCATCCGTGAATTCATACAGGTTAAAAGCATGAAAAAGTTGAATGAGTAAAACTAATACCTGAACAACTGGAAACTAAATTGTAGAGAGATGGGTCTGAACTGGGTCATGAAGTCGAAAACTAAAAACTAGGGTTAAGAATAAAAAACTCACCATTTTCGACAAGTTTAGGGGGTCCGACGCTCGTAAAACGGCCAACAAGGGAGATGCGCAGAAGAAGCTTAAATTCGACAGGAGAGGAAATGAAAATCAAGAAGAGGGAAATGAAAATCATGAAGAGGGAAATGAAAATCACGAAGAAAGAAAAGTTAAAGATAGGAATTTTTATTTGGATTTCACGGCCGAATTTGGAAGGAGTGGAGGGAAGTGAAAAAAAATCCCCGCTTTAATTTATCTTAGCATTTTATGGTTAAAATCACATATTAAAGTTTGGTTTTCACAACAAGCAGGAGAAAATGTTGTCTTCTACTACTGTAGATAAGCACTTTTCTTGTAGTGACAGTCTTTAAAGATCCTCAAGAACTCCGTTTGCCCTTTCTGTCTATCCATCGGTCTGAGAGTGATAAGTGGTGCTCAAACACAACTGTGTACATAATTCTTCTTGCAAGCTCTTTCAAAATTCACTGGCGAAAATTGGGTCACGATCACTTACGATACTGGAAGGTACTCTATGAAGACGGACTATCTCACGAGCGTAAACTGCTGCCAACCGTGTCACCGTCCTCTTCCTCTTAACTGGGATGAAATGAGTGCTCTAAGTAAGCCTGTACTATAACCCAAATGCTGGTATTTCCCTTCCTTGATCTAGGCAAACCATCGATGAAATCTATAGAGACGCTCTCTTACTTCCACTGTGGGACCTCCAAAGGATGAAGTAAACCACCGGGCTTCTTTTGCTCGGCCTTGACTTGCTGGCAAATCAAATATTGACAAACAAACTCTTCCACATCTTTCTTTATCCCAGCCCAAAAGAAAATCCTCTTCATATCTCTATACAACTTATCACCGCTTGGATGAATAGTCATCTTAGAATGATGGGCTTCTTCTAGGACTGTCTTTAACAAACTCCCAACTTGGGGAACACAAAGCCTTCCATCTCGTCGCAACCACCCTTTATCGTCTATGGAATATCTACTGAGGTGACTAGAAGTCTCCCCTCTACTGAGCCTATCCAAGATGTCTGAAATTTGTGGGTCCTTTCGCTGCGAAGCTCCTATCTGATCCATAAGACTAGGTTGCACATCTAGTGATGCAAATAAACCAGGCAAAAACTCGGTAGAGGGTCTAAAGTCTCCTCTCCACAAACTGAGGAATTAAGGCCATCCTCTGCCGACTCAGTGCGTCTGCCACCACATTACACTTGCCAGGGGTATAAGCAATCTCGAAATCATAAGATGCTAGGAACTTCATCCACCTTTTTTGCCTTAAATTTAAATCCTTCTGCGAGAACAAGTACTTGAGAGATTTATGGTAGCTAGCTCTAAGTCATGGGTGGGGTAGTTCTTCTCATGAACCCTTAACTGGCTACCTCCATAACATACTACCCCTCCCTCTTGCATCAGAACCGCACCAAGCCTTGTACTACATGCATCAGTGTATACTGTAAACACTTTGCTCCCATCGGGTAAGGTCAAGACTTGGGCTGTTGTCAGAGCCCTCTTCAATCGCTGGAAAGCAGCATCACAATCTATATCCCACGAAAACGTCAAATTCTTCTTTGTCAGCGTGGTGAGTGGGGCTGATATCTTTGCGAAGTCCTTAATGAACTTCCTATAATAGCCTGCTAACCCCAGAAAACTTCTCACCTCTATTGCATTCTTTAGGATCTGCCAATCTTGAACTGCATCTACCTTTGCGGGATCTACTGTTATCCCATCCTTAGAGACCACATGCCCTAAAAGTCTCACCTCTTTTCTCCAAAAATGGCATTTGGAGAACTTTGCCTTAAGCTGATGTCCACACAGTGTTTTCAAAACCTCCCTTATATGTAAGGCATGCTCTTCCTCTCACTTCGAGAAGATTAAGATGTCTCAGCAAAGACCACATCAAATTTATTTAGGAACTCTTGAAAAACCCTACTCATCAGATCAACAAAATAGGCGGGTGCATTCGTCAACCCAAAAGGCATAACGAGCCATTTAAATAAGCCACTGGAGTCCTAAAATTGGTTTTGTCTATACTGTCCTCGACCAGGCACAACTGATGAAACCCCATGGTCAAGTCTAACTGAGAGAAAACTGATGCACCAACAAGCTGGTCAAACAGATCATCTATCCTCGGAAGTGGGTGCTTGATCTTCTTCGTAAGTTTATTCAACTCCCTATAGTCCACACATCAGCGAAGCGAACCATCCACTTTAGTTGTGAATACCACCGAAGCACCCCATTCAAATATGCTTCACCTATAAACCCTTTCTCAAGTAGCTCCCCTAATTGCTTACTAAGCTCCTTTCTTTCTCTTGGAGCCATATGGCGCACAGGTAATGCAATTGGCTTTGCATTGTCCACCAGGTATATACAAAAATCGATCTCACGCCTCGGAGGTAATCCCCGAACCTCATCAAAAACATCAGAATACTCACGGACTACTGGTAAAGATTGTAGATCATCGATAGATGCATCAAGTGACTCTAGGAAACTAAGCATGACAGATCCCTTTGGGTCACAAGAAATCTCGAGGGTCCTCCCATGACAAGTCAAAAGCCTAACGACTCTCCTCTCACAATCCAGAATGTCACCATACATGGCTAGCCAATCCATCCCTAGAATCAAACCATAGCCCATAAAACCAAACACATATGCGTCGCACTCAAACTCGACATCTAACACAGATATTCTCAAACCCCGACAAATCATGGACAAATGAGCCGTACCCCCAATAAGGTTTGAGACAACAATGGGATCCACTACCATACTAGTATTAAGGTGCAGAGACTCAACCACAGAATCAGATATAAATGAATGTGAAGCACCAGAATCAAAAAGAGTTCTAACTAGATGATTGGAAAGAGAAATCAAACCTTCAATGGAAACTTTCCTACCTCGATCTGGAGCACTGGTTACGAGAGCATGCACCTACCCTTTGACCTTGTCCTTGTTTCTTCGGGTATCCTTAGAAAGTGTCTGACCTCTCCACAACTAAAGCAAGCATTCTTCCTTCTTTTGCAGTCCTTGATCAAATGACCCTCACGTCCACAATTGTGACATTTCCTCTTATCCTTAGCATTGTCGTTCTGCGCCACACATTCTTGTTTTGTGTTTCCTCCACCTTAACTTATTTCTATTCTGTTTTATCATCCTCATGCATCAATGCCATATCAACGAGCCTTTCAAAAGTTGCTCCCATTAGAATATGAGACATAGCTAACCCACGTAGGGGTACATTCAGTCCTTTAGAAAATCGCAAAGCTTTCTTATGCGGGGTATCCACTAGTTCTAACCCAAATCTTGTCAGTTGATTGAACTTGTTAACGTACTCTTTGATAGTCACGCCTCCTTGCTTGAGTGCTAGAAACCTTTCCATTTGCATGCTTTTCTCAGCTTGAGGATGAAACTTTATTTTGAACCTCTGGCGAAAATCATCACAATTCTCCACCAGACGCCCTATTTGCTTCACTTCCCACCAGAATGAAGCCTAATCTTTCAGCATCCAAGCGGCTAACTAGATCTTCCTATGATCGTCCATTTTGAAAATTCCAAATAAGTCCTCCGTCTCTTTGAGCCAATTCCTTGCCTCTACGAAAATTTTGGTTCCTCGTAATGGCTTTCCACCCATAGCACAGAAATCTTTGCAGATCTTTGAAAAATTATCTACCCGTGGAGGAGGATGATGAGGAATAGCGGGTGCAACTGGGGGAGAAATGTCTGCTTGACCACCGGCAGGCGCCGTGGCCTCAAGATACCGACGAAACCAGCCTGGTATCGTAACACCCTCTGGAATATTAGGTTCCCCAGATATGTGGAAAACAAAAGGAAAAGGGATTAAAATAGTGAATCGAAAGATGTTACATATGGGTTTGGGGAATATGTTTTTCAAAACAGACTTTTTCTTTTGAAAATGCTTTCTTTTAAAACTCTTTTGAAAATAATTTTCAAATTTTTTATCCGATCTGGTTAACTTCATCTTTGATACCAAGTGTGACACCCCACGTCCATTAATGTCACTCATTAAGAGAATATATTAAGTTTTGTGAAGCGTTATAGGTAAATAGAAACATTACAAGAAAGATATAAAATAGCAGCATAATTTAAAATTTTACTGAGCAAAAAGCATCATAGTTCAAAACATGGTTTCATAGTATGTCTGAAATGCATAAAACCCAATACATCATTTAAAACTTCTGTCTTGTACTTAAAACATCAGAGTACAATAATAAAAGAAGCATAATTCCCCAAAAACATAGCCATGGTAGAGAGATATGAAATTAAGCCGTACATCTAAAACAGCTCCAAGCAAAATGAAAGCAGAGTCCTGATTAAGTTTGAGTATTCCCACCCTGAGAACCTAGGGGGAAGCAGAAGAGAAAGAAGAGGAAACAAAATAGGTCAGACATAAAGTATGGCGAGTCCAGTTACTTTTAGCATATAAATAAGTAAAAATGTCATGACAGGCATATAAAGTGAATAAGAGAGATAACATCATAAAAGGCAGGTATGACAAGGTAAACAAGATAAACATGATAGAGTATATTGCGCATCTCTAGTATCTCTAGTACTTTCCCTTTTTGTCTGCACCAATACTAGTATAACCAGAATGAGATGATCCCAACAACAATAAGGTGGTAGACTTAGGCGTACTTTTAGTGAGAGGTTTAACCCCATATTGTTAACAGGCTACCAACCAACCGGAGTTACCCCTAACGATAATAATGGGCTCCGAAACATACGGAGTCTAGATGTACCCTACTTACTACACCAATCAATCGGCTCCATACTCCGTATATACCCGGTGATGGCCCCACAGTAAGATGTATAAGTTCCTAAAGTGGCTACCCTTCATTTGCAAGATGTGCACAACCACATCTACTGATGCCACAGCGTCTTATTTTCTCGGGCAGGCGGACCCATGCACGCATATGAGCCTGATGGAATGCGCCGTCAGACACCGTCCCTCACTTTTGGATCTCTTACAATCAGCGCAGTAAGTGTGTCGCGGCTCCGACCTAGTTTGGAGTACTAGTTTGATACCTATATGTGGGTTACCGACTGAAATGGGTCCCACAGACAAGATGATACAAGCTTCCCCAACGCTTGCATCCCTACTAGGTTTATCACAGGTTATGCCATACTAGAGTAAAAGATTGCATAACCCCATAGGTTAAGTTTGTGGGGCTATATATAAATATTACCCACCAACCCAAGATATACTCAACCCTCCCACTGTTTCATAAAATTTTACTTAACCCCTACTTAAGTTAACATATGCAATCCCTATGGATTCAGCTAGGTTAAGTATTCAAGTTTATTACCATATTCATTTATGGTTATAATGTACTAGACCTCACACATTAAGCCTACAACTTTTAGATGTTGGATATACCGGTCGGTTCCGGGCAGAATTCTTCCAAAAACCGGGCTTAACGTCGTGTCTTAGCACGTCTCGTGTTTATGCACTTAGACCCCTCACATTAGATTCACCACTTGTGGTCACTGGATATGCCGAGTGGTTCCAGGCAGACTTCTACCATAGGTGTAATCTAACCTCATGTCTAAGCGCGGTTACAGTTTCTAATTACTGTAATTCTAGGCATCTTCATTATTAACCAATTATTCCTATGTCGTTATAGGTTTTTCATGCTCCTTTCCCAAGTCATGTTCAAAATGAACCATATGCCCTAAATTGAGGATTTTAATCAAAGTTCGGTTTATGCACCAAATCATCATTCATGTATTATATTCAAGTTATGCCCAAACTTCCCAATACAAGTTATGCCCCAAATTTAACGTTTCCCCTCATTCCCAATTTAACATGTTCGTATATTTCAGCGGCATGCCTAGGCTCGAAGGTAGCCTGACTATGAAAATAAAAAAGGAAAATATGAAGGGGAGAGAACAGAAATAATCATAAGAACAAGATTGACATATGACGGTAAAATAGGCATAACAACTAACCGTGACAACGTTGGGTATAATGAAAAGATAGGCATAAAGGAACCACTATTTCAAATCTTACAAATATCGCTCGAGATCTCCTCTGAGATCTCGTTTTGGGCTCCTTCCGAAACGAAACAACAAATATCACTCTAAATCTCCTTTCGAATATATCGCCTGAGATATTACAATATCGAACGATATATCGACCGACACGAAATACCGGAATATCGTCCGAGATCTTAGGATTTTTTGGTTAAAATTTAAATTTGTGCCGGAACTAGAACTATAATAAAAAACTCAAATCTAGCCATATCAATATTTTGTTATTTTACATTTTGCATGTCAAATGACTATATTGTATGTTCGTATATGTTTTACAATGCTTATGATTTTCATATTCGTCTTTTTACATACATGTTACTTATGAAATTATGTATTTTATGGTCTATTTATGCCTAATTTAATAATGTTTTTTGTCTAACAATATTCCTGTTTTAAGCATATTACGATTTAGAGTATGAATGATCTTTCTCAAAATAAGGAATAATAAAGTTATTTTGCATTTTAAGTTTAAGTTACTATGTTTTTTATAGCATTCGTAAAAATCATTTTGTTAAAATATCATTTTTAACATATCATGTACCCCGAGATTGTTCCGGTATGAACTTTCAGACCCGAGATGAAAATCCGAGATGAACTCCCGAGTTAGACTCATCTTGTCCGATATCTCCCCCGATACGAGACCAAGTCTATAAAATCCCCGAAACGTGACCGATATCCGAGATTTAAATCCTTGAAAGGAACAGATCTTATGAACATGTGATAGTAGAACTGATTCTAACATAAACAGGCATGATGAGATCTAATTAATGAATCAGATATCCAACAAACAATGACAGATCCGACATGATAAATAGGTATAGGCTTAGATCTAGTTCATAGTCATGTCAGAATAACTTAAATACACAGGTTACAGTAGATCTGATATTATTCAAATAGTCATAGACTTAGATCCAAGTTATAATCTTGTCAAAATTAACTTTTAAGTATTTAGATCTAAAATTAACATAGACTGACCATGATTGGATCTAAGAAATAGAAGAAAACAGAAGAAAGATTGCAGATATTGAATCACAATCTCTAAACTTGAATAACTTGGTTGTTGAAGAAGAAAAGGCTTGATTTAATCTGGGCAGAGGCAGCACCTAGTTCTATATTATTTTCGTGTGAAGAAAAAAATGGGTATAGGGTTATATTTATAGCCTAGAACCGACGAATCTAGACCAGAAATCAATCCACGTTTAGAAGCAGGAATTTACCCTGGATCTGGGGGGATGTTGGCATGGGGGTCGACCCTCATATGGGGTATCGACACCCCTATGATGGTGTCGACCCCCAGGTCAACACATAGAGCGGGAATTTTCCCACCCAGGCCTTCGACGTGATTTTGAATCGTTTTGAATTTCTGGACTTATTTTTATTCATATATATTCTCCTTAAGCGCATACAAATTTCAAACCTTAATAACTTCTTCATATGGTGTCTGTTTTATGCAAACCAGGTGTCTATTTTGACCAGAATTCCGAGACAAACACAATGGCATAGTCAGTTTCACTTAATTTTGAATATTAAATTAATTATCTTTAATCTATCACCTTTAATGGTTGTTAAAATTACGGAGTGTTACAATTCATTTGTATAAAAGTACGATGAAAATATGGTTCTTTAAACTAAAACAACATGACTCTTATAGTTAAATAAAAATTTAATTCATAGTAGCAAGGGAAATATATTTTAAGAAAACAAAATGCTAAACTTTCTAACTTTAAGTTGGTAAATTTCAGCAAGGATATGGACTACAACCATTAGGCCCAATGCGCATGCGCATAATACACACACACACACACACACACACACACACACACACATATATATATATATATATATATATATATGGGAAAATCTAAACAAACACAAAATTTTGACACAATTGGTCTCAACCATTGGAAAATCCCGTGAATTTCACCTATCCATATAATGACCAAAAAATATGATGGTTCAGATTCCTTGTGTCACCAGGTGTGTCAAATTTTATGTTCAAATAGATGATCCCTATATATATAGCACCCTATAAATTAAACATAAATTGGACAAAAAAATAATTTAATTTAAAATGAACAATGGTCAATAATAAAATAATGAGCTAAAAATGGAAATTTAGATAATTAGGTATTGGGCCATGAAAGTATTGTAGTTGCATTTGTGGAGAGATTCTGATATGTTTTCATATTTTATTTGCTGAAAACAGAGTTCGTATATGAAAGTTATTAATAAATCAAGTTTTGCATATATATTACATACAAGGTTTGAATTTCAAATAAATAAATATAACTAGAATGTATTAATTGAATTAGCATGAAAAGGAATATTCCTTTTGAATTCAAATGTATGTGTATATATTTATATATAAAAGGGGACAAGAATAATTAATATATGGTTAGCATTCAATCAAAATGAATTCAGAAATTAATAAAAAGAAACGTACATGAGATGAAATATCCTGGGCTCGACCCCTGAAGGGGTTCGACCTCCCCGTAGAAGAGGGGTCGACCGCCTTGGTCGACTGCCCTCCTACAGGAGTGGTCGTCCACCCTTCTATAGGTGCCCAGTGAAGGTTGTTTTTAAATGGATGATTTGTTTATATTTTCATTAAACGGACTATTTAGATTTAATCTATTTAATCTAATGGCCCATATACACGATGTCATCTATAAGTAAGACCCCAAACCTTCACTCAAAATCCTACATTTATTCTCCTTCACGCCTCCATGATGCCTTTCTGCCATTGCTAATTTCCAAAAAAGAAAAGGGTTTAGGTTATTTTCCTTTTATCTTCTTAACTTACTCTATCTCTTTTATTCAATTTAATATAGATTAGATTTATTCTGGAATTTAGATATATACATATAATATTCTAATATGTGACACTTATATATATATTTGAAAGGTTGGAGCATGATTGTTTACGAAGCCAAAATCCAAATCTTATTCCACTCAATTTTATTGTTGCTCAGTCATATAGCACTATGAGTGGAATTTATTTGAGTTTACTATTTTCAATCATTTGCTAGTTTAAAGTTGGATTATTATACATAGGAAGATTTGAGTTATTACAAAAAGTATACAATATCAAACCCATCAAATCTTCCATTTGTTTTATGTTTGTACGTAGAAATGGCCAATCTATTTGTACACGGGTTTTGGATTGTTGTAATAATAAAAGGGAAGTATGATTAGTGTTGTATAATTCTCTACATCGGTCGGATTTATCTTACTTTATTTTGTATAAATTCATGTGTATGGTTTTTTGCAAAAGTTTAAGATTTGGATGGAATTTGTGAATTCAAATAGGTTTAAATCTCTGTTTTTCTAAGTAGAGTATTTGAACGTGTTGTTTATAAGATGTCCGAATATTAAGGCTTTGCATATAAACATACATAAAAGTGATTCCGTTCAATTATAGGAATTATATATGTATATATTAGATATATGGCATTTTTTAATCTCTTATTTCTATAATCAAATCAAACATAGTGTTGACATGCTTTTTGATTGAAGTTGTCACATGTCAATAACATCGTCAGCCAGCACAAAGCGATTTGGTTGAAGTCGCGACGCAAACATAAAATGGCCCGAAACCCCTTTTAGATGACCATTTTTGGGCCTGAAAACATGGATTACGGCTCTTTGCATCATAACTCTTGTAGCCCTCTAGGTTAGCTTAAGGTCCAATTTTAGTTTAGCCCAAATGACCTTACGGTTTGAGAGTAACATCTGTTTCCATGAATGAGCGTCGACCGCTCAAAACTGCTTGCGCAACCCAACATGGAAAGCTCCAAAGTTCCACATCGCATCACCTGCAACGCCACACATCGCATCACCTATATCGCCACACATCGCATCGCATCAATTGCACCGCCACATATCGCATCAACATTCATCTCACATCCTCCCATCTCACTCCGCTTCGCATCCCTCCATCGCATCCTCTAAAAACCCGCTCCCCACTATAGTTCGCATCCCTCAGGGATGCGAAAGTTTGCATTCCTTGGATGTGAGTTTTCGCATCCCCAAGATGCGAAAATTCGCACTCGTTGGATGCGAATTTTCACATCTCTTGGATACGAAAATTCGCATCCTCCGTGGGCGAATGTGCAAGCACAAATCCCTTTGGGATGCGAAATTCCTGAAACATAGGTTCAGGATGCGTTTTTTCAAGAGTGTGATGCAATTTTCTTGATTCAACGAGGGTGTGATGCGATTTTTCACCCAACCGTAATGTAAGATACGATTTTTTGTGCATAGGCTATGTAGGATGCAATTTTCTACTGTTCGGTCCCAAATCTCACCTACTCCTACCTAGCCCACTACTATAAATACTCACTTACCTCATACATTGAAGGGGTTGGATTTTTCTCACTCTTGAGCCTCTTAAGCACAATTAATGGCTTCCATCTTCTTCCCTAAGACTATTGGACATAGGTTGGACTACTAAAACGTTACACAAACATTTTCCATCAACTTTTGGACATCTACAAGCATAATTACACTACTTTTGGACTGAATTGGATGTTTTTGGATTTCTTGGACATTGAATCACTCAACGAATAAGAAAAAGGACATTTCAGTTAAATTTTAGAATTATCAATCATTTTGTGATTTTATTGTAACGCTTTGTACTTGAGTATTGTCCGAACTTGTACAACTTTTTAATCAGCAAACATACGATGAATGACTATTATGAAGTGGATGTAGGTGCTAGTGCCGACCCACTATAAAAATTCGTGTTCTCCCGCATTACATTACTTTGCATTTGGATTATTGTGTTACTAATACACAAACACTTGCGTGTTGGCATGCTTGAGTCCGTGAATACTTTCCACGTCAACACCTAGGTTACAAGTTCTTTGTCGCTATTATTGTTTTCCCATTTTGATTATTACATGTTAATATGTAAATTCATGCCATAATTGAAGGAAACATGGGAAATGACTTGTACACCTTTAATTTAAATCGGGATTGACATTTCAAAAATGCGGTTAGGACGTTAATCTTGTTCGCTTAATTTACGCTATATTTATATACATATATAGCGTAAACAACGTGACATTAATACATATTAAGTGCTTAATATATACGGTTAAATTAGGAATAGAATTCGAGTGTCCCCATAGAAATTTGTTTGTATGTGTGTGAGTTAATGTCTTAATTAGAATTATTAAAACATAGACACGAGGTTAACTGTTACTTATAGCAGAAGTATGCCTGAAATCGACTGGCATATCCAACAACTACAAGTAAGCCCATTTAATCTGATAGGTCTAAGAGCCATGGGCCATTATATAATTAGTACACTATGATACTAGGCCCAACTTGTAGTAAAAGCCTGCTCAGAACCGTCTGGCAAATCCAACGCCTACAAGTGGTCGGTGTAATACGAGATGTCTAGTTTGTATATATATATATATATACATATACATACGTACATGTATATTGCATGCGAAGTAGGCCTACCTGGAAAAAGGTATTCAGTGGCTGACCTACCTCTTATTGGGTATTAAGTAGCTAGAACTAGGTCCATTATTAAGGTTCACTCCTTGGTTCATGACCCAAGTCATTGGACCCACCCTTCGAGGATTTAAATGGTTGTTGCATCCAGCTTTCTCCTATAACGTATTAAATGGTCCTAATGGACGATAACGTATAAGTATGGTAGTTTCCAAATAATGTCTGGTTCTTATTTAGGGGCTCAATAAGGGCTGATCTAGGGACGGTTTACATAAATGGCCTAAAGGAATCACCATCTAAGGGAAGCATTAAGTGGCTAGGAGTTCACCCATAGGAATAGCTAGATAGTAACAAGATAGTCAGCCAGGAGGGTCTTAACGGAAACAATGTTCCTACCTAAACCTGGTATTAAGTGGTTGTTACTATTTCCTGACCTACAAGGAGTTATTATTTATGATGCTGACGTTAGAACCAAGGTTTTAAGTGGCTAGCGGTCTGCCATAGGGTCTTAAGTGATTGTAAGGATATCCACCATTAATAGATTAGGAAATGGCCTTAAGTGATTAGGTATAGCCCGCCTCGTGGGGTATTAAGTGATTGTAAGAATGTCTTCCCTTAGATTTCTTCGTGGGTATTCAGTGACTATAAGGATGTATGCCCTTAGACGACCATATGGGATATTAAGTGACTGTAAGTACGTCTACCCTTAGACTTACATATAGGCATTAGTGACTGTTAGATTGTCCACCTTATGTTAAATTGTGTGTATGTTTGTTGCTTAAATATAACTTGAATAGTTTAAACTGGCAAATATAGGAAATAGTAATTCCTAAACTTATTAGAATTTCATTCACCAGAACTTTTTGTTATGGCCTCCCTCCTTCTAACATTAACAGCTTAGTAGGTGAGACTGTTAATTAAGGATGATGAACGATTGTTTGAAGTAGGAGCCTCTCGAAGATTTAATGTAGTAGCTTTATTATTATTATTGTTATGTACTTAGGATAATGAATGATGTGCCCGTTATCATTACGTGAGACTAATTGTATCTGAATTTGTGGTTTGAGTAATGGTACCTCTATTTTATGCTATTATATTTTATCCCTTCCTATGTGTGTGATTATGTTATATCCGTTTTAGACTGCTCTATATACTGGTTTCAGTAATTCCTTATAGGAACCAACGATCCGTTTAGAGTGGCTCTAAGTTCGGACGGACCTTTTTTGGGTTGGAATTCAGGCCCATTCCGGACGTGTTGTTACATTTATATCAGAGCGTAGGTTACCCGATTATGGGGAAATATACGTATGAGAGATGTATTTGTTACTTGAAAAGATTTTCAAAACTATATATGTATATGTATATATACGTACTATACCCCCAAAAATATACACAATTATACTAAGATACCTTTTCTTTCTTTCTTTTGGGCCTTGACACTATCGTAGTAAGTCCACTTAAGCGTTTTTCCTTTTTTCAAATAGTAGAAATGGCAACAACCAGCCCGAGTAGGGGACCCCAACAAGACCTTGTTACTTGCCAGAATGGTTCCAATAGTACCTTAGGATGTGGAATATGCCCTTACTGCCAATCTTGCCCCAGTGGAACCAGTAGCTCAACCCACTGAAGGGGACCTCAACTTCCCTTATCTTTGCAAAGATTTTGTGAGTTTAGGAGGCAAGTCATTTTTGATTTTCGGGAACTGAGAACTTCATTGAAGCTAAAGCGTGGATCTCCCAGTGTGAAAGGATCTTTGTAGCTAACCAATGGGATGATCAACTTAAGTAGTAGCTTGGCATTTGGAAGGGAAGACCCTTGAATGGTGGAACCTGATTTCACAAGAGAATGTGGGTAGAGTGTTTTCTTGAGGCAGAGTTTAGGACCTATTTTGAGGCTAAGTTCCTAATTAATGCAGAGAAGAGTTTGCAACTAAAGAATTTTATTCAGTTGAAGCAAGGGGAGTTGGATTTGAAAGAATATGTGCTGAAGTTTATAGAATTAACTAAGTTTTGAAGAGGGATAATGGACACCCCAATGGATAAATCCCTTAGGTTTGTTAAAGGATTAAATTCCCCATTAAGGGAGATGCTTTTGGACCAAGAGAAGTTTGGAGCTACGTTTAAAGCCTTTGTTGAGGCAGCTATCCTATATTCAATAGAGGGTGTTAAGGAAGTTAAGACGAAAAGGGAGAAGGTACTTATAGTGTTGGGAAGAACAAGAAGAAAAATTTTGACTTAAGAAGAAGAAGGGAAGCAAATTTAAGAAGGAGGCCAAGACATGTTCAAGGTTCCACAAGAAAGGGCATGAGATGAAGGAGTGTAGAGTGAACCTAGGTATTCAAAGGAAAATGCTTTAACTGTCATGAAGATGGGCACTTGCTGATAAATTTTCCTAAGACGAAAGTAGTGCAGAATGGTCAAAACTATGCCTTAGTAGTAGTGTCGTTCATCTCAAAATTCTGGTCAACTTTCATGTTTGGAGTTTCGCGAACGGAGTCCATATGAAAAAGTTATGGATGAAAAACGAAAATGGACAGAAAATAAATAAATCGGAATAATTTAATATTGCATACTTTATTAAAAAAGCTACGGTCGACCCAATGGGCGTCAAAACGCCTAGTGACGGCTAGGTTTTATAAGGTTAGGCTATTACATATTTTTAACGAATGGACGGATGTTAACTAAAATGAATCTAACGGTCCAAGGCCAATTCCACTCCTATAAATAAAGGGGTAAGGCCTCATTCTTTTCCACACAAATCTGTGGGAAGCAGCGAAGCTCTTCCATTTTCCTCCTTTTCCAAACCTAATTTCTGAAATAAAAATATATTCTTATACAAGAAATCAAATCCAAATCATATAGGATTGAGAGGATTATCAGATCCAATGGAAAAGAATGCAAATTATCGCTCAATAATAGATTCTCCCATCTCTTCTTCTATATTGCCCTCGTTCTTTGGTTTGTCACATTTGCTTCCATTATCAATTTGAACGATGTTGATTTGGTATGAAATAATTTAGCCCCTCTTAATTTTATGCTCAAATTCAACCTATGATTATTCGAGTTAAAAGCTGGTATGTGAATTATTTTAAGGTACTATTCGAGGGTCCAATTTCCCCAAGTGACGCGTTTGACGCGTCGCTTGGGAAAATGGTCCAAATTGGATTGTTGGTCAATGGCTCAAATTTGAGTCGTTGCTTCTCCTTCCCTCCCCTCCTATATAACCAACCCCCCAACTCCTTCACCTCACCAATTCCAACTCTCTCCTTTTCATTCTCATTTTTTTTTCTATTCGATTCCAACTAAATTTCATGTAATTTTCTTCGTCGTTATATTTTAAACATTCGTATATCCAATTTATATATATATTCCAAAAAAATTATTTATTCTTTTTTTTAGTCAAATGGCACACTCCTCTGCATCTGGTTCAGGATCTTCATACACACCCATCGCTACATGGACAATGGAAATAATAGAGACTTTCATAGAAATTTATCTCGCTCATTTATATCTCAAAGGTACGGGGAGATTTTTAATCGCGGTTAAGAGGGACTTTAATGAATGGTTCAATGATGATTTGACGTAGACCCAGATGTAGAACAAATGGGAATACCTAAAGAGGTTATGGACAGCTTGGAACGAACTACTTCAAATTCCAAGTGGTGTATGGGATACTGTTCTCAAATGCCTTGACGGCTCGGGCAAATGGTGGAGCGGTCATGCCCGCTTATACCATAGGTTCAGGAGAAATCCACCTCCGAACTTTCGAGAGAAAGATAAGCTTTTCGGGGGAAGCACAGGGAAAGACATCTATAGGTACGAGATTCCCCCAACACCACAATCCTTTATTGCGACCGATACATCTATGTACCGTGATATTTTGAGTGGAGAAAGCCCACCACCAGTTGAGGACGAATAAAAAGATAAGTGTGGGGGTATTTGATGTGCACGTAAAATTGCACATCTATATTCACATATTTATTTTTGTTAAATAAATAAATGAACATTTTTGGGTGTTTTATACGATCAAACCATATTTTAAATATTTTCAAAATCATCACTCATTTTGGGAAAAATTGATCACTTATACATGTTTTATTTTGTGATTGCATTTACTTGTTCTTTGTTATTGTCTCTAATAGGAATTTTGGTGCACAAATAATGCATACACATGACGATTTGGAGCACAAATGCATGCATATAAAGGAATGAAGAGGAAATAATTCTCATACATGATCATGGAGAACCCCACCTCTCAAATTAACCTCTTTCTCTTAAAGCTTCTTATTAAAGACTAATTGAATGAGACAAAAGGCCTCATGCATCCTACATGACTCATTAGTGGCTAAGAGAGGATTAGAAGCTTCATGAAGGGCCATTTTGGGGATTTCCCATTATGAGTGATTAGGGTTTTAGGGTTTGTGATCTTGTATATATACCCCTTTCATGTTCATTTATCCATCCCTTTCTTGGATCCTCTCTTTTATCCTTTAGTAGTTTAGTTTAGATCATAGCTCTCTTTTATTTTAATGGCTACTTAGCCATTTTCTTTATGTAACTTCTTTGCTTTAATGTAATTTAATTTCTATGCTCTTTACTTTCATGTTCATAACTTAGATTTACATTCATGTTCATAGCTTAGATTTACTTTCATGTTCTTAGATTAGTTCTCTTCTTGTTCTACTTAGTTTTTCTTTCATTTTGCTTTATTTTCTAATGTTGAAACTTACATGTGTTGATATTACAACACATATGAGTGGCTAATCCCTTGATTTAGGGGTAATGATGCTCTCTAACTTTGTGTAAGTTCAACAAGTGTATGATTTGTGATCTTTAATATGTACTTAATGTTAGTGAATATGGATGTAAGTTTATACATATGGGTTTGATAGGTCATGTTGCATTTGCAAATGATCTATGCTTGTTCAATATAAACACAAGTTACATCAATATTTGCTAAGTGATTATTGATTTTGAAATGAAAGTATGAACAAAATTTGATGGTCTATAGTTCTAGCCAATAGTTCATAGACCATACTTAGAATAGTTTTTCTTTAATTTCATTTTCATGAGAATCATAAGTGGTGTAAATATTGCATTTATATCACTTATTGAGATTATACATTGTATGTTTGACAACTTACATAAATGTGAGAGTGGATTTACCTCTAAATTACTCTCTAATTTCATTTTTAGCTCTCAACTTAGTTTCTAGTTTCAATTTTTTTATTAGAATAATTCAAAGTTTGGTTTAATTCGATTGAATAAAATTGAAATCACTTCTTTCCCTGTGGATCGACTCGCACTCACTACGTATTACAATAGTACGCCGTGCACTTGCGGTTATTTCTAATATTCGTGCGACAGTTTTCTAATTCGATAGAAAATCCGTTGTAGCGAACAAGTTTTTGGCGCCGTTGTCGGGGAAAGAATTAATTTAGTTTTATTCTTCGGATTATTATTATTATTATTATTATTTTTTGTGTGTGTTTAGTTATAAAAAAAATGTGTGTGTGTTCCTTTTGTTTTCTTAGTTCATTTGTTTTTGTGTCTTGTTTCGTTTGCGTTTAGTTATGTTTGAGTTTGTGTTGTTTGTGTGTTTGTTCTTGTTTGTTATTCAATTTTGGTTTTAAAAAAAAAATAAAAAAAAAAAACATTTGTGATTTTGATTTGTGTCAATTTTTGTGTTAGTTTTGTATGTCATTTTTGTGTTATCCTTTTGTTTTCTTATAAAAAAAATGGTTTGTTTGTTTGTTCACGTGTGCTTGTTTTTGTGTATCTTTTGTGTGTGTTTTTGTGTTTGTTTTCATTTTGTATAGCTCTTCCTTATTAAAAAAAAAATATCTTGTTTCTTGTTCATAGATTTTTGTGTTTGTTACTTGTTTTTGTGTTGTTTTTTCTTGTTTGTGTGTCTTTGTTTTGCTTTCCATTCTTAAAAAAAAAGGAACAAATATCTCATAGGCAGTTGCAATTTTACATTCTGTTTTTCATTAGAGTTTTTTTTGTTTTTATTTTTCACCATACTTCTCTTAGTGTTTTTCTATTAGTTCATTTTGTTTTAGTGTAAGTTCATTCTGTTTTTATTTCTGGTCTGTTCACTGTTTCTGTTCAACATTGCATTCTGTGTATACAGAGTAGAATATTGTGTGCATTTCTTTTGTTCACTGAAGTCTACACTTCTGTGCAGTTCCACAATACACTTTAGTACACTTTTTGGCATTCTGTGCATTTTCAAACTGATTTACAATGTCAAACTGTTATATTTTACAAACCATCACAACTCCACTAAAACCACCATCACCTACCTACTGTCGTCGACTGACCGCTCTGCGACCACTTACTGCTGTTGCTGTCACCTCTTCCACCATCAGTACACCGCAAATTCAACATGTTCAGTGCAAACAATCACTTACCCCGACATCCCTATCTCCATTGCCTGCCATACTCTACTATCACCAACTTCTACAATAGTCCTTAACAGCACATAGCCTCTGTCAACGTCCGACAAACAACACTTGTCTTCCTCCTTCACTGCTCTAACCATCCCATTCACCAAACAAAAACGTAGACAATCACTTCCTTCTACTCCCCTCTGCAAAGCTTCATAGCAAACCTCCCTTGGCAATCAACCACTGACCACAAGTTCAGCTCCTCCACCATTCAAATATCCACACACTCACAAACATAATTCCCACAACGTCACAAACCATCGCTTTTCACCACTCAAACCCCATTGGAAATCACCACGGAACCCTCTGCTTCACCAACATTCGGCAGTCACTAACCCCCCTTCCTTTTTCATCACTTGTTACTTCCGAAAACAACCCCACAGCATCTGAATTCGAACAGACAACCCAAACTCCCAAACCGGCACTAACACATCATACACCAACTTTCACCACATTTCCGATCACTAACAGACCCATACACCAACTCTCCCATGCAATAGACCAAAAATCACCATCCTCTGCACCTACACCAACCAGAAACACACTCCTGCCCGCCCTTCTTCCACTTCACTGTCATTCCACACCATACACTTCCTCTGCCTATTCAAAACTGAAGAACAACGCCCGCATCACCTCTCAGGAAACCCCAACCACCGCACTTGCTCAATTACCATTCGAAATCGCACTCACGCCACCTGACAATCGCAATCCTACGACTGCCCTACCTTCCTCCCAGAAACCCAAAAAACCCTTTATCTAGCCTGAAGCAATTCGCCTCCCCAAACTCAAAACATCTAATCAACTTGAAGCCCTCGATTTCAAAAACACTTGGCGAATCTAATTCGATTTTTTTTTTCGCGATTTTATTTCCAGACAAGCAATTTCGAATAGTCTGGTTTCCTTTTAACTTGGGGTCGGTTCCTTTTTATTGCGTGAGATTGTGGTTAATAATTTTCTTGTTTTAGTGGGTTTGACTCACTCGTGGGCTTGGGCCGACTTAATTAGCCTTCCCGTGGAAATTGTTTTGTTTTATTTATTTGTTAGTTTGTTTTAGGTTTGACCCCTTTTTTTTCTTCCTCCTTCCATTTCCTTTTGATTGGTTTACACTTCAAAAAAATAATAATAATAAATAAATCTCTTAGATATACATCGTTCTTACTTTTCAGGTTGCACAAGAAGGAGAATTGCTTTGCTTTGCTTAAATCTGCATGCTTGCTTGCTTAAAAAAAAACAAATCTGCCGCAAAATAAAATTGCTAATAAATTCAGACGCGCTGGTATTGATCTCTTCACCCTTGTTTTTATTTAATTGCATTGTTGTTTGCTTGCATTTGCATTTACAAAAAATCCAAAAATAAACAAAAAATTCATTCATAGTCGCATCGTTAATTAACGTTTAATTCCTGTTGTGCATTCATCTCATTTTATTTTTATTTTACGGACATTATTATATAATGACAAACTGGTTTCTTTTCAACGAACTATTTCTCGGTGTCTAGATTACGGCAGAGTAATAATCATCTATAAATATTACGGAGATTTGTAAATATTATAGCGGTTGTTCCTCTGAAGGTACTTAAACCTTCGGTTGCATTGCTAGGGTGATTCCTGGTGCACCGATAACTCCTGTCCGTTAACTGGCTGATAAATCTTTTGTTGAAATTAATCTGACCGTCATTATATAATTTTAGAAAAACTGTAAATACGTAAATTGCATTCATATAGTTGCATTAGGTTCATGCATATATAAAAAAACCAAAAAAAAAATCCAAAATCTTAAAAAACAATTTTCTTTTGTGAATATTTCCCTTTCTCTTTTAAAAAAAAACAAAAAAGAAAAAGAAAAAAAAACCATTTCTTTTGAAAATGCCTCAAATTCCTTATTTTCACGGATTTTACGATAGTTGTGAAAATCAATATAATCCATATGATTTTACACCAAATTCATATGGATATTTTAATAACAACTATTGTACGAACAATTTGGATTTTACACCACCAACTTTTCAAAATTTTCAAAATAATCCTGATTTTGCCCCACCAAATTTTCAAAATGATGATCAACCCTCAAGTTTTGAAATAAGTATTCAGTCTCAACTTGAAGAAATTCAAACTCTAGTTGAAGAAAGTCGAAGATTAAATGAATCAATTTCAAACTCATTTCCAAATTTAAATTCAAATGATTTTGATTATAACCCTTACCAAGTCAATTACGAACTCCAAAATGAATTTCAAATTCAAAATGGAAATGTGGATAACTTTTCAAATGATTTTGGCAATGGGAATAATTTCAATGATGGCGTGATTAACAAATTTTGTTCTCAACAATTTCAAACTACTCAAGTTAATAATTATTTTGATTTTGTCGAGCAAATGAACAAAATTTTTGATAATCACACGGATTTGATATTTGAAACATACTTGAAACGACGTGACCAACAAAACCAAGTTTCAACGTGTGGCGCCTCTGCCCACAATTGATGATTTTGAATTAACAACTTTCGAAATGGAAAATGACAATCTTAACGAAGTTGTTAATAACACGGTAATTGAGTTGGATTTCAATTCTTATGAGAAGGTGGAACAAAATTTAAAATTCAATCTTTCTTTTTCTGAAAAATTGAAATTAACAACTTTAGACTTTGAAAATGATATAAGTAATGAAGTTGTTAATAATTCAAAGGAAGATGAATTTAATGAAAACGGATTTTTTGGACTTTTCGAAGAAGAGTTGAATTGTGAAAGAGTAGATTTTGATCACCATTTGGGTTTTGAAATCGATATTTTTGAACAAATTTTCAATGATAAATTTGAAATTCAAATTGGTGAAATTAAAGGTGAATTTCAACCTTTAATTCAATCTACCCCAAAAATCATCGAAAATAAAGCAACTCATTCGATTTTTAATAAAACAGCATTTGTTTTTCCAAATCTATATTCAACTTCAAAGCTTTTTACGATTTGGTTTTTTGACCTTAAGCTGTGTCTCTCACAATTGAAGAGACAAATGAATCGGTCTTTAGAAGACCGTTTCATTTACTTCTTGTCAATATATTTTCTGATATACTTTAATTATCATTTTTTTTCTCTTTTTTATAAATATAGCACATATTTTCAAATTTTCTTTTATGTTCTTTTTTCCTTCCACTTGGGTTAACTGTGGGGACACAGTCAAAATCATGTGGGGGGGGGGGGAGTTTCATATTTATTTTGGTTTTTGCATAGATTTCGCTTTTCTTTTCTTTTTCTTTTTTTTCATCCAAAAAAAATTCAAGAAAAAAAATGCATTTTAATTTACTTTTAAATGGGCACGATGAAGTAGATATACGGTTTTGGTCGTACGATTAAAATATTTGGAATTTTACTTCTCTTAACGGATAACGAAAGAAAAGTTTGAATTATGAGCAAATTTAGTGTAACCAGTATATAGGGAAATTCATAGGTGATGAGTATGAAGTGTTTTCTAAATTGTAATCCGATTGAATGAACGATTGATTTAGATTACTTACGTTAACATTTTAGATCGTCTAAGTGAAGTTGTGCTAAGATATTCTCGCTAAACTCTCTCTCGTAAAAAAAAAAAAAAAAAAAGAAAAAAAGAATATATTTAATAATCCAAGGGTATCCAACATTGCTGGTACATCTGGCGTTGGTGTGCAAACCCGCCAAGCTCTATCCGGCACCTTGTTGACAAAGTCAGCGTCGGTATATCTTGGTCTCATTTTATGAGTTGGACACCTTAGGATTACTGACCCTCACGTAAGTCGTAGTGCAGTGTAGGGGTGGTATACCTAGGTATTTGTTAATAATAATGTAAATATTTTGTAATAAAGAGAGAGTTAGCACTTGAAATCCAAGCACACTCTTCACTTATTTGACCTAACTTGCTAACCAAAAGTAAATAAAGATGCCAATGAACGATTGTTGATATCGATTACAGATTCCATTTCATATTTTCACTATGTTTCTACCAAAACAACTGGCCAACTAGAGGAGTTTGTAGCGATAATTGACTTTTGTTTGAAGTTTTGATTAGTAACGGACTTAAATTTCATAGTGACGACCCAAACTTGTGTTAACTCCTTCGTGTAAATTTAAAAGTAAATTACCCATTTGTAAATAATCTTGTATTCATCTTGTACATATTTTCTAATCTTGCATTTTGTAAATATTTTTTTGCATTTAATATGTGGATTTTGTGGGTAGTATCCACTGAAAACCCTCACGAGACAACACTCGTCCTATTGGGGACACCCAGAGGTTTAACGGCTTGTTGCATACGCTCAATGCAATCGTGCTCCTTACGAAAACGGATTTATCTTAGTTTTTTTTTACTTTATTCGAGGACGAATAAAAAGATAAGTGTGGGGGTATTTGATGTGCACGTAAAATTGCACATTTATATTCACATATTTATTTTGTTAAATAAATAAATGAACATTTTTGGATGTTTTATACGATCAAACCATATTTTAAATATTTTCAAAATCATCACTCATTTTGGGAAAAATTGATCACTTATACATGTTTTATTTTGTGATTGCATTTACTTGTTCTTTGTTATTGTCTCTAATAGGAATTTTGGTGCACAAATAATGCATACACATGAAGATTTGGAGCACAAATGCATGCATACAAAGGAATGAAGAGGAAATAATTCTCATACATGATCATGGAGGACCCCACCTCTCAAATTAACCTCTTTCTCTTAAAGCTTCTTATTAAAGACTAATTGAATGAGACAAAAGGCCTCATGCATCCTACATGACTCATTAGTGGCTAAGAGAGGATTAGAAGCTTCATGAAGGGCCATTTTGGGGATTTCCCATTATGAGTGATTAGGGTTTTAGGGTTGTGATCTTGTATATATACCCCTTTCATGTTCATTTATCCATCCCTTTCTTGGATCCTCTCTTTTATCCTTTAGTAGTTTAGTTTAGATCATAGCTCTCTTTTATTTTAATGGCTACTTAGCCATTTTCTTTATGTAACTTCTTTGCTTTAATGTAATTTAATTTCTATGCTCTTTACTTTCATGTTCATAACTTAGATTTACATTCATGTTCATAGCTTAGATTTACTTTCATGTTCTTAGATTAGTTCTCTTCTTGTTCTACTTAGTTTTTCTTTCATTTTGCTTTATTTTCTAATGTTGAAACTTACATGTGTTGATATTACAACACATATGAGTGGCTAATCCCTTGATTTAGGGGTAATGATGCTCTCTAACTTTGTGTAAGTTCAACAAGTGTATGATTTGTGATCTTTAGTATGTGCTTAATGTTAGTGAATATGTATGTAAGTTTATACATATGGGTTTGATAGGTCATGTTGCATCTGCAAATGATCTATGCTTGTTCAATATAAACACAAGTTACATCAATATTTGCTAAGTGATTATTGATTTTGAAATGAAAGTATGAACAAAATTTGATGGTCTATAGTTCTAGCCAATAGTTCATAGACCATACTTAGAATAGTTTTTCTTTAATTTCATTTTCATGAGAATCATAAGTGGTGTAAATATTGCATTTATATCACTTATTGAGATCATACATTGTATGTTTGACAACTTACATAAATGTGAGAGTGGATTTACCTCTAAATTACTCTCTAATTTCATTTTTAGCTCTCAACTTAGATTCTAGTTTCATAGTTTTTATTAGAACAATTCAAAGTTTGGTTTAATTCGATTGAATAAAATTGAAATCACTTCTTTCCCTGTGGATCGACTCGCACTCACTACGTATTACAATAGTACGTCGTGCACTTGCGGTTATTTCTAATATTCGTGCGACGGTTTTCTAATTCGATAGAAAATCCATTGTAGAGAACACATGCCGACAGATGTCACACAATACGTTTGTTAGAAAAGCTACCAGACCATCCCCGTTTGTTCAAATGGATCATTTCATAGTCACGGTGGAACGTTGCTTCTTTGTTCTCTCTATTGTTACTAACGTTGAGAAGTGGGAGATTATTGAGATTTCTCACATCAATCCATCAATCTTGGATGTGATGGAGATACTATATGACCAGGACTTGCTTGGTTATATAAGTTATAAACAGAGAAATTTCTATCAGAATTAGTAGTATGTTGTATTTCTCCCTTTAATTAGTTTATGTAATATTATTATGTAGTGGACTGTTCTATTTGGTTTACTGTATTATTCTACTTTAATGACATTGTTATGTTTTAAACATTAATTAATTAAATTAAAAAACAAAATTATAAAGGTCCTCTTAAACTCGCAAACGCATTCTCCGCTAACTAAAATATCCCATTAAAATACCCCGTTGTAATACTCCACTACCGCTATCCTCAAACACACCCCAAGTTTGGTTAATGATTTTTGCGCAACACAGATCATGATTTTTTTATGATGATATGGTTAATTTATATAGGACTTTATCTTTTAAACATCTGAACATAAGATTTGATTTAATATTTTCAACTTTTGTTTCTCTATAGTGGATTTTAAATCAAGCGATTCTGATGTTTCTGGCCATTGAGGTAGGGAATTGTCGTGGATTCAGCACACGCCAACCCTTGAAGTGTATGTGTAATAGCAACACAATAATCCAAATCCAAAGTAAAGTAATACAGGAGAACACAACTTTTATAGTGGGTCGGCACTAATGCCTACATCCACTTCATAGTAATCATTCATCATATATTTTGATTACAATTTTGTACAAATTCGGGAAATAAGTGTACAAAGCATTACAATATAACAACAAAAATAATTGTTAATTATATACTTTGACTGAAATGACCTTCTTCTTCTTCGTTGAGTGAAAATTGAGTTAACTTGGTCAACTGTGTCCAAAAAAATAGCTCCAATGTCCAAGAAATCCAAGATATGTCCAAAATAGTCCAAAAGCAGGGGAAATTTCCTTATAAATGTCCTAAAGTTGATGAAAACCATTTACACAATGTTTTAGTGGTCCAAGATATGTCCAATAGTCATAAAGAAGAAAATAGAAGCCATTAATGATGCTTGAGAGCTCTAAGAAGTCCAAAAATCAAAGCTCCCAAAAATCCCTTTGAATACCAAGCTTGGGGTATTTATAGGTGGTGGGTTAGGTAGGACCGTAGGAGCAGGTGATATTTAGGGACCATATAGCAGAATTTCGGATTACTGAAGAGTAGCATCTGAATTTTGAATCCCTCTTAAGTGTATAAGAAGAGTTTGTATCCCACCTGGGGGATACGGAAAATGCATCCTTGGAAACAAAATTTCGTATCCCAAGGGATATGAAATTCGTATCACAGAGGATACGGAAAATGCACCCCTGGGATGTGAAATTTCGTATCCCGTGGGATACGAAATTCGTATCCTAGGGGATACGGAAATAAAGTAAAGAGGAAGTCGAAATTGGAGGGATGCGAAGGAGGGAGTCGAAATTCTGTCTGGAGGGGTTCAAAACGTGGCTTTAGAGGGATTCGAAATTCCTAAAGCAAGGGATTCAAAATCCCTAAAATAGGGGATTTGAAATATACAGAGTTGATTGTTTTAAGGAGGTGTGAGGCCTACGCGCGAACGACATCTCTCAGGTCTGAAAAGACGGGAAGACATTTCTGCACATGTTCACGGAATCGGACGTAACTCCCAAACCGTAAGGCCGTTTGGGCCAAACGAAATTTGTACCTGAAGCTAACTCAAAGGCCTACAAGAATTACGGTGAATAGCACCATAACCCATGTTTTCAGAACCAAAAGAGGTCATCTGAAGGGGTTATAGCCCATTTTTACGTTTACGTCGTGACTTCGACAAAATAGCTCTGTGTTTTCTGACGATGTTACTGTTGCTTGAGCGCGTTGCTAACCAAAAACATAATGTGTGACAGCTTCGATCAAAAAGCATGTCAACACTGACTTGTTCATTTGAAATGCATATATTCG
Source organism: Allium sativum (assembly GCA_030737875.1). NCBI lineage: Eukaryota > Viridiplantae > Streptophyta > Magnoliopsida > Asparagales > Amaryllidaceae > Allium > Allium sativum. Next base: position 407,816,968 of record CM060926.1, read on the forward strand.
AATCTTTCCGAGATATGTATGTTATGTATATTTCAATATAAGGGCATCTCTAACAACGCATTCATTCAAACCCTTGAATACTGAATTCTCTAATTTGCATCCCTCGATGTTAAATTTTTCCCCGAATATTCAGGGGAAAATTCATGAATCAATTCAGAATCTTGAGTTGGTCTCGGGCACTAATTTAATCAGTGCCCTACTGAGAGCACTGATTTAATCAGCGCCTTTCCTAAGGGCGCTGATTAAATCAGCCTCTTTGTAGGGCGCTTATTGATTCAGTGTCCATACCAAATAATTTATATTTGCACGCAAGCTCAAAAGAAGAACATAGGATAACAACAGAAAATATTCCTCATTGCTTTCTTCTGTGGCCATTATAAAACAAATACAAGAAAGATGACAGGCTATGCACTTAAAATCAATCTGGTACACGATAAACCCATGGTTACGAATTAACTTTATTAGTTGATTTTATATTTGGCGCTGATTAAATCAACGCCTATACATGAGCGCTGATTAAATCAACGCCCATGTTATGGTGTTGATCAACGACCTTCTATTGGGCTCAACACGTAATATTCAGACTGAATATTACGTATTGTAATATTCAAAAACCTAATCTGGTGGAGTTTCTCTAAGTTGACTTAATCTTGACACTTGAATTTGGTAGTTTTCGATGAACTCCTATTTATTTTAGCCTTGATGAATTTCTGAGTCCTTCCTTAGTTTGATTATTTGATGTGCTCGACTCTATGTTATCGTGCTTGATGTCAACTGGCAGTTTATGCTCTTTGGTTTCACTATATATATACACATACACATATATATACACACACATACATATATACATACACATACATACATGTGTGTGTGCGTGTGAGCTCGTGTGTGTGCATGCATGTGTGTTGCAGCATTGTGAGAACATTCGTGTCTTTCTTGTTGATGCTTAGATGAGACATGCTTGTTCGAGGTGAATTTGATTTTTTTTTACCTTCTCTAAACTGTTTACATCAAACTCTGGTTGAACCTCACAAAATAGCGTCAAACCCTAAACAACCACGATGTTGAGAAATTTGTGTATCATAGCTTTCATATTTTTAAAGATCTGATGCGGATTTGATATGTTTGGATTTACAAAGAAAGAAGAAGAGTACTGTTAGCAAGGGGATTAAATTTAGTTAGGTGGTTTGTTTGCGATGGAAGAAGAATATTGCTGTTAGAAAAGAAGATAGGCAACATCTGAATAAAACTCATTTAGCCTCAAGGCCCACATTTTACTTAAAATTGTTTGACAAAATTTATTTCATTTCATTTTTTTACATACGTGTAACGTCCCGAAAATTTTCGATCTTGGTTATCCGATATACAACACATATCGAACATCCAAGGATCGAAAATAACCGATAGTTAATGTAAGAAATTAAAGGGTGAGAATAGGTAAGATAGAAATGTATATCACCAACGGTTGGGATCAGCAACCGTTTCCCGAATGGGACAGCATCAACAATAGATTTTTAGAAGTAAATTAAACTCTAGATCAGGTGATTATACACCCTAATAGGTGCGACCTACATAGCCATGCTGTCTGCCCGATTTTTGTCATTTCCCGGTTGTGAGGCTAGAGGCCACGCTTATTTCTGACAAATCACACATTTATTCACTTTGAATGTCACATCGTCATACCCGCCAAATCAAAAATTGATTTCCCCAAAAATAACACGGGTATACAGCTAAGATAAACGAATTCCTCCACCAAAAAATGTGAATACATTTGAAGAGATCAACTTACGCGATCTATTAGATATACTATGTCAGACATTCTTCCATACAGGTCATCCTGGGACTGGACAAACCGAAGGCACTATTCAGTACATCCATCTTAGGCAATCTTTACCTAAGATTTATACAACAGCCCTTGCACTTTATTCCGTCTTCAATTATCTTTGGCATATATGATTCGCAACGCTTATGCCAATACGGAGTGGTTCTTCGGATAATAATCCAACCGGTCTCTCCATATTAACAACGTTAAAATAGTCAAAACTTTGATAGTCGGTCAGTTAACTATCAAAGAAAAACAGGTGTGCAAAAAACGATATTATTTCCAAATGGAAATTTTATCAACCAATCAACATTCAACATTTATCTATTAAATTAATTTATCATTAATTTATTCATTCTCCATTTCCTGTTTCTGTATATATATACAGAAATTCTTATTTTCTAAATTTAGAAAATATACGTTATTAATCATTAGAAAATATTTCCATCTCCTTTCCATGTATCACTGTCATTCCAGTATTCTTTACCATCCAACATTTCATTTTCTATGATTAGAAAATATCTTTGATTATATTTGGAAAATGTTTCCAAAACTCATTCCTTGGATCTAAACAGATGTTTAAATAAAACATCGCTATGCCAATTCACCATTACCTTCATTAACTATATTCACTTAACCAACCTTCACTATCAAACATTGCCATTCCTTAGTTAAGAAGGAAGTCAATCAAGTTGGGGTATAATTACCTCTCAGACCTTAACTGAACAACATTTTAACTTCGAAATAGTCAAAGTTTATCTTTTAAATCTTTAAAAAACTTCCTTACATAACTCTCTTTCGAATAAATCTATATTCGATAACTCTTTCCTTTGAATAAACTAAATTCGATAATCTCTCTTCTTCGAATAACCTATATTCGAATAACGCTATTCAATTAACACTATTCGATTAACTCTAATCGATTTACTCTTATCAGTTAGCTCTATTTGATTAACTAAATTCTATTAACTCTATTTGACTAACTCTATTGGATTAACTCTATTTGATTAACCCTACTGGATTAACTCTATTTGATTAACCCTACTGGATTAACTCTATTAGATTAACTCTATTCAATTAACTTTAACTAATTTACTCTTATCAATTAACGCCTTTCGAATAAACTATATTCGATTAACTCCTTTCGAATAACTAATATTCGATTAACTCCTTTCGAATAACTAATATTCGATTAACTCCTTTTGAATATTTAATATTCGATTATTAACTCCTTTCAAATAACTAATATTCAATTAACTCCTTTCAAATAACTAATATTCGATTAACTCCTTTCGAATAACTAATATTCAATTAACTCCTTTCGAACAACTAATATTCGATAAACTCTTTTCGAATGACTAATATTCGATTAACTCCTTTCGAATAACTAATATCCGATTGACTCCTTTCGAATAACTAATATTCGATTGACTCCTTTGGAATAACTAATATTCGATTGACTCCTTTCGAATAACTAATATTCGATAAACTCCTTTCGAATAACTAATATTCGATTAACTCCTATCGAATAACTAATATTCGATTAACTCATTTCTCTATTCGAATAAACTATATTCGATTAATTTTCTTCTTCAAATAACCTTATTCGATAACTGTTTCTTCGAATAAACTATATTCGAATAACTCTAATCCGACTAACTCTAATTCAGTTAACTCTATTCGAATAACAAATATTCGACTAACTCTTGTTCGATTAACTCTATTTGAATAACTCTAGTTCGATTTAACTCTAATCAATTAACTCTAACTGATTAACTCTAGCTCTAATCGGTTAACTCTAGCTCTAGTCGGTTAACTCTAACTCTAATCAATTAACTCTAACTCTAATCGATTAACTCTAACTCTAATCGATTAACTCTAATTTTAATCGACTAACTCTAACTCAAATCAATTAAGTCCTCTAACTCATTTTGATTAACACATTTTAATTAACTCCTTTGATTAACTCTGTGCCCATATTCAGTTTCAAATATCGATGTTGAAATCGATTCTTACTTCTCTATATAAATCCTGACTTATATATTCTATTCATTCAGTGATAAATATTTTATTTAGTTTATAAAATATTATTTATAAATTAATCTTCTCAAGTTAGAACAGATTCTATTTAAAATCTTTGCTTTAAATCTATATCTTGTTATACATGTCTGTGAAGCACGGGTCTAAACTTTCCTGATGTAAAATTCTGTTCATTTGCCAAATATTTCCTTATATGACATTCTTTTTCATTTCCCAATAAATCCCTTTCATAACTCTATTTATTTTCTAAATAAACATTCCCTTTTATAGCTCTATTTATTTTCTAGATAAACATTTCCTTTTTATAACTCTATTTATTTAACAAATAAATATTCTTTTCCAAACCTATTTTTTTAACAAATAAATATTTTCTTTTCAACTCTATTTGTAAAAGTATTTACAAATATTCCTTTTCAAATCTATTTGTAAATGGTTTACAAATATATCCTTTTCATTTCTATTTGTAAATGGTTTACAAATATATCCTTTTCATTTCTATTTGTAAATGGTTTACAAATATATCATTTTCATTTCTATTTGTAAATGGTTTACAAATATATCCTTTTCATATTTGTTTTACAAATATTTTCCTTTATATTTGTTTTACAAATAATTTCCTTTATATTTGTTTTACAAATAATTTACTTTATAAAATCCCTTGATTTTATAAATATTCCTTTATATAAAATCCTTTGATTTTATAGATATTCTATTTCAATATACAGTTTGAAATCTTCCTCGTATATAAAAGCTTTCGATTTTATATAATATTTTATTTCAATATAGTTATTGAAATTTTCCCTTTTCATCCCAGGGTTTTCTTATGGTATTTAAAATACCAAACAACAGTGATCGATATCATTCAAACACACATAATCAACAACATATTATATATCACATCATATATCACAATATATGAAAAACAGTAAAATAAATGTTGAGGAATCCAGTTAGATGCCTCCAACCTGTTTCCCTGCATCATAGATGTTAAACAATATAATTAACATCGATTTCATTTCAATATGAAATATTCTACTAAACAGAATCAATATTTGATTAACGATTTATATATATATGTATATCGTTATATATATAATTTCAACCAATAATAAGCAATTCAACCAAACAGTTAACACACAGAAATCAACAAATAATTATCAGTTCTAAAAATACGTTATAAAAATATAACTGTTCAGAGTTGGTGAGTTTTACTCACATTGGACGATCATCGTTAATAACGATAACCATCGCTCGATTCAGACGGACAATTTATTTTGCTATAAATTGTAACGATCCCCAATTCATGTCCCGTCAGTTCCATTGGATAGTGTCTGTCCCTACGATTCTAACGGATCTTGTTTTGCTGAGTTTCGATCACGTATGAACAAGATACGATAAAATAAAGCTAATACACTATTTAAATAAAATTTAAACTTAACATTACTTATGGGCTTAACTTATATTCCCCCGGCCCATGTTCCTTCTCAAGCCCAAACCCGATATACAGTCTTCTTCCCCAATGACTCTCGAACTCCAGTAACCAACTGCGAACACCATTTTCCAATTTCTAATTCCTTTTCCTCCCTCCCTGGTTCATTTAAAATCAAACCAATAAAACCAAAGCCTCTCTCTTCGATTGTACTTCAAAACCATACCAAAAACATGGACCTCGAACTCTATTTCGTTGCCGCGACCCCAGGTTTCCCCATAGATCGATCGACACCAAGTTGAACTGAAGTTCACCAAATTTAGCTAGCAGGTGCAGTTTTCGGCAACGAACTCAAACCTCAACTTCAAACGAGCTCAAACTCGTTGTATTTGAATCGAACTCCAACCCTAGCTTCTACTGTCATTTTCGCGCGACAGAAAAATAGCATCACACCTTCAGAGAAGCATACCAGATCGAAGAGAAACACTTGGAGATCGCAAGTATATATGTCTCTGGATTTTAGGGAATTTATTTGGTTTTTATATGATTTTCTTCTGAGGATGTTTTCAACGTTTGAGCAAAACTGGTGTCGTATTATTAGAGTGATTTTATAACGGCGACGGGACTTTTGTGTGGTTGTAAAGGAGGGGTGCGTGGCCTTTGTTTTGACCTCTAAATGAGTTCATATATTTTCTTATTATTTTATATTCGTTTTGGCCTTCTAAAAATCCATGTGATCACACACGATTTTCAAAAATCACGGAAATTGACATGCAGTTACAGTTTGACATTATGGTCCCAACGAAACTAGTTTCGTCGAATTCCGACTCCGTTTGCTCACACATCGTATTTTTAACCGTCAAAATACTGACTGTTTTTTCATATTAAAAATCGGTACGGCCACATACGGACTCTAAAAATCATGAAACTTGATAACTAGCAATAATTTAATATTGCGGATCCAACAAAATTAGTTTCGTCGAATTCTGAGATCGTTTACAAAACTGGCTGTATTTAAAGCTCTATATAACCCATTTGAATATTAAATATATTTAAAAACAATTAAATCTATTATTTAAAAATAAATATTATCGTATATATTCACCGTGGAATACCATACAGCTCTCGTTGGATTTATAACTCGATATTTCAAAATTCCCAGTTATATCGATATTCGATTTATATTTAAAATCTATTTAAAATATAAATAAATCGATATAAATTATAGATGAATTCCACGGCGACTTTTCTAAAATTTGATTTAGACATAAATCAAAATCTACACGACGAAATCCCGATTTTTCTCTTTCATTAGAAACATATACTTCACCAGCTCAGAACGTTTCTTGTTTCACAGAAATCCGATTTAAAACGGCTTCTGTATATTCATTTAAAGTTCGAATCGCCAAATCGCGAACTGCCTCGCCATTTCGAGCTCGATTATAAAAATATTATAATTTATACGCTCAATTGTCATTTATATAATATATTTGTGAATATAATTCAACCCTAAACTGAATTATATATTTTAAATAATCCAATTTACACAATCTTGTAAATTCCACTATTTTTGATTATTTCTGAATTAAATATATTATTCTATTATTATATAAATTAAATATTCCTTATTATTTAATTCTGTTCATTTTAAATTATCAAAGCTTTATTTAAATAATTAAATAAATTATTTATTATCCGTAAATGTACGAGTCGTTACATTCTTTCCCCCTTAAAATAATTTCGTCCTCGAAATTGTCAAGGTAGAAAACAAACCCTATTGACTGGTTAAAAATTATTTTTACTTCTTTAACTCCAATTTCACTGTACCAATTAATTTCAATTAAAATATTAATTAATTCTTATCAACGAAAATTTTCGAAAATCCTGAGAATTTTTCTAACACCCGAAATTTTCGAAAAATTTCGCTAGCACCTCCTTTGTATCGGTCAATAGGTTAAACTCCAACTCGCCTCCTTAGGCCTTCTCCAACCCAAACGAAAATCAAACAGCCAAGCGGCTTGCCAAATCGGCTCATAAATCACATGCTTATACCAAATATAAACTTGTACCTTTTTGTCGGGCATATCAAATTTATCACTTCCATCTTCTGTTAATTCAGCATATACCAATGTCATCCAAATCAAATTCCAATCTGTTTTTAGCCATAAATCCAACCATCCGCTTATACCTAAGTCGAATTTCATTTCAAACCAAAGTCCTACTCTTGATTTCAAATTCTTAACTCCATTATCCAATATCATTTCAAATTCAAATCTCACAAATCCAAATTTCTCGATATCCTTCTAATCCCATTTCATCTCCAATTTGCTTTTGCAAATTTCAATTCCATTTCCACTTAACTGGATTTCAATTCAATTCCAATTTATTTCCACAAATTTTTATTTAAATATGTTTTTATTTCTAATAGTCACTTCCTGGGAGTTTTAAACAACTTTGCTTTTCTCAAAAGTCAAACTTCCCTTTTCAGGATTAAAAACAAATTGTCACTACACCAAAACAGCCAATTTGGCACACCAGAACGCGGATATTTGATACGGCTTTAAGCCGTATCAAATTTGATAGGGCTCATAGCCATACCAAATTTGATAAGCCATATCAAATTTTCTTTTGCAATCCGCACCACCTCCAACACTTAAAATCTCACCGTAGATCTTGAAGGGTTCGGATCAGTTCTTTTTTATTATGCTTAGACCCGTATCAAATTTTCCCGTTCCTTGTTATGGTTTCTCCCTCCCCGCTTTTCCATTTCGGCCGAAATAAAAAGAAATCCCAAACGAAAAAAAATAGCGAATCCCTAAAATTTCAATTCCTTGATCCAAATTTTATTCCCATCTCACCCGATTCGATTACTGATTAATTTTCCTCCATTTCTCATCCACAATTAAATCGAAGCTCAAAGCTACCCTAGAGTCACCACGTTCGGATTTAACATTTCGTTCACAATTCGTTTAGTTGTTTTTGTATTTTTATCCCATTAGAAGTCGATACATGATTTGTAGAGTGCACAATGAATCCAATTAGGCCACCTTGTTAAGTTTTGAAATCCAAATCCCTAGGTTCAACCGATAGCCATCAAAGTTCAGTTTGTGCTAAGCTTCTCTGGTACGTTTAATCAATCAAATTTATTTCTGCTGGCTCCTACAGTGAAATTATTTTAAGTTGAGTTATTTTATCATTTTGAAGGTGTTATATATCGTTTAATTGGGAAATAAAGAGTTCATATAGCAACAGATATACTGTTAAGGAATACTATCAAATGACAATCGAAGAACGAATTGTGTCAGGAGAGCCTTTTGTCAATGGAACCACATGACAAGAGGTTCTCAGAGTTCATCGACTTATTGAAATCTTGGATTTCTTCGAAGCCTGAATCATCATCAAATGTGTCTAGGAACTTTTGGATGTCAGATAAGAGTTGCATAGTTTGTTACGAGTATGATTCACAGTTTACAATTATAACCCGTAGACATCACTATCGAATTTGTGGATGTGTATTTTGTGCAAAGTGTACATCGAATCCTGTAGTAGTGCCTTCCGAGGTAGCAAAAAAAGTAGGAGAGTTTGGAGGAAGAGGTCGTGTCTGTAACTATTGTTTCAAGAGTTGGGAGCAGGAATTAGCTTCAGTTGATAATGGCATTCAGTTATGCAGTCCCGAACTTAGCCCTACTTTTTCGACTTCAAGTTTGGTTAGCTGCAAGTCTAGTGGTACTAGTAATAGCAATAACAGCGCAGTTGGAACATATTCACTTGTTCCTTATTACGTGGAAGCGGTTAGCAGTAAACCATTTCAGATTGAGGCTAATAACAGTATACTGGAAAATTTGATGGTTAATATGGATTTGGATATCGAGCAGCAAGATCCCTCTACTCAAGTTGAGTTTTCCATGAATTGGTGTTTTTTTTAATCAATTTTGTTTTAGAATTAATTTACCATCTAATTTTGAAATTATTTTTAATTTAAAATGTGTGGCATTCCTGCTATGTTTCATGATACATGCTAATTAATATTTTGAGCCTAATAATTGCCTTTGCTGTCCCATCATCATTGTTCACTTAGTCATATATGGGAACCATTGCCAAATGAATGATTGTGGTTATTTGGCTGAACTAAGAGCTTTTGATAATTCTGTTATAATTCATACATGGGCAGCACAGTGGGATTGAAAATAGCATAGAACGCGAAAGTTTTTCATTTTTCCCTTGGCCAATACATGCCTAGGAGAATCAAACTCAGTTATGTTAAGTACATACATACATACATATATACACAAACACATATTACACATATATTTTTTGGATTTTGAATTGAAAATTTAATGATCCAAGCCCAAAGATTAATTCTCATGTTTGTTTTCTACAGTCAAAGGTTAAAGATGATTTGAAGCTCAAGTGCGCTTAAGCAATGCTAAATGCTGCTCATTTTTTTTAAGACACACATTAAGCAATAAACTTGGATTGATTGTTGTGTTTTATTCAATCCGTGTACTCATTTAGAACTATTTAAGGGAAATGTATGGGTGATTTGGTTTCCTCAACATATGTTAGAAAAAATGCTATCTTACGGGGTGTTTGCCATAAGGTACCAGTTTTAGAATTTCACTTTCTGATGAATATTAGTATAATATTACTGAATTAAATAGAATCATGGTCTCTGGTATTTGTGCCGTTTTCCATTTGAATGAACAAAGCTTCCATTTGTATTGTATAACATGTCGAAGTAAGATAAAATTTATAAATGATATGAAGAACTGGTTTTTTCTTTTCTTCTTTTCTGTTTGATGGTGATCAGCGTAACTTGTTTCTTAATGTTAGTCGATGTCATTAAAAAAAGGTTGATATTGGGGTGTGGCGTAATAATATAATCATATGACAAATTGATACGATAAACGGTGACTCAAAATACATTTGTTTATACAGAAAACTGAATCTGTATTTTAACTTATGATACAGTTTACCATTATATTCACTGACCCATCTAATGGGCCGGAGGTGTACTGATAAAAATAACTGTGTTATAACATAATAAAATACGTGTTTATATTGATCCATGTTTTACTCTTCTTTATATAACAAACGACCTTTGGGTTCATATAGCTTTGATATCCTTGAAACTAAGACCTTTTATTGTTTTAGGTGGGTATTGAGTTATCATAGAGAGACTTTGATATGGATTCAATACATCCCTTCAGCAAATGGGATGTTATCTGTTTAGTGCATGTTCATAAGGTGTGTGGACCCAACTCTATATTAAGTGTACTTGTCTGATGGTATTCAACTCACAGTTTCGTTTTGCTAATTCATCTGGCAGCAAGTTGCATGCTCATCTGCAGATGGAAGGCAGGACTAGATAAAGGCAAACTTGAAGATGTAGTCAGTTTTGGAACTAAGGTAGGTGATTTTTTCTTTCTTTCTGAAATATCATTTTACTCAGCTTCAATTTTTGTTTTATGAGAACTAGGCTCTTGCTAAGCTGATTGTTGTATGTGGACCTTATCGTCGAATGACAGATGGTGCCTATAGCCTTCTTGTTGTTGTTTTATACCATACCGGAGATTTCAATCAAGTAAATACTGAATTCCTAATTCATAAAAGGTGCTACATGATTTTAATATGTACCATGATATTCCATTGATCTGTCATGATACATGCATTCTATTTTGACTACTAATTCAACGCATGTGTATGTCGGCTGTCTCGCAAGCGTAAGCTAACATGATTCGGTTATGCCATAAGATCAACACGGTTATGTCAGTAGTGGCAGTAGTTCATATACTCCACAAGTTCATATTATCTATCAGCTCTTTAATTTATTGATTCACAAAAAAGTCAACCCCATGTCATAGTTAATATGTTTACTATTTTTATAAGATAAACTATAATTTTAATTAGTTTATTATCTTGTGCTTTATGCTATTGGTGATCACCGTTCTAATGATTTTTCGATTTTTATCTAGCGTTGTGCACTCTAAATATTTATGTTGTATGTGTATTGATAGCCATAAGGCTTGTTGGTGGTCTATAAATATTTTGTAATAAAATGCTATGATTGATCTCCCTGTTCCGACGATCTCTATTTCATATAAAAATAGTCATAATGTTAACAGACCATATAACAAAGATTCAAAAAATGACAACCAAATATGTGCATACGTGTCAGCAACCAACAACAATAGTTAAGAGTGTCTTTTCGCTTGATAACTTACAATAAATAAAGTGATATAGATCATGACTATAGGGGTGCGTTCTCGACGAACGGTAATGGGGGAATCTGAGCGGGGTATTTGAGCGTGATACTGTTGTGAACGGGAAATACGTTTTTAGTTACGAACGGGGTACGGGGGCACGTGCGTGTACACCCGACAAAATGGGTCTGCTGCCCTTTAAATGCAACACTCCAAAACTGAACGGAGCTAAATCTCGCATTCACCAAACTGAGCATGAACGGGGTAAATCCCACTCGCAAGTCCGACGCGTTTGATGCGTCGGACTTGACGCGAGCGGGAACTGCTCCGTTCAAAGACTACAAACACACCCTAGGATTCCCGAGTAATGTAATACATCATAGTATAATGTTAATAAGCTACTTATAGGTAATATTACTATTATTAGTTTAGATAAAATCCAGAATTTCAAAAATAATTACACATTTCCAACTTAAGATTCATGACATCTAGTACTCGTAACAACACACATGCTTTTTGGACTCTATGGTTATAAATATGCATTCAAGTGCACAAACACGGTCGTGATACTTGAAAAATGATATAGCATTTTAGAATAAATATCATCAAATTTGAATGTTTATATGTAAAGTACATTAATGAACCTCATCTTATGTACCATCAAGGGAATTTTCCTATTTAACCCCCACGCCCCTTTCTTTTCCTTTTTTGAATTTAACGAAACTATTTTGATTAGAAAACTTACGATAAGTTAGCAAAAAAGTATTTATAATAGTTACAGTTTGGAAGATTTTATTAATAATCAAAAATATGTTATGTGCGAAAATGCATGGATGTGTGCAATTATGCACGAGTGGGCCTACAGCTCATTGTAACAAAAATTTAACTAAAAAGAAGCTTATAGGCATGTTGTGCTAGTGATGTATCAACAAACTGAGAAATAAATTAATGCTGTTGCAGTTTAAATGTATGTTTATAAATGAGTAAATAGGAATTGAATGTTTTTAGTAATTTGAAACAAAATATGTACCCCTGACTATTTTGCAGTCTAATCGTCATTTTACAGAACCAAAAATATTTTCCCCTTCAATCTATTGTCTATGATTTATCCGTTCTTAGTAGATGCATGATTGTATAGTATAATCAATTTGATACAGATAAGCTGCTATTGGTGACTTATATTATAGCCAAGCAAGCAAAAACTTTAGATTTAGTTCAGGAACATCATGGCGTAACAATTAACAATTTATCGGCACACCAACCTTTGGCATAACCATAGTGTAACACTGTACAACAGTTTACCAGTTAAAATGGTAAATGCAACTGTAACTGTCACAATAACAGCCCTTAAAACAACCAGATGAATGACTACTACAACCCAAACTTAATTATCAATATAATTGGATGTTCATACCATAGTCTGAGGCTACATTCTCAATATTGTGAATAGGAACTTGAAGTGAAATTTATAGCGTACAAGTATATACAATTTAGGATATACAATTTGGTATATGAAGTTGTTAAATCAACAATCCACCATTTGAATCTAATTTGGGTTAATTCAAAATATTATGATTTATGAAAGTCCTTACTTTGAAAACTTATGTAAGCTTGTTTACTTCTACAAATCATTCTGTATTTCTGCGAGAAGTAAATTCCAATAATATTTTTATTGCAGAATAGGAAAAAAGTTAATATAAAAATCTAGGCCTATGAGCTCATTTTAGAACAAATCATTTTAAATCGCCTTATAGTTTTAAATAGTAGCTTTTGAGTGAATACTAGAAAGTAAATGCATTTGAGAACAAATTAACTTTTCGTTGCTTCCAAGTCAAATGTTAATTTGCTCGCAGACACTTAAAATTACATAAATAACTTATAAGCTATAAATAACTTATAAGCTATTATAACTTATAACTTAAAATTACATAATTAACTTTTCGTTGCTTCCAAGTCAAATGTTAATTCATGCTCAGTTTAAACTGAGCCGAAGGTTCAGCGAAACTGAGCTGTAAGGCTCAGTTTCAGCTGAGCATTACGGCTCAGTTTCGCTGAGCCTTCGGCTCAGCTGAAACTGAGCGTAAGGCTCAGCGAAACTGAGCCGTAATGCTCAGCTGAAACGGCTCAGTTTCGCTGAGCCGAAGGCGCAGCTGCAGCTGCGCCTTACGGCTCAGTTTCGCTGAGCCTTCGGCGCAGCTGAACCTGAGCATTCGGCTCAGCGAAACTAAGCCGTAAGGCTCAGCTGCAGCTGTGCCGTAGGCGCAGCTGCAGCTGAGCCTTCGGCGCAGCTGAAACTGAGCATTCGGCTCAGCGAAACTGAGCCGTAATGCTCAGCTGAAACTGAGCCTTACGGCTCAGTTTCGCTGCATTGATTTTTTTAGTTACTATTTGAACCAGGTCTTGTTGTTGTGGAGGCGAAACTAAACTGATGTTTGTTATTTTATTTTCTTTTCAGGCGTTGGAACAAGCATGAGTTGTATGGGCTCGACAACTGCAGTTTTGTTGATTTTTTTTTAGAGAAAGAACTGTGAACATTATGTATTAACTGAAGTTATGATTTATGTACTAATCGAATTATTCTTAGCGTGTCTTCTTTATATACTGCTATATGAGTGTAGCGTATCTTCTTTATTGTGCATATATATATATCAATGGGTGCAGTGATTTTGTATATTGCATATATGATATACCGATTTTGATACGGTTAAAAGCCGTATCTAATTCATTGTTATCATTGTAGGAGTGAGGCATTAAACACGGTTTTTAGCCGTATCAGTATACCAGTTTAATACGGTTTTAAGCCGTATCAAACTGGTATACTGGTACGGCTAAAAACCGTATCAATCTATGAAATTAGCAGTGCAAGCATAACAATTTGAGGCGGTTTAAACCCGTAGCAATTGTTCAGTTTGATACGGCTTAAAACCGTATCAAATTAGAAGTTGGAGAGTGCCCGCATGCTAATTTGATACGGTTTTAAACCGTATCAAACTGAACAATTACTACGGCTTTAAACCGTACCAATTTAGTAATTTAATATGGTTTTAAGCCGTACCAATTAAAAATTTTGATAAGGTTTTAAACCGTATCAATTATGGATTTTGATACGGTTTAAAACCGTATCAAATATCTCAATTGATACGGTTTTGAACCGTATCAATTGAACAGAGACGCCATTTTTTGATACGGCTTAAAACCGTATCAAATCGCTTTTAATACGACCATTAACATTGCCAAATTGGCATTTTTTGTGTAGTGTGTTTTGCCAAAAGAATTCAAAATCAATATCTTTGGTAGTAATCCGTCACTTAGAACTCGGAATGAACACTAATGATGTCGCAATTCATCATCAGGGTTATTTCCCAGCTATCGAAGTGAGTTCAATAATGTATCACTTTTAAAACCATATTTAAACACTTCCATTTTGAAATTCATTTCTAAATATCCTTTTCAATGCTTGTAACAAATTTAAAATCTCCCAGGATTTTAAAATTCTCTTATACTTAATTCAATTCCATTTACAAACATTTTTTTCATATTTAAGGAAATTTAATTCCAAATTCTGATTTTAATTCAGATTTTAATTCATCAGATTCCACGTATTTCACTTATATGAATTTTGATTGATTATTTACATAACCATTTAATTTATAATCTTACTCGATTATAATAACAACCAATATATCCAATATATAAAAATTCCGATATATATTTTCTCTATATCAAAATATACTTTGGGTAAAATTACTTTCATTTACCCTTTTTCCAAAACATATCGTGTCGACCCATTGTATTCAAGTGTTTACAAACCCCTACCGATACAGTGGATCAAACTGATCGACCAGAACTCATAAATAACTCAACAAATAAATCTACACAATATAAAACGATTTTATATTGAATAACAAATACGCTCTCGTATATATACGCTCAACTCAATCTAGGGCATTACTAACCCCATCTCTACTGAGTCATGCCACAGAGCCAAGGTAATTACTTAACCTTAAGCTCTGATACCAACTGTAACATCCTGAAAATTTTCTATCTTGGTTATCCGATATACAACACATATCGAACATCCAAGGATCGAAAATAACTGGTAGTTAATGAAAGAAATTAGAGGGTGAGAAAAGATAAGATAGAAACTTAGAATAGAAGAAGAAGAAGAAGAAGAAGAAGAAGAAGAACACAACATCAGAGTAACACGAACCTCACAGCGGAACGAATAACATATATGTCATAACTTTGAAATATAAAACTATACTTGAATATACATATCATTTCCAAAGTACATCACTTACAACACAGCGGAAATAAACAATAGTTATATGATCTTGAAGCCTCCTGCTCCAGCTCTTCAAGTATCTATAAATCCCGACTACTTGACTACCCGTACAAAATTGGGCACCCAAGAGTTTAAGGAAAACAAAACAAAATAAACTCCGGGTCAGTCATGGGACTAGTATGAGTAAAACAGTTTAAAACAGTTTGAGCCATTAAACGATATCTCATAAGACCACACCGTATAATGGAATGGGTTTTTCCCTTATGAGAATCCAAAATAATCTTTATATCAAAATTTTCTTGATATTATAATAGTGTCTATCAACCACAATATGATAATCATCTAGCAGAAACGCTTTCATCTCACATTCTACATATATAGTATACAATCAAAACCGCAAGCATGTATTGGGTAATGGATTTCCAACTATGACAAGGTATGGAACCACCTTTCGCTAGTGTACCTATAGAGAGGAATACACTGGGTTCAACAAGAACATCTTGTAACCCGGCCA